>OZ014471.1:9159737-9759737 GCA_963965965.1 Trididemnum nubilum
GACTCGTTTTTCAGGTCAAAACATACGATTCGCTCTGTAAAACAGTATTTTTCTAAGTTTTAAACGGTTGTGATATAATTTCGCATCGCATAATTGGCAGAGAAAAAACCATTCTCACATTTCTTTGCATTTTCAGCTGGATTTAGGCTAGGCGATGCGCTACTGTCGGACGTTTGATTTTTTTTTTTGTGTCGCAACCATAGTCGAGCATTTTCCAACTTTCCTAAGTCGAAGCTAGGACTATGCAATTCGAGGTTTTAAAAATTCGAAATCTTTTGCACTTTAATTTGAATACCTTTCGAAACGTTCAAGATTTGCTTTTTCAACGCTTGGAGGCGGGACAAAGTCGGTTCAAACGCCACGTGAAACAACGCGTATAAATGAGTTTATTTGCAATGTTGCTCAAGTTGTCGGCGACCGCTTGGGAAGTTTCACTTAACATTGCAAATAAACTCATTATACGCGTTGTTTCACGTGGCGTTGTACCGACTTTGTCCCGCCTCCAAGCGTTGAAAAAGCAAATCTTGAACGTTTCGAAAGGTATTCAAATTAAAGTGCAAAAAGATTTCGAATTTTTAAAACCTCGAATTGCATAGTCCTAGCCTCGACTTAGGAAAGTTGGAAAATGCTCGACTATGGTTGCGACACAAAAAAAAAAATCAAACGTCCGACAGTAGCGCATCGCCTAGCCTAAATCCAGCTGAAAATGCAAAGAAATGTGAGAATGGTTTTTTCTTGCCAATTATGCGATGCGAAATTATATCACAACCGTTTAAAACTTAGAAAAATACGGTTTTTACAGAGCGAATCGTATGTTTTGACCTGAAAAACGAGTCGTTCCAATTTGATTTTTACTTGATAACGTGTTACAACAAAACCGTGCCTCAACGATAAAAACCATACATTTAGATCCTTCTGTAAGTTTCCAAGTACCGGTGTTTTGGTTCTTAGACACACAAATACGCAAAATTTTAAGAGTTAATTTTTGCTGTTATTTTTCCAATTCAGATTTTTAAGACTTGATTAACAGTTTTAACGTAATAAGCGGCTATTTTTATCTACTTTAAACAAAAAGATTCTACAAAATCGTAACTTTTGAATAATTTTCTTGCGTTTGTTATGAATAATTTGGTCCAAACTATCTCAAAATTGTATGATTCTTTCGTCTTGAATAAAGTTTTTTCAGCTTAAATATCGTTAAAATTGCTCAACACCTTGATTTTTTTATTGCTTTACATGCTTCAATACATTCAATGCAATACATGCTTCAATTCAATGCTTCATGCTTTACATGCTTTTTTTTTGTAAACAAATGTTAAATTCTTTTGCTTTGTTTGTTTTAAATTGAATGTTTTCCTTGAAAACGATAATCTTTAACAATTTTAAGCAAACACTTTTCTTAGGTCTTAAATTTTACCAACATTAGGAAGAAAATATTCTGAAATATTAAAATGTCATTGTTTTGAAGTACATCACTCAGTCAAAACAGGATAATATTTATTATTCAAAAATTCTAAACCTTTTTGTATTTGTAGCGATAACTTTTTTAAAAATGTAAAAAGTCTTACTTTTCTTCATCTCAAATTGAAATATTTAGTAGAAATAATCTTTTTTTTTTCCTAATCTGAACAAGAATAAAGCTTTACCTGGAATAGCAAATTTTTTATCAATGTTTTATTTTACACCGTTCTTTTTACTAAAATACCATAAAATTTTATTCAACTACTCATCCTGATGTTAAACTTCTATACTTTAAAACAAGCTCTTTTTGCAATTTTTTCGGTGTCATTCGATATTAAACCTTGCCTTATAGTTTCGAGTTATAAAATTTACGTCAGTTTTACAATTTCCTTGTTTGTATCAAGATGTTTTTGCAGAAATATCGCAAAATCTTACAATTTCTTTGATTTAAAACGACAATTCAACCTTAAAACGAATATTTTTTTGACAACTTTTAAGCAAAATTTATCTAAGAACTTGTGTTTTTTATTACTTGATCTTGTTTTATTGGGGTAAGTTCGTCAAAATATCTTAAAACCTTACGATATAGTTGGCTTGAGTTGAAATTGCAACGTAAATAAATCCAAAAACTCTCCTGAAACTTAAACTAGTTATTAACTTTCTTCTTTGTGTTGCAATACTTTGATCACGATTTTTGGGTATGTTTGTCTTGATTATTACTTTTACTTTAAAAACTTACCTAACATAGAAGAATTTTCAACCGTTTTCTTGTTTGCACGAGAACTGTTTGATCAAAGACATTCAAAGACTTGCATTTTCTTGAGTTTTACCTAAAAAACCGTAACTTTACCTCAAATTTTATTGAAATATAGGGAAATTTTGTAAACTATCTTAAACATTTGTTTAGCTTGAATTAAAATTCTTGTTTGAAAACCTTATTTTTTATAATTATTCGGGAAAATCGTTCAAAATTAAATCTCTTTTCGTGATCTCGGGTATAAATTTACTTCAAAAAACTGTTGTTTTTTTTTGGCACTTTGAATCAAAATTCTCCTAATCTCTTAAATGTTTTAGCGGTTTTCTTGTTTGCATAAACATGATTTGTTTGAAGATAACTCAAAGTCATACAATTTCTTTGAATTGAATAAAACCTTGAATAAGTAAAATGAATTGAATTTTTGATTAGTCTTGTTTAGGATTAGTTTAGTTGAAAAAAACTAGTTGAAGTCTTACGATTTCTTTGTTTAAAACAATAATTCTACCCTAAAAATGAATATCATTCGATAACTTTTAATTAATATTCTCTGAAATTTTGGCTTTTCGGTCGCTTTATTTTGTTGTGTAGGGATAAATTCAATAAACTACCTTAAAACCTAACAATTTCTCTGTTTTGAGCGAAAACTGTAGCGTAAAAAACAAAAGCGCTGGTCTAAAATCTTAAATTTTTTTAAGTTCCTTGTTTACATAGGAATAGTTTGATCAAAAACATTCGAGGTCTTATAATTTCTTGGACTTGAAAAGTTATTTTATGTCAAGGAAATAGTTTAACTAAATTTATTTTAAACATAAAGTGATTTTATCTCAAACTTACTTAAAATTTTAACTTTTTTTGGAGTGTTTTGGTTAACATAAACCTGTATTTACAAAAAAAATGCTTACAGTCTTACGTTAGATTGCTTTACCTTTAAAAACTTATCTAATACTGTAAAATTTTCAACCATTGTCTTGATTTCGTAGAAAAAGTTGGTCAAAAGTACTAAAAATCTCACTATTTCTTTGCCTTGATTAAGAATTTTATCTAAAAAATCGAAAACGTACCTAAAACCTTATAAGTTTTCAAATAATTTTGTTTATACAGAGATAGTTTTGTGGAAAATAGTTGCGGTCTTACGATTTCTTTGTTTAAAACAATAATTTTACCTTGAAATGAATATCATTCGATAACTTTTTCAAAAATTTTGTTTTTTATAACGTAATATCGTTTTCAAAGCAAAAAGTTCACCAAAATCTCTTCATTCCTTGTAATTTCTTTGCCTTGAGTGAAAATTGTAACGTAAGTAATCGAAACTCTTGCCTGAAAGTTAATTCATTTAATTTTCTAGTTTGTATCAGGGTGATTTGATCGAAATATTCAAAATTGTTGTGCTTAATTGTCTTGAATACTGTTTGCACCTTAAAAGTGTACCCAACATTGTAAATTTTTAATGATTTTCTTGTATTCATAGAATAGTTTTATGAAAACGATTCCAAGTTTTGCAATTTTTTTGTTTGTTTGTTTGGAGCAATAGTTTTATTAAAAGCATAAAGCACTTTCTTAAGGTGTAGTTTTCAATAACTACTGAAAAAACCTCTATTTGAGCGCTACTTTTATTCGAACGCTATCTTTACAGTAATAGAACGCCACTACAGGAGTTTCAAAAATAGAGCGCCACCCTTTAATTGAACACCACCTTTGATTGAGCACCAGTTCGAAATTCATTATGCTAATTAGCAACCAAATGGTTTTCTACGTCACAAAATAATAATACCCATTTACCGGTATACCAACCCCAGCACAAAAATGTCGAGGACGTCTACAACAGCGACGTATCAGTTGATTTTTACCAGTGAATTTTTGATTGCCTACTAGTAACTGTGTTACGGTAGGTGTTTTTTCCTTTCATTAATAAAATTAATTTTTCTAAACTGTTAACCAAATAGTTGAAAAATAGAGCGCCATCCTCTAATTGAACGCCGCTATAAGGAAAAGGTTGAAGAATAGAACGCCATGGCGCTCAAATAGAAGTTTTATGGTATATTTTGTTTTTAGGGATAAGTTTAATAAAATATAATGAAACACAACTTCTTTTGAGTGAAAATTGCCACAAAAAATAATTCAAAACCTGTCTGAAACTTGAGCTTTTTATAAACTTTGTCTTTGCGTCAGAGCAAGGGACTTCTTTTTGGAGTGGTATAAAGTCATATCGGTCAAATTTTTGTAAAACAGACTTAGGTTTTGCTTTTTTGGGAACAAAGGAGCTGCGAAGTAATCTTTGAGGAGTCTTCATGTCAAACAACTCCACAAAATTGATAAGAATTTTAGTTTTACTTGAGAAATTAAATTTTTTTTTTCGTAGGTTTTTTTCCTGCGGAAAACAATTAAAAGATATTTGCGGCGATGCAAGCTTCAGATCTCGGGCAAAAAGATTTATCCAGCGGGTGAAAGTTGAACCTGTAAAGATGAAGACGTCTGCGGATATAAAAGTTTTTATGTAATCTTGATAAATTAGCCCTTTTGGGGTAAAACGATAGACGCCTGTAATGATGTAAATTTCTAACCTCGGTCAAATATAGCTTTACTCCTTCGCGGTGAAATCGAAGACGTATGAGATGCGATAAGACCGCTAAAATTCAAGATATTCTGCGGCAATGCATGTTTTCACCCTCGGTCAAATAGTTTTATAGCCCCTTCGCGTTGAAATGGTGGATATTTGCGGCGATTTCAGCTTTCCATCTCAGTCAATAGCTTTTTTTCACTTAAAGTTCTTTTTATTTTAAATATGAAATTTTTTTTTGCTTAAATATCGCTAAAATTGTTTAACACTTTAACTTTTTTATTGCTTTACATGTTTCAATGCAAGTCTTTTTTGTAAAAAATGTTAATTTCTTTCGCTTTAAAGTTGCGGAGTTGCAGACTTTTATACTTGGTCAAATAAATTTACAAATTTTTTTAAAACTTAGGGTTCTCTTTTGGAGCAATATCAAAAAAGGCGTTCCATGCTTTTAATTTCGGTCAAATAAATTTACCAAGTTTTTTTAAAACTTAGGGTTCTCTTTTGGAGCAATATCAAAAAAGGCGTTCCATGCTTTTAATTTTGGTCAAATAAATTTTCAAACTTTTTTTTTTTTAAAAACCTTAGGGTTCCTTTTGGGAGCAATATTAAAAAAGGCGTTCCATGCTTTTAATTTTGGTCAAATAAATTTACAAAGTTTTTTTAAAACCTTAGGGTTCCTTTTGGGAGCAATATTGAAAAAGACGTTCCAAACTTTTAATGTTGGTCGGTTGAGTGTTTGGAGGCTGTTGTTCTGCTGGGGATTAAACTGCTTGTTCTGGGCATTGAACCGGTTCTGTGTGTTCTTTCAAGCTTATTATTCGCAATTTTTTAGATGGGGGTTTGCATAAATGATTATTTTTCTCCTAGGTAGGGTGAAATTGAACATGACGCTGGTGGTAATAGCGGCAGGTGCGTTATATCGGTCAGGGGCTGGTCATGGACTTTGGGTTCTCTTTCAAATTTTCTGCTACATTTTCGCACTCTAATTTCAAAACCGTTCATGTACTTCTGTTTTGTGACGCAGTATAGCATTATTTCGAGTAAAGGTTTTCTGACAAAAGGTACATACGTTCATTTTGATAGAATGACTATAGAGCGTTAAAACTCTCGAGAAAGTATTGCAACGAACAAACTTGCTAGTCCTTGTGACACCAAGGCGATCGGAAATTAAACAAGTTGGATTATTTTACGTCAGGCAAGCAAAACAGCGTTAGCAAATTTTAATTTGTAGAGTGAAAACAGTTGAAAAGGTTTTTTGAAGGCGAATTTGCGACAAGCTATCTGAGGTTTACAGATGTGGCTACAACAGCCTTTTATTATTTTTAATGCAAAAGTCAAAGGATAATACCACTTTTTCATATCGACTCACGTATATTTTAGCAGTCACTGTTGCAATATTTTACTGTAAAGGTCAAAGAATAATACTGACCAACTTGTACTCAAGTTCACCACCATCTTGCTGAAACATAATACCGCAGTTATTCGGACTCCAAAATTAATATGCAACCATATTTCAAACATATTTCTGCATTATCGACTAAATGGTTTAAAATTTTACTTTTTTTTTCATAATTTTTAATTTTTTTAGATTGAAAGTATCGAATTGTTGGAACCTTGCAAACTTCAAAGCGATTTTGCGACAGCTAGCCGCCAGTCTAAAAAACGGAACATGACACTTAAAGTTTAGTCCAAATTTTCAACTTTAGACTTCGACTAACCACCTTCGGTAGTTTTATTTCCAGGGAAGCCTTACAAGTTTTAGACTTTAACTAACCGCCTGCGGTGGTTTGATTTCCAGACAAGCCTTACAAATTTTAGACTTTAACTAACCGCCTGTGGTAGTTTGATTTCCAGACAAGCCTTACAAGTTTTAAACTTTGGACTCACTACCTTTGGTGGTTCGGTTCCCATGAAGTGTTACAAAGTGTAAACTTTAGACTCACCACCTGCGGTGGTTCGGTTTCCAAAAAGTCCTGCCAATTTTACACTTTAAGTATTTTAAGCTTAAGACTCACCACCTTTGGTGGTTTGGTTCGCAGCGGCTCTCAGGCTAATGTTTTAAAATTTAGGGCTTTTGCCGCATTCCTCCACTAGAGATTCATTTCATGATCTGAGATTGGCAGACCTTTTCCAGAGCGCTCTTTGAAAAGCATTTGAAAAAATTCGCTTTTAGAAATTTCCCCAAAGAGGGGATTCCCACGGCTCGCGTACGATTACATGCAGTTAGCAATTCCAATTAAAGTCTTAATTCTAATCTCATTAGCACAAGCAGATGAAAAGAGTTTGTAAAGGCGAATTTACTACAGACCAGATGGCCCATGCCTTCACACTTTAAACTCAAATTTAAAGATTTAGACTCACCACCTTCGGTGGTTCGGTTCTTAGTTTTTTTACTAATTTTAGTTTCACTAATTTTAGACTCACCACCTTCGGTGGTTCGGTTCTTAGGTAAGTTTTACTAATTTTAGACTCACCACCTTCGGTGGTTCGGTTCCCAAGTAAACCTTACTAATTTTAAACTCACCACCTTCGGTGGCTCGCTTCTTAACTAAGTTTTACTAATTTTAAACTCACCACCTTCGGTGGTTCGGCAAACTTTAGACTCACCGCCTTCGGTAGTTCGGTTCTTAGGAAAGTAGTTTTTAAGGTTAAGACTCATCACCTTCGGTGGTTCGGTTCTTCGGTAAGCCTTTCAAAAACTTTTAACTTTAGACTCACCACCTTCGGTGGTTCGGTTTTTAGGAAAGTAGTTTTTAAGCTTACGACTCACCACCTTCGGTGGTTCGGCAAACTTTAGACTCACCACCTTCGGTGGTTCGGTTCCCAGGTAAGCCTTACTAATTTTAGACTCACCACCTTCGGTGGTTCGGTTCTTAAGTAAGTTTTACTAATTTTAGACTCACCACCTTCGGTGGTTCGGTACTTAGGTAAGCCCTACAAAAACTTTTAACTTTAGACTCACCACCTTCGGTGGTTTGGCAAACTTTAGACTCACCACCTTCGGTGGTTCGGTTCCCAGGTAAGTTTTACTAATTTTAGACACACCACCTTCGGTGGTTTGGCAAACTTTAGACTCACCACCTTCGGTGGTTCGGTTCTTAGGTAAGCCTTACTAATTTTAGACTCACCACCTTCGGTGGTTCGGCAAAGTTTAAACTCACCACCTTCGGTGGTTCGGTTCTTAGGTAAGTTTTACTAATTTTAGACTCACCACCTTCGGTGGTTCGCTTTTTAGGTAAGTTTTACTAATTTTAAACTCACCACCTTCGGTGGTTCAGCAAACTTTACACTCACCACCTTCGGTGGCTCGCTTTTTAGGTAAGTTTTACTAATTTTAAATTCACCACCTTAGGGTTTTGGCTGCATTCTTTCGCTGAAGTATTAGTCCGCATTTTGTGATTCACTCCGCAATCCTCCGTCACTCCGCAATCCTCCGCCTCCGCAATCCTCAATGGCCTGAAATCAATCCTTTTCTACTTCTAGAGTTCCTTCGCAGTTCCTGTATACTGCATCACACATTCACTTTCCCATTCGCGTATCGAACCCTGGTGCGAAGGGTTGGTAGCTGAGCATGCTAATCACTACATTACGCAGCTTACAACAATGCATGGACAAAATGTCGTATTTAAACCAAATGTATGAGAAAAAGGCAATGGCTCGTGCGTAAGCGTATGCATAACTAGCTTCTACTAAAACTAACACGAAAAGCTTGTCCTTCAAAACTCACGCAAGCAACCGCAATCAAACATAACGGTACCGTACGTCGCTTTCATAAGCGAAAAAGCTGCTGCCACGTAATTGCTAACTCTCAGGCTGGCATCGCTGCCCTACCCTAACTGCAGTGCTGGGCACTTTCGCAAACTGGTCCGCAAATCCGCAAATTGCGGACTTAGGTTTTGGTTTGCGGATTTGCGAACCGATTTCTTACCGCAAACATTTGCGGATTTGCGGTAAAAAAATTGAAATCTACCGCAAATCCGCAAATCAACAACATCACTGGGATCGTTTTTGCAATTTCCAAAAAAATACGTTTTTACGATTCAATGCATTGACAGATTTGGGTGGATGTATTTCTAATGTACAACACCTCTCACCAAGATCCTCTGCTGTGGAACGATTATTTCCCAGAGGTGCTGCTATTCTTGCAGCAAAATGAGTTGACTTAAGGTCAAGAAACTTCCAACGGCTTGTTTTTGGGAAGGAAAACTTAGACTTTTTGAAGTGGCAAAGGCTTGCACAAGACGACTTTGATGACATGCCCAGCATGTTTCGTAGATAAATAAGCTGCAGGCCTATCTAGGTTTTCAGTCTTATTTTTATCTTTTTAGTCTTTTTGTTTCGTTGATCGTTTTTTCTAAGCGGCATAATTTTCTAAGCAGTTGGCGGCGCTACTCCAAAATTTTCCAACATTCACGAGCAAAGTTAATCATTATGACAAACTTTTTGGCGAGTAAATTACTATGGCACTTTGATCGTGAAGATTTTTAGCACCACCAACAAACTGGCCTCTGTTGAAACAAACTTCTAATATAACAGTGACCATTAGTTGAACCTACGTTGCATACCGACAACCAAGACTTAAAACCCAAATTTTCTATTTTTGCAATTACCTTAGATGCAGAATGCGGACTGCTCTGCGCTAAAGAGAAACATGTAATTTTACATGAGAGTGAGTTTTTAAACAAAATTAATATCTGCGCCCAGTGGCGTACGTAAAAAGTTTCCGTGGGGGACCTAAAGTTTCCTCGCACTGTGACGCCACAAATCAATATTATGGAGAGTGCCGAAGGCAAGACCATTGTAGGGTGGTCCGGGGGAATGCTCCGAAAAAATTTGCAAAATTACACTAAAAATACGCCTTTTCGTGCATTCTGGAAGCAAGTTTTGGTATAATGCTTTTACAAGACTTATTAGAAGAATGAAATCGTAAAATGAAAATGCTTTAAAAACATTACGGATTTAAAAAGCTAGGTCATTTGTGAAGGAAGAAAACAAACCAAAACAAAGATCGATTTATTTTTGCATTTACGCAGTAAGAACGTACATCCTCTTAGAACTGCTTGGTTTTGCTTTATCGTGTATCATTTTTAGAGTCTGAGGGGAAGGCCATGGCACAGTGGCCATCCTCCTAGGTACGCTATTGTCTACACCGTAATTATATTGTATACAATTTGAAAGCTTTTAAAAGACTACTCTTATCCAAAGTTCGACTAGAAGTTCAAGCGTTAGAATTTCATGTAACCATTAATCAGGTCTGTATTGCAACTTAAATAAAATGAACAAAGGAACCGGACTTTTGGCATGTTCTTCTTACACCTAGCACATTTTCATCTTGGCAAAAGTTTGCCTTTATATGAACACCTATCAAAACAATTTAAAAAATTTTTCACCAGTACAGAAGCAAAAAAAAACAAAACGCCAACTGCAATTATCACGTTTGAAACTAAGTTATTTTAATGGTGATCTGCAAATTGCCACGCGTGATTAAAGGAGCAAGAAGTGACATCGACAACAACCCCTCCCCATCTCATCCATTCCGTCACTCAAGCAGTAAATACTAGCCTGTATGCCTTTAAAGTATCATTTTCAAGAACGCAAAAACGCAAGTTCGTGCGTCTCGAGTTTTTACTTTTCCGCGACTCAATAAAGATTTGTGCATCTCTGTTTGTCCTATATGACAAGTACATGTACTGTGCAAGAACGTAAATCAAATATGGATTTTCAACTCAACGAACATACCGTAGTTAGAAGTTAAAATGAGCAACGAAAGTGACTGGCAGGTGAGGTTACTTTCTTCTAAGTGTCTACTCCAGCCACCAGAGTCGCAATCGTAATCCATCTCCGGTCGCAGTTTTGTTTAAACAAACCTGCGTACATTTCCATTCGGCCCTGCTGTTGACATGTGTATCATAACTTAGAAAAACAGAATATTAAATAAACCTAAGGAAACTTACTGATGTTTATTGCAGGTCTGCAGCCGATATGGAAAATATCAAGCATTGTTATATTGCTATAGGTCTCCTTATTTACCAAACCAGGAAAAAAACAGCAAAGTTTGCGGTTCAAGTTTGCGGAAGTGAAAAGTCATTAGCGGTTGCGTAAGTGCAAAAAATTACCGCAAACTTGCGGATTTGCGGTTGCGGACCACGTATTGCTATTTTGCGGAATTTGCGGTTGCGGAATAGAGTTTAAATTTGCGGTGTCCAGCACTGCCTAACTGTAATGCAAGGTTTTCAAGACAAAAAGACTGCTTCAAGCATCTCCTTTCCCCGTTCTTAGTACTCCGTGAATTTCTATATGTGCGATTGGAAACCAAGCGCGACTCAAAAGCGACCGCGATGGTTGAAAGGTGCATACTCAAATCACTAACCTACGCCAGTCACAATGATGAGTACTCAAAACGCCGGATTTAAACCAAAAGTATGAGAAAAAAGCAATAGAGGGGTACGCTTGATTGCAGTTGCTTGCGTGAGTTTTGAATGACTAGCTTCTCATTAAAGTAACACTAGAAACTAATAGAGAAAACTCACGCAAAAAACGGCAATCAAGCGGAATGATTTATTGTTTTTTTCTCATTTATTCGATTTAATACGGCACTTTCACACGATCACAATGGGGGGCTGTTTTGGTGGTCTGGGGGCTCCGCCCCCAGCCGCCGATGGCCAATGGGGGCCGCCAGAGGCTGGGAGTTTGAGGGCAAAGCCCCCAGCTGCCGGAGGCACGGGGGTCTGGGGTTGGAGCCCCCAGCGCTTGAGAATTGCGTTTTTTTGCAAAAATAACTTAATTTTGTGCTATTTTGATAAAAAAAATAATGCTTTTAAAACGTGGCTTAGAAATTGGCAGTGCAAACATGATTAAACTGGTTGCATAAATAGGCTGTTTGGGAGGTGGCAAATGGTAAAGTTTTAGTTCTCGTATTTAGATGCTGCTAAATCATAAAATCTAATAATTCGATAAAATTCATACGGAGTAATCTATTTTGTATACAGTTTATAGACAAAAATAATTGGAGGGGGGCTAATGAAAATAGATTTGAGAGAAATGATTGATAATTAACTAATACTGAATAGCCCCCCTCCTATTCCTTAGTTTGTAGTAGCCTACGTTTGTTGATGACACCTATGTTTAGCATTTTTACTCTTGTGATCAAATTTGATTGCTTATTTTTGACCATTTTTCAAAGTTTTCATTTATTTGTTGGTTTTATTTTTGAAAATTAGCCCCTCCCCCCTTTGAATGTATGTTTCAAAAAATGTTTTAAATCACTTTTTAGTCCACTCCTGGGCATAAAAGAGTCTCAAAAGTGCTAAAGACGTAGTGTTTTTCTCATTCTGCATTTTGGTCGACATGCCAATGGGGGGGGGGGGGTTATAGCCCCCCCCCCCCCCGGCCCGCCCTGGCTACGCTACTGGTGGTGATGGTGTAGTGGTTAGGTCGCGTGCCTTGCAACTGTCGTGATGGGGTTCAATTCATGCTGAGTGTGTCTGTCAAGTCACGCAATCAAGTCGATTCGCATTGTATTCTTCTACTCTTTTTCTTCAGAACCTTGCATTAGAGTAACGATTAGCGCAGCAATGCCAGCCTGAAAGATAGTAAATCCGGGGCAGCAACTTTTTCGCATACGAAAGCGATGAATCGTTATGCTTGATTGCCATTGTTTGTGTGAGTTTTCTCTATTTGCTTCTCGTAAAAGTAATGAGTACCGCGTTAAAAGGGCTAAAAAAGTAACAACGGAAACAAAAACGGTATTAAAAAAAAATACCGACGGTAACCAAATCGGTACTAAAAAAGTACCGCGTTACAGTAACGCGGTAGGCTACCAGAAAACTTTGGCAGTACTGCCCATGTCTGATAATAATTATTTTTATCCGTATCCCTGCTGCTTACACTTGTGAAATTTGAAAACATAGAATGTTTCTTATGAAAGACTGAAGTTTGGTTTTGCAGAGTGTCAGTTTTTCTTTGCTTTACACATCGCTTGGTAAATAAACAAATCTCTCTCATGGGCGTTGTCAAGGGGATGGTCAAACTCCCCTCCTGGATTTTCACACACTCTCTCTTAAACCTCCCAAACTTAAAAAAAATTTCCACTTTTAGTAGTTAATAGTGGCTCTATTCTATTGGCCCTCTAAAACTTTTTTGCCGACGCTCTTGCTCTCTTTCTCTGCTTGGTGGCTTCGAACAAGCATTAAACTCCGTCGATAAGAATTCGAAGTAATCCACAAGAACACAGTGCCACAACTAGAACGCTGTTCTAAGGGGGGTAAAATTTCTTTCTGGGGGTGTCAAAATTTTTGGGCTGGTTGACCCCCCCCCAAAAAATCATCGCGCCAAATTGATCTAATTTTCTCCTACCTTTCTGTTGACCTCCAATAAAAAAGCCACAATCTTGAAAATGCCTCAAGGGTAAGGGGAGTTTGAGGGGGACAAAATTTTTGTTTGGGAGAGATACCCTCCCCTTCCCCCCATAGTTGCCGCCCCGCTAGAACGTTGGATTAAGAGATGGCGCGGATAACAAAAAATGCATCTGCATGCTGCGCTGCATCCGCAAACCTTGTCCGCATGCTGCACCGCACTGCATCCAACCACAACTAAGTTCACGCTACACCGCGCCGCACCGCAAGTTAAATATCCTTTAAATTTCCACTAACATCAGAAAAAAATTAGCTCTCTAG
Organism: Trididemnum nubilum; assembly: GCA_963965965.1. Taxonomy (NCBI): domain Eukaryota; kingdom Metazoa; phylum Chordata; class Ascidiacea; order Aplousobranchia; family Didemnidae; genus Trididemnum; species Trididemnum nubilum. The sequence continues at coordinate 9,173,188 of OZ014471.1, forward strand.
CTTATGACATATAAAAAAATTGATTTTAGGGGTATAATTTTGGAGATTTTTTAAAAAGGTCGCTCTCTCAACCATGTCATAATATTTGTTTTTTAAACATCTGCCGATAAAATAAAAGTAATGCCCTAGCTTGAGCCATTCAAAAAACTAATTTCAGGGGAGTCCATTTGGGGGCCCTTGGGGGGGGGAGTGGTATCTCCATACTATGTCAAACTATTTGTTGCTTAAATATCTACCAATATAAACAAAAAACTATCACCCTATCTTGAACATATAAAAAAATTAGTTTTTTAGGGCCCCATTTTGGGGGGGTTCTGGGGAGAAGCCTCAAAAAATTTCGACAGACAAAATTGCATTTACAGCTCAACAAATTTACTCAAAAATTAGATATCGATGTAGTGTGGTTTAGGGGAAGAAGAGTGCATAATATTTAGAAAGCAAAAAATGAAAAAAGAAAAAAAAACTCAATGCGGCTAAAAGTGTAGGTAGTGATGAAAGAGTATCTTACGACATATAACCATGTGAAATATTTTTTGCCATACTTGAGCCGTTTTTGAATAAGACCACTTTTTACACCAAACTTTTGAAGTAGTTTTCGGGTCCTAAACCTGAAGTTACAGGACTCGGGACTCATTGCCTTGAAATTTGCCAATTTGGCACACACAAATAACTTATGAATCTCAAACTGCTGTCAAAATTTCATGCAGCTAGAGCAAACCATTATCGAGTAGTAAGTAAAAGTCTGAAACTTCGGACTAGTTAACTTTAAAAATGCCCGAGTAAAAACTGAAAAACATGCGACGTGAGATCAGTTGTTTCAATTATAGGCCTTCAGGTTTAATTTGCCTTGTGTGTACTTTCTATCAGTTTTTCTGCACCATGTTTTGGCAATCAAAAACAATCTACCAGTCTACCTGATGATTCCATGCAACTAGGCTACCATACTAATCCTGAACCAGTAGCTCAAAGAATGAAATACAAAGTATCACGTGCTCTGCATGCTGTCACAAGCTACTACACTTGTATGAAACTACCCTATGTATTATACCTTTGCGGTTTGCATGTGCGTTTGATTGTGGAATAAATTTTGCTACTACATAGGCTATTCTGTCATTGGAAATTTGGGTAGCTTAGTCTTCGTAGGCTCTACTACGCTGTACATTGGTCTATCAGATCTGAGATAGGCTACAGACATAGGACCGAAAGCCTAATTCTTGATGCCATGACCTGTTGACGAATAGGATACACTGAACTAACTCTGTCACTCTGAAATGCAAGTGCATGAGTAGTAGAAACAAGTTTATTTATTTTAACCATACGCAAAAATACGCAGGAAGGACACAGCGAAAAGACCACCAGGTCACCTAGGTCAACTGCACCTTTATGGCAATACTTCTACACTTATGGCGATAAACCTAATTTGAAAAAATAGAAACTGTTGTCTAGCCTTGGACTTGTACCAATAACATAGGCCTACTGCATACAAGGAGGGTGTGTCGCTAGGCTTTGTTTTGTGCCTCTACTCTGATGATTGTTTCCCACAAATCTGTTTCTTCTACATTTGTCTGCCTTTGTTTCATCTTCTCACCGAACGTCCAAAACCTTTCCTAGTCTATCCTACCAAAACCAAAATCTTTTTGTTGGTGTCAAAAAACACGTTCAGCCAATCAAAACTAAGTTTCTTGTAGCCAAAATAGCCGATTCTAGGATGCTCCGAATTCTAAAAAACTAAACTTGAACCGAAGGCACCTTTTACAGTTTTAGTAGCATGCATTGTCTTCAATTCATATAATAGTTACATCCAGACTAACCATTGTTGTTCATAACGAGAAAATCACCAGCAATAATTGTAAAAAAATGTAAAAAATTATTGTACGCGGCGCTGCGCTGATGCTGTGACGTAATACAGATTTTAGTTGCCACGCTGCGCGGCGCGGTGCACCAACAACAGCGCGCGGCCGCGTACGCTGCGCTGTTGCCATCTCTACATTGGATCGTTGAAAACTCCTAAGCAGGTGAAGATTCCTCCAAGTACGAAGTACGGTAGCGTCGTTAGCGCAATAAAAAATTGAAAAAAGTGTAAATCATCCAACAGTTAGCGTCTAAACATCCCTGGTCTGATGTTATCGATTACAGGAGGAAATATTCAGTTATTCACTACAACAGAACAGAACACGGAGTTCCGGACTTTTGTAGGGAGTCAAGTTTTTACTCAAAGACGTGGAGTGATTAACAGAATACCGATTGGAGTAGCCTAGGCGTTCTAAACTTAAGCATTAGGCAGCTTGGGCGACTGTGCAGTAGGCCGTTTTTTTTTGATGAAATTGGCCAGTTTGCTTTCACTAAGCATTTTTTAGGACAGATAAAAGTTTTAAAAACCTTAACAGCAAAAAGTGAGGAGGCTTTTAGAAGTAAAAAGGAAACTATGAATAAAAGCTGAATGAAATTGGTTCAGCAATAATGACCTCATAAAATTGCCAGACAGCGACGCAATATGAGCCTACCTTTTAAAACAGTGCTATATAAGAACCTAAGATATTGTAGATAATGATATGTTGATTGCATAGGTGGGCAAGTTAATACAAAACATTAGCTTTGTTAACCACTAGTCCATTAACAATCTTCACACCTCCGTTAACATTAATCGGTTATTTTCAGCTTTAATTAACGGAAGTTAATAAAGTCCGTTAATTCGTTAACATTTTGCATGTAATTTACCTTTTTTTTTATTTATTCGCTTGTAGAACACGTATTGACACTGTTGAGCTGATTGCAAGAACGTATTTACTGTATTGATGTGGTGGTCTTTTTGTGTTTTGAAAGTTGCATTTTACAGTCCAATCTAATTTCAAGATAAAAATAAGTGCAAATGCACTAATGAAGCTGCAATCGGAAAATCTTTGGAAATTGTGAACAGCGATAATTAGACTTATTAGGCTGCAGGTTATTATTTGCCAAGAGCTCCTTTCTTCGCTCTCTTCTATAAAACTCGTGCTAATAGTAATATGCAACAAATGTTACCAGTGCAAACTGGTTTGTACCGATACGATAAAGCAAGATATTTATGATAAAAATCTTAACGGAAGTTTACAGAACTTAACGGAAGTTAATTTACAGTAGTCTGTTAACAGAACTTAATGGAAGTTATTAGTTAATTTAGTCCGTTAACATGAAAAAACTTTTTAACGGATTAACGAGTTAATGAAAAAGTTAGCTTTGTTATTGACGAATTAACGATTAACGGACTTGTGCCCACCTATGGTTGATTGGTCTAAGACATGTAAAAACATTAGGTCGCCTAGCTCAGAGCTTAGAGTTACCGGTACACTACTGTACTAAGTAAGGTAGGCCTGGGCTTTGGAGTTTGGCCATTAACAACTTTCTGGCATAGGCTAGGTATGTAAACAGTAATGTGTCGTAGCCTAGTACTGGTGTACCAGCTTCATCGATTTAATTTTTTAAATTAGCCTTCCTTTTGTTTATTGTATTGCATCATGTATATACTAGGCTATGGTAGTAGGCGAAATAAACTCTAGTAAACAATACTTATAGACTGTCAATTTGAAGCACAAAAGCAAATGATTACCAGTATAGCCTATCAGATTTGCAATATATTGTTGGATATCGGTACGGTAACCTACGGGTATGTTATAACATAATTACAGCTCTGTACTAGATATAGGCCTATCTGTGGTAATTGTGTTAAGATTTTGGCTGTTTGTATCTGAGATACGCCTATGACAGAATTTAAAGTTCTTGATAATTATAGCTCTGAGGATAGATGTTCTAATATAATAAACCTAATCAGCGAGCGTCTTCAATTTTTGACAATGGATCACCTTGCCAGGCTGCATAGTGCATGCAGTGTAAGTTGTTCCATGGTTTTGATATTCTTAATTCTATTGGTACCTATGGTATATTGCTATTATTGCTTGTTTAATTCAACACAAGTGGCTAGCAGGCTTGGAAAAATTATAATTGCAATTAATTACACAGTTTTGCTGTAATTGTACCGGTAATTGAGAATTTTCCAAAGTCGATAATTGTGATTGAAAATTTTTCAGTCTATTTTTAATTACAAGCAACTGATCGTCAAATTAATTAATTTTGTTCAGGTTTTCCCTAAACGTTTGAAAACAAATCTTTAAACTTCTAGAAAGAAGTGTTTTTATTCGGCTAAATGTTATATTACATCGCATTGGTGATTAACCGCAGTGGATATTATTTGTGTACGTTCTTAGACACATTTTTTTTTCTTGATGTATATATATAATTACCATTACTTAGTGAATACTTTATTATTCACTAAGATAGATGATAACAAAATGTGTTTAAACAATATCAAATTTCCTCCGGTTGCAAATCGATATCGAAATTTTCTACCAGTTGCAATCATATCTGAAATGACAAACCGAACATCAAAGTAGCAGAGGTGGAGTCCTCGAGGACACATTTTGGAGTCCTTGGCCTTGGCCTCGAGGCCTCAAGTCCTCGAAAATTGGCCTGTCCTCGGCTCGAGGACAGCACGAATTTTTGGAATGTTAAAATGTTGTGAAGCGCTTGAAAAATTTTTTGGAAGACGTTTTTTAGTGGAGATCGCTTGAAAATTTTTTGTGAAAAGCTTTTTTTTTTTTTTTTTTTGGAGAGCACTTGCGCTTTGTGTCCTTGGTCCTTGGCCTTGGCCTTGAGCATTCCTGTCCTTGGCCTCGAGAGCGTCTGTCCTCGGAAAGGCTGTCCTTGGCCTTGGCCTTGGATTTTTTTTGTGTCCTTGGCCTTGGCCTCGAGCCTTGTGTCCTCGACTCCACCTCTGCAAAGTAGGTTAGGGATAGTTAGAATTAGTTTTAGAGATAGGGTTAATCATATTCATAACCTAAACGTAGCACCTACTCTAATCATAACTAGCACTAACTCTACGCCAAAAAATAGCCTAAAATAGAATTGGCCTATGACGTCAAATGTGACTGTAGGCGGTGGTAACTGATAAGTATCGGTAACCATTGTAACCATACGCGTAGCCAGAATTTGTGATTGGGGGTGGGGAAAAAGTGGAACTTTTTGCAGGGCAAAGATGTCGTAGAATGGAAGATCTAAAGCCATGGCCTGTTGTTGGCAATTAACCAGGATTTTGCTAAAGGTAGAGGTAGACTAATAGTTCTTCTTTTCTTCTTTCTTCATTGCCCGCTTTTCCGTGAGGGTTGCGGGGGCAGTAGCTCAAGATTGAGCCGCCACACCTCACGGTCTTCCATCACCTCCATCATTTCGCTTGGGCAAAGTCCCAAGCGATTCCATCCAAGATCCTCAATGTAATCGGTCCATCTAGTTCTAGGTCGTCCGACTGGTCTTCTCCCATTTACTTTGGCATGTAAAGCTTGTTTGGGGAGTCTTTCCTGAGGCATTATGCTTACATGGCCAAACCATCTAAGCTGTGATCTTTCAATTCGGAGAAGTAACGGCTCGATGTTAAGAGATTTTCGAATTTCAGAGCTACGCACCTTGTTCAACAGTGTAACTCCTTCGATTCTTCGTAAAAACCTCATTTCGGACGCTTGCACTTGTGATCGCATTCTTTCGGTCATTACCCAAGATTCATGACCATAAGTGAGAATGGGGACAAAGACTGCTTTGAGTGGGCTTTTGGCATCATAGGTTAGTAAGAGCACTATGTCATAGTAGGCTTAGTATGGCATTGTAGGCATAGTGTAACATGAAGTAGACTTGTTATGGCACCCTAGTAAGCATAGCATGTCACAGTAGGCACTGTAGCTTACTATGGCACAGTAGGCATAGTTGGCTTATTATTGCACAGTATCCCACAGTAGGCACTGCAGCGTAGTATATTATAGTAGGGATAGCATTACACCTTAGTAGGCAGATTATGACATACAGGAGGCTTGTTATGGAAACTAGGAATAGTATTAGTAAGCATAGTGTGCCACAGTAGGTGCTGCAGCTTTAGTATGACATAGTAGGCATAACATGGCACCCTGGTAGGCATAGTATGGCATACAGTAGGCTTAGTATGGCACAACAGGCATAGTAGGCCAAAGTGGGCGCCGTAGCTTAGTAGGCATAGTATGACATATAATTGGCTTATTATGGCACAGTAGGCATAGAATAACATAGCTCGGCAATTAGACCTACAATGCATAGCTTTTCCATGAACTATCACCGTAACGAGGTGGAAAAGTCTATGTGCCTCAATGACCTGCAGAGCTGTACTGGCTGGAGATTCAATTCTCCTGAAAGGGTTACTCATGCTAGATAGGTCTAATGGTAGAAGCGAGACGAAGTATAGTTCAAATCAAAATAGTTGGAAAACTTAAAACCTGGGTTGGTTATGCCCATCAGCTGTCATAAGCATATAACCTAGGAGAAGGACAACTCTGATATAAAACCTCTCCGCAGTTAGATTAAACTGCATAACAAATCATGATGAGCACAAATAATGAAAATTACGTGAACGACGTTAATGGGGCCACCTTCACAAGTGGAACCTCATCCGGCAGGGGAGCGCCTAGGGACTCCCAGGTCGTCATTCAGCGAAACCCCTATGGCGTTCGAGTCTTAGACTAATAGTTAAAAAGTGCAATTGTTTTACTTGGGAGATGTGTTGAGTAAGCTTATATAACTCAAGCATACCACAGATGGGGTTTGGGGGCAGACCCCCGCCACTGGAGGCTTTAAAGGTATGGGGGCAAAGCCCCCAGCCATAGGGTGATTTTTTCGTAGTTTTTTGAAATAAAAATCTATTTTAATGCCATTGGATCACATTTTGCATGTGTTTAGAGCCATTTACAATAGCTAAATTTTTCACATTTGAAAGTCAATCGCAAAAATTAAATTATTCAATCCTTCTTTGACTTGCAATTTAAGTCCGAAACACGTTAAAAATCTTGCAATTTGTTGTTAAATTTTAATTGTAAATAATTTATTTGGGCCAGATAGGTGAAAGTAAGGAACATTGCCTTCTGCAACATTTTAAACAGTAAATAATAATCTACTCAAAGATTTTTCCTAGAGATTTTTGTTTTTTCATGGAACTAACCAGTTATAGGAGTACATGTATGGCCAGGAGGCCCAGAACCCCTCAATTCCAATTCAACATTTTGTTCAATCAGCATTACTCCTAGCTAATTTTTTTTAAAGTATTTTGTGCGTAAAAACTGGCGAGGTGGAGCCGAATTGTTATTGAGAAAAGGTACATTAGATAATTACGCTTAATAACCATGTTATTCCTGGGGCTGATTTACATTTGTATGATCACACTAAGTATGTGATATTATTGGTAAAAATTAAAACAGTGCTAAATAGTAGTTGTAACTTGAATTTGTAACATACACAATTTCAACTTTTTCACAATTTTTAATTGTGTTAAAACTTTTTTTTTGCACAAAAAAATTGTGATATGACACCATGGTTTAGCTAAAACCATAATCGAATAAATGCATGAAACCATAATGTTGCTAGAAGCAAAATGAATTCAATAACATACTTGACAATTTCTTAGAAACGAAGTTATGTACTGCAAAAGTTAAAGTTACACACAGATTGAAGGAGGAACAAGGGCAGAGAGAAATGGGGCTTTAGTAGGTTTGATATAGATATACATAACAAATCCACCGTGTTGACATTAGCTAAGCTTGCGGCTTCTTATGTAAGTGAATTGGTCGCAATATTTTGAGGATCTTTTCATTGTAATTGTAGTTGAAATTGCAATTAAATTACAATTACTTGAATTTGAATAATTGTAATTGAAAAGTTTAGGTTGTAATTGTATTTGTAATTGTAATTAAAGCAAAAAACAAGTAATTTTTCTAACCCTGATGGCAAGCATAAACAGCATGAAGCAAGGTCCATATTGAGCAACACACACAGACACACACAAAAAAATCAACATAAATAAAAGCCAACAAGCATGACCAAAAGGCAATTCTAAATTATGCAAAAGCAAGATTTCTAGTTTATAATTCACTCAGATTTACATTTCGGCTTTTTGTTGTTATTGATCTTCATATTCTACTCAACTTAGCAAAATAAAAAAAGTTGAATGTGACTTTATACCCTAGATAGAAACAAAAACAAGCTACATTACATTTACATTCTAAAGTAATGATCCATGATATTAATAAGGTACTGTAGAGCTTTAGCCTTTCTTTGGTTTATTAACAATTAAGCAGTATTTTGTGGAAATTATACTGTACAGTAATAGTGTTTTAAATAAATATCTTAATCTGTCATGCCTCAATACAGTATTAAGCAGAAGAAAGTTTTAAAGAACTGTCTTTGAAATAAAGATATACTGCATTTTATTTAATCAGGATGGAACTGTAGGTCCAATTGTAACAGGCCTACTTAGGAATAAAATTCTGAATTAACGTATGGTAGGCTACTTTCTTTGACTTTACAGCAAGGCTTATTTAGTTGGAAGAGACTGTTTCATTGGAAATTTTGGGTGTCGTTAAGTACAAGCCGTCCGCTTTTTTTTTTGGAAGCTTAGTGACTTATGTATGAGCGCGCATGCGCTCTGTCTCCGCTCATGCGTGCACTCATTAGGGTTAGGGTACAATTTTGGGGAATAACTTAGATCGGAGAGAGAAAGAGAGCGCTTGGGCGCTCATACACGAGTTGCACAGCTTCTGAAAAAAACAGACGGCTTATACTTAGTGACACCCAAAGTTTGTATCTAGTTTTTTTATTATTTCCGACTCGAGTCTAACCCAAACTTAAATCCTTACTCTAAAACTAGCCCCAAATATTACCCAAATAACTTAAACCCTAATCCTGGCTCTTAAGAATGCAAATAAAGAATATGTAGATGAATATTTCAGATTTTCATTTTACACTTTTTAACTTAAAATTTTCCACTCTCTATTTAGTTTATGATTTTGGTGAGCTAACATCCTTTTTCTAACTTTTTATTAACTTTAGCACTTTTTTTAATTATCTTGAAGCTTTCAGTGGAAAAACTGGCATACCATGACTTGTGGGCATTTACATTAAATGTACTTTTATTTCACCTTTCAAAGATGTGCGTTTTTATTGGTGCTTCATTTGAATGCTGTATTTTTCAGACCATGAGGCGCACCTAAATTACTGAAACTTTCTAAAAAAATTAAATTTGTACCTCATCAGTCATAGTCACTTGTACTTTATGTATGGATCCAATTATATTCTCATTCTATTCATGATTCGATTTATAGCTTTATTAGAGTTATTTAGAACTTTATAAGTTTTACTTGATTTAGTCTTAGTGCATCTTGTGTTAGAGAGTAAAAACAATACAAGCCATTTATTGATACTGCTGCTCATACTCCAGTGAGTTGTATCTGTTACAGTTTTAAAAATACAGTATACAAAACAAATTTTAAAGTTTGTTTTGCTTTGCATTTTTGTTTAGTGCTATAAGTAAGAAGATTGCAATTGTACAGCCATAGGCGTCGACTTTGGGGGGGCTGAGGGGCAAATCTCCCTCGGGTCTGACATTAAAGGGGGTAAAATATGTCTGGTCCCCATGGTTTTTTGGCTAGTAATACCCACTTGACAACAAGAAATCCGACATTTCGAACCGAGATAGAACCAGAATGTGGCAAAGACCTTTTTTTCGGTCTTCACTTGAATTTGGGGGCAAAATTCCAGAATGAAATAAGAATTATTAAGCTTAACCAAACTTAAAAAAAACATTTCGCTCCTTGAAATTTGCTTAATCAACAACAAATCGATGCCTATGTGTACAGCTCTGCAAATTTGTTTTGTCTGGCATTAAAGTTAGTAACATTTTAAATTGCTTTAAAGAACAGATTTATATGTGTAAAGCGTTGTGTGAAAAGCCATCATAAATTTCATCTGTATACATAAGTTTCTTTTTTGGTTTCAGCTTTTTTTTTGCATTTTGGTAGTTTAAAGATACAATTGATTTGGTATAATGGCTGGACAAAGCTTAGGCGATAGAATTGTTGCTGCGCAGCACACATTAGTTGGGTCTGATATGACTAAAAGTGTTTGCAAAGCATCGACGAGTGAGCTAATGGGACCAAAGAAAAAGCATCTTGCTTATTTGCAAGCTTTGACAAATGAGCAAAATATCAACATTCCTGATTTGGCTGATGCACTGTTGGAAAGAAGCAAGCAACAAAAATGGGTGGTTGTTTTTAAATCACTAATAACAACTCACCATTTAATGTGCTATGGCAATGAGCGTTTTATTCAACATTTAGCATCAAGAAATTCGCTATACAGTTTGTCTGGATTCTTGGACAAGACAGCCATGCAAGGTTATGATATGTCCACTTATATTAGAAAGTATTCACAGTATCTTAATGAAAAGGCTGTCTCATATCGCACAGTTGCATATGATTTCACGCGAATAAAACGTGGAAAGGATGGAATGCTGCGATCTTTGGAAGCTGATAAGCTAATCAAAGCACTGCCTGTTCTACAAAAGCAAATAGATTGTCTTTTAGAGTTTGATGCTCAGCCTAATGATCTTATCAATGGTGTGATAAATGCTGCATTTTTACTGTTGTTCAAAGATTTGATTCGACTATTTGCTTGTTACAATGATGGAATCATCAACTTGCTCGAGAAATACTTTACTATGAAGAAAAGTCAATGCAAGGAGTCTTTGGATTTGTACAAAAAGTTTCTTACTAGAATGAATAAAGTTTCAGAAATGTTGAAAGTAGCAGAACAGGTTGGAATTGACAAGGGAGATATTCCCGATCTAACTAAAGCCCCAAGCAGTTTGTTAGATGCATTGGAGCAGCATTTAGCTCATATGGATGGCAAAAAAGCAGAAAGCAGTGCTGCGACCAGTGCTAATCTCAGCACGTTCACAAGTATGAGTAGTACTCTAAATAAGATGGATGTCAATGCTCAACAAATTGCCCTGGATGAAGAAAAATCAAAGCTTGAAGCTTTCAAAAAGCAAAGAGAAGAAGAACTTCAAAAGCAGAACAACTCTCATTCAACACCAATACAGCAACCGCAACCAGTGCAGGTACAGCCACCTCCAGCAGCTACTACTTCTAACTCTGCATCATCAGATTTGCTTGAAATATTTGGCTCCTCAACAACAACTGCTGCCCCAGCTGCTTCTGGATTTGGAGAAAGCTTCAATGCTTTTCCACAGTCAAATTTTGGCATGCCAGCACAACAAGCTCAGCCTTTTGGAAATGCAGCTCAGTCACAGTCTTTTGGAAATGCAGTTCAGCCACAGTCTTTTGGAAATGCTGCTCAGCCTCAAGGTTTTGCATTTGGTTCACAACAACAACAGCAGCAGCAGCAGCAACCATTTGGAACTTCAGCTGCTGGATGGGGATTAACTTCACAAACTGCTCCTTCTGGTGGTGATGCATTTGCTTTCAATCAAACACAGGCTACAACACAGCAAAACTTGTTCGAAAATTCACCGTTTCAAGCTAATCCGTTGGATAGTCCTGGTTTAGGATCTGCTGGCTTGCTTCAGCCTACGAGATTGGGTCAAGATCAACAGGTTTCAGCTCAGTTTATGCAACAACCTCAAACAGGTGGAAATCAAAACCTTGAATCCTCACTTGCAAGTGCTATGGCTAATCTCACAGTGGCTGGCCAAAGAGCGAACCAGAATTTTCAGCCTAAAACAGAAAAGAAGCTAACCGGTGGGGCCAACTACAACCCTACTATTACCCCAAGCCCGATGACAATCAACACTACCCCTATGAACCCCATGGCAACTGCAGCTGCCCCTACACAAGGGAATGTAGGAATGTATGGAAACAATATGATGTGGAATAACACAGGCATGTCAATGCCAATGCAAGCACAGCAGCCGGGATTTGGGATGCCATATCAGCAACCCCAAATGCGAATGCTAAATCCTAATAACCCATTTGGATCTATGTGAACGAATTGATGAACTGTTTTCATTGTTTTGACATCAGTGAAATATTGTTGACCGTCATGTCAGTTGAACTGGAATGATTGGTTGTTTTTCATTGTACAATGATGATTCTATCAGACTTTTAGTGGGGCCACTTTTCCAACTTTTTTTTCTTTCAGGTTTTGAACGTTTTGACCAATTTTTGAGCCTCAGAAAAATAAACAGTTGTCCTTAGAAAAGTGCCCCTCCCCCCCAAAAAAAGAGACTAATTATGTGCTACTTATTACCTTACCTAATATATAGTTGTGTCATTTTTGTTAAAAGCTGCAAATAATAGGATCATTCTTCAAGTTTCATTCAAGCATTATATGACTGATTAAGCATCACTAATATTGATTTGAACTGATTAAGCAGCTAATTAGTTTTTTTTTAATAGTTTTCTGGTATATAGTAGTTTTTCATCCATAACTTTTTATACCTTAGTAATCAGTATAACTATTGTAGTATCGCCTGTAACGGAAATGGAAAATGCTTAACGACAATAGGACTGACTCTTTATATATTTTTTGCCCTAAATTTCTAATTTTTTTTGTTTTGGCCTGATGGTTTCTTCTATGATGTCAATTAGCTGTGATGCTACTTATCTAATGTTGTTATACATTTTCATGAAATATAGTTGGTGAATTATTTCATTCCAATTTTATTGAGAAAGGTATGACTTCTCGACATTTGCTATTAATTATAGTTTTTACTGTATCTAATATTGGGAAAGATAAAAAACAATTACTGACATTTAAAAACCGGCATTTACTTTTTAAGAAACACGCTGTCCCTTCTTTATTCTTAAATTTTAAGAAATTTTTGGTAGCATTTCTACAATTAAAGCGTGCTGATTTTCCCAACCAACAGGCTAGAAGTTTTTATGTGGAGCTTGAATTAATTACCGTATTCGACGGCATATAGGACGCACTTTTTTTCCAAAATTTTGGCTCAAAAAATCGTTCTGCGTCTTACATGGCGTTGGTAAAGTTCGTTTTTTTTCTGAATCTGACCTGCTAAAATGGGGTGCGTCTTACATGCCCGTTTATCCTATACGCCGTCAAATACGGTAAATACTCCAGGTTATTGTGATCTGAATGATATTGCTCTCCTAAGTAGTGGCTTTGATCTGATATTCTTTGTGTGCTTACGGTTTGTCTTTGTTATTTGTTACTAATTGTCGAATTGGCATTCTTACGTGTTTCCTTTACTGGTTTTATTGCGTGTTTAAAAGTTATTCAAGTTAGGTGCAAAGGAGCGTCTCTTCCAGGGTTGGACATTCAGTATGTTTACTTGCCGAAAAAAAAGATATTGGGATATGATGATGCTGGAATTGCTTGTAAGAGATAATGTTCCCGAAATTTTGTGGTAATTTTGATCTTATCACCTTTCTATCTGGTTTTTAAAGCAAAATTTAGCTTTGGTGCTGTTGTAGTTGCTTAGTGTTAACCAAAACAATGAAATAGAAACCTTGGCACAGTTGCAGGCAATACCAATTTATAAGGGCAGTATTGTTTCTTTTTTCAATCAAGAATTGGAAGTATGCATGTAAGCATTTTTAGTTTTTCGAAGACGGTAAGAATTTTGGAAGTTAACATATTACATTAAACCTCTGACAAATCGATTTGTATCGGTATAATTTTCCTCAATTTGGCCTATGTAGCCGCTTTGCTTACAGCGCTTGATTGTGTTTTGGAGGTTAAAGATATTCAATGCTTGTGATAATTAATCTAAATAAGCCAACACACTCTATTGCCTTGCATAGATTTTCATTTTTTGAAACGGAACGTTGCTAAAATGTAATGAGTAAATTGATTCCGTTTTGACTAAGTTGTTCCTGATTTTCGATCGTTACTAAATGACATTGCATAAACTAAACTGACAATTATCGAATTTCATTGCAGAACTATAGTTAGTTGGGAAAATTCGAGATCAGTCAAGCTATGATGCGTTAGCGTTGATTTCAGGATTTTCGATTTATTTTTGAATACGTGAATGTGCTGTGCAAAAAAAGTTATGTGGCAAAATTCATTGACGTTAGCCGCTGTTTTTGAACAAATAAAAACCGTTTAGGTCTAAAATTTTGCTAATTTTTTCCCCTCAGCAATGGTTTTTCGCTAGCTTGTTTGTATTTGTTTTGTGTTCATTTTGGCGAACTTCAGACATTTCAACCTGTTATTGAGAAATTTGCGCGTTTAGAACAATTTAGTCTACTTCAATTCAGCGTGTTACGTTAGCGTGAGTACTTGGCTAGTTCTACCTTCTTGAAACTTCGAAGCTATAAATAATAAGCTGTATTGTCACGCTTACATTTGCGTTGATTAATGATTTTTGAGATGCTAGGGTTAGTATCCTGTTTCAGCGTTTGATTTTGTTTGCTGCAAGCTGGCTAGCTACGGCTATGATTCAGCAACTCTACTGTACAACGTTGCTTGTGTATAGTCTTTATCATTGTCTAATTTTCTAAAGTTTGCCATTTGAATTGCATTGAAATAACATTTACATATGCAGTCAATTGTGGTATCGTTCACTCATGAACGGTTACTCATTCGAAAATTCTTGACATATAATTCTCTAGCGTAACATGCGAAAAATTACTGTTTATGCGTTTACCAGTCGCAAAAAGTCCTAATGAAAATTGCTTAGGGCCTTATGTGTTGCAACGTTGAAACCATTAATAAAATTTTTGCTTTGGCTATTGTGGAAGTGACATGACGTGACGTATGCGAGAGCTGAGATAAAATATTAGTTGGGTTCTTAGTTTCTGCACTTATTTTCTTTGTTTAAAAGTATTTTTACTGCGGAGTTTTTCTTCATACTTTTTTCCCAGATGGAGTACATAATAAATTACTAGGTAGCGCATCTTACATTAACGTTAAAACGAAATGATATTATCAATAGTGTAGTAATTGTAGTACGCCATCTGTAAATATTTTTGTTTTTTGCATAGTAATGAAAATTGCTCGTTAGCAGTTGTGAATCTTGAAGCAAACGGATGGTCTATTAAAATATCATATAACGCTTTTGAAAGAAAGTTTTACCCTTAGTCCTTTACTCCCCTTTTTACTGGATTTTAACGTTTTCAATGAGTCTACCCCCTTTTTTATAATTATGACACACCATAGATTCACTCCATATTCTTTCCCCTTGAATGGCCAACCCATGATGGTATGAGAAAAATTCAGTCAAAAATGTGTTTTGGCATTCAGTTGCAATGTCTTACGACAAATTTCTTATTCCACTATCTCATATAAACGCTTTCTATAGGTTTTGGACCCCTCTTGAGGCGTCATATGATATTTGAATGCTTCTCTATTGATAAACTGGAAACGCTTAGGTTTTCAACCCTTAAAAACCCCATAGATTTAAATCATTCAATGAGTTAGACCAATTTTGACTGAATACTACTTGAAAAATGTGCTGTTTTCCGCAGTTTAAATAAGATAAGCAGTTTTGTTATGTATTATTTTGACCAGCCTGCAGTTAGTTCAAATTTACAGTGGTGCCACTCAGTAAATTATGCTTAGCTTTTCAATTTTCGTTTATAAATTGTCGCAGTTTCGTAGGTTTTTGTATTAGTTTGTGTTGCGAAATCCATGTTTTTTCGTGTCTTTCTTTGGTAGCATGCGTTGTTTGGAGATTGGTGTTAATTTTGATGCATCACGTATAATTACATTGCAACATGAAGGCCCAAAAAAGGTTTGTCGTTGTCAAATGTTGTAGATGTATATTTTATAGCACGATGATTAACACGTAATATAATTGTGATTTGTACCTCGTATAACTACGTTTAATAGTTTGTAGCGTAAATGGATAATTTTCTTTTAAGTTTTTGCATTGATGTTGACGAGCATCACGCCCCCCTGGAATCCCCACGGGCAATCTTATTCAACTGCAGTTTATATTTTCAAATTTGAAATGTGCAGAAGACAAATTTTATTCAGTTCTTTACTTTAAATTTAGTGAAAAAAGCTAAAAATTAAACATTGCTTTGCTATTCATTGATGTGAAATAATGTGAACTATCAGTTGCATCAATTTTTTAATGGAAGAGACTATTTCACTGGAAATTTTTGACCCAATCCTAACCCAAACTCGAATCGTTACTCCAAAACTAATCCCAAACCTAACTCGAACCCAAATCTTAATCTCAACTCTTGAAAAAGTGAACAAAAAATCCTCTGATGAATGTTTCTCGTATTCATTTTATTCTCTTTAACAAAAATTTTGGGTGAAAAAGTCACTCTTTGTTTCATTTTTTAACTACCTGAGACTTTAATCTTCTTGTTTTCGAGATAAACATCGGTCAATTTTTTCGGTGTGACGTCTTGAAATCTCAACTGAAATTTTACTTGTCACAAACTAACATCCCTATGACGAAAATGTAATTTTAAGTTCAAGTTTGACTTAATTCCAACTTGAGTGGAACTTGAGTCCAATTTGAATAAAGCTTAAGTTTAACTAGAGTGAGCTTTAAGTCCTGCTTGAGTGAGCCCAAGTTCAATTTGTGTAAAGAATAGCTCTATTCGGACAAAAAAGTTAAAAATTTTTTGGTCATGCTGAGTTATTCTTTAAATAAGCATCATTACGCTCAAATTGGACTTGAGTTCAAGTACACTCACGTGAAACGACTCCTGAGCATAACACTGACTAATTTCTAGCACTTGCGCTTATTGGGTACTTACATTATTTTAGCTTACAAAGAATTTTGTAACATTTAAGCGGCCAATACATTATTCCCATTTGTAAGCACTATGCTTTCTGTTTTGTAGTGATTGCAACTTTGTAGATTTGGCATATTGAAGATGGCATTGTAATACCATTTAATGCATGCGTTATTTTTGTTGTGTTTTTGTAGGCTTAGATTACTGAAAATATGTGGATTATTAACTTGATGTATATTATCACCTGCAAGGTTTCGTTTGTTATACTCATTGTTTTTGACAGTCAATTTGTAGTTAAATATCTACTTGACTTTCATTATTTTTTTGTAAAAATATCTCGCTCTTTCTTTCACCATTTTTTGTCATATTGGGTGATGTGTATTAAATAACAATTTATTTATTATGCACAAAATGCTTTTTCAAGAAATTGGGATAAGAAGTTTAAGAAAGTACAAACTGCTAGCTTCCAACCGATGCTATTACCTTCGATCACAAGCCAAAATTTAAATTGATTTGTTTGCTGCATTTCAAATTTCATTCTATATCGCAGTTCTGCCTTGCGTATATCGATCCAAATAATCACTTAAAGCACTAGTGTTTTGGCATACGAAAATGCAGTTATAAGATCTTATGACTCAAATTCTTAGTCAATATGGTTCATTTTTTGTATTCAGAATATGCTGTATTTACATGCAAAGAAAGTTATAAATTTCGTCACGGAAAACTTCAGTAGGTTAATTCCGAAAGTTATTTCTCGTTTCATACAGTGGTACAGCAGATAATTTAATAGACTCGCTTGATAAAGCCGGTTATCAACTATCGTTATAGTATTTGTTTTAATTAAAACGCCTGTTTACTTAGCTAGCATGTGCCAGCCGCACAGTTTTTTAGCTGAAGCCATTTTTTTTATAGTTCACCAATTGTCAAGCTCTGTTTGATCACAAATAAATTACATAATGTCAATGTCACGCGGCTTAAAATAGGTTGAAGACCGAACCAGCAATCATATTGTACTTTAGTATCATAACGAGTAAATTTGCTTCATGTGGCATTGCGACTGTTTTTGTTGATTTGACGAAATGTGGGTGTCAAAATTGATAATAGCTTTGCCCTACCAAATACTTGAAGTAAAATTTTCACACTAGGCATGCAAATGCAAATTTTAGGTTTTACGTAAACTTTATTTTTATTAGCAAATTTAGATCCCTTTTTAAAATGATACTCAACGTTTTGAGCAGGCCCTTTCTGCATTGAATTTAGTGCTTTTTTAAGTTGTCAGTTGTCCTCGCTTGGTCAATCGCCATTTGTTTATGACTCTCTTCCCTCAGCTATTTTACTGCGAATTAGTCCACTCCTTGCTTATACCCAATCTATTGCGTTTATGTGTGTTGCAATTGCTTTCAATTTCTTTAAAACAGTATTGCAGAAATTGGTACTAGCTATCAATTATGCAATAGTTTTTCTCTTCGCTTCTAGTGGACCGGTATATTTTGGGTCAAAAAAAAAATTTTGATGTAGTATGCGCGTAGTTCGGATCCCTTAGCGGGTAGGGCCGGAAAGTCAAACGAAAAACATACTTAATCTTTTAATAATTTATTCTCATTACGCTGCGTAGCGAGAAGGATTAGTTAGCTTATCAGTGAAGTTTATTTTTGGCTTTGTAACTGTTGCTAAAGTCTTGTTGGGTTCGAGGTGGAAGAGGCAAAAGCCCTCCAACGTTGGCCTGTCTACCAAAATTCACAATAACTAAAAATACCTCGTTTTTACGTTTTTGAGCCAGTCCTTTGCGTTGGCATGGGCACCTAAGTTGTTCAAAGCCGTTTTTAAAACGTTTGTTGGGGGGGGGGGGGGCTATTAACTTACAAGTCAGCAAAACAGTTGAAAAACAAATTGGCCTAAAATAGAGCAACAAAATTTTAAATGCTTGTCGAAAAATGTATTCAAAAATTCACTAGTTAATTACCAATCACTATTCTCAAATCGTACTTCATTAGTCACACTTTAATCGATTATCTTTCTTCATGAAATGCCGACGAATTAAGATAAAACTTGTGTTTTTCCGCATTATAGATTTTTATCATGGCTGGTATTACGATGAATCAAATTTTCTAAAAACCGCCCACTTAGCTTACATACGCTACCAGTTTATCCTTATTTTGCAGTGCTAATATGTGCTGTGTTGACAAGCAACAATTTTAACCGAAAATCGCAAAATTAAGTGATTTGCGCAAAAATATCCAAACCAGACCCCCAATAGCCTACGGCAGCTGAAGGTCCCGCCTCCATATACCCCCGATGTAGCCCCCATTGCAAGTTTGTGGCTTCGCGCTTGAAGCCGCGTGATATTCAGTAACAACAGTTGATTAGTAGGCATGCTTAGTACGGTGGTAAAGAATCGGGTGAATTGAAACCAACAAACCGGATGAAAAATTGCGTAAAGAAGTGTTTGTAGGAAGCAGGCTTTTGCAATTACGTCATTGTTTGTACGTTGCACTTGTTTTTCATAGCAGTGTACTATAGACCTGCAGTTGCCACGTAAATGCAAATCAAAGCCATATCTGAATATGCCTAAATGTAATATAGTAATGAGTTCGATTCTCGGTCGGGTCAAGGCAAAAATATCTGCGGCTACTCGGGAGGATCAAGTAATTGGTCATTGAAAATACTCCATTGAAATAGAAGGAAATTATTGTTGACATCATTCCAGTAATGCTGTTAAGACGATTCATAATCTATTGGCACATGCTGGTTGTGTAGCCTACTGCTGTAGTTCCCTGCAAAAAAAGGATTTATATGCCTTGATTGCTATGTTTTTGGTAGCAGGTAGATTTCCTTGCTGGCCAAATTCGTTTAAATTGTATACCAAGTACCGGAAATGAAGGACCTAATACAAAAGCCTGCGCTACTAAGCCATTTGCAAAGCTTGTTGACAATAATTGGCTATGCTTGTAGCTCCTCAATTTTGATTGGCTTGTAGGATATAACAAAAAACTGCGAAGGGATCTTGGGGCTTCATCTCCAGCTTCGCTTTATGTATAAATTTGGTTTGATATATGACTTGGAATTAAAACTGAATACGTCAATCTCAACTAGAGTGCTGGACTTTTTTTTTTATGCCACTGAGCATAATCACTGCTTTCAGTATCAGGGCTTAATTAAGAGAGCATTTTTCCTGAGCCCTCCAAAAGGTGCCCTAACCCAAATGGGTTAAAGAATAAACACTTCTTGTGTATCTGGACGCGTTTTCGGGTTAAAAAGAATAACCATTTAAAGGTCTTCAGTAAAGTAAACAGTAATTTTTCGGGGGCTAATTCAAGTCGTAAAACAGCTGTGTTGACCAAAAAAAAAAAAAGATTCAGCATTTTTGGATGCAAATTCAGGCAAATAAGTTAATAGAGTTGTATAATTAAAAGTGAATACCCGCGTTTTACACGGCTTATGTCCCCCATTTTCTACCGAAAAGTATCTGCGCCGGTCCCCCACGTCTTATACTTCCTTGTGCAATATACCGAGTGGATCCATTCTTTCGTTGGACAGTATGTTGTGAAAAGACGTCAAAAACGTCATCAAATCTTTCATTATACTCGCTGTATTACGCCGAAGCGTGTAAAGAGTGTACGTAGCCCATCTCCGCGTCGTTGCGACCGGGCAACATAGCTTCTTTCGAAGAAATGTTGCAGCGGTGGCGAGTTGTTGGTAACTCTTGAGCTCGATTTGAACCTCGGACCTCGCGCTTCTGAGGCGAACCCGTTAACGCTTACCCAGCTGGCTGATACGCCAAAAACATCACTATCAAAGTATATAAGTTTTATGTTTAATTCATTATGTATGAACAATTGCGTTTGGTGTACTGAAAAGTGCTTGGGTTACATAGCCCTGATCCCATATACTTTTTCGTCCTCTGTTTGTGGGGTAATTAGCAGCGGGACTTTGTTAGGCACATTAATCGAGGAATAAAGGTGACGATTAACCTTTTTTACTAGTTTTCGTCAGCTTATTTTAGGCGCTTTTCTGAAAAGTACGTTGTTCTTCTGGATGTCACTTCACGCAGCTTCGATGCTTCTGGTAACAATTTTTTGGTCCTACAAGTTAATGATTGCGGCGCTGGTAATTAATAATTTCCATTTCTTGTTCAGATTTAGTGCGCGTTATTGTATGCAATGGTGTCCCGCAAAATGCATCGATTTTCTTAGCTGCAATGGTATGGTATTGGATGCTGTAAATTCGTTTGTAAAGCAAAACCCGCGTAAAAATTCCACAACTTGTCCCCAAATGACGCGCCACCAAGTGATTTTTTTCAAGATGATACTCATATTCGTTTCTTGAAAAGTATGAGTGTTCTTTGATAGGCTTACTCAGCACTTGGGGTTAAGCTGTGAAATAAGTTGTTGGATGGGGGGACGCTTGCAGTGCTGTATCCGGTCGTGTTTTGTTTTGATCATTTTCTAGGGCGAAAAATTAATACATTCATGACCGTATAGTTAGTACTTAATTGAGTACTTAATCTACAGTCAGTATAGTCTGATAGTGTAGGGATTAAGTACTGATAGCCAGTACATTAATTCAGCACTTAATCCCTACACTGACCAGACGAATCTGGTGAAAATTTACCTCATATTCGGGTGAAGACTAAACAAAAAGAAAAAAGGTCTTCGACGCAAATTGATACTGTCTTCAACCCGATTTACGGATTTTCCTCGCAAATTTAGATAAAGACCAAACAAAACAGGTTTTCGCCGCAGAATCGGACTAACACAGGGGCGTATTTAGGGGGGGCATTGGGCCATGGCCCCCCCCTTTGGGTCGCCAGGATAGTATAATTAGCATATAATAGTATGCAAAATTGCGGCATGGCCCCCCCCTTTGTAAGTTGGGCAGAAGCTTTGATCACACCAGTAGCGTGGCCAGGAAGGGGCGGTTGGGCTATAGCCCCCCCCCATTGGCATGTCGACCAAAATGCAGAATGGGAAAAACACTACGTTTTTAGCACTTTTGAGACTGTTTTATGCACTGGAGTGGACTGCATAGTGATTTAAAACATCTTTTGAAGCATATATTCAGGAGGGGAGGGCTATTTTGTCAAAAATAAAGCTAACAAATAAATGAAAACTTTGAAAAATGGTAAGAAATAAGCAATCAAATTTGATCGCAAGTTTAAAAATGCTAAACATAGGTGTCATCAACAAATATTCTATAAACTAAGCAATAGAGCGAAGGACTATTCAGTATTAGTTAAATCTCTTTTGATTAGCCCTCCCCCAATCATTTTTCTCCATTAGCCACCTCCCTAATATCCCATTTATGCCATCAGTTTAATCATGTTTGCACTGCCAATTTCTAAGCCACGTTTTGAAAGCATTATTTTTAATCAAAATACGAGTAGCCCTAAAATAAAGTTATTTTTGCAAAAAAATGCAAAATTTTTGATCGCTGGGGGCTCAGCCCCAAGACCCCCAAAGCAGCTCCCCCATTGCGAATTTCTGGCTGCGCGCCTGGATCACACAAAGGGTATGTTTTATTCGTTTGTTGTAGGCCTGCACCCAACTCTGGCCAAAAAATCGGACTAAGTTTGAGTGAAGACCTTTTTTTGCTCCTCACCTGATTTTGGGCAAAAAATCGGACTAAATTTGGGTGGAACAATTTCTTATTCTGATCTTTGTTCTTCTCAAATTTTCTGAAGTTCCTGCCCCCCCCACCCCCTTTTTTCAAAATCCTGCGTACGCTACTGGACTAACATCTGCGGGAACTTTGGATTTATTGGGATTACTGGCCACTTTTCCGTCTAAATGTCCGGAAGCTTTTGATGGCTGGGCGCTAAACCTTGATAGGGGGACGCTTAAACCTCGATGGTAGACGCTAAATCTCGTTGGGGGACGCTAATTCTCGATGGGGGGCGCGTTCACCCTACAATTTAAGTACTAAGCTGATCAACATCTTCAAAGTGAGATCTGACTTTCATAGTACGATTGCGCTGGCATGTCACGTGAAACAGCTGGAATGCAGAGATTTCAGGGTTACACCTGCAACCAACAAATATTTTGCGGCATCAGAGAATAGCCGATAGATAGAGTTTCTGCAAGTTCCAAGAGTTCTATCAGGCTATAGCGCTCCACCCACCCCATTAGCCTGTCAACCAAAATGCCCAATACAGTATAAGAAAAATATCACGTTTTTTAGACTGACTTAATTTCATCAAAACAGGCTTAAAATTAAGCTATCCTTGCAAAATCTCCGAAAAGTGAGGGCTCCGCCCCCAGACAACCTCAAACATCCCCAATTGCAGAATTCTAGCTAAGCGCCTGGCTGTTGCTTTTAATGAGTGATAAACTGAACAATGAGCTATAAGTACAAGAAGTTGACCTTGCTGCCAAACAAAAAGAATATTGAACTAACAAGAAAAAATTGACTTTTTATTGACCAATCCAGACTGAAACCGACTCTTTGTGTCCAGAGTTCTTGCAAAAAATCACGTCATTTCTAGTTATTACTAAAAAATTGACTTGGTTGAAAAAACTTGTCCTACATGACTTTTTTGTTTGTTGGCAAAAGCAGATATTAAAAAAAAGAGTTTGAACCTTTTTTTTTTCATTTGGAAAATTTGACAAAAATCCAGATGTTTTATTTTTTGTTTTAGACCAACAGTGTCTTTTAAAAATTGAGGCAAAAAAGGTAAAATTTTTGTGCGTGAAGACAAAATTTTTTCTCCCAGATCCCAACTGTTTTTGGATGCTGCGGGCTTGGCCTCCATACCCCAGGATTGTGGTTCAATCTTAATACTATGGCTTTGGTTTTTTTTGAAATTCGCTCCTGCTATGTCACTATGGCCAGCACTTAAAGTGTAAAATTTTGCATGGGACGGACGGTTTCGCAGCCTTGACCAAACGCATTCGTAATGCGGATAACAATTTAGTGGAAATTTTACTTCAAATTTGGATGCTCCATTTTGTTCCAGAAATTTTGCTTCAAGTTTTTCCCGAATTCTATTGAAGACCAAAAAAAGTCTTCTTCGAAATTTAGGGCTACTAAATACATATTTAGTGACTATGTCGAAATTTGGCACCGTCTTCTGCCGGAAATTGAAGCTAACAGCCACTTTTTCGTCTTATCGTGCAGACGCTTACTCTTCATGGAGAGCGCTGAAATCTCGTTAGGGAAAACGCTAAAATCTCGATGGGGGAGACGCTAACTGTCGATGGGGGGCGTCCTCCTTACAATTTAAGTAAGTACTTAATTAAGTACTGACTATATGGCTCATTAAGTACAGTACAGATTAAAGGATTAAGCCACAGTCAGTATAGTCAGTACAATCGCACTCCTAATTTGTCTGGTCAGTGGTCACGGCTGCGAAAGCGTCCACCCATGCAATATTTTACAGTTTAAATGCTGAATCAGCTGATTTTCAGAGGTCAAATTAGTAAAAATTAAAAACAAAACCAGTAAAGCCAAATTCGCTACTATAAGTTATCCTCCAAAGCCTGTAGATGCCGGATGGGTATCGCGGAATATGGTTAAATGCTACTTTATATGCAAAAATGATTGACCTGAAGTGAAAGCGACTGCTAACGTTTTAAGGATCTGATGTTTTAACAACTTAAGCAAAAGTTTGTTCAAACGCCTGGTTTAGCTGGTCAGCTTCTCAAAACAAAGTACAACATTACTATGATGATTTTACGCTTTACCCCGTCCGCTTGGTGATTAGCTTGCATTGTTATTGTTATCTCAATACATAAAGACTTGTTTCGCAATAGTACAAATACATGTTTTGCAAATTTTGTTGAGAATTTGTGTGCTTCTCGTTTATAAAAATGTCTGTTTTAATGTAAAATTATGAAATAGTTTGATGATATTGCGTTTGCTCAGTTCAAATTTTGTTAGGTCAATAAAGTCAATTTTTTTGAATTTTTAAGCCAATTTTTTTGAATTTTTTGGTCAATAAAAACTTGCCCTAAGCATAGCCTAACAAGATTTCGTGCTTTGCAAGAATGTTAAATATTATAAATTTGTAATATTTAACAGTGGAAAGGCGAATACTGGCAGTATTTCGAAATGCAAAAGCTGATCCTGAAACTCTATGTGTTAATTGTGGTTAGACCATGGTACATCCCACGGTATGGGTGCGTAGTTCATTGATGACCTCATTCTCACAATAGATAAAAATCACAATTTTGAGCCAAAACGACTTTTAAACCATAATATACCTCTAAGAGTAACTGCTGATTAACTTTTTTTGACGTAGTATTAAAAAGTGAAACAGCGGATGTACCCTGGCACTTGATCTTTAATCCGCGAAAATACATTTAGTCTGTTTGACTCCGGACTGACTCATTGGCAGTGTTGGGAAGACTCGAGTTTGAGTCCGGACTCGAGGCCACTTTTTAAGGACTCAGACTCGTGCCCTTGAGACTCGGACTCATGGAATTTGAGAGGACTCAAACTCGGACTCGTGATTTTTGTTGAATGTCTTATTGTAATGTCTTATTACAGAACTACTATTTATCAACAAAGAATAAATGTGACAAGCAATGCTTCATCTTTGGCAGGGAGAGATTTCTTAGCCAAATCAAAATGAAAATAATTGAATTTGGTTTTATATTTTGGCAACCGCATTTTTTTAGCGTTTTGGTGTGTGTCATTGGTTTGATCACGTTAGCTTCGATGAAGCCGGTAGGTGAAATGTGCTCAAAATATCGCATGGCTAAAAAATTCTTGGAAGGTATTCACTATTCAAGTATTCGCAGGTAGTGGAGGGAGATAATAAGTTTTGTCTGAGTTAAGTTGCGTTAAATTTTACACCTGATTTCTTAATATTACAATGGAGAATGAAAACCTAAAAAAAATCTGCTTGCATTCAAAAAAATGCTGATTGACTGACAAAAATTACCGTATCCAGATGATAAAGCATGAAGTGTTTTTTGATTACTCAGCAGTGCAGTGCTGGTTAACTTTTTCTGTGTATGGGCTTGGGTTAGGCCTGAATTTTCTAAGGTTTTAGCAAAAAAAATTCTTTCTGTTGGTAAGTTAGTTGGTTAAAACATGAACAGGTGTATACAGCCAATTCAGCAAAAACTTATTCCTTCATTTTTCAAATTATTCATAAACCATAAAAACAAAAATTGCATAATGCATGCACTAAATTATGTACAGATTATGACAAATGTATTTAAAACTGAGGTTCTTCTTCTGAAATAAAAATAACAATTCTAGCCTATTAGTTATGAAACGACTAAAGATACCAAACCATAGCAACAAGTGGCGCAATCAGGAGGGGCTAAAGGGCTTTCAGCCCCCCTTCGCAAAATCACTTAAAAATATAACCCCAAAATTCAAGGGTTTATATAACCCAACAAATCCAAAGCCCCCCCTCCAGCAAAATCTGGTTGCGCGCTTGATCGCGAACTTAATGATCCTCAACCCTTGTCCCTAAACTGATGAAAATTAAGAAGGTCCTTCTATTTCTTAGCTTCAGCTGGTCGACTTTCGGCTTTAGGTTACTTCCAAAAGTAGTTAAACTACTGAAAAAAATGTATATAAACTTGGTTCCCTCAGTATTAGTCGAATGCAATACCACACCACCAGTCTGCCCAGTTGCCGAAAAGTTAATACTTTTTTGCACGCTTTCGTCGATTAACTGATTAATACGCAACTTAAAAGTTCTAATAAAGCTCTACTTTTTATTGGACGGTGTGACAAATCTACTGAAATAAGCTCTTTTGCTGGTTGAGCGGTAACGCGTTCGTCTCTAGAGCGGGAGGTCCGAAGTTTAAATCTTGGGCCAGTGAAATCGGACACACTGTTGCCAATGACTCGCCGCCGTTACGACATTTTTTCGAAAGGAGCTGTGTTGCCCAGGCCGCAATGACGTGGAGATGGGCAGTGCCAACTCTTTGCACACTTCGGCGTAATATAACGAGTGTAAAACAAAAATTGAAAAGGGAACAACGAGTATAATGAAAGATTTGATTTGTTTAAAATTATTTTCTTAATCTGATATCCCGAAAAATAATTAACTGCAGTGAAAAACTAGACAGGAGCTTTTTGAATAGCAACCCCTTTGAACGACCGACGCAAAAATCTACAGATTTAAAAAAAACAAGCGCTCTAGCTTAATTGGCTGTATACACCTCTTCATGTTTTTACCAACTAACTCACCAACAGAAAGAATTTTTTTTGCAAAAACCTTAGAAAACTCAGGCCCATTCAAAAAATTGATTTTGGGGGATCCCAGAGGTGATACCCCCAAACTATGTCAAAATATTTGTCTGTTAAGTAGCTGCTGATATCATAAAAAAAAGTAGCACCCTAGCTTGAGCTGTTCAAAAAATTCATTTTTGGAGGGTCCATTTCAGGGACTCCCTGGGGAGATTGGTACCCCCAAACTACGTCAAATATTTGTGTGTTTAATATCTACTGATATCAAAAAACACTGTCATCCTAAGTTAAGCTGTTCAAAAAATTGATTTTGGGAGTCTATTTTGGGGGGTCCCCGTAGAGGTGGTATCCCCCAAAGTATGTCAAAATATTGGTCTGTTAAGTATCTGCTGATATCAAAAAAACTAGCGCCCTTGTTTGAGCTTTTTTCATTTTGTTCATTTTCAAAAAATTCAGTTTTTGGCGTGATTTTGGGAGGGTTCCCAGGGGAGTGGCCCCAAAATATTTCGGGAGACAAAATTGCGTTTGCAACTCAACAACTTTACAAAAAATTAGATTTTGCTGTTTTGTGGTTTAGGAGAAGAAGAGTGTACAAGATTTTGGAAGGAAAAAAAGGAAAAAAATCTCATCGCGGTTAAAAGTGAGTTTGGGATAAAAAGGTAGCATAAGACATATAACCGTGTGAAATCTTTTTTGTCGTACTTAAGCCGTTTTTGAATGAGACCGCTTTTTACGCCAAACTTGCGGGGCGGTTTTTGGGTCCTAAAACCGAAGTCACGTAACCAATTGCCTCAAAATTTGATACGAACATGCAAATCAAAAGTCTCAAACTGCTGTTAAAATTTCATGTAGCTACACCAAACCGTTCTCGAGTTATAAGCAAAAGTCTAAAATTTCGCACTCATTAGTTTGAAAATGGCCGAGTAAAAACAAAATAATTAACACTGGACGCAAGCGTCGGACGTTCCAGTAACTTACAAAATTTTTTGCAAATTCAAACAACAATATAGGAGGGTTCCATGTGACGTCACTTGCATACTGTTACTGAAAAAACTTTGTCAAAACTGAACTGGCTGAACAACATATACAGGCATAAAAGAAGAAAAACCTCGAATTTCGACTTTCTCAGCATGAGGAGTTTTGCAAACTTGGGTGTAAATTAAGGCTGAAGTAGACGACTAAATTTTATTTGCAAGAGATCTTGTAAAAGCGTTAATGCAACTTTTTTGTGAGTAAAGGGGCTAGTTAGAAGACTGTACAACGCTTGCAGAAACAATGCACAAACGTCTTCTTGCGGAATTTCCGAAAGCGTTTGTCCATATTGAAATAATTTTGGCCAAATTTTAAATTTCACTTACCGGTTCAATTTTCGAACTTTTCGAACCAGGACTCGTG
This sequence comes from Trididemnum nubilum, assembly GCA_963965965.1. Taxonomy (NCBI): domain Eukaryota; kingdom Metazoa; phylum Chordata; class Ascidiacea; order Aplousobranchia; family Didemnidae; genus Trididemnum; species Trididemnum nubilum. The sequence continues at coordinate 9,201,291 of OZ014471.1, forward strand.
ATCTTCAGTTTTGGCGGGCTCGCACTCGGACTCGTGGCATTCTGACTTGGACTCGCACTAGGACTCGTGATCTTCAGTGTTGGTGGACTCGGACTCGGAGCTTAAGGACTCGTGAAAGTGGCAATAGTCCCAACACTGCTCATTGGCAACCCTGCATTTCGAATTTTTGTGACATCAGAAAAGGATGACTTGCAACGTTTTTGCTGAAGAAGGAATGCGATATTCGATTTTCTGAAGAAAGTTTTGCAGTCATCCTTTTCTGATTTCACAAAAGGTTGAAACGCATGGTTGCCAATCATAGGCCTAGCCAGGGGGCCCGCCCCCCCAATTGAAATGCCCCAATGATAACACTGTGACAAAAAAGCTTATTGTTTCTTCAGCTTCGTTTAGCATCTTCGCGTATAACAGTACACGCGTATAACAGTGGCGGATCCAGAAAATTTTGGTGGGGGGGATTTTAAGCACAAAACCGTAAAATTCGGATGTCTTCACCAAAATTGAGAGTGATTTTTCGGCCGAAATCGGAAATTCAAACGATTTTTTCGCCCAAAATCAGGTGTTCTCCAAAAAAAAATAAAAAAAATAAAAAAACAAGGTCCTCACCAAAATTAAGAGTGATTTTTCGGCCGAAATCGTTACGTTTAGGCTGGTGGGGGGGGATGCATCCCGAAATGGAGCCAAATTATTCGAAATAGAGGCTGATTATTCGGCCAAAATCGTAACTTTTAGGCTGGTGGGGGGATGCATCCCCCCATCCCTCCCCTAAATCCGCCACTGGCGTATAACACTAATTAACAATAATATTGATGACCTAGGGGACGGGGGCCACTCAATTCAATTTTTGCCGACCAATTTGAATGAATAATCCAGGTGAAATTAAGGGCTTTTGTTCTAAAAGTTGCTACCTCGGGCCCTCATCAAGCCTTTTTATGAAAGTAATGTAATAAACTAACAACCAGGGACGGATTTACCATGTGGCACAGTGCCAGATGCCCCAAGCTCAGATACTTAGAGCGAGGGGACCAAGCTTAGTCCACAAAAATCTTCACAACAAGAGCAAACTTTTTTTCTTCAATGCTGTTTAATTTTTCTCCGCTCGTTTGTTTCTAGTCTAGTAAATAAAGATTCTAAGGTTTCACGGATTCGAAATGTTGTGCTAAACAAAAAACGGCGCAAAAACCGAAACGTGGTAGGCTCAATGGCTGTTTTATGATAAACATAACGGTAAAGAGCCAAAACGTCAGCGAACATTTTTGCTGCTCGTTTCAAGACATCACTAGTTCCATCATCAGCAGTCATTATGCTCTGTATTTTAAAGTGGATGCACTACTATACCTTTTGGTAGCATTTTGATGTGGAAATTTGGTAATTCGATAGATTCTGTGTTGCAGCCAATGCAGGGTAGCACAGCTGAGAGGCAAGGATGGTAGTACGGTATGGCACCGGTACGTTCAGAATTTGCGTACTACTTACCTCGCACTTTTACCCGTATTGCAGAGGTGGGCACTTGCTGCGCAACTATTTTACTTGCGATAGCGCTTGCGCCAGAATTATTTTTAAACGGTTGCGCTGACGCTTGCGCCGCAAGTATTTTAGCAATTTTGAGCGCAATCGCGCAAGCGCAATTAAATTACGATAAGGAATGATTGTTTTTCAATCAAATGTGATTAAAACTAAGAAAAAACATTGACGAGGTACATAACAGAGGTGGAGTCCTCGAGGACACATTTTGAAGCCCTTGGCCTCGAAGTCTCAAGTCCTCGAAAATTGCCCTGTCCTCGGCTCGAGGATAACACTATTTTTTGAATTGTTCAAATTTTATAGATCGCCTTAAAAATATTTTTTTTGGAGATCGCTTGAAAAATTTTTTTGAAGACCTTTTTTGGAGACCGCCTGAAAAATTTTTTGAAGACCTTTTTTTGGAGAACACTTGTGCCTGTGTTCTTAATCCTTGACCTAGGCCTCGAGAGCATTCTTGTCCTTGGCCTCGAGAGGGTCGGTCCTCGAAAGCGCTGTTTTTGGCCTTGGCCTCGGATTTTTTCTGGGTCCTTGGCCTTGGCCTCGAGCCTTGTGTCCTCTACTCTACCTCTGGTACATAAGCGTAGCCAGGATTTTTGAGTGGGGGGGGGAGGCCAAAGCGCATATCACGCGCAATGATTTCTTCTATGGGACAAAGGTACAGTGGCGGATTTCGGGGGGGGGATGGGGGGGATGCATCCCCCCCACCAGCCTAAACGTAACGATTTCGGCCGAAAAATCACTCTCAATTTTGGTGAGGACCTTGTTTTTTTATTTTTTTTATTTTTTTTTGGAGAACACCTGATTTTGGGCGAAAAAATCGTTTGAATTTCCGATTTCGGCCGAAAAATCACTCTCAATTTTGGTAAAATTGTTTGAATTTCCGATTTCGGCCGAAAAATCACTCTCAATTTTGGTGAAGACATCCGAATTTTACGGTTTTGTGCTTAAAATCCCCCCCACCAAAATTTTCTGGATCCGCCACTGCAAAGGTACCGTTGAGTCTTACTGTGGTTGAGTGGAGAATTAGAAACCGGGGCCTGGGTTGGCATGCAACCTGGATTTTGCTAAAAAGTAAGGACTTGAACCTAAAGTTAAGAAAATTTCCAAAATTGTCTAAATTAAGAGACGTGGTGTGCATACTAGTTCAAAACAAACGTAGGCTATCACAAACGGGGATCTGGGGGCCGCCGCTGGGTGATTTTTTGCAATTTTTTTGAAGGAAATAGCTATTTCAATGCCATTTGGATCACTTTTGCACGTTTTTAGAGCCATTTGAAATAACCAAATTTTTAAGATTTGAAAGCCAATTGAAAAAATCAAATTAGTGAGTCTTCCATTTACTTACCGATCAAGTTCAAAACAGGTTTAAAATTTTGAATTTGGGGTTAAGTTTTGTAAGTAACTTATTGGCTCAGGTGGGAGAAGCTAGGTATATACATTGCCCCCAGCAATATTTTGAGCAGTAAATAATCACTCGAGCTGTCGAGTAGGCCTACTTGCTTTGAAGATTTTTGTTTTGTCATGAATACGGTTCCTATACATTTCAATTGGATTGCAAAAATTTGATTTGAGGCGGCCTAGGCCACTGGTGGGCAATATTGATATTAGTCTGTTGTACACGAAAATGTTTCAAGAAACTGTAACTGAAAAAACATGAGGCTTTGTTGTTATTATTTTTATCATTGGTGGTATTTCAATAGGGGGGGGGCATACCTGTCAACTCTCCCGATTTCGTCGGGAGACTCACGATTTTGAGGATTTTTCCCGATCACCTTATCTTAACAAAAAATTTCCCGATATCAGAATTTAGCTCAAGGTTTTTTGACTTTAAAAATTAATCAGTTTTTTGAAAAATTAATCAATTTTGTTGGCGAATCTTTTTTTTTTTTCTGAAAGGGAAAGAATACTCGTCGACCCCTGCTTCCACTGATTTTATATTTTTCAAAAGCTCAAATCTGATTTGAAAATTAATGTGTGATCGTACTTTCACATAACGGGTCACATCAATTCGAATTGAAAAAAATTGATGACGCAACAAATAACTATGGCATGCTTAAACTGCAGTCGCTGGTACTGGTCATTGCGATTGTGAAGTGCTGAGCTCTTTTAATGGCGTTTGTCGGAGAAAGTGTTTTTTTACTACGTAATAAGCGCAAGGGAGATGGTCAGCGAGAGATGCAAGAAGAGGCGGATAATAGTAAAAAAAAAAAAGTAGCTGCAAGTACAAGCAAACTTGGGAGAAAGATTATCGTTTCATATATAGAAGTCATAATGGGAATGAATACGCTTGATGTAATTCTTGCAGAATAGACATTAGCTTAGCTCGAGGAGGAAAGAATGACGTAACGAAACACGTCACCTCTGAAAATCATAAAAAGAGCATTGCAGCCGAAAAAAGAAATCAAAGAATAACCAGCTTTATTGTACAGGGACCAGAAGAGAGCGATAAACTGTTGTTAATGAGGAAACAAAATTTGCAATGTTCGTGGTGAAGTACAATTTGCCGTTTAGCTCACTCAAACGCATATAGCGAAAGAACCGTTTCCATGGTGCGAAAGATTGTAACCGAAAGCAGAACCAGTTTGCACAATGACACTGTGTGCGCGCTTTAAAGTTGCAAATTAAATTGTTAATCGCAGTGCAGCTGGCTTCAAACCTTCCAAAGTAAAGTTGAATGCTGCCAAAAAATCCACATACAAATTTAATCAAGCCCACAAGAGTTAAAAGCCCGGAGGCAGGGTTGGAAATATCGATTAGTAGCCAATGATCGATACAACATTCTTTGCTTTTCTGTTGTCGATAATCGCCGCTGCTTTGCTTTTAGTTTTTGTTTTTTTTTACAACTGAGGATTTACAACTCAACGAACTTAAATAGAACGGAAAGATGTGGGTGACTGGGAAGTGAGCTCGCGCTCTTCGAGTCTCCAGCCACCCGCGTATGTGTGGAAGCAGGCGGCCTGCAGCCGTAATCGAACACGGGTCGCAGTATTGTTTACGCAATAATAGGCGAGCAGTTCCGCTCCGCCATGCTGCTTACTTTTCTATCAATTATCACCTTTTCTGTTCTTTTTGCTTACACGTTATCGATTGGTAGAAACTTTATACTTTACTTTTGTTGTTGTTGAGTCTGAGTAAGCTTACATCGCTTCGTTCCTCTTATGCTGTACTGCTCTTAATTATTCTGAAAGTGTATTTTGTATATCCTTTATATTTTTGATTTAGTTATTTATTTGTGTCAGACTCAACAATGGTCCATAATAACACGAAAAACAAAAACACACAAACAAATTTATCAGGCACAACACAAAGCATAAACATGCTTGCTAATTTAGCCAAAATCTAATTTTGAGTAATGTGCAGAAAAATCAGAATCAAGAAAACATGCCGAGCCAAAAATCTGTTGAGGGTAAACGTATGGAGAGTGCTTGCATCTTATTATGAAATTTGCAGTATGTTTTCGTATTAACGAATAACAGGTCGAGATGCCGTTATTAACCATAGTTTCATTGATGTGTATTCTTCTTGGGAGATTAAAAAGTATACGTTAAGCATTGTTGTAAGCTACACGAAGACGATTTATACTGGGTGCAGAATAACGACACCAAAGATAGATGCCGTAAATAGGGGAACAAAAAGAACGAAACAAAATGTTTTTTATATTAACAGAGCATTTGAAAAACCTAGTACGAAGCATATTAGCTATGCAATATATAGATCTTACTTGAGCTTTAATATCAAATTCATCAAAAAGAACACTGCTACTTGTAACACCAAGGTATTTAATACTACTCACAAATTCAACACGCTGGTCCATAGGCGTAGCCAGGATTTTTGATTGGGGGGGGCCCAAACCACAAATCGCATGCAATGACGTCATCAGAAATTTTCAAAAAAGGAACTTTTTGCGGGACAAAGGTATCGTAGAATGGAAGATCTGAAGCTGTAGTTTATTGGCACTTAACCAGGATTTTGGTAAAGGGAGAGGGCAAAAACTAATAGTTAGAAAATGCAAATGTCTAACTTAGGGGACGTGTTGAGTAAGTTAGTTGTCTCAAACGTATCACAGACGGGGGTCTGGGGGCGGAGCCTCCAGCCGCCGGTGGCTACGGGGGTCTGGGGGCAAAGCCCCCAGCCACTGGGCGATTTTTGTACGTTTTTGGACAAAAAAGCTATTTTAAACCCATTGGATTACATTTCGCACGTGTTCAAAGCCATTTGAAAGAACTAGATTTTTAACATTTGAAAGCCAATCGAAAAAATTTAACTGTTCAATCCTCATTTTATTTGCAATTAAAGTCCAAAAACACGTTTAAAATCTTGCACTATAGTGTAAAATTTTGATTGTAAGTGATTTGGTGGTTCATGTAGGGGGAAGTAAGGCACATTGCCTCCTGCAATGTTTTAGCAATAAATAGTAATCCACTTGAAGATTTTCCTTCAAGATTTTTGTTTTGTCGTGAAGTTAACCAGTTATAGGAGTACATGTACGGCCAGAGGGCCCAGGTCCCCCTCAATTGAAATTCAATAATTTGTTCAATGAGCATTTTCTCTAGCTATTTTTAAAAAATATTGTGTGCGTAAAAACTGGCGAGGTGGTGTTGAATCGTTATTAAAAAATGGTGCAATAGATGGTTACGCTTACTAAGCATGTTATTCTTGGGCCGGATTTACATTGCGCGGGTCCCCTGGCACTTAGCGGATTTTTGTAACATCTTAGATGGTTACGCTTACTAAACATGGTCTTCCTGGGCTGGATTTACATTGCGCAGGGCCCCTGGCACTAAGGGGATTTTTGCAACATCTTCCTGCAAAATAAAAATGAAGAGCAAAAAAAGTCCCACCATCTGAGCGCTGGGCCCTGGCCATGTACCATATGGCAAATACGGCGCTGGGTATTGCATTACGTTCATAAAAAGTTTAGATGAGAACCTGAGGTTGCAATTTTTAGGACAAATACCCTTGATTTCACCCTGGTTATTTTTTAAATTGGTTGGAAAATATCGAATTAAGGGGGTGCGCTGGCCCTCTGGTTGTCAATATTATTTATTGTTAATTACTGTTGTACGCGTGTATTGTTGTACGTACGCAAAGATGCTAAAAGAAACTGAAAATGAAGAAACAAGGTTTTTTGTCAAATTTTTGTCATTGGTGGCATTTCAATTGAAGGGGCCCGGGCCCCCTGGGCCACCCCCCTGGCTACGCCTATGATTTTGAAATAAGATCGCGCCCTTAAGTTCTTTCATAAAAAATATTTAAAGCAAAATTAAAACTTTTCTTCCAAAACGTGGAGGACTCGATCGAGTCAAGTCACTTGACAGTTTTTTGAAACCTTCCGGAACTGCATGACATTATTATGACGTGGACTGGTGGTCGTCATTATTATTACTTACTTTTGTACGCGTAAATCTTAAATTAAAGAAACCGCAATTCCGGACAACATACTGGCTATGCTCTCATTATATTTATCATTAGAAGTATTTCAGTAGGGGGTTTGCATTACCCCATGTGTTATAGCATTAAGTTCATAATAAGGTTAAACGAGGGCCTAGAATTGCAACTTTTCGCACAAAACTTTTAAATTTTTCACAGGTTTTGCGTTTATATTGTTAAAAATTTGAATTGCGAAGCCCCTGGCCCCCTTGGTCATCCGTTAAGGGCCCCGGGGCCCCCTGGTTGTCAGTAAGGGTCCCCAGGACCCCCTGGTTGTTAGTTAGGGGCCCTCGGGGCCCCTGGTTGTCAACTGAGGGCCCCAGAGCTTCCTGTTTGTCAGTTGGAGGTACCGGGGCCCCGGGGCGCCCTGGTTGTTGGTCAGGAGCCCCGGGACCCCCTGGTTGTTAGTTAGTCGATCGCCCTGGGGCCCTCTGGTCGTCAGTTAGGGGCTCCGGGGCCTCTTGTTTGTCAGTTAAAGGCCCCTGTTTGTCACTTAGGGGCCTCGGGGCTCCCTGGTCGTCGGTTAGGGGCCCCCTGGTTGTTAGTTAGGGGCCCTGGGGTCCCCTGGTCATTAGTTAGGGGCCCGGGGCCCCCTGGTTGTTGGTTAGGGACCCTTTGTCATCAATTAGGGGCCTTGGAGCTCCCTGGTTGTTAGTTAGGGGCCTGGGGGCCACTGCTCGTCAATTAGGGGCCCCAGGGCCTCTTGTTTGTAAGTTAGAGGCCCCGGGGCACCCGTTTGTCAGTTAAGGGCTCCCTGGTTGTCCGTTAGAGGCTCCAGGGTCCTCTGGTCGTTAGTTAGGGGCCCTGGAGCCCCCTGGTCATTAGTTACGAGCCATGTGGCCCCCTGGTTGTTGGTTAGAGCCCCCTGGTTGTCAGTTAGGGGTCCAATTGGGCCCCCTGGTTGTTAGTTAGGGGCTCTGGAAAACCTGGTTGTCAATTAGGGGGCCCCCTGTTTGTCAGTTAGAGGCCCTGGGCTTTCGTTTTTCACGTAGGGGCCCAGGGGCCCCCTGGTTGTTACTTAGGGGCCCTGGGGCCCCCTGGTTGTTAGTTAGGGGCCCCGGGGCTCCTTCGTCGTCCGTAACTGCAATTAAACATTGCTAGGCTATGTTGTCATAATTGTTTTTATCATTGGTGGTATTTCAATTGGGGGGGGCCGGGCCCCCCCCTGGCTACGCCTATGCGCTGGTCATTCACGGTTAGATTATGGTCAGTGGTTTTGAAAAATTTACAAGGAAAATACATAGCTTTGGTTTTCCTGCAATTGAAGACAATATTGTGCTTTGCAGCAAATTCGACGCAAGTATCAACAAGCCTTTTTGTAGTAGCAATATTTAATTTTAGTTTTTGATCCTGAGGAAATCCTGACTCTGATTTCATCTCTACCTTAGGAAAACGAAAGAAAGGTATGAAAAGCATTAAGACAATCGTTCAACGTCTACACATTACGAGTTCGAAAATTGAAACAAAACAAAACCGACAGGATAATAAAAATAATAAATGCGTGCTGGATTTTTGTTAAAGCTAAGAATCTCATTGTCTGGTCTCCACGAACGTTCAAAAGACTATTTCTTTACCTTTTTTTTTGGAATTTTCTGAATAAATGATATTTCTGAATCGCCAATATTTCCTCCCCAGTTTCTGGTGGGTTTTGGTAATATCGGAGATTCTCCACGATAGTAGCTTTAATATTTTTTGCTGTGGTATGGTTGATTGTAGTTTTATTAAATCTAATCATGTAAATACCGGTAGTCTATTGAACGTTTGTGGAAACTTGATAATAAGATTTTAGGTTTTAACAAAAGTCCAAACTTCGTTTATTATTTTTATTACCCTGTCGGTGTTGTTTTGTTTCAATTTTTGAACTCGTCATGTGTAGACGTTGAAGCGTTGTCTTGACTCTTTCTATATCTTTCTTTCATTTTTCATATGGCAGAGATAAAATCAGAGTCTGGATTTTTTAGAGAGAAGATTGAAAAATTAACATTAAATATTTCTATCACAAAAAAAAACGGAAAAACTACCACGCACATTGGTCCACGACAACTGACCGCGAACAACGTAGATCGGCTGAGAAGGGCGATCCTGAATATATTTTTGCTATCCTTAGAGCCATCTTGCCCAAACCCTCACTTTATGACGAAATCACTGCGACAAAATCAGTGACGAAATGGCTGAAACGAAACTGTTGGTTCGTGGTCAGTTTGTTCGCGGTCAGTTGACGTAGCTTGCACGCAGATATATCATTGAAGCAATGACATAATTGAAGCATGCAGCAGTATCAAATTATTAAAATCCAATCACAACTGTTGTCACTCTCTTGTTTTAAAGAAGTTTCATTAAAAGAATAAATAACTGAACTGTCTAAAGGCTGCGAATTGGCGCTGAAAAGAACCTGTGGCGAAAAGCGACGGAGACGAAATACGCAGCGCTGAAAAAGTCTGCAACGAAATGGTTAAGCCAAAAAGACCTGCTCCCTCGTTCAAGGCAACGTCACTAAAAAACACAAGTTGTGCAACGGATGAAATTGGCCACCATTTTCGTGCCCAATTTAACAGGTCGCACAATGGCAAGCATTGGTTACAGTGATAGGAGTTGATTGTGGAGGTGTAAAACAAGCTTAAAAGAGATAGTATTTCAACGAAATACACAATTAATTATAAAAAATCATAACATTTTTAGGCTAAGCTTCGGCTTAAAGGTTTTAGCGCTAGGTTATTGATTAAAAAACGAAGAAAAGTAGGCATATTGGCAGGCCTAAACTAGCCTTAAACTGTTACAGATTTCATTATATTGTTAAACAATTTTGTGGTTTAAAGCAGATTCAGACTGTTTTATATGAACTAAAAAACGTTATGCAGTGAAGTATATATTCAAAAATCAGGTTTGTGAAGGATAAAATTGGTCAAATTGGTAGCTAGCATTATATAGGCCTAATGCTGCACAGCCAACAGGTCAGAACAAAGTCCTAGCACTTATTCAATGATTAAACTAGAAGTATTTGGGCCTAATTGACAGCAAAATTTTATTTTGTTTGAACCAAATCAAGAACAATTTGAATTTTTTAAAAATATCTCAGCTAACAGGCTAAGTTGAAGCATGGAGATGAACATATAGGTTAAAATTTTTAGTCTAGGTCAAGCCTGTAGCAGTGTAGCATTACTGGTAACCATGTCATCATAGCCTGATTTAGTGTTCAAACCTACAAGAATAGTTAGTCTGGTATTCTAGATTCCTGAGCTTAGGTAAGCTTAGTTTAGGCTATTAAATGTACTGTAGTATCTAGCTGCATTAGCTTCTGGTATAGCCTACATAGCCTAGTAGGCCGACTGGTAGCTCATAATGTAGCTTACCATAATTCATTTTCGCCAATTCATTAAAAGTTTGTCTGGAATTTTTGAAATAGATTTTTTAGCTTACATATTAGAATGCCTGGTTGTGCTGCCCTGAATTGTACTTCGCACAGTCGCAAAGGTGTTCGTTTGTTTCTTTTTCCGCGTAACCCACAACGGCGCAAACGATGGTTGATCAATTGTCATAGAGATAAATGGACTCCATCAAAACATAGTAGGCTTTGTGAGGTTAGTCAAGTTTTTATGTATCGGTACTGGTAGTCAATATCTGTAACTTACAGGCACTGCGGTTGTACCAGTGGGAAATTAGCTAAGGTTGCTGATAGGTTACGATAAGGGAAATAGGCGAGGCTCGACTCAAACTGACCCTGACTAAAACAGCAAGCACAGCACCACATAGAGAAATACAGCAATATTATTATACTTGTAGCACTGGCCGAATCAAAAGCACAACAGGTCATTTACAACAATGGAGTCTCTACCTCAATTCGGTAACTAGAATACCCAAATAACCTAACCCAAACCAAATCTGACCTAACCCAAACTAACCTATTTACAAAAAACGATAGCTCGTCCCACGGCTAACAACAAGCTAGTGATGGTAGCCGCGCAGCGGCCGCGTACGCGGTTAGACCTACCGCGCCGCGCAGCGTGGAAAATTACAACAATTTTGCAGTGCAGTGCCGCGCAGCGTGAACGAAGATGGTACCACTTCTTTGCATTAGGATTACAGTAGGTTAGAAATCACCCACTTTTTAGTCGGTTACCGGTACCTCTGTTGTTTAATTCACTCTCCAATATAACCAGCCTAGATCTTTTAGGTACTCTGGTTTACCAGTAGGCTTGGTTGATCGTTCAAATCGTTGGCCTACCGTGCATAGGCTATCTAAAGGTACTGGTATGCTAGGCTGGATGGATACCACTTGTATTGAGTGGTATTCGGTAATTCTATACCAGTGGTAATAGTTACCCTAGGCTATTGCATAGCCTACTGCATAGGCCTAACACCTGACACAACAGATAAGGTGATATCAGTCAAACAGTTAGCAGGTACCCTACTCTGTACTTGTAAGTTGAGTCACACCAAATACTGTAGGCCTAGTCTGATACCAGAAGGTGATATCAGTAATGATAGGCCTGTTGTCTGTTGCTGAGTGTAGTAGGCCAACTCTAGCTTTTTGTATGTAGTAAAGCTGACGGTCAAGGCCATAAGTGGGGAAGTTAATGCAAAACATTAGCTCCATTGGTGTTAACCACTAGTCGGTTAACAAACTTTATGTTGGTAGCCTACCGTACCTCCGTTAACGTTAATATTTTCAGCTTTAGTTAACGGAAGTTAATAAAGTCCATCAGTCACTTCTAGAACACGTATTGATGCTGTTGAGCTGATTTGTAAAGAAATATTGCTGTGGTGGTCTTGCTATGTTTTGGAAGTTATCGTACCGGTACATTTGTCAGTCAAATCTAATTTTAAGATAAAAATAAGTTCAAATGCACTAACAAAGCTCTGATCAGAAAATTTTGGGAAGTTGTGAACAGTGATAATTAATAGACCTATGACAGTATGAGGCTGCAGCGTAATATTTCCAGCGAAAAAAAGCTTCTTATCTTTTTTCTGTAAAACTTGTCCTAATACGCATCAATAAGTGTTAGTGTTACCAGTCTGCCAGTGCAAACTGGTTTGTGCCGGTGTGATGAATGAATGGTGCAAAATATTAACACTAAAACCATTAACGGAAGTTAACAGAACTTAACTGAAGTTAATTTAGTCTGTTACCGGTAACATGAAAAAGTTTTTCAACAGATTAACAAGTTGACAAAAAGTTACCGACTAACGGACTTGTGCCCACCTATGGTCAAGGATTTTGTTGAGTTAGATGCATATCACTGAGCAGTAGGCTAGCAGGCTAGTGGAATGGCTATTACAGTATTAGTATTTCTAAGAACTGAATGATCCATTACAATAAAAATTAAAGTTAATCATTATAGCATGAGAGCAAGAAAAAATTTTGCTGACTGCTTGAGTCTACAGTACCAGAGTACTGTTATCTGAACAGTGAATTAAGAATTTCAGATTCATAATTTGAAATCTCTCTGATGTGATTGTAGTTAGTATCACCATAACCCAACCCTAATAATGCCAACCTATTCCTGTACAGTGTAAAGTAGCCTCAGAGTTCTGTTTTAAAAGGACCTGTATTTTGATGTCAATGTATCATTTTCTCTTAACCATATTTGTGTGGTACCACATGCTTGCACTGCTACGCTTCTTGCTTGTCTGTTTTTGTTGAATGCCATTTGCTTGCTGAAAGTTTTGTTCTGCTTTGGTATTATTTGCTTGCTTCAATTTGTGTTTCTTGGTGTTAACTGACTTTGAACATTAGGTACACTGCAAAGAGTTGATGCTGTTTGTTTTCAAGTACTATAGTATCTCAAAACATTAAGATAGAAACAAACTAAATTTAGTAATGGTATTACCACGTATTACATTCTCAATTGTTGATTTTTATGTTGTATCTGTTGATGGTGTTAACTGACTTCGAACATTATGTACACTGTAAAGAGTTGATGCTGTTTGTTTTCAAGTAATATCTAGAGATAGTGAGATAGAAACAAAGTAATGTTATAATATTCTTTATGGTTGATTTTTATGTGTTCCATCTCGGCTTTTATCTGTACACGCTCTTAGTCACACACTTCTTTTGTGACATTGTATATATATTTCTCTCCATTCCTAATCAATATAAGATAGCTTAGTTAGTAATAGTTGCTTCCAACATTGTTTCAAATTCAACATGTCAATACTCATTGACTAAAGGTGCAAAAGCACTAAGTGCTTAAACCACCTTTTTCATTTATTATTATTAGTATTTCAATGTCATACATGATACTAGTTACTAAAACTAAGATGTACCAGTTATGATTAAAACTGCTTTTGCATAACAATTCTTCACTTAGGGCTTAAGAAACTTTGAGCTAAAGTTGTTTATTATGCAAGACACGCTATGGAATTTTAGAGCTAAATTGATGTGAAACTTAAAATGTATTTATAGCCTCCTTGTGTTGTATAAAATTATAATTAAAGGACAGATTTGTATTCACTGTAGCTTGTCAAGCTTGATCATGACTTACTTCTGGCAAGCCTAGTAATAATGTGAGTGTGCTTGTCATGCTATATTGCTGTTGTTTGCATGAATGCATTAATGCAGCCAGCAAACTTTGGCAGTTATAGTGGAAGTGGTGATATTTTCCTAACATAATTTGCATGGTTAGATTCATGATTGGGATACTTTTGTATTGACCAAGCTTGATGTTTGGATCAATGGGCTTGTTTATTTAAGCAACAATTTAGACCAAGTCATTATTTAAAGCTATTGTTTGACTAGCATCAGGTGAACCATGGGTGCCAACCAGTTTGGTTTATAATTTTGCATGCAGTAAGCTACAGTATTGGTGTTAAGCAATATCTTTAACCATTATATTTTGACGCGGTAGTATTTGCGGTGCGGTGTAACAAGTTTAAAATTTTTTGCGGTGCAGTGCGGTGTGCGGACAGAATTAAGCAGTGCGGTGCAGTTTGCGGACAAAAATTTTGTACACCGCACCATCACTACAACAAGCTTTTTTTACTGCCAAGAAATTTTGCTACACGTGTAAAAACTCCCACGCTATGCGGAAGTAAATATAAATCCCTAAACGGAGTCAAACTAGATTGTTGTTCCCAACATCCCCACCCTCAAAGCGGCGGTCACTCGACTGACGCTTTCCAAAACACAAGGAACAACAATCTTTAAATAGCACGCACAAGCACATATCAACAGAAGCAACTGAACCACTAACGTATTTCCTAAATCACGTTCGAAGGTCAAAAATACACTAGCAAACATTTATGCACTAACAGTCGGTACAGTACTAGCACCCTACAAAGTCAAGTCTGTCATCAACCCTTTAAGTGTCCTTCCAGGAGGCACAGCTTTCAAATGTCTCTCGCATACACAGTTCCGTCGGCAGTTCTCACGCGCACTCGTCTTACGAGACCTGCATTGTCCGGCAAGGTTTCAGTCACAATTGCCTTTGGCCACTGGTCTCTTGGCATCCTCTCGTCCAGCATCAGCACCAGATCTCCAATTGCAAAGTTTCGCTCGGCACCAAACCACTTCTTCTTCGGCTGCAGCAGCGGGAGGTATTGTTTTGTCCATTGGTCCCAAAACTTATTGGCTAGATACCTGGTCTTCCTCCAAGCATGACGATAAGCGTCAGCCTTGCTGAATTCCCTTGAATCAGAACCGTCAGCTAGAGATCCCGTCAAGATGGCACTTGGTGTGAGCGCAGTGCAGTCATTCGGATTGGCTGGAAGATTTGTTATTGGTCTATTGTTTAAAATGCGCTCGATTTCAGTTACGTAAGTTAAAAGATCAAATTCGGTGAGGGTCGATTCTGATGCAACAGTTCGGAATATCTTGGGAAAAATTTTGAAGAAGATCTCGTAAAACCCTCCTTGGTGCGAGGCTCTTGGGGGGTTAAAGCGCCATTTCACTTCTTTGTCCAGCTCTTTCTTTGCGGCAACAAAGTTCCCACCGTTGTCACTGAAAATTTCAGCAGGAACAACGTTTCTCCTACTGCAAAATCGCCGATAAGCTTGAATAAAAGCTCCACTGTCGAGGGCAGGAACCACTTCTAGGTGCACGGCCCTAGTAGCCATGCAATTGAATATACAAACGTAGCGTTTTACACTACTCCGGCTGATGATCACATCAATGGGGCCCATCAAATCCGTTCCCACGGAATTAAATGGCCGGGCAGCTTCCAATCGTGGGGCTGGTAAGCTCCCCATCTGTTGCTTCCCTGCCTTTGCGTTCCAAAACCGACACGTCATGCACGCGTTAAGCACTCTCTTCGCCGCAGATCGTCCACTAATTATCCAATAGCGTCGGTTGATTTCGGCCAAAATGTGGTTTGTTCCCAAATGTCCTTCCTTCTCGTGACAATTCATCAGTAAAAGATCAGTTACAGGATGATAGTTGGGCAGCAAAATCGGATGTTTGGTATCGAACGGCAATGAAGCGTTTCGCAACCTTCCTCCAACTCGCAGGAATCCGTCAACAACAAAGGGGCTCAGAGATTGGAGTTGCCTCAATTTCGGTGATTTTTTGAGCATTGCCTCTGAAATCACATTTTCTGGTGCTTGTTGAGTGTTTTGGTTTGGTAGTTGATGGAGAATTTCAGCAAAACTTTGCTCTTGGGCCACTTTGATCATTGCTAAAAGCGCGTTACGCTCCTCTTCCGCAGTCAGGGGACCAGTCAGAGGCCTTGGGCATCGCAGATGTTTCCATTTTAAGTATACTTTAAAGCGTAGTAACCATGCTACGGCACTTTGCAGTCTCTCGAGTTTTGAGTAGCGCGTGAACAACTGATATATTGAGTCCTTCTCGATTCCACACACGTTCGTGAAGCATTGCCTCTTGGCCTTCCGCACATCAGGTTCAGCATCAGACAAATCACAAACAAAATCGGGCTGTTTCGGCCAGTTGTCCCTAGATTCTAAAAGAAATGGTGGGCCTTCGAACCACAATGTCGCCCCGTTGACTTTGGAGGGCGACAAACCCCGGGAAGCAATATCAGCCGGGTTAAGGGTACCCGGTACATATCGCCATTGGTCAACAGAAGTGTAAGTGTGTAACAGCTCAATCCGATTGGCTACGAAGGTGTCAAACCTTGCAGACGAATTTCGAATATAACGTAACACAACAGATGCATCAGTCCAAAAATACACAGCATTAAATTTCACATTAAGCTCCTTTCGAATTAAATCAGACAGTTTGGCACCAAGAACTGCTGCCACTAACTCTAAGCGAGGTATAGTGACTCGTTTCACAGGAGCAACACGAGACTTTCCCATTACAAAACAGTACTGTACAGAATTATCAAAATACTCTACTCTTGCATATGAACACGAACCGTAACCAACGGAACTGGCGTCCGTGAACGTATGGAGTTCGATTCTAGCTGGTTGTTTGTCAGCAGCCAATATGCACCGGTTCAAGTGCACATAACCGAGTTCAGGCAGAGACCCGAACCAATCAGCCCAGTTTAGCTCCAAGCCTGGAATCGTCCCTATCTCATCATCCCACCCAAGCTTAGCTACACAGGCTTGTTGAATGAGCTGCCTCGCAGGTAGTAAAAAGGGAGCAATGATTCCCAGCGGGTCGTAGGTCTGTCCGATCATTGACAGGAGACCTCGTCGAGTGCACGACTTTTCATTTAGCCCGATTCGCACCTTTAGCACGTCCGATTCGGCATCCCACACGACACCCAAAGCTTTGTGCTCGGGGAGTTGTCCTCCAGACAAGTCGACCTTCGGGGCCAAGTCCTCTTGTGGAACACTGCTAAGAACCTGCGTGCTGTTAGAAAGAAACTTGGTTAGTCTAAAACCTCCGCTAGCTAAAAGCAAACGAAGCTGCTTAATCAACTCAATTGCCTCCTGCTCATGAGAGCACGACTTACACCAGTCATCAACATAAATGTCGCTTACCACCGTATCAACAACATCCTTCCCGGCATCAACCACGTTGTCAAGTGCAGTCTGGCACAGCACAAACGCAGCACAGCAAGGTGAGGACTTCGCACCGAACACATGTGAACGCATCCGTAGCTCTTGAAGTGGCTGCTTCAAATCCCCATCCTTGAACCACAAAAAGCACAATGCATCTCTGTCCTGCTCATCTACTAGAACCTGCGAAAACATTCCTTTTATATCACCAACTACTGCAATTGGAAATTGCCTGAAACGTAACAACACCCCCACAAGGTTATTAGTTAAATCGGGGCCTTGCAACAAGTTATCATTCAACGACTCTCCCTCAACCCGAGCACTGCAGTCAAAAACTACTCGGAACTTGGTCCCGGCAGCAGTACAGTGATGAGGAATGTAAAACTCGCGATTAGGCACTAAACCATCAGGAATTGGCTCAGAATACTGTGTCAAATATTCATTCATTTTTAGTGAGTACTGTTCAAAAAGTTTAGGGTCACTTACAAAACGTCTCTTTAGACTCATCAGCCGCTTCTCAGCAAGCTGCCGACTCTGAGGAAGCTTACCCTTATCTTCCTTCCAAAGCAATCCTACGGAATAGTGTCCTTCTACCTTTTTTACAGTGCTATGCAAAATATAGAGGGCACGTTTGTCCTCGATCGATAAAGGCACAGACTCAAACAAAGCTTCTTCATCTTCGCAGTCTTTCGCAAAGGCCTTCAATATCTGATTGCAAGACCTCTCATTTTCCAACCTTTGATTCACAAAATTTACCATCAAACGAGGTCTGCCTAAATCGTTTGCTGGCTGAACAGGCATTTCTCGATCGCCATCATCTTTCCCATAAATAGTTCAACCTAGGGCAGTCTTTAGCCCACAGGGCTCTCAAGGTTCACCAACAAGCACATCCTGATGGATATAGGCTTGATGTAAATCAGATCCCAACAAAATTTCTACCTTTCTCTCTTGTAGCTCCGGAAATGTCAAATCTTTTAAGTGTGGATAAACTTGAACAAGATCATTTGTGGGAATGCTTGAATTCACATCAACCATCTCATCTACCACAAAGGCGTCCTTCACCCAGAAGGATGGTCGCTCATTACACCCTTGGACTGCAAGACGATTCACCTTCTTCTTCATTTGAGAAGTGGCATTGGTGGTGACCAATTCTACATTTGCGGCAGCAAGCGGTACTCCCAATCTTCGTGCAAGACTTGCTGCGCATAGGTTAGCATTTGAGCCCTCATCAATAAAGGCATAAGTGTGGGTAAAGTCTTCAGGGTTCTCTGCCCACACCTTAACTGGTACCACCTTCATGATGGATCTAGACATTAATTCGCTGGCTTTGCTTGCGGCACAGAGTGAAGGCTTCTCTTCAGGCTCCAAGTTTTCAGCTGAACTGCCAGAACTGGACAACGTCGACTTGCTTGAGTTTTCCTTTTCTTCATGCAACAATGTGTTGTGCTTTCTGTTACACCTTCGACAAGTCAGCTTACTACGGCAGTACAAAACACGATGGCCCTTCACAAGGCAATTGTAGCACAAGCTATGCTCCTTGACAACTGCCTTCCTTTCTTTAATAGACTGGCCTTTGAACTTTTCACATTGCCATAGAAAGTGATTGTCCTCACAAAGAACACATTGCCTTTTATCCTGAGATCGAGAGACCACCTCCGAGGTTGCTTGCTGAGCTGCACACACACGCTGGTTGGCAACAGGGCCCTTCCGATTCGTAAGGCGAGCTTGGTTTCCAATCTTGTTATCCTTCATCTTATGAAGAAGTCGCCCAAACTCACTCTCAGCTTCAGCAGCAGCCTTCTCAATCAGTAATCGCAAATCCTTAAAACTTCCATGTCCGGAATCCGTACTCTGTCCCACAAACTGAGATTTTATTCTATATGGCAAGCGCTCAAACAGTGAATACATAAGATCTTGGCTATTCAACATCCAACCCTTATTCCATCCTTGGAAGCTGATCTCACAACGATACATTTTGTCACTTAGCCTTAGCATAGCCTCAGCATCTCCTTCTTTTATGGATGGGCCATCCAACAACTCTTGGCGCAGCCGATTCATCAACTTTGACGTTTCCCCAAATCTCTTTTCTAACCTTTCCCATGCTCTGGCGTATGCTTCTTCACTACACACCAAGCAGCTAAGTCCAGCAACCACGTCCCGAGCTCTTCCTACACACATGCTTTCTAAGAAGGCGAGGCGGTCTTCATGGCTTGAGTAAACTTCTTCCACATGGCGCTTGAAAAGTCCCAAAACTTCATAACGTCACCATCAAACTTCTCCAGCTCTAACCTGAGTCCTGGTGGAGGAAATGTAGCCCCAAGCATTGTTTCAACTCCAGGCCGTGCACCATGCTTAGGTTCGCTATTAGAAAACATTGGCCCCACCCTCGTATGATGATCCACTGGCTGGTATGGTGCTGCACAAGGGTTAAAGAAAGGCATGGAACCCGTCTGAGTAGAAGTACAAGGCCTGTCTGGATTAATCTTTGTTAATCGCGAGCCAACTAACACGCTTCCGCTTGGTTCCCTTTCACTCGTATTTGGATCATTAAAAAGGCTCAGTTTTGGTGGACTTGAGGTTATGCTAGCTTCATCCATATCTACTGGTATTTTAATGGAAGAAGATGCAGGTTTGGTTTTAGCTTGCCCAATCATCTTATCGCAAAGGTCTTTTATTTCAAAAATGGTATCCTCTAAACGATTTGCTCTGGATTCCAGGTCTTCATTGGGCATTTCCTCTTCCTAAATTCTTCCATGAATTATGGAGACTTCCTCCCAAGAAGCTTCACAAATATCCAAAATTCCTTTCGTAGATCTCTCCAGTTCATGACTATCAACAGTAGCCGCGTCAATTTTTCTCAACTGCCTCTTCGCAGCGGCAACTTTAATCTGGATAGCGACCAAGATCTTCTTCCACTCCAGTTTTTCCGCCTCTTTGGAGCTCGATTCAGCATCAGGGGATGCCTGCGCATCCAACTGTGCCTTGTCAGTACTCTCACTTGCACTCATTTTAGAAGTCACAACTTAGAAATCAAAACTTATCTACTAACTAGCCTAGACAACACACTTACAGTGGCTCCAACAAAGTCCACTTACCAATGCCGATATCAGCAACTTAACTTAGGCCTAGTCAGCAGTTTAACAACAAGGAATCACCAACCAATGAGTCAAAGCCAAGCGAAGTAGGCTATTCTACTTAATCAGTTACTAGTACTAGTTGGTACTTACTCTTTTGACTCACAAATATTCTAGCAAGTGTGATAGGTCTAATAAACTTTCAGACCTACAGCAACTCAAAAACGTTTTTTGTAAATAGGTTAGTTTGGGTTAGGTCAGATTTGGTTTGGGTTAGGTTATTTGGGTATTCTAGTTACCGAATTGAGGTAGAGACTCCATTGTTGTAAATGACCTGTTGTGCTTTTGATTCGGCCAGTGCTACAAGTATAATAATATTGCTGTATTTCTCTATGTGGTGCTGTGCTTGCTGTTTTAGTCAGGGTCAGTTTGAGTCGAGCCTCGCCTATTTCCCTTATCGTAACCTATCAGCAACCTTAGCTAATTTCCCACTGGTACAACCGCAGTGCCTGTAAGTTACATTTGTATTTACAAAAAACGATAGCTCGTCCCACGGCTAACAACAAGCTTTTTTTACTGCCAAGAAATTTTGCTACACGTGTAAAAACTCCCACGCTATGCGGAAGTAAATATAAATCCCTAAACGGAGTCAAACTAGATTGTTGTTCCCAACAATATCAGATATAGTAAAATTTGGTATTAGTTTTATTTCCTGCAGATTTGGCATGCTTGTTTTTATGTTAAGCTAGTGTAAGCTAGGTATTCAGCCAATTGTCAAGTGTATTAGCAGCCATGCTGTTGTTTCAAATTGAGCAGAAATCAGAGAATTTTTAGCCTTAACTACTGATGTAGCATGTGGACATGAGATTTTACAGATATATACTACAGTACTTTTATTAGATATATACTACAGTACTTTTACAGATATATACTACAGTAAAATTCTAGTCCAGCAGCCACCTGAGACCGTTGCCTGAGACTACTTGTCAGTGAAAGGAATGCGCCTTGCCATGATGGAAAAAGAGAGGAAATATTACCCTCACATTTAATTTGCATGTAATCAACTTAATTACAATAGTTTAGATTAACCTGTTTATCTAGAATCATTTTGAGGAAAATCAGTTTGAGTCAAATCGAAAGGATGGAGTAAAAAAATTAAAACCATCTGCCATCCCAACTCAGTTTCATGTACCCAATCCACCAAAAAAGTTGGAAAGTAAAAGATCGACAGGTTTTCTCATGAAGTTGAGATCATTATTTAGTGTTTATTAATTAAAGCGTTATATTAGAATTTAATAACTTAATTTCATGAACTTCAATTTCAACTGAATGTATATACTATGCAATTGATAATACCTGATATAAAATGATAGACTAATTGCAAATTGTTAATTTTGTAAAAATAAGTCGGAGAGGATGAATATTTTTATGTTTTGGTATGTATGTTTTCCAACGACCAATGTTATTTGCCAATATGTATGGTGCTGAAAGAGATCTTACTACATCAATAGATCAACCATCTCTCTATTTAGTTGGCCTGACATTTAATGAGTAGCTGCACTTTGGTAATGGTTAAGTTAATGTTGAAATAACATTGCCATAATTACAAAGATAGGGATTATTGAAATTCCTCTGTTAATAGACCTGCTTTACAATCCGGATTTTTTGTACTTTGTTTTGCTCAAATTAGGCAATAAAATGTTTATCTAGTGTGTGGTTTAAAACCTAAAATTTGTGACTTAATACTTGTGTTTTAGCAGTATGATGGTAAGCATGTACCATAGTCAGGGGCTTATTTAGGGGGCCATGGTGTCATGGCCCCCTGTTTGGGTCGCCAGGATAGTAGAATTAGCATAGAATTATATGCAAAAGTGCGACACGGCCCCTCCCTTTGTTACTTAGGCAGAAAGTTTGAGCACACAAACGAACAGAATCTGGGTGAAGACTTTTTTTGGCCAAAAATCGGACTAAATTTGAGTGAAGACCTTTTTCTTTTTGGTCTTCACTTAATTTTGGGCAGCAAAACAGACTAATTCTGAGTGGAGCAATTTTTCTTTTGGTCTTCATTCTTGTCAAAATTTCTGGCCCCCCCATTTCAAAAATTCTGCGTACGCTAGTCAGTGCTTTAGTTTGTTAAACCCTCGCCGATGGTATTGAAAGTGCAACCCTAAGTGACTTGAATATACCATATATGCAATTTATACATGCGTAGTCCCAAATACATTTTTACATTGTGAGACAGCCTAAAGTTCATATGCAGAACATCAATGTTAAACAAGATTTTTTGCATCAAAAGTAAAATAAAATTGCAGGCTGAACCAATGTTCTGAAAAACTTCTTTCATATCGATTTGATAGTTTTAATTGCGTGCCGTAGGCTTACTACAGGCCACAACCAGCAATGTGGCAACAGCGTAAACCTGTTTGCTGCCATTGTGCGTAATAGCATATATATTATAGTGTGCCCGTTCTATTTTATGTAGCATGCCACATTGCACTTATGAACAGATAAAATTATCTTGCAGGTGTTGTTGTTGGTGCAAGAAATTCGAATTGGATCCGCATGGAAGCCAGTTCAATCTGGAATCAAGTTGGCTACTTCGAGTATCTTGTCTCTCCATCGCCGGCTTGTAGTTGATGGAGAATTAAAATTTTTGTTATCTGCTAGATTTACGCAAGATGCTCTGGAAAATATTTTTTTGCAAGTTAGGGCTAAAGGAGTGCTTCATCCAAAACCGGTTCAATTTAGGCTTTCTTTGCGTTTGATTTGCTTGGCTCAGTTTATGGCAGTACCATCATCACGTAGTTATGATGTAGACGACACTCCTCATCTGATAAGTTTTCTAAAATCCAACAAAGATGATTATCCAGAAAGTGACAAATCATTTTCTCTGCAGGAGGATGACGATCAAGCTGCTTTACGCTTATTGAGCACAGCTGCTGCTCTTTCTTCTGATATTTGTGAATCCAACGGTTTTTATTATGCTGCGGGTTGGGTAATTCGTAAAGAATTGCAGAAAATTAATTGCAGTGCTTGTTCAAACTGCTTTTCGTCTAGAACACCGGAAGTGCACCTTCAAGGGTTTTCGGTGTTGACTTCCATGAAGTCTTATCAGCCGGAGTTTGGTATGACAAAAACTACCAACTACTTATGCCATCCCTCCAGTGCAAGCTTCACTTTGCTGAGAAAAGCCGAAGTATTTTTAAAAGAATACCAAAGTCATTTGCTGCGCAGTTCGTGCCCTGAAGCAATTATTTTGAATAAAATTGTCTATGATCCTAGTGAATTCCCTGTTTGTCATAGTGTTGTGCCTGCTATCCTCAAGCGATATGTCAAGTTACGCCTACATGTCCTTGCTAAAGAAATAAATGAAAAACATGACAAAAAGCAAGTTCTTGCAAGCAAAACAGCTGCACGTTCTTGTATATGCTAGCTAGTTGTAGGGTAGACACTAGACATGTAGACAAAGTTTGATGATCGAATAAAAATGATGGTGAAATCAAAAATATAGGGAAGCTAATCAATATTCAGTTTAGATTATGGACGCAACTGCAGAAGATTTTGGGAAAGAAGCAATGGATTGCTTTCTGGATTTAAAGCGGCTCTTTTCAGAGCCACCCGTACAAACAAAAAGAGTGTGTACAATTGCAAGTTTTTATGAAATAAACGAGAAACGGGCGAACAGCTTAGGGCAATAACGACTGAGCCTACATGGACCGCTCTTAGTTGCTGCCTCAGCAGTCGGCATGGTGCTAACCCATAGGCGTAGCCAAAGGGGTGGGGGGCGGCCCCTCCCAATTGAAATGCTACCAATGATAAAAATGTCACAAAAAGACTATTGTTTCTTCTGTTTGAGTTTCTTTTAGCATCTTCGCGTGCAACAGTACACGCATACAATAGTAATTAACAACAATATTGATCAAGGAGGCCCTGGTACCTCAATTTAATCTTTGCCAACCAATTCAAACGGGCCCCTTACAACAATATTTAAATGGCCGCCAACAATAATGTTGATCCAGGGGGCCTGTGCCCCTCAATTTAATTTTTGCCAACTAATCTAAATGGGCCTCCTACAATAATATTTAAATGGCCCCCAATTTAAATAAAACGCCGACAATAATATTGATTCAGGGGGCCCGGGGCCCCTTTAATTTAATTTTTGCCAACCAATTTAAATGGCCCCCCCACAGTAATATCTAAATGGGCCCCAACAATAATATTGATCCAGGGAACCCGGGCCTCTCAATTTGATTTTTGCCAACCAATTTAAATGGGCCTCTCACAATTAAACCTTTTTATGAACGTAATGCAATAACCAGGGACGGATTTAACAGATGGCCCAGTGCCAGGGGCCCGCGCTCATATGACTTTTTTTATCTTTACCTATACAGTATTTGGCAGGAAAATATTGAGAAAATCTCAAAATGACAGGGTTCCAATTCAATGTGAATCCGGCCCTGGCAATAACGTGGTTAGTAGGCGTAACCATCGATTGTACATTTTTCAATGACAATTCACTTCCACCTAGCCAGTTTTTATGAAACAAAATAGCCTACTTTGAAAAAAATTAGCTACAATAAGGGAAACGCTCATTGAATCAAATTTTGAATTGGGAGGGGCTGGCCGCATACGTATGTACTCCTATAACTGGTTGTTTTCATCACAAAACAATAATCTCTTCAGGAAAATTTTTGAGTGGATTGTTATTCACTGCTAAAATATTGCAAGAGGCAATGTACTTCACTTCTCCCCCTACCTGGACCAAGTCACTTACAAAATTTAACCCCACAATGCAAGATTTTAAATGTGTTTTGGACTTAAATGGCAAGCAAAAGAAGGTCTGAACAACTTAATTTTTTCAATTGGCTTTCAAATGTTAAAAGTCTAGTACTTTCAAATGTGGCTCTGAGTACGAGCGAAATGTGATCCAATGGTGTTAAAACAGCTTTTTTTTCAAAAGGTTACGAAAAAATGCCCACTGGCTGGGGGCTTTGCCCCCAGACCCCCGTCAATAACACGTTTGAATTACAGTACACTTCTTTACACGTCTCCCAATTTAGACGTTTTCGCATCTTAGCTATTGGGTTAGGCCCTCCCTCCGAGAACGAGTTCCTGGTTACGTGCCAACACCAGGCCACGGCTTATGATCTTCCATTCTACAATATCTTTACCCTCACAAAAAATTCCTCTTTCGAAGTTTCTGATGACGTCATTGCATGTGATTTGGGCCCCCCAATCAAAAATCCTGGCTACGCTATGTGCTAACCTATGGTCCGTTTTGTCGAAGGAGTTGTGTAAATATGTGACACGTTATCGCCAGTGGCGGATCTAGAAAATTTTGGTGGGGGGGATTTTAAGCACAAAACCTCAAAAATTCGGATGTCTTCACCGAAATTGAGAGTGATTTTTCGGCCGAAATCGGAAATTCAAACGTTTTTTTCGCCCAAAATCAGGTGGTCTCCAAAAAATAAAAAAAAAAGGTCTTCACCAAAATTGAGAGTGATTTTTCGGCCGAAATCGGAAATTCAAACAGGGGCGGCTCGTAATGAAAGCTAAAAAAGCTGCAGCATACCCTGCATCATCTGTTTGTTTTTATTATTTTTATTATTAATATTTTTATTTTGGATAGTTTTAAAATTGCTGTGGTGACTAGCAATTAATTAGTCACCTTTACACCCCTCCCCCACTTTGACCGCAAAAATTAAAAAATTATTGCATTTTTATAACTAGTTTAATAAACAAAGAAATTGGAAACTCTTGAAAAAAGCTTTTCACTTTGCAGCTTTTATAACGCATTGAAATTGTACGCGGTGACGTCACAGCTAGTCTTTCTTCACTCACTGTTGTGATAAATGGACAAAAATATGCTGCGGCTCGCGCAGCTTTTTTGGCTTGTTGAGAAATGTAAAAATGTGGTTACTGGATAGCAAGTATTGAATTATTGAACATATCACATCCTATTCTGTTGTAGGATAGGCTGCGGCGAGTGTAGACTGTAGAGTCGTGAAAGGACATAAGCTAAACCAGAACGTAACATCGCAAGTGATATCCGGGGACTTCGGGGCAATATCCAAATTTGAGTGAACTTTATTGCGCTTTTAAATAGTGACCAAATTGCGTTAAACGAATTTGTAAATATCAAATCTTTCGTTGTACTCGCTGTATTACGCTGAGGCGTGTCATGAGTTGACGGGGCCCATCTTCACGTCATTGCGCCTGGGCAACACAGTTTCTTTCATTGTTCACAGCCGTTGGCGACACTGCGTCCAATTTCACCGGTCCGAGATTTGAATGTCTGACCTTCCGCTCCATAGGCAGAGCGCGTAACTGCTCGATCAGCTGGCCGGTTTTTGTAAATATGTGGTCGTTAATAGTCAGATGAATAATTTAAACGCTCCTCGTTCAAATTTTTTTCACTAACTTTTTACAGCTTCCGATTATATGCTTTCAATATTTAAATGTCTCGAAAAGTTGAAAATAATAATAAAGTAACGTCAATTAAATAATTGTATAGCCAAAGCCATTTGCACCATCCTTGGTCTAGTTAATATTGCAGATCAGTAATTCTTCGTGGTGAAAATACTTATCGTAAAAGATTAGACTACAAAAGTGTAGTTATTATGTTTCGGCAATTTTTGTTTAATTAGATCAGATCAAAGTTTTTACATCAGCATTTTTGGTTTTTCAAAGAATTCCATTATCAAAGTATGGAGTAAATCTACCACTTGCCAGGCTGTTACGAGCGATGTTATGTTAAACGCATATTTAAATAAAGAATTAATGTTTAAGGGGAAATAATGTCTGTCCATAAGGTGTTGAAACATGTGTCTTCGGTTGCGCGCCGGTAACGGCGGCCAAATCTTGAATCGAACTTTCGACGTCAGTGATACCAATCTAAACCAGTTTTTCTTGTCCGTTTCCGGGCCTCGGCCTGCCGCTTTTGCATTTGAAACATTACAATAGATGAGGCATAAATTTTGAAAAATTATAAAGATGACTGCAAAGTAGTCTCCCTGCTGTTGACCTATAAAGCTCATTTTGGTAATACGTACAGTTGCACTTTTTCATCGTAGTTGAATTTGCCTACGAAGTTGA
Source organism: Trididemnum nubilum (assembly GCA_963965965.1). Classification (NCBI taxonomy): domain Eukaryota; kingdom Metazoa; phylum Chordata; class Ascidiacea; order Aplousobranchia; family Didemnidae; genus Trididemnum; species Trididemnum nubilum. Next base: position 9,228,311 of record OZ014471.1, read on the forward strand.
CTTTTTAAAGCCGAAATGATTTTATACAATTTGGAGCTTACCCTTTCTAATTAGTCACGAGCCGCCACTGAATTCAAACGTTTTTTTCGCCCGAATTCAGGTGGTCTCCAAAAAAAAAAAGAAAGGTCCTCACCAAGATTGAGAGTGATTTTTCGGCCGGATTCGTTACGTTTAGGCTGGTGGGGGGGATGCATCCCGAAATGGAGCCGAATTATTCGAAATAGAGGCTGATTTTTCGGCCAAAATCGTTACTTTTAGGCTGGTGGGGGGGGATGCATTCCCCCATCCCCTCCCTAAATCCGCCACTGGTTATCGCATTCGTATAGGGAGAATATTTCACTAATAAATGAATAATTAAGAAAAATTTTTGACGGGTTATGACGGTAAAGATACCGGTATAAAATCTTTCTGGTATCAACTTCGCAAGAGTTAAAATACTTTCTGGTTGCGTTTCCACCAACCTGCAGGGTAGGCACTAGGCAGCCATATCACAGGCCGATGAAGTTTATTAGGCAGAACTTCAATTCAGAAAATCAGAGTGACTATGAAAAAATTAGCTCTTTTTGGCAATTTGAAGGTTTTGCGGGTATGATTAAAGGAGGTAAAAAATGCGTTAAATCAGTTCTTGGTGGCCATTACTTAGTTTCAATTAGTTAGTAATTGCTTTATTTAAGTAAACCCTATTGTTTTTCGAATGACTTTCTCTTTCGCGAACCCACAAAAAGAGTCAAATTTTATTTTAAATATGCGAAAACTGCATTACTTTCAACTTCGCACGCTTGGCGATATCAGCATTGGGCACGAAAATGGCGGCATAGTTACGTAACAACGTGACCAATGCGCTGCATGTTGGTTCAAGGTCATCAAAATCTTACTGAACAAAAAATAATGCACTCTAGAGGCGATTCTGTATGCTTCAGGAATAGTTTAGTGGTAAAAAAATGACAATTAGTGTGCGAAAATTCAGTTTCTTTTTATTAAAAATAAAGACATCGAACAGGCCTAGGCTACTACTGCAATGATATTTGTATTTTTCTTGTATTCTTGTACAGCAAAGATATCTGCATTTGTTTATCTGGTCAAATTGATTTAAATGTATTGGAAACCGTGTCACAAATCGCCATTCAAGAGGCGTTATTACAATGCAATTTATTTTTAGTACCGCTGACCGGTAGGCTATCGTACTTTTTTCTTCAAAATTATTCAACTGGTGACAAAAAGGAATAAATTATAGGTAGTGACTATTTCACCGAAAATTTTCAACTTAGAGAGAATAAAACGAGAATGAGAAATGTTCATCCGCGCTTTTTTCATTTGCTTTTTTAAGGGTTAAGATTAGGGTTTAGGTTAGGGTTTGGGTTAGGGTTCGATTTGGGAATAGTTTTAGAGTAAGCATTTGAGTTTGTGTTATATTTGAGTCAGAATTAATAAAAAAGTAGATAAAAATTTCCGGTGAAATAAAGCCTTCCTAAATTATAACATTGACATTGTTAAGTTGACAGTTTTTAGAAAGAAAAAGAAGTGGCTATTTTGCCTCCCACTTCTTTTTCTTTTTGAAAATAGTGTTTTTCCTCTGTTTGGGTTAGGGTTTGGGTTAGGGCTAGGGTTGGAATTAGGGTTAAGATTTGGGTTAGGATTAGACTTAGGGCTATTTTCGCACTTGCAGCAAAATAGGTGTTAGGTCTATTTTGCCTCCAAACGGCAAAATAACATGGGGCTATTTTGCCTCTGACGGCAAAATAGCCACTGCCTTTCAGAAAAGTTTTTTTTGCACACCTAACTAGTAACAATATCGGGTATTTTTAATGTTATGTTTGTGCAGTTGTGCATGCCTGCATGTTTGCATGAATCTTCATTGACGGCCACTGGTTGCACTTAAAACGTATGGTACCAATAGGTACGGTGCATCTAATACGCAAATTTAAACAGCATACCAACGTATTGTACCCATACCATTACAAACATGCATACTGGACTAGCATACTGTGCTTCTTAGCAAAAACTGAGGCATACCATACGATACGTACCATAGGCTACCAGTACCAACTACCATACTGCCATCCTTGCAACTACCATACTGCCTACTTTTGATGTATTTACCAGTATTTCTTTGATTGATGTTCATGGTTAGTGATAATCGTTATTCAAAAGAACTGGTAGGTTGGGTTGGTCTACAATAATTACGGTACCGCACAGCACCGTATCTCATGATAATGATAAAAAAAAAAATTATTCTAGTGACCTAAAAGTAGAACTAATACATTATACAATAGTATGCTGCTGTCACTAGCTGCAGCGTTTAATGATTTTAATCATGATAAGGAAATTTGTCATAAAACACTGTTTTTGTTAATTTTGAAAGACTAATTCCTTTGGTTGAAATGCTTAGGTTTAGCATGAAGTACCAACACCGAACAGGACTAGCAGACTAGTTAATGCGTTTGTCCTGACTATTAAATTTCAAGTGGTAGTAAACATTACCAGTGATCTATCACAAAGTGATTAGGCTTCCGTATCTGGTATGTCACTGTGAATTTGCCACAAAGTGAGGGTTGGAGCAAGACAGCTCTAGGGATAGTAGAATAGTTTAAATAATGACTGCTGTTCTGGGACTTAATCAATAGTTTAATCAGTGGTGTAAAAAGTACTCGAAAATTGTAATCAAGTAAAAGTTTCGTTACTGACAAAAAAACTACTTGAAGTAAAGTACAAAGTACTGACCAATAAAAGTACTTCAGTAAAAGTAGAAAGTAGTCGGTTTAAAACTATATAGGACTCAAGTAAAAGTATTTTTAAAAGTATTCAAGCAAAATAAACAAAATATCCAATCGACAAGTATGACAGACAACTGGTCGATACCTTCAAATCACTGCCACAAAGCGCTTGGTCTTCTAACCCCTCATTTTCTCAAGAAGTCATGAATTATTAATTTTTGCAAGCTTTTGTTATTATATTCAAGACAATTAATCAACAAAAACAACAACAGCAAAATTTTGAGACTTGAAAATCATGGCATGCAGAATTTACATGGAATCTGATTAAAAACAATAAATAAAGCCTTATTTAAAATGAAAAAATTTTTAAACGTGTCGAACTTAGCTATGTCCATCATCAGTAAAAAGCAAAATCTTATTCTTTACTTTTTACTGATAATGGACATAGCTAAGTTCGAAACGTTCAAAAATTATTCTATTTGGAATAAGGCTTTATTGTTTTCAATCAAATTAAATAAAACTGCCTTGCAATCTGTACCGAAAATTACATTGAATCATTTTACAAAATTTTTGTTCAAATATTCATTGTCATTGTTAAATTATGCTAAAATCTAAAAACACTCTAGACGTGTCTTATCATTGTATAATAATCTACTGTATATACAGGGTGGGCCAAAAATTCGCATCATAGCTATTTCAGTGTATTCTGCGATAACCTTTTGTGGATTAATTAATCAAAATTATTGTGGATTTTTTTAATTGAATTTATTTCACAACATGTGAGGGTAGGAGAAGCCTAATGAACATTACGTCACTAAATCACACAAAATCATTGTACATAGCCCATTTACTGTAGATAGTCAGGGTCTGTACTCGAACGAAATTGATCGTCATATTGAAGACATTTTGTAATTACATTGCACAATAAATCAAGAGTACTGTACAATAATATTTATGGCATATATGGTGTGTGATTTTTGACTCACTCTGTAGAATTTAGCAATAGAAACGTTCAGTTACCATTGGACGCATTTTTGGCAAAATTTATTTGTCTAATTGCTTGTTTCATGAGTTACTTTTAATAGAGTAAACGTCTATGTCAGTATGCGGTGAAGAGCAGACACCAAATAACGAACGTGAACAGGTGCATAGCCAGAAATCTGCAATGGGGGGCTGTTTTGGGGGTCTGGGGGCAGAGCCCCCAGCCGCCGGAGGCCAATGGGGGTCTGGGGGCGAAGCTCCCAGCCGCTGGAGGTTTAGGGGAAAAGCCCCCAGCCACCACCGGAGGCACACTCGAAAATTTTGCATTTTTTTGCAAAATAACTTCATTTTAGGGCTATTTTGATTAAAAAATAATGCTTTTAAAACGTGACTTAGAAATTGGCAGTGCACACATGACTAAACTGGTGGCATGAATGAGCTATTTGGGAGGTGGATAATGGTAAAATGTTAGTTATCTTGTTTAGATGCTGATAAATTATAAAATCGAATAGTTCGATAAAACTCACACGGGGTAATCTATTTCATATACAGTTTATAGAGAAAAATAATTCCGGGAAGGGGGCTAATGAAAAGAGGCTAGAGAGAAATGATTGGTAATTAACTAATACTGAAAAGCCCCCCCCCCCCCCACTATTCTTTAGTTTATAGTATATTTGTTGATGACATCTATGCTTAGCATTTTTACACTTGCGATCAAATTTAATTGCTTATTTTTTACCATTTTTCAAAGTTTTCATTTATTTGTTAGCTTTGCTTTTGGCAAATTAGCCCCAACCCCTGAATATATGTTTCAAAAGATGTTTCAAATCACTGTTTTGTACACTCCAGGGCATAAAATAGTCTCAAAAGTGCTAAAAACATAGTGTTTTTCCCATTTTGCATTTTGGTCGACATGCCAATGGGGGGCTATAGCCCCCCACCCCCTTGGCTACGCTACTGAATGTTGAAACTGAAACTGTCTTGAACATTGAACTGCTTTTCGCCAGACGCCCAGACTGGATCTGATACGTACTCGCACACGTTAAAAAAAGGCATTGATGCAGTCGCTGTGACGGTCTGACAGAGTCTATGGTCTGACGGGTAAAGTTAGAATGAATATTATCAACCATTCCAGTCACATCACGTGACCAATCCAATTTTGATAAAAACACCCTTTTTTGTCTAAATTGGGGTTAAGGAAATCAAATGGAGTGTATTTAATCCCCTCAACTCTATTTCATCGCCCCAAACCCAAAATAAATGAAAAAATGGAGGATTTGCCGAAATTGGCTTGGTCACGTGATGTGACTGGAAAGGTTGATAATATTCATTCTAACCTTACCCTGGTCTGACCTGTGACGCAAGAGTTGCCAGTCGAAAAAGAAGCAAAAGACATATAACTTCACTAAATTGAACAATTGCTGGTGGAAAAGTCAACCATTCTGATGAATTTGTCGTTCAAATTTAAAATTATAGTACTTTCTACTTTTCTGAATCAAAATACTACTTAAGTAGCGTTACTTCAGTCTAAAAGTACTCAAGTAAAAGTAGCCACAAAAAAACTACTCAAAAAGTACTCGTTACTGAAAAAAACTACTTGAGTAATCTACTCAAGTAAAAGTATTTCGTTACTTTACACCACTGAGTTTAATGTTGATAATGCAATAGTACAATATGGTTGTCAGGTTGGCTTAGCCTGTCGTTTCTGTCTACAGAATGCCATCTGTCACGTACTGGTAATCACTCTTTGATGAGATCACTGGCAACCATGAAAACTGTACCGTCGACTGGGGTGTCGTTGCACAGGTAGGTGACTTTACACAAAAAAAAAATTTTTTTTTTCCAGCAACAAAAAAATAGAAAAGTGTGCAAAACTTATTTTATCTATGATTGTCAATGCTTTATGTTAGTAACAATTGAATTTGTATTGCAGTCTGCCTATCTAATGCTAACATTATTAATAGTGTGGCTTGAAAGCAACTGTAAAAAGGTCCAAAAAAATACATGGTGCTGAAATTGCCTATCTCAAACTGATGTTCACATGTATTGAGTTTTCTTGCATTTTCTATGTCTGAGGTTATTGCTTTACCTCTGTTTATATTTGAATTGCAATCAGAGTAAAACCTTACAGATAAAATAACTTTTTTATGCGAGTCATGTAGTTTTTGATTTTGTGGGGTGACTTTACACTTCAAAATTAACTAGGGTGACTTTGCACATACAACCAAACGGTAAGATATAAGAGTGAAAAAGATGTTATTGATTGCAGATGTTTAGTATGATCTGCTTTACCCCCAGCAGCAGCATAGCTCAGTCAGTAGGGTACCAGTATGTTGACTGAGAAGTTGCTCACTAGTTCAAAGCTTGCACTGGGCATATGGTCATTTTGCTCTTGGAAAAGACATTTAACAATAATTTCCTGATTTGGTCAAGCAGCCTACCCTTTGAGGTTGCCCAGTCTGACTGAAGACTTGCAAGCAGAACCCTACAACGCAGAAAGAGTGATCTGCGTCTGGCTGGTTGAATGGCACAGGTCACCTGGTTCATACAAAAACCAACCAATCTACTTTACCGATACTATGACAGTTTGTTTTTTCTCAGGTTGCTTATTCAGTTACTTTAAATTAAACGTTTAACTTACTTTTAAGCATTCGTTAAACCTGCACTAATGGTAGTTTATCATGTAACCAATGATATATGTTACTGTTGGAAAAACCATAACAGATCATTGATGTATAAATTATGGTGCATATTAATTAATAATGTAAAATGGCGTAATTAATCTCAAATGAATCTGACTGTGTTATACATTGGTTTTGAATGTTGTAAATATGATTTTTTTATTATCAGCTTCGCTTATGTACCTTGTAAAGATAATGCAAAAATGTTGTGTAAAGTCACCCCAACCTTGGGTGACTTTGCACAGAGCAAACTTTTTTAAATAATGGTCGGTATATGAAGAACAATAAAAATCAATGTTGTATGTATAGGTAGCCTTTACATGTCGCACAATAATGCAGCAATTGCCAAACCTTTATCATTACTAAGTAACTTGTATGAGATACAGATGTGTCAAAATTGTGCAAAGTCACCCCAGTCGACGGTAGTCATAATTTTTGAATTGTCCTTGACATATCGTAGTATGACATAGCCTACTGCAGATGAGAGATTTAAAAGCGATACCACTTATAGCATCCTTTCATTTAAATTGTTATTATTATTATTATATTTAGGTAGGCCTACTGCATACAGGTAATTAATAGCTGGAAAGTGCTAATTTCTCATTTAGTCATTGACTAAGCTAGCTCTATGGTGTTGCTGCTGGTAATCAGGAAGTACCGGTAGGCTAACTAACCTACTAGTGTTGTACTGGTATTAATACTGTACTAATTTTCGGTTTCTTTCTATGTTTTACACTTAGCGTAGTCTAGAGTATATTTGGATTGCTATTAAGTGAATTTGGAATGTTTGTAATGTACGGTAAATAATATATTGATTGATTCTGAAGTGTTTTTGCCTATCCCACATGAGTGAAAAGTTCAGATGGCCTTTTCCTCAAACTCCGCATTCTTTATGGTGGAAAATATCAAGTGCAATAACCTTGGCAACTGTTGCATCACTTAGTAAGCTGTGGCTATGTTGCTTGAATTCCACAAAAGTTTACAAGGAAGAAATCATGAGGAAGACTGTTTTGACAAGACCAAAAGGCATCTCTTTGATTACAGGTCAGTTCTTAAGTTTTGTAATCATAAACTCAAACTTTTGAATGCCATGACCTCTTTTTGGCACTAATATAAATCAAATGGAAAGTTTCATACAATTTACTTTTTTTTTAAGAGTTTTTTTTCATTGTAGGCTAGTTATGCTTGCAAAATATGAGATTTTAGTCAGATATATAAAAATAATACCCTAGCTTTTTTGTGCAATTTGGATATATAGTGTATCAGATATCAATTAGTTTTGTGAAAATGATATACAGACTACCGGTATGAGTAGTAGTTTAAGCACTGATCATATGCGTTAGGAACAATGAACAGACATGAGCTTTTTCATTACTTCGTGAAGCAATAACAAATAATCTTAAAAATTTTTGATTTAAGGGTTTGATATAGGTTGTATGTCTACCTGAAATTTAAATACCTTTTGGGATTCTTGAGGTATATTGCTGGCAGCAATTCTACTAATTAGTCACTTGCTTACAGCTTGTGTTTTTTTCAAACCAAGGTCGGAGATGCCACTGAAAAACTGGTATTTCATATAAACTTTTGATTAATTTTTGATTAACATCATCGTTGTAAACACTGTTAAACGATGTTAAGTTAGCCTATAGTGCAGTGAGTATCACAAAATATGAGCCAACATCTGAAAATAGATATTTACTTCTGATGATCCCATTTACTGTTTCCAAAATGTTTTAGTAATATTTTATAAACGTGATTTTTTTGCTTCATTATAAATCTTACGTATTTTTCATGAGATTTTCATGTAAGACAAATATTTTTAGTGTCAAATCATCACGGCTGCATGGATGATGCTATTCTTACCGCTCTTGTTCCTCTGAAAGCATTTTTTTCTCCATCAACAGCTCGTTGGACACCTGGTGCTCACGACATATGCTTCACTAAATCTTGGCATGGTACATTTTTTGCTTTAGGCCAGGTATGTGTTGCAATGTTAGTGAATGATGAAAATCCATTGGGTGGTGTACATACAAAATGTAAGAAAAATGAATTTTTATTCACTTGCAACCACAAGTACCTATGACCAACGTAACTACTAAAGTTGCTGGGAAAAGTGGTTGAAGATCTTAGATAGGATGATGAAGATTGCTTCAGACTAAAGTACTACTCACCCTTGTTAATGTCTAAATTACCGCACATTTGTGCGTGCGAACGAAGAAACGATTTGGAGATTATTTGTCTCTAGTGTACGGTAAGCTTAGATAATAACAAAGGTGGCTGGTCATTCTACGTCTGTCTAACCACAGTTGCACTCAATGCACAGAGCACTCTTTTAATTTAAAATTAAATTGCTACTGAAATTTGAAATTAAATTGCATCCTGATAAATTGCTACTGCCACCAAACGAACAATTTACTGATGACGATGATGATATTACTTTTAAAAGTATCGCGTGTGATGGACATTAATAATTTAAGTCTTTTCCTTGGATTATTTGATAAAGCCTCTCATATTACACAAAAAGAAGCATATTAATTGCTGTTTTTTTAGACAGTTCCGATTGTTCGTGGTGATGGTGTATTCCAGCGTGGCATGGACTTCACATTGGAGCAATTGAAGCGTGGAGCATGGGTGCATATATTTCCGGAAGGCAGAGTTAATATGCAAAAGGCGTTCATCAGGTAGTTCTTGATTATTTTCATTTCAATGAATACAATATTTATAATGACGTTTCATAGTATACAAAAAAATTCTGATAAAAGAGCTCAACTGGTGTAGGGCAAGGAGCAGAATCAGTCTGTGGTTGATGTCAGGTTTTCCAAAAAAAAAAAATTGATTGAACTCTTCATTACTGAGCACTGTTTAAAATTCTGATAAGTATGATTAAATATGTTTGATATCCTTTTTTTAGTAGATCTGACACTGCATGTATTCTACATTTCTACTATGTAAGACCACACTTTAATCAAATGTACCGGTCTGTTAGTCGAGCGGTAACGCGTTCGTCTCAGGAGCGAGAAGTCTTAGGTTCAAATCTCTGGCTGATCAAATCGGACACAGTGTTGCCAATGGCTCGCCACCACTGCAACATTTCTTGGAAAGGACGGAGCTGTGTTGCCTGGGCGCGATGACGTTGAGTGGTCCCCGAAAACTCGTTACACGCTTCGGCGTAGTACATCGAGTATAATGAAAGATTTGATTTGAAGACCACACTTGCATTCGGGTTATTGCATTGAAAATTATTTTGTTTTACCATATTGGAATTTGTTTCAAGTTTTTCAATTTCGAAGTGACCTGGTTAACTCTATGACAATTTAGGGGTCAAGTATTGTAAAATGCAATCGAGTGTCTTTGTTTTTAGATTTAAGTGGGGTGTAGGAAGACTAATATCCGAGTGCCCTCATGTTCCTATTGTTGTTCCTATTTATCATCTCGGTGCAGACGATACTTTACCCAATTACCAGCCATATATTCCTCGAGTAGGTGAGTAAAAGTATGAACTGAAGTATCTTTTCATCTGGTTTCATAACTTTAGAATTGAGTTGGATAGCGTTATCACTGTACAAATATACTTGTAAAAAGGTCAAGTCAAGTGATATTCTGCAATTGCATTACCAATTTTTCTTTAATAATGTGCGTGCTTTCCAGCCTAAAGTCTACCAGAGTGGAAACTTAGGGAAGAGCCACAAGAACGGCTGGTTACTACTTAAAACAAGCAATGCGAAAAAGTTATCGTCCCACAGAATGCGAATCTGCAGCCTTTGGATTACCGGTCCACTGCTCTACCACTTGAGCTAAAGAGGACATATCCTTGCACGCTAGGATTCATCCAAAATTAAGCGATTATTCGAGGATACATTCTCTCTAGCTCAAGTAGTAAGAGCAGTAGACCGGTACTGGTTCGAATTCTGTGGGAAAACGGGTGCTGGTAAAGCAGTGGACCGGTAGTTTTTTGGCCGTTCTGGTGTCTCTTCTCTTGGCTTCCGCACTGGTATCCATTAGGCGAGAAAGTACCCAAACGATTAAACGTTAAAATTCGGGCTCGTAAAGCATCACAATTCAATTATTTTCATCGCTGCAAGACGCCGCAAATTTTTCGTTGCAGTTGAAAAAGCGCTGCAATTAACGATTCGAAACGTCTTGGCAATGTTTCTAATTAAAGACTGAGTATGTTAGATCAAAATTAAATGAGGTGACTATTTCACCGGTAAATTTTAGGTTAAAGGTAGTAAAACGAAAACAAGGAATAATCATCGGCACATTTTCATCTGCTTTTTTTAGGAGTCGCGATTAGGGTTTGGTTTCTGGTTAGATTTAAGAGTCGACATTTAATTGGCTTAAATTTGGGTAATAACTGATAAGTAATAATTTTCGTTAGAATAGAATTCCGGTTAAAGTAGATAAGAAATTTCCGGTGAAATAAAGTCAATACTTATGCGATTGGCAAAAACTCGCCAATTTAACACTACCAATACTCCATAATAGAAAAATGATAAGGTAGTACTAAACTGTTCCCGGGCGGTTTCGGCGATTAGTATGTTAGTTCAAACCCCAACTTTACACCTAACCCGAACTGTTGACTGGTCTGACTTGTAATAATCTAACTTTGCTTCATCATCGGCCGCCTTTAGTATTTGACATTCAGTAGTACTGTCACACGGGTCTATGAATTAGCAGCAGAAGTTGTAGTTAATATAGAGTTGTTTAGTAGTTTTTATCTGCATCAAAACTTAGTCGCTTGTTGAATAAGTGGGACAGCATTAAGTCCAGTCCTTCAATTACCCTACTAGCCTATAATTGGTTTTGCAGGTAAAAAGGTCACTGTGTTAGTAGGAGAACCTATCGACTTTGAGCCACTGTTGATAGCCAGCAAAAAACTGGGACATTCTTCTCTTCAAGTTCGGAAGAATATTACAGACGTACTTCAAGAGGAAATAGAAAAACTTCGTATAAAAACTACTAAATTGCATATGGATCGATTTAGAAGATAGCATCCATCCAACTTTTATGACATAATTTTTTATGTTAAATATTTATAATTATATTTAAATGGAGTAGTTTTTTTTGCTCCAGCCTATCGGTAGCTGACTATTGTATTGCGTGTTGTCTTTATTTTTGAGATTATGGTATTTTTGATGTTTTCAATGTGTGAATTGTGAATATTCTATATTTTGTTTTTAATTGGCCTTTTTAATATACGAACTTATCGGTTGTGTTCATCCATGAGTTTTTATTCTGTGTTTTTTTCAGTGAAAAACGCCGTAATTGTATAATTTTCTGTAGTGATAAATTTTGATTGGCTCTAGACATTAAGTTATTAATCTGAAGCTGAATTTGCTAATTGGATAAACCTAGCGAAATTATGCATTAACTTTCAGGCTTTTGAGTATTTCAGCATTCACGTTACTTTTAATGGTTGTGTAAAAAATAGTAAATCGAAATAAAGGAAAAACGTCATACTTTTTTAGCAACGCGAGTGTAAAATTGTCCGAACTACTACAGTTTTCATGTGACCAGCAATGAGACTTGAACGATTTTCGTACGAATGATGGTTATGTTGGTAAATCGAGTAACTAAAAAATTCTGCAGAGGCCAGTTCACTTTTTATTTCGCTATGAAACTTTGCAGAGTTGTCCGGAACACTAAATCTTTGATTCTATTCCATTCCTAATGGCTCTTGTTTCTATTCCTAACCTGTTCCTAAATTTAACAATAACATCATTCCAAAATTCCTAACTAAAAAAAAGTGTATCTTTAAAATAACAAAGCTTTATCAAAATATCGATACCATATTGGCAGAGGTGGTCAGCGCAAGTCCTAAAACTTGCGCCGCAAGCGCACGCGCAACTACTCTGAAAATCTTGCACCGCAAGCGTTTCCGCAACCCCAAAAAAATAGTTGCGCCACGAGCGCAAGTGTGACGTTTTGAAATATGTAATTCTAATTGACTCACTACTCAAACCTCACTAGGTTACGCGACAAAACCAATATTCAAAACAAATTATGCACGCTACCAAATTAGTAAACAAAAAGTTATTGATTTCCTTTAAAAAATACAAGCATTTAAAATTTGCGCATCGCTTAACCTCTTTGGGCGAAAAACATCTTTGTACCTAACGAAAAAATACTCTCAACACTCGCACTCAAGGAACCGCTGTGTTAAAAAATTCCACTAATAAAAGTCTGCATGTAGTGGTAAGCGAACGACTTCGGAATCACTGTGTTTTCCTAATGGCTCTTCAAGGAAATCCTTTACAAGTTTCGATACATATTTTGGGCTTCTGAAGCAATTAGCATCACTCTCTGGCAAATGGAGCACGCTAAAAACTCACCCTGTTTTTGTTTGAAAAAATTGAACCATCTAAGTACTACATATAAGAGCTTTACCAATGCTGTCACTCATGTTAGCAATATCTTTCAAGTTTTCCCAGACTAGCAAAAAAGTTGGAATCAATAATAGTTTTTGTTGTTTTTGAATTTCGGTAGAAAAAGGCTGTAGAAAACGAATAACGCGGTTAATGCCCAAAGCAAGTTTAAGATTGTTTGAAAACTACTAGCGTATTTCTAAAAAGACATTAAAAAAAATTTTTTTGTATGAAATTTGATTTTACAACCATTTTATTTAATTGGAAATTTTTTTATAAAAAATCGGAAAATATAGAGAAACGTTTCAGCGAAAGATGACTGCTGCTGTAAATCAAATAGAAATATTGAAAGCAGTAGACGAATGGAATTTTCCATGAGGAAGCTTTTATAAACCTACGTCGTCATAGGCGTAGCCAGGGGTGGGGGGTAAAACCGACCACCCCCCAATTAAAATGCCACCAATGATAAAATAATAACAATAAAGTGTTAGGTTTTTTTCGGTTTGAGTTTATTTGAGCATGTTTGCGTTCAACAGTATACGTGTACAACAGACTGATATATTAACGCCCAGGTAGGTGTCCTGGGCCCCTCAAATCAATTTTTTGCCATCCAACTTAAATGCATTACCCGTATTCATGACAAAACAAAAATTTTCCAAGGCGAAAATTCGATTGATTAATTACTGCTAAAAATATTGCCATGTACTTTTTGCTTCTCCAACCTGGGCCAAGTCACTTACAAAATTTAACCCCCAAATTCAAGATTTTAAACGTATTCTGGACTTGATCTGTATGTAAAAGGAAGACTTATCAATTTGATTGTTTCAATTGCCTTTGAATCCTTAAAAATTTAGTTATTTTAAATGGCTCTAAAAACGTGCGAAATGTGATCCAAATGGCATTAAAATAGCTATTTTTTTCCACAAAAAAAATTCCAAAAAATCGCCCAGCGGCAGCCCTTAGATCCCCGTTTGTGATACGTTTGGACTAAACTAGTTTGCTCACCACGTCTCCCAATTCAGACAATTTTGGAAATCCTTTTAACTTTAGGTTCAAATCCTTTTTCTTTAGCAAAACCCTGGTCACATGCGAAATGATGCCCCGGCTTCTGATCCTCCATTCTACGGTATCTTTGTCCCGTAAAAAGTTACTCTTTTTGAAAAATTTTGTTGACGTTATTACGAGTGATTTGTAGTTTGGCCAACCCCCCCCAATCAAAAATTCTGACTACGCCTATGTACCTTGTCAATGTTTTTTTTGTTAACTTTAACCACATTTAATTGAAAAACAATCATTCATAATCGTATTTGACTTGCGATTGCGCTCAAAATTGCTAAAATACTTGCGGCGCAAGCGTCAGCGCAACTGTTTAAAAATAATTGCGGTGCAAGCGCTATCGCAAGTGAAGTAGTTGCGCCGCAATTATTGCGGCGCGTGCCCACTTCTGCATATTGGCATGTAATGCATTCTAAACATAAGCTTATTTGAAGTTTTTTTGATAGTTTGAAAATGCAAACTATTTTAAATATGAACTTTTATCTTTATCAAATACGACTTCAGTTCATTTTGTCTTTTGAAATAGCCCACTGTCCATGCATGACGTCTGAACTGACACGCAAATGCAAACTCATTTACGACATTTAGTAATCGCGCACGCTGCTAATAAGTTACTTGAAAACTGCGCGGTTAACTGTAAAAAACCTTTCATGAACAAAATTAATCTAATATTTAGGAATTCCTGTTCCGGTAAATGAAGACTTGATTCCAAACCGTTCCGGTTCTAAACAAAAGGCAAATTCCGGCTGGAACTTGTTCCTGGTTCCTATTCATGGACAACCCTGAAACTTAGTACGCATCTCCGCTAGTGTCCGTGAGAAAACAAAGCATACTCCAACTCTGTAGCGGTGGAGATCTAATCAAGAAAACAAATCTAGGTAAAAAATGCGAGAGTTTTCTAGTGCAGGAACACAAGACATTAAACCTGGTCCAATATGAATGAGAGTGCTACGTGTAAATAGTAAACAGTAAATGCAATTTTGATTCTTAAGCTCTGAACAGATTTAGAATGACCAGAGGTGAGCAGTAGCGCCGCTACTTTTTAGGGAAAATAGCGATAGCGCCGCTACTTTTAGAAAATGAGCCATCCCGCTACCGCTACTTATTTCACGTGCTTATTGTTATCTGTTCAACAAAATCACGAACAAATACATCAGTAAATTATTATATTTCGTTCACAAAATAGTTAGTACGGGTGAGAATGGCGAAATAACTTTGTTTGTGACGTTGTAATAATAAATTTATTGTGTTTTGCAATTTCCTACAAAAGATTTGTACGGCTGATCACTGTCCTCTAAAGCCTAAAAAATTAGTGGTTCTCAACCTTATTTTGGTCCAGAGCCAAATTTTAACCCGCAAAGCTGACAAGAGCCGCAACCAATTAAACGAAAATTTTCAATTACTTTTGTGCGCTGCTGCAGGTTTTTGTTTTTGAAGTTATTGAAACATTTCACCAGGTAGCAAGCTTCATCACAACACGGTGCTAAGCTAAACAGCCCTGGGCTTTTGTTTAATTTTTCGGAAAAATTGCCATTTTAACGCAATTTAAATGGCATTTTATACATTTGTAGAACCACCTGAAACTAAAAGAACTAAATGCTAATATTAGGAAACCCTTTGACAGAAATAAATTTCTCATCCTCTTTAACTCACTTACTTCCTGTTCATGTTCAAACTAAGTTTTAAAGCATGCGTATTTGGTTTAAGTGACCTGGCAAAAGCGGGCTACATCCCCAGAGGCGCATCCAGGTCAAATTACTTACAACATTTACCACAAAAGACAAGCGTATAAACATGTTTTGGACTTGACCTGTTTAAATAAAGGGGGCTGAAGGGGCTGGGCAATTTCATTTTGTTATGACTTTCGAAATTTAGTTTTTTTGAAATGGCTCTAAAAACGTGCAAGTTGTGATCCTAACCGCGCTAAAACGCTAATTTTTGTTCCAAAATTGCCCATATTCAGTCTTGCAAGAGCACGGCAGTTCAACTCTTTTAGACCTCTTTGGTTTTGCTAATGCATTAGCCTATATTTTGCAACTTTAGTCCTACAACCTATCAAAAGACTAAGTTAGGGCTCCCTCTTTTCCGTTTTGCATAAATTAGAATAAAACTAAATTGGGAATGTGAACGAAGCTAAGAAACCAAGTTAATGCGCAAACACTAACCTCCCGTAACTCCAAAGTACAACGGTGCATTGCATAGATGGGCAAGTTAATGCAAAACGTTAGCTTCGTTAACCACTAGTCCGTTAACAAACTTCACACCTCCGTTAACGTTAATCCGTTATTTTCAGCTTTAATTAACGGAAGTTAATAAAGTCCGTTAATCCGTTAACATTTAGCGTGTAATTTACATTTCGTTTTATTCACTCGCTTCTAGAACACATATTGACGCTGTTGAGCTGATTGTAAGGAAATATTTATTGCTATGGTGGTCTTTTTGTGTTTTGGAAGTTACATTTTTCAGTCTACTCTAATTTCAAGATAAAAATAAGTTCAAATGCACTAACGAAGCTGCAAGATATTAATGATAAAAACCTTAACGGAAGTTACTTTAGTCCGTTAACAGCACTTAACGGAAGTGAATTTAGTCCGTTAACATGAAAAAACTTTTTAACGGATTAACGATTAACGGACTTGTGCCCACCTATGGTGCATTGTTATTCTCGACTGTTGGTTGAAGGGATGCTCATAACCAAATAATAAAAAATTTGACTGAATTTATTGCTTTAATGCTATTGGTTTTACTATTGAAATGAAAAATTGTTCAATACAACCTACGTAAACAGGGCAAAACAGATTCATTTTCAAACGGTCAATGAGAGCGGCAGAGAGGTTAAACAAGAGCTGCGGTTGAGAATCATTGGTCCAAACCAAACTATGGTCACATGGCCGTGGTGCGGTAGCAGCTGTATCTGAATAGGAGCAGCGTATACAACAGCTTTAGCTTAGTTATTATAAACTGATATTAGGTGTATTTAGTAGGCATAAGGCGAACTAAAAAATTGCAAAAATGCAGTTAGGCACCAGAATAGAGACTTGCGCTGGCTTGGGCCGCTTTAGACAGTTAGAGGCTGGCCTGGCGCCAGAATAGTGTGTTTGTGGCAGAGTTGTACATCGGGCCGGGCTTTTCGGGTCGGGTCCGGGCCTAAAGTTGACAAAAATTTCGGGCCTGAGACGTGCTTTTTGTTTTAGGTGCACAAAAATATAATCAAATTAACTTGGCAAAATTGCGAAATTTTTTAGACCTAACTGAACTTTCGGATTTTTTTCGGGCATAATTTGGGCTTCAAATTAATTTTCGGGTTCGGGCTTATATTTTCGGGTTCGGGCTTACATTTTCGGGTTCGGGCCAGGTTCGGGCCTGAACTAGTCGGCCCGTTTACAACTCTGGTTTGTGGGGAGGGGGTACAAAAAAGTTTTTTTGGGGTGTGCGGTTTGAAAACAACAAAATGCAGTAACTTGTTTTCGTTAATTTTAGGTGAAGATCAAAAAAGGTCTTGATCGAAATGCGATAGCTTTTTCCGTCAATTTTAGTTGAAGACCAAAAAATAAACAAGGTATATTTTAGTTGAAGATCAAAATAATAAAACAAAAAAATAAGCTTTGAAAAAATCTTGACGGAGTCCTGTTGTTGTGATTTGTAGTCGCTGTCAAACAATTTCATTTTGTTTGTTGGCATAGCAATATTCCGGGATGATTAATAAGTGTTTGTGTTTGTTTCAACAATAAATAATTAATGAAAAATACCAAGCATTGATTTAATTTAAGCAATATAATAAAATATGCACTCACTTTTTGATCACTAAACCGCATAGGTGGGCAAGTTAATGCAAAACGTTAGCTTCGTTAACCACTAGTCCGTTAACAAACTTCACACCTCCGTTAACGTTAATCCGTTATTTTCAGCTTTAATTAACAGAAGTTAATAAAGTCCGGTAATTCGTTAACATTTTGTGTGTAATTTACATTTCTTCTTATTCACTCGCTTCTAGAGCATGTATTGACGCTGTTGAGCTGATTGTAAGGAAATATTTACTGCTATGGTGGTCTTTTTGTGTTTTGGAAGTTACATTTTTCAGTCTACTCTAATTTCAAGATAAAAATAAGTTCAAATGCACTAACGAAGCTGCTATCGGAAAACCTTTGGAAATCGTGAACAGCGATAATTAGACATATGAGGCTGCAGGTTATTATTTGCCACAAAAAAGAGTTCTTTTCTTCCCTCTCTTCTATAGAACTCGTGCTTATACGCAACAAGTGTTACCAGTGCATACTGGTTTGTACCGGTACGATATATAAATGGTGCAAGATACTGTATTAACGATAAAAACGTTGACGGAAGTTAACTGAACTTAACGGAAGTTAATTTAGTCCGTTAACAGAACTTAACGGAAGTTAATTTAGTCCGTTAACATGAAAAAACTTTTTAACGGATTAACGAGTTAATGAAAAAGTTAGCATCGTTATTAACGATGAACGGACTTGTGCCAACCTATGCTAAAACGTCGTTAATAACTTATCATAAACTTTTTTTTTGAAAAAACAGTATTAATTTTATAAGAACACGAAACTCAGTTTTGCTCAAAATTAAAAAACAAATTTGGATCGGAGCTAGCCTTAGCAGGAAAAAGTTTTAAAGAATACTATCTGATTTAACGCATTTGTGGGTAACCAATGGAGTTCTCTTGATCTTTTCTATATTGCCATTGTTGATTTTAATGATTTGCCTAACAGTATATTGGTAGGCTTAACAATTATCTAATTTAAAACAAAAGTTAACTTTCAACTACGCCAAAATAGATATGCCCCTTTATACTTAATGAAATTTGTGTCACTTTATGCTGCTACTATAGTTAAGAACAAACGAGGTTAAAAATACTGTACGTGAAAATTCAAAAACAGTCAGCCCCAACCCAAAATATACTGGTTTCAAAAGATGTATAGATTTTTAGCTACGCTATGCACAAGGCAGTCGGTGATAATCTGATTTATCTTCTTAATTATCTCAGTATACACGAGGTGTGTCAAAAAAGTTTTAGGACTGTGCTCACTGTGTAAGTTAAAGTCAAACTATAAGACTAAGTTAAATGGCAGACGAATTAATAACTTCTTGGGAGTATTTAACAGAGGTGGAGTCGAGGACACAAGGCTCGAGGCCAAGGCCAAGGACACAAAAAAAATCCGAGGCCAAGGACAGCCTTTCCGAGGACAGACACTCTCGAGGCCAAGGACAGGAATGCTCGACGCCAAGGCCAAGGACCAAGGACACAAGCGCAAGTGCTCTCCAAAAAAAAAAGGTCTTCACAAAAATTTTTCAGGCGATCTCAAAAAAAAAAAAAAAAAGATCTTCACAAAAATTTTTCAGGCGATCTCCACAAAAGAACGTTTTCCAAAAAATTTTTCAAGCGCTCCACAAAATTTTAACAATTCAAAAAATAGTGCTGTCCTCGAGCCGAGGACAGGCCAATTTTCGAGGACTTGAGGCCTCGAGGCCAAGGACTTGACCTTCGAGGCCAAGGCCAAGGACTTCAAAATGTGTCCTCGAGGACTCTACCTCTGGTATTTACATGTAACCGCAATTTCAGCTCACTGTAACATTTATTGTACATTTCAGGACTAGAAGAAAATAGTTAACCTATTTACTGTCGTTTTACAAATTTTATGTTTTTGCTCGACGATTTCGTAATGACAAAGGACCAACAAACCAACCTCAAATTTGTGGTTCGTTTGGAATAGTCTCCTTCAGAAGCTTTCAGTATGCTTCAACATGTCTACAAAGAGCAGAGTTTGTTTCGTTCAACAGTTTTTCTATGGCACAAAAGATTCAAAGAAGGACGTTAGGATCATGTTGAGGATGATCCCAGGTGTGGAACCATCTTGTTACCATCTTTGTGCATTTCCAGATCATCTGTGATTATTGGCCAAATGCTATTTCGGTTTAATCTGAGATTAGTCGCACACTTAGCCGACCATCTTCACGCACCATCTTCTTTACAAGTTCGACATTGGTTTCATTTCTACTTGTGGAAGGCCTTCGATCCGCACTTGGGACCATCCTCAACATCCTCACGTCCTTCTTTGAATCTTTCGTGCCAGAGAAAAACTGTTAAACGAGACAAAGTTTGCTGTTTGTAGACTTAATGAAGCATACTGAAAGCTTCTGAAGGAGACTTTTCCAAACGAACCACAAATTTGAGGTTGGTTTGTTGGTCCTTTGTCATTACGAAATCGTAGAGCAAAAACATAAAATTTGTAAAACAACAGTAAATAGGTTAACTATTTTCGTCTAGTCCTGAAATGTACAATAAATGTTGCAGTAAGTTAAAATTGCGATTAAATACTCCCAAGAAGTTATTAAATCGTCTGCCATTTGACTTATAGTCTTATAGTTTGACCATAACTTACTCAGTGAGCACAGTCCTAGAACTTTTCTGACACACCTCGTACTCAATTACTCATAAGTCACAGTAAAAAAAAAATTTACATGTTGTTCAAAGTAGCGGGTAGCGCCACTACTTTCTTGGTAAAGTAGCGGTAGCGGGAGCGGCGTTGCGGGTAGCACGTGCCCATCTCTGAGAATGACATGGGATGATTTTATTCACTGTTTAAAATAAAAGCATTTACCGCACTGGACGGTATTTTCAATGCACAACAAAGTGCAAGTATATGAACGAGTTGAAAACTGGAATGTATAGGTGCTTGAATTTCCGAATTTGTGATGCTGCGGCATATTTTTCAGAAACAGTGGTCGAGTAGCCTTCTGCAACTTCATTTACAAAAATAAAATTTGTGGGCAAATCAATCAATATCAACAACGATTTACTGTTGAACGTGGTTTAGGATAAATAGATCCAATCAATTGACTCAAAGTAAAAATAATCAGTGAAGGTTAGAAAAACCTTGCCTGTAGGAAATCCCGTAAAAAATTGGTTACAAGGTGGCGCAGTTTGAAACTATAACTACACTTCCCGCTTTAAATGAATCGATCCCAAATGCAATAATTGTCAGCCTGGAAGTACTGTGACATGGCAAACTAGCTTTGAGCAAATTCTAAATTCAAGTTCAGACGTGCAGCGTAGTTAATTGTGTAGTCTCTTGGTAAAATAATGTCTGGAGCAACGATTTCATTTGACGTAATGAGTCTCCATTGGTTTTGGTGTGGGCGGGAGCTCTCAGCTCTGGCTGTCTGGGAGCATGGCAAATTTAATTGACTGGTTGAGTCTACAATCCTGAGTTGCAGGTTGTCTGAGCAGTGAGTTATTGAATTTCAGATTCTTAATTTAAAAATCTCTCTCATGTGATTGTAGTTTTTATCTCCTAATCCCCCACGCCAACCTATTCCTGTAAAGTAGTTCCACTGTTTTAAGAGCTGCTATTTGACTGTTTGATGTCAGTGTATCTTTTTCTCTCCATTCAGCATGTACATACCGTGGATACCCTAGTCAGTAATGATTGCTTCCAGCATTGCTTAAAGTTAAAGTTGTCAATGCTCACTGACTGATGGATGGTGCAAAAGCACTAAGTGCTTAAACTACCTTTTTCGTTTACTGTATAGTGTATTGTTATTAGTAACGACTTTTGACAGTTTGATAAGGTAGTCGACCTACTGGTATCAGGTATGGTATGGTATCTAGCCAGGCTAAGCTTTGGGTTACTGTAGGCTAATTAGTATGAGGTATTGTAGAGTGTAGAAACTGTTACAAGGTTTGTGTTAATGTTAATTAGACTGCAGTTAAGCTTATGGTTAGAAATGCAGTAATTGATCAGGCTACAGAGTACCGGTAGCCTACCGGTACCTAGACTACCGCTACCATTCTTATCCAGTTAGCCTTTTGCTAAATATGAAACTAGTTTTGTTAAGTTAAGGAAGTGGATACTTTGCCTCCAGAAATAGCATTTCATTTAAGGCTATTTTGCCTCCTATGCGGATGCCAAAATGCCAGTTGGATTTGAAAAAAATACGGTACTTAAATAGCCTTTGCCTGAAGTTAAATTTGATACAGTAGGCTAGCCTTGTGTGAAGTTACCAGTAGATTTGATAGTGTGCATTGGTTTTACAGATTCAGGATTGTAATGACAATTTGGTAAATTTGAAATATGTTGGGTGTAGACTATAGGCCTACTGTCAGACTGTATCAAGTAAACATCTCAACACCAACAAGTAGATAAGAGTTTGGGCCTATCGGTTCTACCGATAATTTTTGGCACTTTTTGTCAAAAGTAAGCTGTCAAAGAGTAGTCTAAAATTTTTGGTTATTTTAAAATTGGAAGTGGCTAGTATTACATTACGTAACGCTCATAAAGAGAATAAGAGAGCAAAGAGTGAGTGCTCATTTGCTCATTTACTCTTGTTTTTAAATTATGGTTAGGGTTTGGGTTAGATTTTGACTTTGGGTTAGGATTAACGTTAGGGTTATATAGAAATTGGGTTAGGGTTAGGGTTGGGGTTAGGGCTAGAATAGTGATTTTCTTATTCTTACGTAATGTAACAGCAGCCTCTGCCTTTAAAATTTCTTGCAATTTATATAGGCCTATCTTTTTAGGTAGATTCTTCTAGTAATATCTTGTTCCATCAGAAGCTTGTTAGTATGGTATCCGAGGTATGTTTGAAAAGTAATGGGACTGGGTCTGTAAATGTTTTATTTTATTTGACAAGTAAATTTTACATTATGTTGCCTTGAAAGTAATCTCCTTGGGCTTGAATGCTATTTTCCAATCTCCTCTGCCACGCTTCCATGCACTCCTGGCAGGATTTTTATGGGATCGCTCGGAGCTCTCTCATCACTGCTGTTTTAATGGCTTCTGAATCTTGGAAACGAGTTCCTTTGATGACTTCCTTGAGTTTGGGAAACAAAAACAAGTCACAAGGGGCCAGATCTGGACAGTAGGGTGGTTGCTCCTGTACAGCATTGT
Source organism: Trididemnum nubilum (assembly GCA_963965965.1). NCBI lineage: Eukaryota > Metazoa > Chordata > Ascidiacea > Aplousobranchia > Didemnidae > Trididemnum > Trididemnum nubilum. Next base: position 9,251,023 of record OZ014471.1, read on the forward strand.
TGTTTTTGGGAAGAAACTCCTGAATTCCCAAGTCATTATGAGATGGAGCTTTGTCATGATGAAGCAGCCATGACCTTGTTTTCTCCAGTTCTCTTTTTTTTCTCCCTCACTGAGCGCATCAGATGTCGCAAGTTGTTTTTGTAGACGTGCTGATTAATAGTTTGGCCTTGTGGCAAGAATTCTGCGTGGACAATTCCATGGCCATCAAAAAAAGCGATCAGCATCACCTTGGTTTTGGGCTTGAACACCCTTGCCTTTTTGGGTCTGGACGACAATGTTCTGTTCCATTTAACGCTCTGCCATTTGGTGAGTGGATCATACTCGAAGATCAATGACTCATTGCCAGTAACAACTCTTTTCAGCAAGTTGGGTTCAGTTGCGAGTTGCTCCAAATTGTCTTGACACACTTGCACATGCTGCTCCTTTTGTCCTCCATTCAGCAATCTTGGTACCATTTTTGCACTGATCTTCCTCATCCCCAGATCTTCTGTAATGATCCTCCATACCCTCTCACTATTCATACCCAGCTCATCTGCTATCATTCGAACAGTAAGATGGTGATCGGTCCTCACCTTTTGTCTCACACACTCAACATTTTGATTTGTTCTGCTTGTAGATGGCCTCCTACTTCTGTGATCATTAATTTTGGAGATCATTAATCTTCCACCTCCTCTTTTCCCTCTTTGAACCTCCTGTGCCACTCAAAAAGAAAAGTTCTTGACTTTGTGTCATCACTCATCACCATAGACTTCTTGAAGCAACTTTAGTGCTTCAGTTTGAGTTTTTCCCAGTCAGACAAGAAATTTAAGGTTGATTCGTTGCTCGGTGCTCATCCTTTGCACCAAAGAAAAAAAAAAGCCAAAAATTCTTAATTTTATGAAATTTTCACAAAACGGTCACAAAGAATGTGCCTTGAAAGAAAAACGTGCAAAAAAAGAATGTAGTTGTCACAGAATGCTGAAATTTGGTTTTGGAAACCACAAGACATTGTGACATTATAGAAAGCAATGCTTTTTTCTTTGCGATGAAAGTTGCTCAAGCAGCATGCACAGTCCCGTTACTTTTCAAACACACCTCATATAAATTATATAAGGTTTATTGCCAGTAATGGCATGCTATCTGCTGTTGTATGAATACCAACATAAAATAACCAAAATTCTAAATCTGATATTACATTTGTAGATAATGAGCACTTGTACATATAGCCTATATTTTTATTAGGGGCTGATTCAAGGTATTTTCTGATTTTATATACCAAATATCTGTAGTGATGTAGATCAAATATTTTTTGAGCTTGAAAATTGTGGTTTTGCTTTGAAAATATGGCTGGGGGTTTATCAGTTATTCAAGACCGAAATAGAGCTCAGTCAAAAACACGAATAAACATTTGGAAATTGAGGGATGTTTATGATAAACCTGAAAGCGATATAAAGCAGTTTCTATCAGCTACTGAGTCTCGTTCTAACTTACTGCACCCTCAAGCTAGTTGCTCTTCTTTCAAAGAGGAGTCGATTGATGGTTTGATCTCGGCTCGTGCTCGATTGGATCTGAGTCGAGCAGCAAAAAGAGCTGTTTTAAAACAACAACAACTTTATTTACAAGGAGACATTCAGTATAAAAGACGTCACTTGACCACATCAAATTCCAATCGAAAACGACAACCAAAACATATTCGAGAAGGCCCTAGGTCAGAGGTATATTCTGCTCCTCCGCATCTTGGATCTCTTATGAAAGAGGAGTATCAATCACCAATAAGTCCTCCTAAAATTGTAGTGATCAGTGCAAGTCAAAATGGGTCTCAAAAAAGTGATTTGTTTGGTAGCCCCAGTCCTACACTCAGAAGTCCAACTTACGAAAATCATTGGAAAGAGAAGCAAGCATCATATGGACAAGCTACAGATTTTTCTCCAAGAAGTGTAATGTCAACAGATTCTTCTACATTTTTAGGAGCTTACAGTCCAGATGGAAAGTTGCATGATTATGGACACAGAACCTGTTATAGCGAAACACCTCGTAAGAGTTGTATTAGTAAAGCTGATGTTGTTATAAATATCTATAAATAGGCTAACAGACAATTTCACCAAAATTTCTATTTTATTGATTCTAAACCAAATCTAACCCAAACTCAAATCCTTACTCCAAAATTAACCCCAAACCTTAATTTTAACTCTAAAAGCAGTAAGTAAAAATGTATAGATGAATATCCCTCTTTTTCATTGTATTCTCTTTAACTTAAAATTTTTGATGCAATGGTTACTCCCAACAGTTCAGCCCTGATTTTTTTTTTCAGTTTCAAATAGTGACCACTAGTAATGCTATTTCAATAAAGAAAAACAGTACCCGTGAAACCTTTTTTCTGGTCAAATAATTGGTTTCTTAAAAGCACAGACTTGAGTACGATATTTATTTTGTTGAAATTAATTGTTATTGAAGGCTGCTGAAGATAAACATGTGCAATTTGTGCATTGTGCAAGTATAGTTATAAAAAATCAGACATATTGGCAGTTCTTTAAATGTGATTGAATCAAAATCTAGCCACTTGCTATCATAGTGGTATCTGTAATGTTAGAAAGTTATATGTATATATATATATCTTTTTTACTTCTTTGTATTTTTTGGACTATAAGGTGTACCTGAGTATAAGGTGCAGTGCCAATAAATGGTTTCTATTTTGGTACTAGTGTTTTTTTTCTTACATAAGGCGTACTAAATTAAATAAACCTTAGAAGCTCCACATAATTCTAATCAAGCTTTAAATTAAAGAGAGGGAGAGAATAACCTGACCCATGCATAAGGCCAGGGGTCGAAATTAACTTTTTCAACAACTTGCTCGTCAGGCAAGTGATATCAAATGTCTACTTGCCCTAGAAGATTTCAACTTTCCCCCCCAAAAATAGGTACTGTACAATAAGTTTTGAGGTTAACTGGGGAAAAACATTTATAAAATGTACTTTTTGGCAAAAAGCACTGAATTTGCAAAATAAGCGTAGTCGTGTATCTAACTTCGAGAATCAAGTTTTTGTGTGCGATGTTATGTCAGATGTTAATGTGACGTTGGGTAATAATTAACTTTTTCCAATCATGCATTATGCAAAAATTGATTATTTAATTGTAATTATTTCAATTATTACGTTACGGTTTGTTGCAAGCACATTTTTAATTGCGAATATTTTGAAAACTACACCAGCTAGAAAGCCAAAACTTTTGCAAAAGCTGTAGGAGCTAAAAGATCTTCAGAATAATCATAACAAAAAAATTGCAAAATTCTTGATGTCTTCCTGCAGTGTAGGGTATTACTTGTGATATCTGAAACAGTGGTTAACATGACAAGCATGGGAAAATTTTTCATGGAAAATAATAAGGTAGCATTTAGGTAAACGCGTTTAAGTATCAAAAAATCTGCGTGCGATTAAGAAGTGTTAATTGCAATAAATAATGTGCGTAAGAATAAATTAAACAAAGTGTTAATGGTGATGATTACAAAGTGTTTAACTAGAATAAAGCAAGCAACAGTTTTCTCTACTTACAGTACATATTTTATTGCAACAAAAGCGGAGCTAAATTGAGTCTTGAAATAATCTTGTTTGATGTTGTTTAATATGCTCTATTTTGTTAGCTTGCCCGATGCCCGTCGGGCAAGTCAAGCCGAAAAATAACTTGCCTGAAGCGATTTCAGCTAGCCTCGGGCATGCGGGCAAGTGTTAATTTCAAACCCTGCATAAGGCACACCTGAGTATGAGGCACACATTAATTTTTTTAGAAATTTTACATACTTTAGGTGCACTAAATAGTCCAAATAATAGATTCTCTATGACGTATAGCTTAAAGTGTTTTTACTCATTAGGTTCAAATCTGAGTTCTTCTGATTGGACATGGGTACGAGAACGTCTTACAAGTCGAGAATCGATGTTAGATCGACCAGAATCATCGCTGACCTTTTATGATTTCCTTGAGAGCTTGAATCCTGAATCTGATGAATATGATACAGATTTAGAAGATAATTTTGAACCCTTAAACCTTGATGATGATAGAACAGGATTGACACGTTACAATAAAATTTGTGATGAAAAAGGTATGATTGTTCATATTGTTTTCTTCAAAGCATTTAATGGTTACCTTGTATAAAATTTTGTCATAACCACTTAATAGGATTACATTTAACAACAAATTTGTGTTGCTGGCAGAGAGTGCTCAAATGTTCCTATTAGGTCCAGAGTAGTTAAGTTAACAGGGTTATGGCTGCCAATTATTTTATTTATCTTCTGCAGGCCAATTTCACGCCTGCTTCAAAAAAAAAAAAGGATTTCATTTATATATGAGAACCTTTACATATGAGAACTGTAGTTTCTTGGGCATGACAGATTGCTGAGAAAAGTAATTTTGCAAAATTTAACTTGAATATAAGGCTAAAATTATATCGTGTGTGGTATCAATACTTTTGCTACTATAATCTACTGATGCAAATTGGTACATGTTTGAAGACAAATTGGTAAGCGTGTTAAAGATCAATTTAGAAATTATTTGGCGGTTTGCATGTCAAAAATATGACCAAACTTGTAGTTTGTTTATATTGGAGCTTTATTTGCCCCAAGCAAGAACAAAAAGATAAAACTAATTGTTTGTGGATACCTAGTAATACATCGTCCATTAAAGCAATGTTCAACAGGTATTGCCCCTGCCAAACAGGTTATAAAGAAGCTTTCAAACGAAGATGTTACATTTGAACTTAGTCACAGGTACTTTGCAGTGGGTTAAAATTGTTTCAGTTTTAAGTGCTGCTTTTTATTTATTAAAAAAATTGCTCTAAATTTCATATAATTTAGATATTGACCTATCAAGTGCTCTGTATTGGTTTGACAAGTTTTCCTGGTTAAAATTAATAGAGAAAAAATGCTCATTCCTATAACCATTTTTAACAACTGTGCTCGCTTAAACTAGCATTTGTATGCATTAAAATCAGGAGTAATTGAGTAGTTTGCACTCATATTTAACCGTTTAGTGGTTAGCATGTTGCTATGATTTACTTTCCAAAGCTTTTCAAGATGAAAATCATTAAAATCTCCTTATCTTCTTTTTTCAATTTGGGTATTTCAAATATTTTTTCTGCTCAAAAAGGCTGCAGTCACATATCTCGATACGGCAAGTCTCAGCAAAATTCAGGGCTTAAACATACTCGCTATTGTCCTTTACAGCTGTGATAGTACAGAGCAAAAATTTTCCTGGCGAAGTTCAAGCCCTTCGGATGTGGGGTAGCTCCACCTAACCTCCTTCTGCTTGCGGCTTTGATTCAGATAGAACTTTGTTTTTAATATTAAATTATTTCCAATACTTTTAGGTACTTAAACAACCAAGATACCAGAGCCATTGCAGCAGCACTTTCCAGCAATAGTTTCATTGAGAAAGTCAATTTAGCTGGAAATCACATTGATGATGAAGCTGCAAAGTCAATTTTTGGCATGCTGAGGTAAATTACTGTCAAAAGTAATTAAAAACATCGTTATTTTCACCATAAGACCAGATTATGATGCTGGAACTTACGACCCTGCTTTGGATAGTCGATTTGTTAGTTTTGTGTTTAAATGGAACATATAAAGTTTTGATTTAGAATCATCTTTCATAATAATAACCTGTTGTTTCCACAAAGACAAGATATATTTGTTGAAGTACATCATCGCTCAGCAACTACGTTTATATCTAAAATTGAATTCTTTTATTCTCATCAAGTCATAAAAATGCAGTTTTGGAAGTTAGACTCACGTTTTTGTCAATTGCTCTTAAAGAATTTACTGACTGAATGTTAGGTTAGGTAAAAAGATTGTATGTGTTTTTTTGTTTATTTTTACTCATATTCATTCTCAAAGACCGTTTCGGCCTATGCCACGCACTTTTGTTTTCACTTAACAAACGGGTCGTTTCATTATTTGGAGCTTTGTATTCAATTTTATTGGACCCTATATGACCTTCCTATGTTACTTGACTACAAACAATGCCATTTCTAAAGACGAGGCGTGTAGTATTTATTTTACACAATAAACTAACATAACAATGTCTCAATGCTGTTATAAAACAAGATTAAATTTGATTCAATTCGACATAATTGAGTTTTCAAACCATTTATATGTAACAGTATCCAATGTAGGCGTCAAAAATAGACTATAAAGTTAACTAATTAATTTCAAAATTGATTGTCGCAGATTTTTGTATTCTGCTATGGGCTACTTTTTGCAAAGTGCAGCAACGGGTATATGGTTTGGTTTTCATTATGTGGCTATGATCTAATTGAAAACCAAGCCCAATCGACGATATCCATAACGAGTTGATATAATAGACAGAGGTGGAGTCCTCGAGGACACATTTTGATGTCCTTGGCCTTGGACTTGGCCTCGAGGCCTCAAGTCCTCGAAAATTGGCCTGTCCTCGGCTCGAGGACAGCACTATTTTTTGAATTGTTAAAATTTTGTGGAGCGCTTGAAAAATTTTTTGGAAAACGTTTTTTTGTGGAAATTGCCTGAAAAATTTTTGTAAAGACCTTTTTTTTTGGAGAGCACTTGTGCTTGTGTCCTTGGTCCTTGGCCTTGGCCTCGAGCATTCCTGTCCTTGGCCTCGAGAGTGTCTGTCCTCGGAAAGGCTGTCCTTGGCCTTGGCCTCGGATTTCTTTTGTGTCCTTGGCCTTGGCCTCGAGCCTTGTGTTCTCGACTCCACCTCTGATAATAGATGCTTAACAATTTTAAAAATAATTTATGGCGAATTAAAAGAAAGATATAGTACTATATATATGGTGAGAAAATTTTATATTAGGCTTATTTTTGAAATTTAAATCTTTTTCAACACGCCATTAAATGTTTTCCAAAAATTTTTTGGTTACTTTAAAATGACCATATCGCTTCGGAATTTTTAATGTTTGATCAGAATTTTTTGGTGGTTAAAACTTTAAAAGCTTCTGTGTTTTGCAGAAGAAACACGATAATCAAACGCATGGATCTAAGTAACAACTCAATGAAGAGCGACGATCAAGGTGTTATATCAAATGCCTTGAGAGAAAACTCAACTCTAACCCACTTATCACTTAGTCAGAACAAATTAGGAGACAAAGTAAGTAGGCTGGTGACACTACTGAAGGCGCTCACTGCAGCCCTAAAATTCAGCTTACAATTAACACAACGAGTGAAGCTTCCCAGTTTAGCATATCAACAAATCAAAGTGAACTTCACTCGTCAAGTCAGCCATTTTTTAAGTGTTGCCAAATTGAATTTGTTGCCTCATTACGAATTAGGCGTATTTTTTTATTATTCAAGCTTGATGTTAGTGATGAAATTATCTTTAGCAGGTATATATTTGAGGTTTAAACTTCTTGAATTTTCAACGGCTAAGAAAGTAAAGTAATTCAGTGGTCGTTTGGTATTAACATTAGTGGACGATGTAATATTCCGAATGCTTTGTTTATTGAAGATGAATGCAAGAACTATTTAATTCCCTCCTGAAATTACTTTAAAAATAGTTACTTAATTGGTGGAGACATGCAATTTACTGTTGTTGCGTGTTTAAACTTTCTACGAAAATAGTATGTTAACTTCGCTTGACTTTTAGGAAGCATTGCTTCTCTCAAACGCTTTAAATTGTAACAGCAGTTTGGAATACCTCAACGTTAGCCACAACCAGTTTTCTGACTCTGGAGGTGAGTCGTAGTTTAGGTATGTGCAAATTAGTATGTAGTTGTTGAATCAGTACCTTCAAAGGGAATCAAACTTTACCTTGTAGGTCTGTGTCTAAAATCTTGTGTGATTCGACTACGCTGTAGGGCGTAGGCGGAGATTTTTCTTTGACTCCGGTGATGAATAATGTTATTTCCATGCATCGGCGCTTTTCTTGGAACTAATCCGCACCTATTTAGAAGTTGACTTCTCACCGGGTTTTAGGGTTGATGTTGGCTTTTTCCCGTGAAAATTTGCTTCTTGTTGGAAACCACCACAGAGATGATCATTGTAGAGCGTCTATTCAAGGACGCAACAACGTGGCAAGGGTGTGAGTTGAACCCAGATAATGCGATCGTAACACAACATCTTCACCCTCTGCTGTGTGGTATATCCATCTGCAGGATGGTGACCAGTAAATCGGAACCTTCCAGCTGATGCTTTTCTTTGGGCACACCCTATCACGTTGAGGAGGCAGTACGTTGTTACAGTCCTGCTTACCCTCGTGCGATTTTGTAAATCATTTAACATTTAAAATGTTGCAAATATGTTTTGATCTGAATAAATCTGGAATACCAATAGTATTTCGACCAGGTTGAAGTCCGTTCTCAAGTCTCAACCTTCTCCAGCAACTTTTAATAGAAAAACCCTGTGAATAAAGATAATTCTCCACTTAGTCTGCTACTAATCCAGCTAAGCAGCTTTGGTCCGGTCTAAACTAGTCGTAAAATCGTAAGCGAACGAGCATATTTTTAGTTTGTTTTAAATAAAAATTTGGTACACCCGGCTTACTGCCTTGCCAGCGTACAAGCTGTCTGTTGGTTAAAATAGACTAAGAAAACGCTCCTACGCTCACGATTTTACCCCCAGTGTAGATCTGGCTTTAAAGTTGATGTAAATGGTTTTCAGGGCAGGCAATAGCTGCCGCACTTATGGACAACAGCGTCTTAACTAGTTTGGATTTGTCTTGGAATATGTTGGGAAAACACGCTGCATCGGCTCTGGGAAAAGCTTTGAAGGTAGAGTACAAGTTTAGCTTTCGATCAAACTTTTTTAGTTGTTCTTCGATAAACTCACGATTATGTTTCTTTACCAACCGCAACATAAGTTAATAGGTCAAAAATTGCTCTGTTTTATATTGTTTGTTCTCCGTTTAAATTAAACCTTTCGTGAAATGGTTACTCCCTCCTCAGTAAAACTTTTTAATGTCTCTCGTTCAATGACCAAGTACTCTTTATTGGAGCTTGGCAGGCTTCGCTGAGCTTCGAACTCTAGGCCTTGCGATTTTATGGTGAATCTTTTTGCCATTTTGTCATTGGATCTTTTTATTTCTTTAATTGAATTGTATCAAGGATGGAAAATTTTTCCAGGTCAACAAAACTCTTCAGAGTCTTGACCTATCGTACAATGGTTTTGGTGATGAGGGAGCGGCTTTATTTGGTCGCCCGTTGCGTCACAACAACTCGTTGAGGTATTTGTCATTAGCCGTGAATCATATTGGAACGTTTGGCGCAGACCGCTTGGCCGCAGCTATTTGTGGACACCGCAAAAAAGGAGGAAAGAAGTCGAAATGCGTTTTAAAGTCACTCAATCTTAGCCGAAATCCTTTAGGAAAGAAAAGTATTGTAGTAAGTACTAGTGCTTATTATTTGCATGATAAAACACTGTATTTTACAATGGTTCGGAAGCTGCAGAATTTATTGGGAATTTAAAATTTGGGTCGTTAAAAAAAAAAGAACACTTAAAGCGCTAGATAGTGGAGTATTTTTTTTTTTGGCTATTGATCAAATCGGTATCTCGAGAACTTCTTTATAACTGCGATTTGGTGAAAAATTTATTCATACTTTTGAACCCAGCACTCTGTGTCCTGCTAAGCCCAACAACGTATAGCGCACTATTTTGGGTTTTGTTTGCAAGTTTTTCGTCTGGCTGGGCCACCACAAGGGATAGATCTTGGCCCGAATGACAACGACGCATTGCCTGCTCGGGAATCGAACCAGAACTCAGCAACCTTTCGATTACTAACCCGACGCTCTACCACTGAGCTACCCGCCGCTGGTGAGAAGTTCGACCGGTTGAACGCATATCCCTGCCGGTCGCGTTCGCCGTTATTTCGATATATCAAAGTGTCAATATTTAGGTACTGCTAAAGCACATGGAACAAACTGGAAAATTACGCGATTTGCGCGTCGATGAAGTTGTTTTGGCGCTCGACTGTTTATCCCTTATCAAACAACTTAACTCGTCACGTGATGTTGCTGTTTTTTATGAAGGCCAAGATGAACAAGACAAGCAGGTATTCTTTCTACAGTCTATGTTTTAAATCACCAAGGTAAAAAACTGCATGAATAAATCACTATTCTCTGATGTGCTTGCAATTTGGTTTGGTGTTTTATCTGTTTTTTGACTGAGGGCATTTAATATTTTGAGGCGTGTAGGTGCAGTTGTACACTTAGTAGCCATGAGTACATAAAATGCAAACTCTTTTTATTTCATAAAAATCCTGTTTTGTCGTTGACTTTTACAACTGCCAATTTCCACTAAGTTACGTTATCTCTTCGATAAATTAATGCTATTAAAATCACCTTAGCATGAATGCAATCAAATTTTCATGCACATTTCAGTATTGTGCAATAAGACTGGGCCGATTAAACTTGCAAGAGATTATGATTCGCAACCGAGTTTTGTTGGGAAATTTCTTCAAATCGATTGACCGCGACAATACTGGAGTCTCCACAAATGTATTGAAAAAATGTTTGGAAGAACTCAATTCCCCTCCTAGTGAAGTAAGAGAAACAAAAATGGAATTTAGGGGTTATGGATGATTTTTAACAGCATGAATGATATCGGCAAGACTACATTAAAAATTTTTGTATCTCTATTGAAATTACATGTTTTTACCCACCACCTTGAACATAAGACTGCGAAGAGACCTTGTGGTCTTCGAGTCAAGCTGCCACCTGTCCACCTTTCACAGTAGAGGCTTCACACTGTCTTTTTATTCAGAAAAGCTGTAAATACCAATATTTATACCAGGAATCGAACCCAGGTGTCTTGTTTTGGTAGAGGAAGCTTTCTACCATTGATCGGTTAATGTTATTGCTGCTGACTGATTTGTTTTCGTTTTTAATTTTCAAAATGAACAAAAGCAGCATTAAGTGCCGATTTTGGGTGTTTTTGTCGCAGCCTGACTAAGAATTGAACTTCGCTTTCTAGCTTAGTAGCGAACATCTGCCTACACACGGATTGTTTTCAAATCTACTGGTCTTCTTGTAAATTGAAGGTTTGCACCGATACAGGACATTCGGGAGAACTAAACTCGTTACCTTAGGTATCAGAGGCCGAAGTGTTGCTGTATGCAGATTGCAGAGCGTCATCATGCGGGTTTAACGCTAGCTTGTTAATGTTCACTAGAGTGGGTTTAGGGAAAGATGTTGGAGCTTGCTTACGGGAGAAAAGAAAAAAGAAGTTTTACGGTAGAAAGTAGACTACATTTCAGTTTTTACTATATTAACTTCTATATGCTGTTTTCAAATTTTGAATCGATTATTATTAGTTCTACTTAAATTGCTTCCTATTTTCATTAATTGTCAGTTTTTAAAGTTTTCGTCAATTATTATTTCTGCTTAAATTGCTTCCTATTTTCGTTATTGGTCAGTTTTTAAAGTTTTCGTCAATCTATAATTGGAATTATTGTTTTTCTGTTAACAGATCGAATTGGACAGATTGATCTATTGTCTTGACACTAGAAAAACTAATACAATACGCTACGATGACATTATAAAGACCAAGAAAACGTCCGTTACTTTTTGCACGCCTCAAGAAATTACCCGAAAAAGGAAATAACTTTTTTAAGTTTTTGCAGTTTATTTAATTATTTATTAATAAGGTGTTGGATTTATTAGTCACTGTGACTGTGTTTTGATTATTTCACCTGTAACAATCTTATACTGATTTGTAATGGAATTCAACATCCTCGATTATGGTAGATACAGTAGTTATTTATTGTGTGATTGGCTTATTTATTTATTTACAAAGTTGCTCTGGTCAGTAGACTACGAAGGAGTTTGGCGGTTTTTGAGTCAAATTTTCCATCTGTCCACCACACTACACTACGTGGAAGTTCTACAATTTACTTTTTCCCTTTTCATGCTGAACATCGAGCAAGGAAGCTGTGAATACCAATTTCGAAGTTTTTGGCTTAACCTAGGTTGGAATCAAATCTGGGTCTATTGATTCGGTGCCATACGCTTGAATTCGCGATATGATGAAAAATGGTCTATTATCCTTGGACGTCTTTCAAACTAAATACTGCATTTGAGAAATTTAGCACCAATGAATACATTGGAAAACCAGGTTTTACCGTAGTTTAAAAGTATTTACCATGCAATGCATTTGTTGCCAACGTTTATATTTTTGCCAATGAAATTGTTACGATGATATTGCACTTAATGTCCTGAAGACGATATTCCTGCCTGCTAAATACTGTTTAGCAGTGTGTTTTTATTTTAGATTAATTTTTTATTCAATTCTGCATTAGTTAGTGAAGTTTGTTTTTACAGATGTTGTGTTTTTCCGTTAAAAACTGTATTAATTTTGAAAATTGCACTGTGAACTGTGGATGGCGTTTTTGTGTTCATTTCAAAGAGGAGTTCGCATTTTTGATTTTTAAAGGGGAGTTCGGAGAATTGCAACCAACCATGTTTTGCTAAATATGGTCATTGGGCATTGTCCATCCTCCTCAATTTTGCTATGTTTCTGTTCAAGATTTAATTTCTAAAGCTTTACTGTCTTAGATAAGATTGATATTTTTTGTCGAAACCAATAAAACCGCCAGTTTTAGAGTTAGTTACCTGTTGGTTCACGACTACTTTGTGGTGCTATTCAAATTTTGCAGGAGCCAGATCTGCTGTTACGGTTCACTAAACTTAGCAACCAGTTTGTTTGAGTCAAAAGAGCAGGATATCTAAGCAATAGGGTTGTTCAAAACACATTTTTTGAAAAGTAATGCTGCAAACGGCTTTTCCCGTTGTATTTATCCCAAAAATGATATTGACCAATTTTCACAAAAACATTTTGACGTTTCGGGAAACCGCAACTCGATTTAGTTCATGACGTCATTTGAAAAAAGTGAAAAATTTTTTTCGGAAAACATTGGCAAGTAACATATCAACAGACGCAGAATGACCCTCTGAGTCGTAATTTGTTGATTGTTTTGGTTTATTAGCATTAGTTAAAGGTTTATTTCAAAATTTTACATCGATGACGTAATTATTTTCAGTTAAACTTGCATCTTTGCACGCTTTATTGAGCATTAAATGGAAAATGGTTACCTGGTTGCCTCTTGTCCATACAAAATGGTTTCGGTGCAAACAATATCAGTCATGTACAACGTCTTCTTAGGCAATATACTAATCATAGAGTGCTTAAATAGTTGTTAGTAATCACCTAATTTTTGTAAAGTATTTTTTTAGATTTAATAGCAGCTTTTGTATTGTACTGAAAACATAAATTACTTTACTGTACAATTTTATTGGATTGAGTAAATAGAAATGACTACCACAAGAAGCGCAACTGCAATTTGGTTGATTAACAATCCTAAATCTGATCTTAATACCAGCTGTTTACCCACCCATGGTGATATCATGCATTACCTTTTTCCCGTTTTCAAAACTCAAAATGCACAGCAAATGATGCTGCAAAGCGAATGATTGCAGCAGCAACTGAAATCTGGTTGAAATTGGAAATTCCTATGAAAAGTACTTGGCTGCATTCAAAACAACTTCTGAAAATTTCTGAATCGTGGAAAAATATAAAAAAGTAAGAAGCGTGACAATAACACCGAAAGAAACAACAGCAAAAGGTTTTGTGAAAGCTTTTGAAACATTATTTGATCTTGCTTCTGAAAACAACAAATTTCTATAAACAAAGCAACAAATTTCTGGTGATCGTCTAAGAACCGAAAAAGCTCAACAGGAAGATAGGGCATGACCAAAGAAACGCTCGCAAAATGTAAATGTCCACTTTGGATCATGAATCAAAAGAAAAATGGCAAAGATATCGTCAAAGAGTCGAAACTGATAATCTTAAAATAACACAAGCTTTATTTTGCAAAACAGTTAAGCATACCGCTAAACCAATTTATTTGCGAGACTACTCGTTCTGAATGTGAAACCAAGCAAACGCATTCATGCTTCTAACCAAACCGTATCCAAAAAAATCCAAAACCCTAACTCAAGTAGCTGATAGGCAAGGCTTTTCCACAAATTATCGCTTATCTGTCGTTGCTTTCATGATTGATGCTTCTTCGGGAAGCATCAAGCATCAGTCAGATTTTTTTCACGATTCAAAAATTTTCAGAAGTAGGTTTGAATGCAGCCAAGTACTTTTCATAGGAATTTCCAATTTCAACCTGATTTCAGTTACTGCTTCAATCATTCGCTTTGCAGCATCATTTGTTGTGTTATTTTGAGTTTTGAAAACGGGAAAAAGGTAATGCATGATATCACCATTGGTGGGTAAACAGCTGGTATTAAGATCAGATTTAGGATTGTTAATCAACCAAATTGCAGTTGCGCTTCTTGTGGTAGTCATTTCTATTTACTCAATCCAATAAAATTGTACAGTAAAGTAATTTATGTTTTCAGTACAATACAAAAGCTGCTATTAAATCTAAAAAAATACTTTACAAAAATTAGGTGATTACTAACAACTATTTAAGCACTCTATGATTAGTATATTGCCTAAAAAGACGTTGTGCATGACTGATATTGTTTGCACCGAAACCATTTTGTATGGACAAGAGGCAACCAGGTAACCATTTTCCATTTAATGCTCAATAAAGCGTGCAAAGATGCAAGTTTAACTAATGCTAATAAACCAAAACAATCAACAAATTACGACTCAGAGGGTCATTCTGCGTCTGTTGTTATGTCACTTGCCAGTGTTTTCCGAAAAAAATTTTTCACTTTTTTTTAAATGACGTCATGAACTAAAATCGAGTTGCGCACCCCTAAACATCAAAATGTTTTAGTGAAAATTGGTCAATATCATTTTTGGATACATACAACGGGAAAAGTCGTTTGCAGCAGTACTTATCAAAAAACGTGTTTTTGACAACCCTACTAAGCAAGCAGTTTTTAACATTCAGTTTTTTTAATTTGGCAGCCGACTGAAGTGCACAACTGGGTCAGTTGTGTACCCAATGTGTATAAAAAGAAATTAAGTTTTCGAGGCAAAGTTTGGTTGTTCATTCGTGTTTACTATGTTAAATACACATGATGCATCCGTAGTATGTTTGGTTTGTATACTTAAATGGCTCTTGTTTTTGTGTCTTTAGTTTGTTCCATTCGGTTACGGACGAGCATTATGTGTAGAGTAGGCATTAGACAATTGAGTTGGAGATGGGAGCGGCTCAGTGGTTACTAGTGGTTAGGCTTCGGACTCGTACTTCCAAGCTCCAAGGCTCAATTCCTTGAGCCTCTATGTAGATTTTAAATCAGTTCATTTGCAGAAAAATTTGTGTTGATGAGCTCAGAAGTTTGTATTTGTTTGTAGTTGACTAAAACGGTCATATTGTTAAACCAACTTTAAGCCCCGTTTGGGCTTCGAGTCGACTAAATTTATTTATAGGGCGTAATCAGGCAAGTGTGACGATAATGTAGAATCCTTTGAAAGACAATTTTACGAAGGTTTTAAGTTCAGTGATACATGCTAAATATGAGAAAATCTTCAAGTAATGACTTTCATTATCATTTAATTGAAATAAATTAGAGTTTACGTCTAAAAATTCATCTAGATTAGAAGGAATCAGCCATAAATTATGGATCACAAACATCAATTCGGTCCGAAAGACTTGGGAGGCAGCAATCTAGTCAGGCGCGTAGCCAGAAATCTACAATGGGGGGTCTAATTTAGGGGCAACGCCCACAACCGCCAGGGGTGTGGGTGCGGAGCCCGCAGCGCTCGGAGATTTTGCAAGTTTTTTGCCAAAATAACTAAATTTTGAGCCTATTTTGGTGTAAATCAATGCTTTTGAAAAGTGGTGTAGAAATTAGCAGAGCAAAGACGTGATTAAATTGGGTGCGAAAATGGACTATGGAGACGGTGGGTAATGGTAAAATTTCAGCCTTTTTACACGCCGGTAAAACATAACAAAATAAATCATAAGTTTCAACCTAATTTTTCTGCTTTAAAAAGATTTGGGGAAAGGGTTAATGGAACGAGATTTGAGAGATGGAATTGGTAATAAGCTACATTAGATACTGATTAGGCTCCCTTCCATTCCACACAACATTTTTTAAGTCCATGTTAAGCATTTTGCATCAAGCGATCAAATTTCACTGCTTACTTTTTGCCATGTTCCAAAGTTTTTACGGTTTGTAAGCTTTATGTTTAACAAATATTAGCCCCCCCCATAGCACATGCTTCAGTTGCAGCTTCAAATCACTTCAGAGCCCGTATCAATGAAAAAGAATGCCTCAGAAGTGCGAAAACCGTAGAATCATTTTGGTCGACAGGTCAATTCGAAATTTTGCCCACGGTTAACCTTGCCGAAATTTTCTAATCTAGGCAAATAAAATTTATAATTGACTTCACTCGATTTTGAATTGTTTGTTTAAATTTGTCCATGGTTGATCTTGTCAAAATTTCAAAAAAATGACTAATATTGACTTTACTCGATTTGGAATTTTTTGACAGAATTTGAAAAATTGCCCATGGGCAAAATTTCAAATTTAGGCATAAAATTCAAAGTCGGGGCAAGTCAATTTTTTTTAATTTTCATTTTGATTTTTATTTGCCTAAATTTGAAAATTTTGGTAGGGTTAACCATGAGCAAAATGTTAATTTTAGACATAAAATTCGAAATCGAGTATAGTCAAGTTCGTCATTTTTTAAAAATTTTAGCAAGGTTTACCTTGGACAAATTTAGGCATAAAATTCAAAATCGAGTAGAGTTAATTTTTTGAAATTCTGGGAAGTGTAACCATGGGCAAATTTTCAAATTTAGTCATAAGATTTAAAATCGAGTAAAGTCGATCGTTTGTCATTTTTTTGAAATTTTGGCGAGGTTAACCATGGTTAATTTTTTTAATTTAGCCAAAAAAAAATCAAAATTGAGTTGGAAGTCAATCGTTTGTCATATTTTGAAAATTAGGCAAGGTCTTCAAGGGCAAATATTCAAATTCAAACAAAAAATTCAGAATTTTGATTCGAAGTCAATTTGGATTTTTTTATTTGCCTAGATTTGAAAATTTTGTCGAATTAGTAGCAATGGGGAAAATTTCAATTTTGTCATAAAATTCAAAATCGAGTAAAGGCAATTTTTGGTCATGCTTTGAAATTTTGGCAAGGTTAAATTTTCAAAATTTCATGGGCAAATTTTCAAATTTAACCAAAAATTCAAAATCGAGTGAAGTCAATTTTGAATTTTTATTTGCCTAGATTTGAAAATTTTTGCAAGGTTAACCATGGGCAAATTTTCAAAACATGACAAACAATTGACTTAACTTGATTTTGAATTTTATGCCCAAATTTGAAAAATTGCTCTTGGTTAACCTTGCCAAAATTTCAAAAAATTGACTTAACTCTACTTTGATTTTTTTTGCCTAAGTTGGAAAATTTGCCCATGGTTATACACTTGCCAAAATTCCATAAAATTGACTTAACTCGATTTTGAATTTTTTGCCAAAATGTGATAATTTATCCAAGGTTGACCTTGACAAAATTTGAAAAAAATGACCTAACTCGACTCTGATATTTTACCAAAATTTTCCCATGGTTATTCTCAAAAAATTACCTAATTGATCCCTAAAGACTAACTTTATTGCCGTCGTTTTGCAACAAAATTATTGAACAAATCGAAGAGAACATCATTGTTTGCTGTAGCGACGCTTATCGCCATCATCCCAATTCCTAATTGCTATCAATAATCTAACTTGCATTTTTTGAGACTTTGATAATGCTTGGTTTACAGCTGTACCACATTTCATTCTTCGCCGTGCTTTGTCTACAGTGGCTAGTCGTTCAATTTTTATTCTTTGGTTGCGTCTCGGTCATTTCACAATTAACTTATCGTTTTGATACTGGCTATACTTACTAGGTCTTTTGTATTAACTGCACATTGCACAAACAAAAGAAATTGCTGTTTTCTAACTATTCGTGGCCGAAGGTCACATTAGAACCCCGCGCGTTGTGGCAAAACTTTGTGAGCGTATGAAAGGAGCTTAGTGGTTCAAATCGCAAACGAAACACTTAACATCAGTAACAAACAGAAAAATCACGTTGAAAAAGTTTATTCCGCACAATTTGCACGTTTGCGTCACGCCGCATTCAAGAGTAAGGGTTAGTTATTATTAATATGTACAACGATTGTCAAATTACACAACAAAATAAATGAAAATGTATTATTTAACTTAATACTAAAATTACGAAAAATACGTAGAAAATTCGCAACATTTCGTGATATGAAATTCGGTGCAGGTTACCATGGCAACAAAGCAAACTTAAAGGTAGTTCGCAATAGACATGAGTTTGATAAAGCCACAACCTTAGAATCTTGTTTGTGTCCAAATCAGATTTTTTTGGACCCTAACATGTAAGAATACCCAAGACAAAGGGTTTCAAACAAGCGCGAAAAAACTGTAGGAAGACCAAAAATAAATTAATTACATAACGGATCTAAATTGAAAATTAGGGTTCAATTACATATTTGCCTTTAAAAACAAATTTTTGCAAAAAAAAAATTTTTTTTCCGTCAATGATAGATTTATCACTATCACCAAATGTTATCTTGAACCAAGAGAATAAGCTATTATAAAATATTACGACACTACTGCTTAACTGGACCAGACCAGCAAAGTGTTTTGCCAACAAAAAACAATTTGATAATCAGTAAATGTCATGTATGACCGCGAGTCAAAATTTCAGTAAAAAATGACGTCATTGGCCAATAGGTCAAAAAAAAAGGTCAAAAACCTACAATTTAAGACAAACGAAATTCGCAATTCCAAATTATCAAACCAACGCCTATTGATATTATACCCCTTTAGCGTACTAATGGAAGAGAAACGCACCAACAAAATATACGAGCTTGCTTACAGCAATAAGGATATGACAGCATGCGATTTCGCACTTTGCACACAAATTGGCAGTAGGGAAAAAATTTTAATCACTCCATTCATCGTCATCGTCTTCGTCCGAATCGTCACTTTCCGAATCTAAAAAAGAAGTTATTAGGTCATAAGCTAAATTTGATAAAGATTGAAAATAATTAATTCAAATCTAAATACTTTAAGGGCGGATTCAGACTCGCGGCTAAACTCAGCATTTAAAACTGCCGTTCATAAAATTTTTCGATTTTTCGCGAAATTTTCTTATTGCATCTACTCAACGAACTTGGAAATTTGGCATTCATGAGCAATATTGAGCATTATGCACGCAATTAATCGCGAAAATTTACCTGTATGAATCGCGTTTTCGCGCTTCTGCAAAGCTCGGGCAAGAGCATTCGCCAAACTCTCCCCTTCTCCACCAGCTGCAGGAGCGGGCTTTTCAGCCGCTGGTTCCGTAGAAACCTGAAATAAAACAATGAGTCAAACATCCATATGACCCTGTCAGACACCTAATATAGTAAGCCCTTTCATCCGTCATCTGAAAAAAGGGAATTTAATCCCAGACCGGTCAAATCGACCACAGTACTACCACAGACATCGCACCGAAATTCATGGTACGAAACCATGTAGCCCGGGCGTGTAGCACGCTAGTGTAGTTCAGGAAGTATTCAGAAAAAGGGAAAAACGTCATCAATATCGGTACCAACTACAAAATCACCAACAGAATCATGGCGATGTCGTATTCAAATGGATTTGCAAGATACTCCTGATGAGCCCTACTGCAGAGTTCAAATTTTAAAGGTTTACTGCTTTTAAATGTGAAGAGTGCCACATTTTAATATTTGCTCGGGCTGTTGCTACATTGTTGGCCATCTTTGGAGTTTGTCTTTTCGCTCCGAAATTTCGGTCAAATGTCTAAATTAAGAAGTGATTTTTCAGTCATTTCAGAATTTATTTCGGTCATTTTCATGATAGCAAACGCGACTTTAGCTCATGAATTCAAAATCTTGCTCATTTTTTTCAGTCTTTTTAACCAAATCGACCAATTTATTCTCCGTCATTCAATAAAAATTGAGGTCAATGACTAGCAAATGACCTAAAAAAACCTACCATCGACTAAAAACGAGAATTGTCACACTTACTGATTTCAAGTCTTTGCCTCTCCGAATAGCTTCCAAAAGAGCGTCTCGGCCGCTAGGAGCAGCAGTAGGGACAGATTTCAACTCCGTCTAAAAAAATTAAATCCGTTAAAAATGACCTCAAATCTGTCTTCGTGCTTATAAATGTAAAATGTTTCAAAGAAGAAAGAACGTACACAAATGAAAACCTAAGCGCACTCAAATAGACTATGGACTCACAACACAGTTTAAATTTTGATTTTGACAAATAAGAGATAAGCTTCGGCAATACCATTAAAAAATATAGGAAATTTAACGAAACAATGCTATTTTTAATCAATTTTGTGCTGGCAAAACATAAATATCACATCACGCAAAGTTAAAGTTTCTTACCCCTTGTTGAATTTGCGAAGCAAGATTAGCACCCATGGCTGGAGCAGGGGGCGGTGGCGGTGGTACCCCCGCACCCGATGGAGGAGGAGGAGGCGGTGGGGGTGGAGGAACTGCAGACGGGGGCGCAGTTGGTGGAGCACTAGGAGGATGGATGGGAGCATAACTTGGGATTGATGGGGGATGATTATATCGAGAAGGTGGAGGAGCTGGGGGCCCAGAACTCCTTCCAATTGTACTTGGTTGGTGTCTCTGAGGGGGTGGAGGACCCCTGGTTGTACTCATGTTGCGTTGTGGGGGTGGTGGAGGCGGACCACCTCGAGCTGGGGGTGGCGGGGGAGGGCCACTTCGAGTGGGAGGAGGAGGAGGTGGGGCACCTTTGCTTCTTCGAGTGTCCCTAAACAAAGCAAAGCGTATTTATTGAATTCGAAATATTTCTAGCATTCTATTCCCAAATCAACATAAGTTCTTAGTCGTATAGTGGGTCTCAAATCAACATCAGATCTTAGTCGAAACTTTTGGGGGCCACGGCATAGTATGCTCAACGTCCTAACCTACAAGGCTTATTCTCCTAGTACACATATTTAATTCCATTTGTTGAGCTATTTCAAAAAAATATTAGTAGTACACTCACTTTCTGACTGCTTCAAGTCCTCCTTGTTTTTCAATGAAATCGTAGATGAACTTTCGTTTTTCTTGGTCTTGCATATCTTTCTCTGTTACGCCCGCTTCTTGAAAGAACTGTCTAGTGTCAGGGTCAATGTTGTTCATCTGCAATAACCATAATTTTAATGAAACCATTTTTTCGTTCAATTTTGATTGGTTTTTGATAAAGTATTGTAAACCTAAATATGCAGCGCAAAATTTTAACGTTTAATCTACATTAAAACTTGAATTTTTTTAACAGTCAAAGAAACACATTATTCAGAATTAATGAAAGTGATTTTCAAAAAATTATTATGCTAACTTTTCGTAGTAATGCATCTTATCATAAATTGTACATTGCTACATTTATAGGTACATTTAAGACATATTTTTTTCGAGATTACGAGTATCTGTAAAACATTCGGGTGTACCGTTACCGCTACTCAACCTACAGTAGTTTCCAGAAGTCATTTTGTAATCACTAGGTGCAAAGTTGCTCTTTAGATTCAGCATAATATCACGCGCACCGGAATTTAAAAAGAAAATACACATTTATGACGTCATTATTGACATAATATTACACGAAAAATGATGAATTCCTAAAGTGAGGAAGCCATTGCGACTATATTTGTTTATAGATCATAACGTAATACATCACATAGACATTCTCAGTAGCAAAATGACTAAATTTCGATTAAACTTACATCAAAGCCTTTGTTTGGATCCCAGCCAACATGTCCCACATGTCTAAAATAAAAAGTATAATATTAAAAGCGGTTATTTAAATCCGAAATTTAATTGTAGACAAAATTAAGTTTCGAGAATTCAAAATTATGCAGAAGAATACTGACTGCAAACATTGCATATTTAATTAAATATCTATTTGTAAGCCAAAAACATGGTCTGGTTTCTAAGACCACACCAAAAAACATACAAATTTCGAAAACAGTAGTTCTCAAATCTCTACAGCTAAATCAACCTGTGATTAACATTGATTAAAAAAATGCTTTTATACGTGCATAGTACACTTTACTTAGCACCTTGCTTCGATTATGGTTAGCAATTCTTTTTTTGTCAAAAACGAAGCTAAAAGTTGACTGGCAAAACATCATCACTCTACTCACTTAAAATCAGAAGGAAGCCCGATGTCTGATTTGGTCAGTTTTGGTTTCTTTTTCTTCTTTGATTTCTTATCATCGATCTAAAATAATGCACATATATATTGACTAAAAAGGAAGAATTGGCAAGGCTACAAAACGAATGTAAAGCGATTGGTCAAAACACCTAACCTGAAGTAAAAATCCACGAAAATTTCAACTTTAAATAAGTTTTTTATGCGTTGTGTTTTGTTTCCAATTATGTTTTTCCCCTCTTTTCTTAACTTAAAAGCAGTTACAAAAACTAGATTTTTGTAGCTTCATTTCGCATCCCGTAGAGAAAAATGGGCAAGACAAAAACCTAAAATGGCATACCTTAGTTGACTTCAGTTCCACAGCGGCCGCGTTGTGCTGGAAATTGTACTGCGTCTGTGGATGAGATTGTTGTGGAGGCGGAGCTTGCTGAACCGAAGCTGCAAAGAAATACAGAATCATTTAATCAACCACTCTTTCTCAGTGTCGCAACCTAGAAAATCACTTATCAAGCTAAACAAATCTTTTCCAACGACACAAAATTTCACAAAATGTTACTTCTACTAGCATTTACATTTTCATGATTTGTTTTCTATGTATTTTAGTACAAGTTCTAATTGAATTAAAACCAAGTCAGTTAAATCCTCCAACTGGAGCCAAATATGTGCGTTAGAATGTTAATTGCGAATGTTAGAAAATGACAATACTTTTAAGATTCAAATGAGAAAAGACAACAATTATTAAACAACTAAACACCACGACAATGCAATTATATTGAAGAATTTATCAAAAATTAGCGAAAAAAAGCTAAGAAAGTTAGTGACGGAAGCTACTACATCGAAGCAGATTGGTAATTTTGATTTAATTTCAATCACCATCGAGTTCCATACACAAGAATTTGCACCATTTAGCAAAGCAGGATTAGTATTAGATTGTCACTAAAATGTTAATTGCTGCCCATCTAACATGCTTTGAACTTACAGTAGCCACCACTTTGGGGATATGAACCAGATGAAGCACCCCGTATAGAGTGCTGACGCGCTGCGAAAAAACGTAAATTTTGCTAGTTATTGGGTTTCGATTAAAAAACCATCAGTTTAAAAAGTTTATTGATGAGCGATGAGGATTTGAAAGTGGGACACGCTTGTATAAGCATAAATTTAAATTTCAGACGCGGATTTACCTGCTTTCGTTGGGACTTTGTGTAATTTGAGTACCCTTTGCACACTAGTTAGAAGTTTTAGAGTCGACCGTTTCTCTTCGTGATTTTTTACTTTCTGCTCAAAAATCTGACAGAGTTTGTCAACTTTTTGAATGCTTTCGTCGTTAATGAAAGAGGAAATTCGTTTTAAAGTTTCGTCTCTTCTGTTGACGTCACTAGCGTCGTCAGATAACGTCAGATTGTACGTAGCTCGAGGGTCATTCATTAGATCAGTAAGAGGAACAGAAACCTCAAGGGGTAAGGGCTTAAGTTTCTTGCTTTGTTTCTTCACAACTCCAAAAAATAAATCACTACTAGTAAACCGACGCTTTTCTTTGCTCAAAAACGCTCTTTGTAGTCTGTGAGGTGGAGTCGGGGAACTAAGATGATTTGCTTGACTGTTGAAAATGTCAAGAGCAGATACGGAACGATTGGCAAAAAAGTTGGCTCCTGTACTCTTAGAATGGTCGTTGGATGTCGGACGCTTTTTGGCACGTTTGACATAAGAAGGTTTGTTTTCTTTCTCATTTAGAGCGTCTATTGATTTGCTCAACCCAGACTTGGGCGATTGGTTGAGTTTCGTAGTTGGAAAGTCGATTTTATATGAAAGTCCAGCAGAACCGATATCAGACACGCTCCGAGATTGCAGTTTTTGTTTGGTCAACTTTTGGGGTTGTTTTTTGCTGTAGTAGGAGTCGAAGCTTACGTAATCTTCTTCATCCGAATCACAGTTAGTATCAAGCGTTGGATATTTTCCAGGAGTGAATTCTCGTTGTTTTGAACCTAATCTACCATCGGCAATGGCTCTTGCGAATTGCAATGCTGAACTTTTGGCAGCACCAATATTAGAGCGACTTGTACTACTGTGAAATTGACGTAGAGGAGTAGCAGTTGTTCGGCTTGTGGGGTCATAGGCAGGCTCGTAAAGCTGAGAAGGAGCAGTAGATTTGTTTTTGATGACTCTACATGACCTGGGCACGTCGTATATACTTGACGGATCAGTCACGACCGTGCTTTCATAACCACGGAGGTAAAGAGCTGTCTTATCAGATTGGACTTTCCTATTACCAGCCAAAGAGGCGTCCAAAGCCGACACACTTGCATCTTTATTGGTTTTGCGTCTGGAAAGAACACGAGACGATCTGATTGGCTGAAACTCAGACGCTGACCGGTTTAAACTAGTAGTTGCTTGATTGTAAAAAGGAAATTGATTATTGACAATGGTCGTCGCACTGAGTCGTGAAAAGGCCTTAGATGTTGTTTCACCAAGCTCCTGTGAAACCGAGGTATCTTTTAGGCTTGATGAGCGGTTGGGCCGGGAATGAGATGGTGAAGATACCGGGGATAATCTGTTCGACTCTTTCATCAAAAGTCGAGAGAGCCGAGACGGGCTCGCAATGGTGTGGGATTTTGAAAGAATTTGAAGCGCTAGATGTGTTTGCGCTGCTTTTGGATGGTCTGTACGTGAGGAGTTGGACCGAGATATGTTACGTTTTTTAATTATTTGATTGTCTCGGAGGTTTACGTGGGAGCTTTCTTCCTCGTTTACAGACTTCAGAGTAGACGTGGGAGACAGATCGTTTTCCATTGCCTCAAACGATCTGGAATCAATTCCCTTTCTTTCCATAGCAGCTAAGCGCATTTTGAAACTAGAACGTGGGAACTGTTTAGTGTCTTGTTTGGCGCGCAAGTATTTCTCATAACCGGACCAAACGATTTTCTCAGGTTCTATCTTATCTTGGTCTTTTTCTGAGGTAGTGGAGGCATTAGAAGAACTTAAGTTAGCACCTTTGTCAGATTCAACTTCATCGGGCATTCCAAACCCAGCAATGGCGTCTATATCGGTGACTACATCTGGGTCTAGACTTTGATGGTTTGGGCTTGATTTCGCCAATGAGAGCTTAGCGCGCGAGCTTTCTGTTCTTTTGAGGGATCCATGACGCAATACCAATCGATAATCGAGATTCAAAGAGTTCTCATCACCGAACTTGCTACGAACATCGCCCGACATCGGCACAAACGGCCACCGACGAATGGTAGTGATATCTTCGTCGTTGGACACAGATGCGCCACTACTGCTACTTTGGTCATAACTTCTACCACTTTCAGAAAGCTTATCATCGCTTTCAGGGCTGGTGTGGGTTAATCGTGGGCCACAGTAATCGAATATGCTGTCGCGTTCAAACACACTTCGACGAAAACCCCTTAATGGGAGAGAATTTGTATAGCAAGAAGTTTTGGAGGTACCAGACGCTTTTTCAGCGGATCTGCGATAGGCCTCCATTGCTCTTTGGTAATGTTTTAGTTGCTTTACAGATGTCGAGCCTCTGGACACTGAATTGCTATGTTTGACGGCGTCATTGATATCTCTAGTAGACGTAGGCCGAAGAGAGCTACTTCGAGCGCGGTTACCGATTGGAAAGTTGGGGGTGCCACTGTGTGTTAAACTGCGATGACGTGTGCTAAAGCCACCAGCTGCGCTATACTCATCATTTTTGTTGACTGCTTCGCCATTTAACGACTGCACAATGATTTCAGAGGCGGATTTAATGTCGTTTTCAGAGGCGGGACTGTTTAAGCTTGGGGTACGGAGGGGGCTAGCGCACAAATCGGATTCTGGGATGTTGGGGGATTTATCCGAATTATTTGAAACGCTGGAAACAAATGGATTTGTGTTTGGCGAAGTTGTTTTGTTACTCAGTTGACGGGTAATTTCTTTTGCCCCTTGCAACGCTGTTTCTTGCTTGACAGCCAGGCGAGATGTTCTTCTACGAAAGCAGGAGCCGGTTTTGGTCTGCTTGTTTGGAAAACTAACTGTGTCTGAGCCAATTCTTTTGTGGCATTTGCATTTCTTGGACGGGAAAGTATCATCATCGTATTTAACAAACGCTCGCAAATCTAAACCATTGGAAGCGAGCACTTTGACAGGTATACTAAGGTCAACATCTGACCAGGTAATTTCGCTGGCAACATGGCTATCTTTGCAAGCGATAACTGTGTCATCTAAGCCTTCTTCGATATCTGATAAGCTATAGTCAGATTCTTCTTTGTTTTCACTGCGGTCAGAAGATATTGATATGTCGTCAAGATCCAATTTATTTGCATTTAAATCAAAAGTAGTACAATTAGGTAAGATTGCACTTGCCATTATGGTTTTTGCGATTTAAAAAAACGTCATTAAATAGCAAATCTACAAAGCAAATAATTATCTTTTATTAAATCTGCAGAATCAACTTATCTTAAATACTGACAGAAATACTTGTAAATACTATATCTACCAAAATATACAACAACAACAAATTGTAAAATACTATCAAATCTGTATGGAAATATAAGCCTCTTTAAATACTGACAGAAATAGCCACCAAACATACCTTCAAAACATGTGAATTACTTTAGAAAGCTCGTACTGCTTGCGTTGGTTCTACCATATGGCAAGAATTCTTGAGCGAAATCGTTTAAATAGTCCGAAAAAAAAGCGTGATTTCCGGGCAAAAAAAAGAGTTTGTTGTTACTTCAAGAATCTAGATTGCATGCTACCGTTATAATTTTATCAAAAAGCCAAATTCTTTCAATTACCACTTAGTGTAGCAACACGAAGTAATCGAGAAACTGATTATTGTGGCCAAAAACACGCGGAAAACGTGGTCTAGAAGCTTTCTGATTGCCATATTTCAAATCAAGATGTAAACAGAAACAAACCATTACCAAATCTTTACTCATCCTAGAAAAATCGAAGCATAAAACAAGTTGTAGTAAAATCCCTCCGACATCGCGACTAGCAACCATCTTCTAGCAACATGAGAAGAGTTGAAGCAACAAGGGCAAACACTGTCATTGGGCACAGCTTGATCAAAACGAAAATAGAGTTCGTGACTTTTTGAAGCGACCGGTTTAACGCGAGAGGTTATTACGTTTTGCATCAACGCGAAAAACCCTAATTCGGCGGTGCCAAAATGTCTCGCGGAAACAAGTCTTCTAAATCCTCCTACAAAGACCCTAAACCGTTTGTTTTAGGACTTGGTGCGAGAAAAATCAGAAAACTAGATCACCTTGTCAATAAAACAGAGTTCGCGCTTTTTTCGCCTTTTCGTATAAAAACGTTTTTCATAAGAAAGGGCCAACAAAGTTGTAGCATTAGAAAATCCATCCCAGCTGAGTAGGGTGCAGGAATAACGTAATCAAACAAAAAATTGAAAACGAACCACCATTTAAATGGTACATTACGAAAGCAATCGAACAAACATCAAAATTCACATAAGGCATTACTAAAAGCAGACCAAAAATATATAAAAGCAAACAAAAAAAAAATTAAAAATACTAGTTGCAACTGATATTTTTATTTTTTTTGTCTGCTTTTAGTAATGCCTTGTGAGAATTTTGATGTTGGTTCGATTGCTTTCATAATGTACCTTTCAAATGGTGTTCCCTTTTCAATTTTTGTTTTAAAAATGCTTTTATCAAAAATGAGTCGAATTACGCCAAAATAATGCTGATTTCCGAAAAAATTGGCCGAATGGTTACATAATCCTCAAGTCAGGCAATATCCACCTGCAATAAGTTTAATATTTACACTTTAAAACGAAGAAAACCAACCTTCAAGCCAGGAAATATCTACTGAAAAAATGCAATTCTACAAATACTTCAAGTACCGGAAAAAAAAAACGTTCCTTCTTAGTTCCAAAATCCAATCGAAAGAAAACGTTTACATGAGAAAGTTAACATTTTTTTACATCCTGGAGTCTTCCGGAAACACGTAATTGAAAAAGGGCAGCAAAACTATCGATTTTGATGGGAGGAAGTATATTTGTCATATTTCAAAACTGTCAACGTCACCCGTATTATGACGGCAAAATTGACGGCGTAGAACACCATATTTGTGATAATGTGTTGCATTTCGCAATTGTAAAATTTTGTGGTTTAAATCTTTGCACAAATTCAAATTGCACCAAAATTACAAAAATTTCTAATTTCTGAAGGAATTGTTCTTTTCTATATAAACAATAAAACGGAAACAATAAAAAAGTCGGAAGTGGCAAATAAAATTACACAAATAAACGCTCAACGTAATAAAAGACACGTAAAATTCCACGCAATTAAATTTATTGCTTTCCGAGTCATTAAATAAATTCTATTTTTAACCTTATGGAGTTATTCTTTTTTAACTGATGCTTTAAATTCTCTGCCAAAGCAGCTAGCAAAATGATTTATAATGAAACAATGTAAATATAGTCCTGAAAACCTTACTTCAAAGGAAACTTTCGTGGTTTGATTTTTATTGTTTTTAAATTCAATCTCTAACTGTAACCTTTTTCTCTCGTTTGGTAGAAAATTTATTTTTGCTGTGGTTTTCCTAAAATTTTCGGCGAAAGAATTAGTGCCGTATCAAATCTCGAACTAAAGTACTTAAAATCCGGAGGCTTACTTACATCGTCAATTTTTAGGCGGCTCTTACCGATCACGTGTATTTACGCACGCAAATACGCGTGTTTATTTGATTGCATGCATTTTGCCTTTTTTGGGGTTTACATTGATTGAAAAAGATATCACACGAATTTCCACGCATAATACGCTTAATCGAAAAAAGCCGCCTGAACGCAATAATTGCAAGTGATACGAGACAATAAATAACAACTCAAAAGCTTCAATATCTCATTCACCTCATTTACCAACATATTGCATAATTTGCGATCTGCTAGTCAAAAAAATTGTGCAAAAATAGCTCAAAACTTTTAGTTAACGTAATTCAAGTGCCTTCATCACCAAGGGTCAAGATCGCAATTTACAACTTTTCATGCCAAGTGAATTCATAGAAGAGGATTCATACGACAAGGAATGCTCTAGTACAAGTTTGCGAAGATAAAGCTTATGGTACAATTGTAAATTGACGTCTATTACACAAAACTTTCTCGCAATACTGCAAAATTTAATAAATCTTCAAGTATCACTCAAAACTGGAGTATTTTTCGTTTTTTATCCAATTTTAGCTAAGCGAATTAGTCATGAATAAGCACTGCCAAATGGAAGCTATTTTTAGCTATAAATGCATCAATATTGAATGGAGAATGCGAACAGTACACATTCATTAACTGAAGTGTTGCGCAGATTGAATACCAAGCAATTATTCCAACAAAGCCTTTTTCCATTGGTAAACATCACAAATCGATGCAAATGTAATTTGCCGCCAACAGAATTGTAACGAAAAGTTTGGAAACCTAGATTTTAATATTTACACCGTTATCGTATAGTTATATTGAAGTTTTTTTCAGCTATTATGTTTTTACTCTTAGAATTCAAACCCCAGCCTTTAATTTTAATGGCAGAAATAAACGAAACCCCGAAAAGAATCGCGATGATTTTGACGTTTGATTTTGAGCATTGAGTGCATTTTGAACAACTTAAACCTGCTTTCAAAAAATTTGAGGAAGCGAACAAATCGAAAATTCATTCGCTTGACGACTCATAACGATGTTACGTGTCCATGTCTGTATGAAACCATAAGCGCTGATAATAATCACCCAGACATGCTCGTCAACCAATATCATTATATGAATAAAACTAATTTACTTGCGGTGAATCACGACAAAATACTTACTCTAGTTTCTATTATGTGACAAAAAGTTTTAATTTTAACAAAGCAAAAAATTAGATTAACAAAATAATTTGCCGATTATTCAGATTCGTTTCGCGTTTGATTTCGAATATTTAGATCGAAAAATGACGTCACATCAACTTTCTCAGAATTCGATTACGTGTGTAAAGTTTGCAGTGACCTGACGACACGCAATTCTTTGATTGTACAATGTGCTTTTATGTCCGGTTAATCAGCTCAATTCATTCATAAAAATTAAAAAATCAGCTCGTTTGTCTTACGCAAATTGAAATAATTAGATGAGCAATTGTTGAATTTATTTGTTAATAGTTTTTACCGATTCTTTAATTTGATGGGGAGAGTTAATCAAGCTCAAGAGTGCGACTAGCCGTCTGGGAAAACTTAGTCAGATAAAGCGCTGAGAAAAACAGAATGCGGTAATTTTGATGATTTTAGGTGCGCAATCCAGCTGGTCAAAGAGAAGCCGTATGCAAAACGCCATGCATCGTTTTCGTAACTGTTACGATATCTTAACAAAAACATACGATATCGTCTACGAAAATATTGACAAATACGGTCTTGAGAAAAAGTGCGGTCCACTCAGAGCAGGAAAATGAGCAATCCGGTACGATTCAAACAGAAAATAAACAAACCGATCAAGAAAAACAACCCTTAATAATTATGAGTGTTTAGGTTTTGCAATCTCCAGCACCAATTTCAAGTACAACATAGCGAAATCGCGTTTATGCGACCAAAATTTATTTAATTTGTAAACGACAAATTACCACGAAAATATTCGATTTTACATCACACTGAAAATGGGATATATATTAGTCACATGCGTATCTGTCTTTGGAGATGCTATTCATACAACGACCAAATATTAAATGTGTGATTTGGTGTTTACAAATGCCAGTAAGACGTCATTGCCGAATGACGTCAAAAATATTAAACAAAAACGAAAACTGCAGCTGCTGTATGATCTGCGAAACAACTAATAATAATTTTTAACAAAAATTGCTTAAATAATAATGCTCAATATATTAATAATTCTATAATTTCATCAACTTTTTAATATTACGATTACATTGTTCAGCCAACTCTCTAAAATTTGAAGAATTCTTCATCCATCAATCGCATTTTATCAAAAAATTTCAAACGTATAGGTTTCATAAATTCAAGGGATTTTAACTTTAAGTATTTGTTTATCAATATCATAACCCCAAGAATTGCTTAAATTGTATTTTCATTAAATCTCATTGTAGAGTTTATAATGCAGTTAGTATTTTTCGTAAAATTGGGCGTGACTTTTTAATGCATGATCTGCAATTTAATTTACGATATTGCAAATGCCAAAAAAGCTATAAAAGAAAATACATAATCTCAT
Organism: Trididemnum nubilum; assembly: GCA_963965965.1. Lineage (NCBI taxonomy): Eukaryota > Metazoa > Chordata > Ascidiacea > Aplousobranchia > Didemnidae > Trididemnum > Trididemnum nubilum. The sequence continues at coordinate 9,282,291 of OZ014471.1, forward strand.
CGTGATATGCTATTATTTCGTCCAGCAGTAGTAAAATTGCTAATAATGTTTATCGTAGATTTTCTCGGAGAAATCATTATGGTTTTCGCAAAATCACAATCCGACGATTTTTTCCTAAGTTTATAGTTGGGTTATATTTTGATTGAGGCCTAAATTACAACCGCAGTAAGGATCTGAATTTGGACATTTGACTGAAATTTCACAGCGAAATAACAAACCCAGAGTTAGCTGGTCTAAGTCTCGATAAAAAAAATTAAAAAAAAAATACAAGGCCAAGTTGGGCATGGCCCAATGACTCTGCACTAGGAACAAATTTGCGAAAACACGAAATCCAAAATTGAACAAAAAGCAAAAAACCACATCTGCATATGTTTTCCCCGATCAATCAAAACTAATCCAACCCTTAAATGGAAAGAGTGGGGACATTGTTAATTAGTTACCAAGAAGCAGAAGATAATGTTCGATACATGCAACATGCCAATCAACGTGTTTCAAAAGGCACGAGCAAGCCCATAAATCTTTGAGAAAAATGAACACTATAATACGTTTTTCGACAATATAGCCTTATTTTTAAGAGCACCATTCCACGTTTGGTATTAAGCGTGTCAACAACAGCAACAAACTACAAAATATGTGAAAATTGCACAGCAAAATTAGCAACGAAGCCAAAACTTCAAGACTTCATGTTAGATTTTAAATAAAACCCCGCCAACATGTAAGTATCTGTGCCGCTCTCTATTACTGAATAAATCAACGCTGTCCGAAGCCCGTATGATCCGCAATGTATTGAAGTTTAGAGACGCAAGCAAGCCACGTAAATTATTGTTAATTTTTTTTTGTTTAGAATTGCGCATGTTCTATTTGTAAGAAGGAAGCGCCACATCAAAAGTTATCTGCCCACACAGTGTTCAAAGATCGAGAAAAATATGCATTATAATACGTTTGTTGACAATATAGCCATATTTTTAAGAGCACCATTCCACGTTTGGTATTAAGCGTGTCAACAACAGCAACAAACTATAAAATATGTGAAAATTGCATAACAAAATTAGCAACGAAGCCAAAATTCCAAGACTTGATGTTAAATTTTGAATAAAACCCCGCCGACATGACAATATAGCCATATTTTTAAGAGCACCATTCCACGTTTGGTATTAAGCAAGTGAATAACAACAACAAACTACAAAATATGTGAAAATTACATAACCAAATTAGTAACGAAGCCGAAATTTCAAGACTTCCTGTTAGATTTTAAATAAAACCCCGCCAACATGTAAGTATCTCAGCTGGTCTCTTTTATTCAATAAGTCAACGCTGTCCGAAGCTCGTGTGATCGGCAATATATCGAAGTTTAGAGACGCAAACAAGCCACGTAAATTATTGTTAATAACATCAAAACTGAACTGTTCACACGGGTCCACGACAACTGACCGCGAGCAAACTGACCGCGGACAACGCCGATTGGCTGAAAAGGGCGATCCTAAATATATTTTTACTATTCCCAGAGCCATCTTGCCCAAACTCTCACTTTGTAACGAAACCACTGTAACGAAATCGTCGTTTCGCGGCAATTTGCTTGCGCTCAGTTTGTCACGGTCAGTTGACTTGGCTCGTGTTCACGTACTGCACAGTGCACACACCATTTATCCCGGTACAGCACCACCAAAAACCGAATGCAAAAAAAAAAAAGAAATCAACCGAAAAGCTATTATGATATTATCAAATTCACGATTAATTTCTTGAACAACTAATTTTTAATGGAAGTAATTTACAGGTTAATAAGTTAGGTACAAAATGCGTATTAATTTTAACCTAAATTTTGTAATTAAGGGCAGAAAATTAGAAAGAACAGAAGACAGAAAACTACGCAAGTCCTCCTCAGTTGCTTTATTGAAACTTGAATCGCCTGTTAGTATTTCAGTGGCTAGTGAGGGACGACACCTTCAACCGATTTGTGCATGCATTTACTTTATCCTACAGCAGTTGTTTTTGCTGAATGTGTTACTTATTTTATTTATTTACCAAGTTGCCTTGGCCAGGAGACAGCGAAGGTATCATTCAATCTTCGAGTCAAGCTGCCACCAGCCCACCTGTCTACCACACACGGTGGAAGCTTCACTCAGTCCTTATTAATGCTGAACGCCAAACAGAAAGTAGGGAATACCTTAAAAAATAGTCTTTGGTTTGGCATGACCGCGAATCAAAACAAAGTCTACCGTTTCAGAAACAGAGTTCTATTCACTCGACCACTAAACAAGAACATTTTCCGCTACTGAACCGCTTGCTTTCTAATCTCGAACTTCTAGTCTTCATCATTAATTTCGCGACAAATTTTTGCACTCCCCTGCTGCTGTCTAAAAGCTTTTAAGTTTTAATTACTAATTGCTGCGATAGCATGAACTACATTGAACTGAGACTCCGTGACTGAGACTGTAAAGTTTTAGTTGTAGCCATATTTGCTTCGCAAAAGCATTTTTCAAACGAATATAGTAAAGCGGAAACAATTACCGCTAGGCAACCTAGCTCGATGAAGCAATACCGGAAAAATCAAACCAAACTAAAAACAATATCACACATATTCAAATGACAAAGTGCATTATAGCACCACATGACTATTTGTCCGAGATCAAAACAACTAAACCATACCAAATTTGGGCCAAGTGAAAAAATGGCTTCGACGATCCAGTTTTCAACAAAATTAACCTTTGAGGATGGGTGTCTTGCAGCGAAAAACAACTAAGAGAAAGGAAACCAAATTTCAGCTACGTTTGTTCTTTTTTGAGGGAGATATAAGCTTTAACCAAATTTCAGCTAGCTTTGTTCTTTTTTTGAGGGGGGATAAAGGTTTTTCTAGGTCCAATGGGATTCGAACCCTGTAGGAATTCAGCTGCTCTAGCCTAACACATCATATGGTCCTGGAGAGTTTGCCGAGTAAGAACTTTTCAACGCGAACACGGTTCTACGAGGCGGTTAAGAATTTCGCGTCAAAACGTCGCAGGAACAAAACGGGTGCCAGTCAAAATTTTTCAAAGTAAAATTGACTGCATAAAACCTCTCGTGTCAAAGAGTAATTGCAAATTACTTTAACTGGCAAATTTTTCAGCATAACTTTGCATCGTGGTAGACATCACGTCGCTTTCGCATTATCACTGATGACAAAACAATACTTTCAATAAAGAAACAAAAAGCACCTTAATAATAGCTCAAACTTCAAGGGCTTACGGTACACGTAAATAGTACAACAAAGTAACAAACTAATACAAGATAGATGGATTCACTGTAAAACTGGCTGAACTTTTCCGGCATTTGCGATTCCATCAAATTCGCATCATTCAAATATAATTAGTTCTATTGTGAAAAGAAACAAAAATCAAACAGCAGTGGCAATCTTGAACCTCCATCTAACCCTCCTGACGAGAAATGAACATAAATTTATGAAGGTTTATACCAAAATCGAACAGGCCAGCTGGACGAGCAGTAACGCTTTTGTTTATGGACCGGTAGGTCTGAGGTTCAAATCGCGGGCCGGCCAAAGCAGACAGAGTGTTACTTACCAACGGTTCGCCACCGCTGCGACATTTTTTCGGGAGAAGCTGTGTAGCCCGCAGTGACGAGGAGACGAGCCTTACCAACTCGTTACACGTTTCAGCGTAATACAGCGAGTATAATGAAGATTTGATTCTTTTTATTTTAGAAAACAAAATCTTCATAAACCATCTCTACAGCATAATAAAAAGAATAGTTATGCAATGGATGACGAGCAAATTTATTCAGAAAGCAAACCTTACTCTAGAAAAATACTTAGAATTTCTTATTTATGCGCGAAATTTTTCTTTTTATCAAAAACAAAACTAAAACTTGGAGGATGTCACGTCAAAGAAGCAAAAACGATAGGATATTGATAACAACGTGCCACTAGAATCGGAAGCGTCACCGAAAAAAGAATTACAAATAAAAAAGGTTAATGGAGAAATTACATCATAAGCTTTCAAAATCCTCTTCAATTTATCTTAGCTCTAAGAAAATTATTCTTGCATGTAAATTGCTGACCAAAAATTACCATCATCGAATCGGAATTCGGACGCAGAGAATTGTTCACGCTAATGCAATCATAGAAAATTTTCCGATCGTAAAATCTAACTTAAGAGCTTGACAAATCTCAAAGTCAATTCGTTGAATTCATTGCCACCAGATCTGATAAAATTCAAACAATTATTTTGGATAAGATAAATAATGTCTAGTTACAGTGGGTTCTATTTTCATCCTAAAATACGTAATCAAAAATAATAAAATCAATTTGGTTTGGGGAAATTTTGATGAAAACAACTCGAGTTTTCGATACCATCCAATGCCAAGCTTATCACGTTACTGAAAAGTCACGTCAGATCACAAACTTTCTCCATTACCTCAATCCCAGACTTTCCTTCACAGTCTTGAAAATAGTCAAAACAAGTCGGAACCGTTTCACTCTATTCGAGCTTATAAGTTGCGTAATACAGCTTTAAAAACAAGCTACTGCAACGAGAGAGTTATAGTGAGTTAAAAGTTGTTAAGTTTGTGGAACTTAACCCTTTCTCGACCATAAATTTTGTTTTAAACCCATTTACGCAAAAGCGAGAACTTCTTTTTTTCAAAAATAATCGTAAATCTCATAAAAATAACCCCACGACAGTTGCATAAAATCAAGCTAATTGAGTATAATATGGAGAAAATGCAAATCGCTGCAGTCCCATAACTTTAGCAGTTTTAAGGGCATTTTTCATTAATCTCTCCGTATGTATAGCCAGGCTCGTAGACAGAAATACCTACGCTCGAAAATTTTGTACTTTTTTTTTTGTTAAAATACCTTAATTTTAGACCTATTTTGATAAAAATTGATGCTTTTAAGACGAGGCATGGAATTAGCAGTGCAGAAACATGATTAAACTGATTGCATAAATAGGCTATGTGGGAGGTGGCTAATGGTAAAATTTCAGTTCTCTGCTTCTCTTGCTTGCAAGCAGGCAAATCATAAAATCTAATAGTACAATAAAACTCGCAAGGAGTAATCTATTTTGTATACGTGTTATAAGAGAAAGATGATCGGGAGGGGGGAGGGCTAATGGAATAAGATTTGAGAGAAGTGATTGGTAATTAACTAAAGCTGAATAGCCCTATTCCCGAGCTTATATTTTCTTTTCATAAACCCAAGTTTAGCGTTTTTCAACAAGCGATCAAATTTGATTACTTATTATTAGTCATTTTTCAAAGTTTTTATTGACAAATTAGTCCCCCCTTAATAAACGTTTCAAAAGATGCTTGAAATCATTTTTGAGTCCATTCCAGTGCAAAAAGAAAGTCTCAAAAGCGTTAAAAACGCGGTTTTTCCTTACTCTGCATTTTGGTCGATAGGCCAATAAAGCCGCCCCTTAGTTACGCTACAGCGTACAGCAGACATTCATCTGCGAAAGCAACTTCTCCAGTCACTCTTCAAAAAGGAAGTTGTTAACAGATGAAAAATTTACTCAAGGAAGAAACAACAGTTTCGAAACGTCCGCAAAAATTTAATTTTGATAACTTTGGTCATGCACAGAGCACCAGTTTTCATTAATCAGAGTGATGTTAGTGCTCGTCAAGTCATAAATGGAAACTTCTCTGCTATCATGCAATTGCAAACTGTGCAAGTGTGCAACTGAATCTCACAGCATTTGATAACGAACTGCAATTGAAATCAGGCCCTAATTGGCATTGCAAATTTGCAAGTTTTGAAAAACAGGACGTTTGACAAATCCACGCGAGATTACTTACAATTACACTTTTTAAGGACAATTTTATAAGAACACAAGGCTCAATTTTGCATAAAATTTAGGAACAATGGAAGGCTCAGTATTTCAAAAAAATCAAGAACAACGATCAAAACAATGCAGTTTTATTTTTCAGCAGAGTTTTCTAGGCTTTTTTTATATTGCCATTGTTGGTTTGTCTAAAGACTATTTAAAGAATCGTGATCTATAAGAAAGACAACTTTTATCCAAGCAAGAATGTAATACTGTAGTGTCACTGCATTCTTCAACAAAATTTAAAAACAAATGTGGCTGAAAATTTAGAAACGGCCAGCTTCGACTAAAATTTATTGGTTCTTGTAAAAAAGGGCAGATGGATCTGGTTGAGGACATATTACACGACAACAAACCGGTCCCAGCTATGTCTCTGCTGACGGACCATGACACCGTTGCAAAAACCCATGGGTAGTCTTCATTTTGCCGATTTCCAAGATAAGGGTGCAAAATGCGTTATAAACACCATATAACATGACCATTTTTTGTTGTTTATTTTTAAAAATATCTTTTTGCGATGTTTTCGCATTGCCTACTCGTAGTTTATAAGCAATACAAAAAGGAAGTCCCAAATCAACCGTAAATTACTAAAAGAACATCCACTTTAAAATTCTAAACGTGCAAATTAGATTTACGTGCTACTTATAGCTCACTAAACACTTGAGAAAGCGCATTTTGCACTACAATCTGCTTACATAAGAATATTAGCAGGTAGACATGGGTGCAAATATAAGAGCTACACCAACCTCCATTTTAAGCTAAACCAAAATATCGTTAGTTAAAAAATAATTTTAACGAGTGATTTTTTTCACGGAAAATCCACTAGAACTATTATCGTAGTAGCGGCAGCTAAATATAACTAGATGGGAATTTGCCAGCAAACCCAGTGAACGACCGACGCATAGCTAATGCTGTGACGCTCAAAAGTACTTTTAGTCTACCGTAAAATCAGCAATTATTCAAAAATACCTGATTATGGAACCTCCAGAAAAGTAGAGTCAAAATATTTGTCAGTTAAATATCTCCTGATATCATAAAACACTGGCACCCTAGCTTGAGCCGTTCAAAAATTGACTTTTGGGAGTCCATTTGGGGGGTTCCTGGGAGGGTGGCACCCCCAAACTATGTCAAAATATTTGTTTGTTAAATATCTGCTGATATCAAAACAGACTGGCACCCAAGTTGAGCTATCCAAAAAATTGATTTTTGGGGGGATCCCCCGGGGGGTGGCACCCCCAAACTGTGTCAAAATATTTCTCTGTTAAATATCTACTGATATCAAAAAAAAGTAGAGCTCTAGCTTAAGCCATTCAAAAAATTGATTTTTGGGGGGTCCATTTGGGAGGATCCCCGGGGGGGTGGGACCCCCAAACTATGTCAAAATGTTTGTCCGTTAAATATCTACTGATATCAAAAACAACTGGCACCCTAAGTTGAGCCGTTCAAAAAATTGATTTCTTGGGGCCCCATTTTGGGGGATTCCCGGTGGAGTTGCCCCAAAAAATTTCGGGAGAAAAAATTGCATTTGCAGCTCAACAACTTTACACAAAAATTAGATTTCGATGTGTTGTGGTTTAGGAGAAGAGCGTACAAAATTTGGGAAGAAAAAAAAGGAAAAAAAAAAGAAATAAACCTCATCGCAGCCAAAAGTGGGTTGGTTGGGATGAAAGAGTATCTTGCGACATATAACCATATGAAATATTTTTTGCCGTACTTGTGCCGTTTTTGACTGAGACCGCTTTTTACGCCAAACTTGCGGGGCGGTTTTCGGGTTCTAAAACCGAAGTCGCATGACCTATTGCCTCGAAATTGTGTACAAACATATAACTCATTAATCTCAAATTGCTGTCCAAATTTCATGTAGCTAGACCAAACCGTTCTCGAGTTATAAGCAAAAGTTTGAAATTTCGCACTCGTTAGTTGGAAAATGGCTGAGTAAAAACAGAGGAACACGCGACGCGAGCGTCGGTCCTTCCAATTACATTTTACTAGTTGGGGCTTTGCACAAGCGCGTATAGTACCTTTGTTTTTGTTCGTGAATTTTTTAGATTAGGATTAATTTAATCGAAACTAAGAAACGGTTAGCCCTAGAAAGTTAAAATTTGGACTCAACATACGAATTAATGAAAGCGTCTTGTGTACCAATTTTGAAGATCCTAAGTCAAGTGATCGTAAATCAAGACACAAAAAAAACAAAAAAAACAGAAAACGGCGATTTTTGGGTCAAAAATTTATTAATTCGCTTGTAACTCAAAAACCACTTGACGTGCAAAGTTGAAATTTGGACAGAACATGAGTGCTTATGAAAAGCCTTACGCGAACTGTGCAAGTGTGCAACTGACTCTCAGAGCATTTTTGACAACGAACTGCAATTACAATCAGGCCCTAATAGACACTGCAAGTTTAGAAAAACAGGACGTTTGACAAATCCACGCGAGATTACTTGCAATACCACTTTTTTTTAAGAACAATTTTATAAGAACACAAGCCTCGTTTTTGCTTAAAATTTAAGAAAAATTTAAGAACAATGAAAGACTAGATTTTTTACAAAAATCAAGAATAAACGCCAAAACAATGCAGTTTCATGAATCAGCAGAATTTTCTTGACTTTGTTTTATATTGTCATTGTTGATTTGTCTAAAGACTATTTCAAGAATCGTGATCTATAAGAAAGACAACTTTCATCCAAGCATGAATGTCATTTTATTCTCCAGAAAAATTTAAAAACAAATGTGGCTGAAAATTTGTGAAAACTTAGGAACAGCCAGCCTTGACCCAAAATTTACTGGTTCTTGTGAAAAAGGGCAGATGGATTTGATCGAAAACATATAACACGACAACAAACCGGTGCCAGTGTCTTCGTTGACCGACCACGACGTGGTTGCAAAAACCCATGGGTAGTCTTCATTTTGCCGATTTCCAAGATAAGGGTGCAAAATACGTAATATACAAAATATAACATGATCATTTTTTTATTGTTTATTTTTAAAATATCTTTTTGCGATGTTTCCGCATTGCCTCTTCTCAGTTTATATATAAGCAATGCAAAAAGGAAGTCCCAAATCAACCGTAAATATCTAAAAGAACAGCCACTTCAAAACTCTACGTGCAAATTAGATTTACGTGCTACGTACAGCTCACTCAAACACATGAGAAAGCGCATTTGGCACTACAATCTAATTACACAAGAATCTCAAACACAGACATTAGCAGGTAGATATGGGTGCAAACATTAAGAGCTACAAAACCCCCCCATTTTAAGCTAGACCAAAATACCGTCAACTATAATTGTTATAGAGTAATTTGAATGAGAGATTTTTTATCCCTGAAATCCATTAGAACTGTTACCGTAGGAGCGCAAGCTAAACATAATCACATTTTACTAGTTAAGGTTATGATTTTAAAAAAATCAAACTTTCAAATGTCTGTCATTGCTGATGAAAGGGGGAAACCCTGAAACCGCAGAACCATGCACCGGTTGAGAAATAAATTTTTAAGATAAGCTATAGACAAGAATTTATGCATTTCAAATTGTACATTTTGAGTTTGATAATTCCCCTTGACTCTTACTCTTAAAAGAATTTTTTTAAATAAGTTTTTAGAGATAAGACTAAGATAGGCTGTTTATAGCTTATCTTTAATTTCTCAGCACATTGTTCTTAATAAATTTCAAAGAGATACTGAGAACTATTTGAGGTAATTCCAAAGTGCCCTAAACCAGAGATGGAACAGGTCAGGATTTTCTCGACCCGACCGGTCAACCGTTTTTTTTACAGAAGGTTTTTGTTCACTGTTCAATGCATCTAACGAAAAATTTTGAAAAGGGGGGGCCATGGGTAAGGTGCTAAAATTTGTGACTCCGAACGGGAGTCTCAGAAAAAAACGCAAAAAAATTGTTGCGTTTTTTGCAAAAATAATTTAATTTCAAGAACTTTTTAGGTTAAATTTCGGTTCGAAAGACCTGTTTTGAGCAGCGCAAAACGTGCACAAAATAAGTATAAAAAGAACTGGAGGGCACAAGCCAAATTAGTCGACGTTCTTTCTCACGATATTATGCTTTTAGGTTAAACTTTAAAAAAAAAATTTTTAGCTACTGGTGACAGATTATTTGCAATTTGCCGAGCAGCAAACACTAAACTATTATGACATTGGCTAAAAAATATTCGTACCCCAGCAGTTTGTAGAAATGCTACTTCGGAACAAGCCATTACTAGTTAGGTATAAAAAAATAAGAGTTATGTCTTTCTTGCCCAGTGTAGAGTCTGGTAAATTTAAGTTGAATAAAGCTTTTCGAAGCGGTAAGATTTTATCGTGTACTAAAAAATCTGAAATCTGCGCCATTTCTACTCTCAAGCTGATTAAAATGATGCTAAAATGCCAGGTAGTGTAAGCCTCTTCCACATGCATGCTTTTTATAATCTGGTTAAGCGATTTTAACGTAAATCTTGCACTTTTTTGCTTTGTGCCGTGGCCCGAAGGGGAGGGGGGCATGGCACAATGCCACTTCCTAAAACGCCTCTGGATGTGCATGTCTTAATGGTCACAGCATATGAGTCACAGCTTGAAACCATTCAACAAGTGTTTTCAAAAGGTGTGCTTTGTTAATACAGTTTTTCTATAAAAAGTTTCATTTACAATAAAAAATATTATATATTTATATTTCGATTGGTGCTGAGATGTTTTTTAGTTGCAAGAAAGGAGAATTTGACCAGTGTTTCAACCGGCTTGACCGGCCGGTCGAAGAATCTCGACCCGACCGGCCGGTGGACCGGACTGGTGCCGATCGACCCGACCGGTTTCCATCTCTGCCCTAAACCTTGTTCCACTATTCCCCTTATCCACGAAAATAGATTTAATTCGTTTGACTCCATACCATTGGCAACCCAGTGTTTCCAACTTTCATGACATCAGAAAAGGACGAAGTTGCAAATTTCTTGCACAATAACAAACGCCAATTTGCAAAAATTTCTTGCAGAGTAAGAAATGCGACGTTCAACAATCTGCAAGATATTTTGCAACGTCATCCTTTTCTGATGTCACCAAATTTCGAAATACAGAGTTACCAATGGTACGGAGTCAAACGGGTAAAATTTATTTACGCGGATATGGGAAATAGTGGAATAAGGTTTGGTACACCTCTTTATCACCTCTAGTAGTTCTCATTTCTTAGATAAAACTGATTTTGAGCGGTACCTCTTTAAGTTTCTCGGAAAGCTATAAGGGGAAGATCATCGATTGTGGTATAGCACGTCTTAACTTTATCCAGCATCAAAAACAAGGTCGAGTTATTTTTGAAATAAACAATTATGATGCAAAATCGCATTTGGTCTTTACCCAAAAACCATGAGAACACGCAACATTGTGCTTCTCACGAAAATTTAATTCAAATTTTGCTTACTTATGCTACCGGCGTTTGGCGTGTGTCACGTAGCGAAAAAATATTGACAGTTTAATTACTTCAGCCAGAAAATCTGGCAAAGACCGGCTACTAATAGTAGCTTAGTATTTTTCTTTCATAATCAACCTATAACGCTTGAAGAATTTTTAATCGATATTTTGTAACAATACTGCGAAGCAAGAACAAACGATGTCATAAGAAGTGTCTAGCTTCAAAGCTGCATTTCCTCGAGTCGAAATTCTACTTGTCATTCCCTGCAGCATTAAAAAAAGCTGATTCTGTAGCCGAGTTTTTGCGGTTAAAACAAACGTTTTTGTAACTTACCTGTTTTAACTACGTCCTCGGTACAGTAAATCAAAATCAACAAATATTTTTTTGACATTCTAATACCAAAAATATTCATCAAAAATGAATCAACATTGGAATCTTTAAAGAGAAGCCAAGGGGAATCATCAACCGCAAAATGGTACAGTTTGAAACACATGAATTCTCGTTTTGCGTCTATGATTTCATGTAACTTATCTTTTTAATTTCTTCAAAAATAAAACCACAAACGCAAAATATTCACTACGGGTGAAGAAAACGCAAACGATTGGACATTTTTTAACAGATAAACGTGTAGTGTTTCAACAAAATCTAAAAGCCAATTTTTAGAAAAGGGGTGTTAGAAAATCGTAATTCAGGGAGGCTTTAGCTTTGTTAAGATCCGAGAGCTACTGTAAATACTTAAAACTATACACATACACCACCTAATGACCAGCTCGTATTAGTTGCCTACGCATAATCAGTTTACTCTTTAGCGCCGTTTGACGAAAAAGTTTAATCACAACAATTTTATACAGGAGAGCGTTAGAGAAACTTCTCTCCAGGAAACTTGTAGGACTTTTGACACCATGGGCGGAGAGTTCGATTTCTTTTTCTGTCATATCGATGTAAATCCTAGAGGAAAAAATTATCTCGAGCTATATCTACAACAGCATGTAAATCCTAGAGGAAAAAATTATCTCGAGCTGGTGTTAAATCTCCGTTCCTTCAACAAACAACACGCAATTTTCAGCTTGAAAATATCAGCGACTCTTGAAAGAATTATCCGCTAATAAACATTTTATTGGGAACGTTTCAATACTTAAACCCAATTCAAAATAGAGCAACATAATACTAAATTTCTAAGGTAAGATTTTAGAGGTTGAGCACCAGTCATTCAAATGAAATCACATAGCCTCTAATTTGGGCAGAGGAAATGACAACTTTGATTTATTAGCATCTATAATTCAGCCACCCTTAACAATATACCGTATTTCATTTTCAACTGTAATGAGCGTTTAAATTAAATTTTTATTGAGGCAACTCCAAATTTGTATTATTCAGTGCCTAGTTTACACAAAATAAATCAATCACAAAAATTAAGAAGGTAGGCCAACCTAATGTTACTGTTACCTGATGCCACATCTTGCGAGCGTACATAGTTTAAAAGTTGCCTGGCGGTGTTCATAAACACCCAAGGCCAATAATCCTAGCCAAATTGATTGGAGCATACAATACGCAGTTTTACCAAATTTACGGTCCTATTTTACACGTTGCAAAGTAGTAACAGGTATGGTAATTAAACATACGCAACTAGTTGAACATTACATGTTACAAAATTAAACATTGAAACGTATTTCCTGTGGCAAACATGAAAAGTTACAACACAAAATCATACAATCAGTTGTACTGCATCGACGCTAGTATTTGTGATGTATATTTCAGAACCAACTACAATATCTGACTTATTTTCTAACATGCAAAACTTAGGAACTGTATCTGTCGAATTGCTGAAGTTATAGATATTTTAAATGCTTTGTTTTGCAGCTGTACCATGCACAATTGCACATTACTAAAAACATCAGCCGATTGAAGAAAACAGAACTAAAGAATTTCCGAAATGAAAATGCGATGAAAAAAATGCAGAAGGTATTTTTCTGTTCCTGTTCTGGATTAGATTGCTAACTACACATAGCGCCTTAGCCCAGCAAGGCCAGATCAAGATGATTAGGCGTCGGATAAAAAACACCATATAATGGTATGGACCTTGTGGCTTTGGAGTTTGTATACCGTCCTTCTTGACAAATAAGGTCCTCCACAAGAATGAAGGGTAGCTTAAAAGCAATATTTATTGAAGGTATTCTGCAGCGCCGCAGTCTTAATTGTATGTGCTGAAACTAGTACCTGACTAGCATATCAACTACTATCAACAAAACATACAGCCATTAAGCAAATAATAACCCAGAAACTAAAACGTATTATTAAAGCTGTAGCATTACACGTTTCACGTGATATCGCGATTTTCTGCTGGAAAATAGGTAGCAACGACCATTTGAAAGAAAGTTAACCAAGCATTACAAAAGATAGTATGCTACCAGCAATGTAATTTTGATATATTTGCAATATCATTGAGATCTGTTTCACGAAATAAAAACATTACGAAATGGTACTGTATATCAACGGCTCTTTTAAAAAAATTCAAGCACAAGGCTATCCTACTTTAATTAGCAAACACAAAAACTAAGACTGCTAATCTCGTTAAGTTGTAGGAATTTAAAGCTGCAAAAACTCTCCCGAACAACCAAATTCAATATTTCTGACGTTACAGCTGATATGGTCAACCAAATTCTACAAACTGGCAATTACACGAGTTATTTAGTACGGTACCGTACTTTTGTGATTTTTTTCTCAAAATGGCATAAAAAGTTTATATAGCGACAAACCCCAAACGGAAAGTTTTTGACACAAGCTATTAATGAACTAATAACAAAAAAATCAACACAATCACGCTAGCGCGAAACGAACAAAAAACAAATGTGACAAATCAAAAAAGAATTGACGATACTTAAATGACTGTCATGTTGTCACGCAAGAAATTTGTTGCATTTGAACTTGATTTATACTCTCTGTTTCTATCAAACCACAACTACAAAAAGTCCCTTTTCTGGCTCTGTTCGTAAGTATTTTACCAGGCTGGGCAACTGCAATGGGTACACTGCTCGATCCCAATGGAAAATAAGAGACGAGTATCTTTTCCAAGCTACAAAGATGCATCACCACTTCGGAAATCGAACCGTGAGACCTAACAACAACTTAATGCTCTTCCAGTTGAGCATCGCCTCCCCGAAATTCGTTTGATGGAGAAACAGTAGAAAAGTATGTATAAATGTAAAAGTAATTTTTTTCCACATGAACACTTCAATTTAATGTGTTGCCTAACGATATAATACTTGACGCACCTTGCTTCTTTTCTTGCTTTTGCCGAATTTTATCGTTCAAGATTTGCATGAAACTCTGCGCTTCTCTGTCGCTGGCAAAATTCAACGCAGCTCGGCAAGTCTGCAAAAGTAAAAAATACTGTTAAGTGTTGCGAAGACAAACAACTTAATTTCTTGCAATGAAACCACGGCAACTATATGTTTGTATTGTAAGCTGTCGAACAAGAAAATCAAGTTAACTTAAACCAATACAACAGTGAATATTCTGCTCAGTTTATTTGCAAACCATAGGCTTTTCATAATCATAATTATACTAAAAAAGTCGATTTGTTGTACCGTATGACTTATTTTGAAATATTAAAAAAAAATACAGTGGACGATATAAAGAATATTTGAGAGCTCCTTTCGGTATACTATTATTGTGAGAATCGTGTCCTAACCAGTGCTACCTCTTAAAATGTCCAACTTACAAAAATTTATCTTTTAAGTTCAAATGAAAGTGACAGAGGTGTCAAGCGATGACGTTTCAAAGATCTCCCTCAACACAACACTCCAAAAACATTTCAATGGCAACACTGACACATGACTGAACATTTGCAGCAGAGCAGCTCTCAAAATTCAAAATATTCCCAAAAAGAATTTTAATTGAACAATTTTTGATTGAAACTTAGATAGACTGGCAACAGCTAATAACAGATTGGCAAATAACTTCGTGATCTATACTATCTAAAAATTTTCCAGCAACACATGAAAAATTAAAAAGCTTTTACATCTGGTAAACTAGATAGACTTAGATTTTATCTAGTCAATGATCATAATAATCACATCCAGTTTCACAATACCAACTTCAAAGGTAAAAGAGTGCACAGAAATCTACTGCTACAGATAGGCCAATTGCAATATGAATACATAGTTCAATCCTTGTTCAAATACTTTTACAAGGGTTACCCTATTCCTGCAAGTCATGTGCAATTGAATTATGCATTGCATAACAATTTAGCATACTTTTTTCAACAAATGAGAGGTAACCCAACAAAATATGAAAAAAGTGTGAAAAATTTAGCTCTTCAAAGACACCACAAGATAATAATTAACGTGTTTTTGTTAGCTAAATTTCTACCATCCTTTTTTTACATTTGAAATGTAAAGAAGAATTAATCTTTAAATAAAAAATACATTGCTAAGTTAACGTACACTTTAATAGTATGAAAAGCAGTTATATAAACCAGAAATGGCTTTCTTACATCAGTGTCAAATGTGAGAAAATATGGTCTTGGAGCATTGTACTTGAACTGGGTGTAAAACTCTTGTTCCCAGACCTTGTGACCTTGCTAAAAATTAAGTACATAAAATTGAAATTAAATGGAAAACAAAAAACAATAAACAGTACAAATTTAATATGTACATATACAGCAAATACCAGCTGTCAGTGTTCCTACTAAGATGATTTTTATTATTGCATTAGCAGTTTGATGGATAAGAGAAATAATTTTTGGCAAAACGATAAAAGCAACTTTTAAAAAGTTGGCAAACTTGCATAGTAATGACTTTTAGTTTAATTATATACTTTAATACTGGATTGGTACAAAATTTCTACAGAGTATTCACATAAATAAATGTATTTTTACAACTTTAGGTACCCACCGATTAGCCGAAAACTTAGAGGGAACACTGCCAACTGTTGCACAGACAATTTTAAAAATCAACTGCAAAACTTTATTCATTTCAAAGTTATAACAGGGTTGAACACCACATGCAGACTAAAAAAATCAAGAACTTCAAAAAGTGCAATGTGACTTGAAATGGATTGCATTAACAAATTTTTCCAATCTTCAAATCAACAAAATATGAAGCAACATAAGAAAATAAAACAACCACAAGTCAAGCTGAGAATTACAAATCAAACTTATATAGTATACACCACCACTGTATAATGTTTATGAATGTTTGATGTCTAAGTTCCTCTAAATATTAGGTTACCTGCACTGGCGTCGATTTCAGGGGGGCAAGGGGGCAGCGCCCCCTCAGGTCTGACACTGAAGGGGCAAAATATGTCTGGCCTCCTCAGTTTTGCAAAGTAATTAATACCCACTTGGCAACAAGAAATCCGAAATTCCAGACTGAGATAAAACCAGAATGCGGCGAAGACCTTTTAGTTTTGGTATTCACCTGAATTAGGGGGCAAAATTCAGAAATTCCAGGCTGAAATAGAACCAGTTTGCGGCAAAGACCTTTTTTTAGGTCTGAATCCAAAATTCTGGGCTAAAATGGAATTATATAGTTTAAACAAACTTCGCACAAAAACATTTTGCCCCCTTGGAATTTGCTTAATTAACAAAAAACCGACCCCTATAGTTACCTGTAAAACTTCCAATGCTACATTTTGGCAATTATCATTTTACCTTAATACTATAGACTCGAAGAAAATAAGATCGCTTGTTGCTATCTTTCACAAAGCAACATGCACCAGTGTGAACTCTCTGCCATCTTGAATTCTGAGCAAGAAGAACCTGAACAACTCCAGTGGCAAGAGTCTGGAAAATACAAAACTAGTTTAGCTGAAAAAGTAAATCATCAAAAATCAATCTTGCCTTATTTGTTACTCTGGAAAATATTCAGTTACCTACCGGTATATTGTATTTCTAATTAATTGACTGAGAACAGAAGCAAGCAGCTATTGCATTGAATTTTTGGCTTTCAATGTAGCCTAGTTTTTGATAAAATTAGAATCTGTATTATTATTATCACTATCAGACAGAAATAAGCTTATTAAATCAGCAACAAATACCATTAATGTAGACAAGGACTTTGAAGTTTGATACTCAAAATCAGAAGTTAACTTACAGCACATTTTTTTCCTAAGAGTCCATAAAGTTCATTGTTTTCAGAATCAGTTAACAGATATGATGGCACATTTTGCTGAGGTGGTCGTCTTCTTTGCTGAGGATAAGATCCATTCATGATTTGATCGCCACAAAATAAAACCTAATTTAGTAATAATGTCTGATATAGGTTAAGTTTTGAACCTGGAATGTCAAAATATCAAATACAGAAAAATTTAACTGATTTTTAACCTAGAATCAAGGTATATACAAATCACAAAGACTTGAGTTTAAGCAGAGATTTTTTGAATTGTAGTGTAATTATGCAAATCACTCAGTTTATTCACCAAGTTGCTTGGCTGGGAGACAGCAATAGATTTTTGAGTCAACCTGTTCAGGGTTTACCTGCCCACACCTGAGTGGTCTGACCTGTCTACTACATACATCTGGAGGCTTCACAATACCCTTTCTATAATTTAATGCTGAACATCGTGAGCTTAAGGCACTGGCAGGAAAGCTGTAAAACCAGTTTTTACGGTCTTTGGCTTGTCCTGACCTGCTTCCTGGGTAGGCAGGTAGGGCTATTGAATTGAAACAGGTCTATAAGCTAGGCCTATACTGCTATACAATTTGAGGAATCAATAGCAAACGCTTTTTCTACTTCAGACTCGACCACTGATTAATTTTAGAAATCAGATGAAGCTAGTAAACTGGTAAAATGTTAGAAAATCTTTTAATACAATAAGGAATTGGCTATTTTGCCTCTACAGCTCTAGAGGCAAAATAGTGTATTTCCTCTGTTTGGGTTAGGGCTAGGGTTGGGATTAGGGTTAAGATTTGGGCTAGAGTTTGGGTTAGGGTTACGGTTTGGGTTAGGATTAGGCTTAGGGCTATCTTGGCACTTAGGGCAAAATAGTCGTTAGGACTATTTTGCCTCCAAAAGACAAAATAACATGGGGCTATTTGGCCTCCAGAGGCAAAATAGCCACTACTTTTAAATAAATTTGAAAAAATTACGCTGAAGCATGATGCTTTTAGGCATTTCTTTAGTAGGCTAGCGTAATCATTAGTCATGTAGCAGTAGTAGTAGGCCTACCAGTAAGGTACTACTGGTCAGTGGTCCCTGTTTGGAATTTACTCCCAGAATCAATTGTTTCATCCATCCATCTACCAGCTTGTCTGCCTCTAAAATACGTTTGAAGAAATTTGATTTGAGATACTGTAGGCCCTATGCCTATTATTACAGATTACTGATAGTTTTAATCTCAACTCAAGGCTTTCGAACAATACCTGTACGGCGGTACCAGTACGTTTCTTACACCACTGTAATTCTGGCAGAATAACGCGTCAAAAATCACGCGATTCGATGTCGAGTAGCGAAAAAAAGAAAAAAGACGAGCTTTGTCTCGTGTCTACGCATCAAACGCGTTGTGCAAACAATCTCACCGAGCTCGAATCGTTTCAAAGTGGGGTTCGTATTTTGCTTATTTTAACCACTTTCCGAAACAAAAAACCCCCCATAAACCTATATTTTCCGGAAACTGCATTAAATTTCACACAAAATAAGCCCGGTCCCGTTGAGTACACATGGGAGGAAAACCCAGCAGAATACTTTCAATATACACGAAAAATATTCCTAAACCGCTGTACGCAATTTCGCCGAGATCGAATCGTTTTAAAGTGGGGTTCGTATTTTGCTTATTTTAACCACTTTCCGAAACAAAAACCCCCATAAACCTATATTTTCCGGAAACTGCATTAAATTTCACACAAGGTAGACCCGGTCCCGTTGAGTACACATGGGAGGAAAACCCAGCAGAATACTTTCAATATGCACGAAAAATATTCCTAAACCGATGCAGACAATTTCGCCGAGATCGAATCGTTTTAAAGTGGGGTTCGTATTTTGCTTATTTTAACCACTTTCCGAAACAAAAAAACCCCCCATAAACCTATATTTTCCGGAAACTGCATTAAATTTCACACAAAATAAGCCCGGTCCCGTTGAGTACACATGGGAGGAAAACCCAGCAGAATACTTTCAATATACACGAAAAATATTTCTAAACCGATGCAGACAATTTCGCCGAGATCGAATCGTTTTAAAGTGAGGTTCGTATTTTGCTTATTTTAACCACTTTCCGAAACAAAAAACCCCCCATAAACCTATATTTTCCGGAAACTGCATTAAATTTCACACAAAGTAGACCCGGTCCCGTTGAGTACACATGGGAGGAAAACCCAGCAGAATACTTTCAATATACACGAAAAATATTCCTAAAAACCGCTGTACGCAATTTCGCCGGGCTGGAATCGTTTTAAAGTGGGGTTCGTATTTTGCTTATTTTAACCACTTTCCGAAACAAAAAACCCTCATAAACCTATATTTTCCGGAAACTGCATTGAATTTCACACAAAATAGACCCGGTCCCGTTGAGTACACATGGGAGGAAAACCCAGCAGAATACTTTCAATATACACGAAAAATATTCCTAAACCGATGCAGACAATTTCGCCGAGATCGAAACGTTTTAAAGTGGGGTTCGTATTTTGCTTATTTTAACCACTTCCCGAAACAAAAAAACCCCCATAAACCTATATTTTCCGGAAACTGCATTAAATTTCATACAAAATAGACCCGGTCCCGTTGAGTACACATGGGAGGAAAACCCAGCAGAATACTTTCAATATACACGAAAAATATTCCTAAACCGATGCAGACAATTTCGCCGAGATCGAAACGTTTTAAAGTGGGGTTCGTATTTTGCTTATTTTAACCACTTTCCGAAACAAAAAACCCCCCATAAACCTATATTTTCCGGAAACTGCATTAAATTTCACACAAAATAAGCCCGGTCCCGTTGAGTACACATGGGAGGAAAATCCAGCAGAATACTTTCAATATACACGAAAATTATTCCTAAACCGCTGTACGCAATTTCGCCGAGATCGAATCGTTTTAAAGTGGGGTTCGTATTTTGCTTATTTTAACCACTTTCCGAAACAAAAAACCCCCCATAAACCTATATTTTCCGGAAACTGCATTAAATTTCACACAAAATAAGCCCGGTCCCGTTGAGTACACATGGGAGGAAAACCCAGCAGAATACTTTCAATATACACGAAAAATATTCCTAAACCGCTGTACGCAATTTCGCCGAGTTTATGCAGAAAATGAATTTGTTTATTGAAAAGGTCCCAAACAAACGAATTTGAGTTTTTCATTTCAATAACTGAGTGAATGAAAAATTATCAAAGTTGATATACACTACTGCTATCATTAGGTAACTCACTCTATCTGTTTGAATTTAATAGGTATTTGGGTTTATGAAGTCCATGATTGCAGATGACTTCTTCAAACTTTTTAATTAGTGAAATATTTGGATTTGCAGTATTAAAGTTATTATATTGTATGATATCGTGTCAATGTCATCATCCCCCACTTCACATACTTTCTTTCTTGTGATCACGTTTTTTGCTGGTCACTTTAAGCAAGTTTGGTGTTGGGATGCTGATAAAATGCTGTATTTTACTCTTGAGAAACATATAATATGCTAAAGCTTCCGGGGCTTCGCCCCTGACCCCCCTGGGGGATCTCACAGCGCTCCCCCAAACCCCCTAGCTGAATTTAAACCAATTTTATGTCTAGTTGTGTTTTTCGTAGGTCTTAACTGTAGGCGAATATCGTCATTCCCTCACTTTTTAATGAAGATCTACACCCATCGGACAAAAAATGATTTAACGGCTTGGGAGGCCCAATAAGATTTGGGAGCCCGGTATCGACCTTCGTACCCCCTGGAAAATTTTCTCTCTGAGGCCCTGGCCAGAGCCCCCCACCCCCAGTTGAAATACAACCAATGATAAAACTGTGTGAAAAAAGCCTAGTGTTTATTTCAATTACTTCAGTTTTAATTTGTTATGCATTTTTGGAGTAAACAGTATACACGCGTACAACACTAATTACTAATAACATTGACGACTAAGGGGCCCGGGACCCTCAAATCAATTTTTGCCAACCAATTTAAATGCATAACCTGGGTCAATTAAGGGTTTTTGTCCAAAAAGTTGCCACCTTAGGCCCTCATCTAACCTTTTTACAAACGAAATGAAATAACCAGAGCCGGATTTGCCAACGTATGGCACAGTGCCACGGGCCCCGCACTCAGATAGTAAGACTTTTTTTTGGTCTTCACCTATATTTGGCAGGAAGATGTTGCGAAAATCCTCAAAGTGCCAGAGGCCCCGTACAATAACATGGTTAGTAGTCGTAACCATATATTGTACTATTTTTCAATAGGAACAATCAGGGGTACCGGAACGTCGAAAGGGCAAGGGGGCAGCTTTTTCAAACGACATTTTCAATTCCGTTAGTCCATTCATTACCACCAACATTGCTCTCTAACTGTCAAACAATTAAACGCTGAACATTTATTTGCAGAAACACTACAAAATAACACCACACAAATTATGAATTAGGTAAGGCAGGTTAAGCCGCCGGAGGCCATTAGGAGTAAAAGTCTCAACTGCCGGACCCAAGGAGGTCTGGAGGCAGAGCCTCCAGCGCTCGGAGATTTTACAATTTTTTTGCAACAATAACTTAATTTTAGGCCTATTTTAGCAAAAAATAATGCTTTTAAAACATGGTATAGTAATTAGTAGCGCAAAAACATGATTAAACTGGATGTGCAAATGGGCTATGAGGGCGATGGTTAGTGGTAAATATCACCCTTTTTATTACAAGTTGGTAAATCATAAAATAAAAAAATCACAAGTTTTAACTTAATTCGTCTGCATTTACAAAAGCAGATAATTTTCGAGATGTTCATCCCCACCCCAACCGAGGATTTTGCTGTTAAGTCTGGACAAGAAATGGATCTTGCTCCAGTTAATGCAATGAATTTTTTGTGTTAAAAGTTTTTCTTACAATTCTCCGGTTTGAGCAGCGGATGTGTGGATCCCTTAAATCTGCCACTGGTAACGCCAGCGTCGATCGTTCCAACTAGGGTTCCAAACAAAGTTAGAAACTTGAATGTCCTGAGAGTATGGCTTAGGCTTACAGACATAAAATCCTTGAGTCCTAAAGTTGAAATTTTGTAGCACCCTATCTTCCTAGTGTCAGCTCAAACTAACAGAACTAAATCGGTTGTCACAGTAGGATGTCCCAAAAAACTAAAAGTTTTGAAAGTTTGTGCCCCGTCAACGATTTTGGGATCACATCACTAAAAAAACTTCCTGAAAAAAATGTCAACCCAATCGGATGACGTTTAGGGGCGGCACCACCCCCCTTTTTAATAGTGCTTACCCCAAAATTTAATAATCGGTTGTTTTGGCTAATTTTTTAAGTAAATATGTGATGTCACCCTTCATTTTCAATGACTTTTGATCAGAAATTCGATTACGTTGTTAAATAAGCTCTACTGTTAAATTTTATTTTACCCGATTTTCTTAGATAGAGCAGAAAGGTCCTATGATAGAGCAAAAATGTCCCATTTGAGCATATTTTTGCTGCTCAACTGAAATTGCAGCCAAATTTATTGAAAGAAGTACAGTATGCATTGGTAGCACATGCTAATTTCCAGAAAAATAGTTGCGCTAGAATTAACAATGAAAAACGAAATCTTGCACTATCAGTAGGGCATTTCAAACACATCACAAACAACCCAGTAAGCCCAGCAAAGTACAGTAATATCCTCAGTATTAAATTCACAAACATTCAAGTACTCAGGATATTACTATTATGAGCAATTGAGCATTATGATCAGTCTACACTTAATTGCACTGAACGCTTCTGTTTGAAGGCGATGCTCACTGTAATGCAGTGTTTACAGCTACTTTGAAATACCATCAACCCGGTACCGGATACAACAGAATTAAGACAAAAAAGTTCAGAACAAGCTAGTTTCAAAATAATCGTGCGCCTACGGTTTGAGTTCGATTGGTTACTCTTGACTGTGAGCTGATTTAATAAAATCACGCAAGTTGCTAATTTTTTGTAAATCATCCGCCCACCTTTGGCCGAGAGTTGTAAAAGGGCAGACTAGTTCAGGCCGGAACTCGAAAAATGATTGCAAGCCCAAACCAGGAGGTCATTACCAGGGGTGCCCGCAGGGGGGGCACTTGCCCCCCCTGGAAATTAAGATCTTAAAATTTTTTTATGCTTTAATTTGCAAAATAAATCAACTATATCTGTCTTTGAGGAGCTTTTTTACCTTTTTTGCCATCGTGCACAGGGCGGGGGCAGGAGAAACAGGATTGCCCATTGGTAGTGACTATTTCACCGAAAATTTTGAAGTTAAAGAGAATAAAACGAAAATGAGAATAATTCATCCGCGCTTTTTTTATTTGCTTTTTTAGGGGTTAAGATTAGGGTTTAAGTTAAGGTTTGGGTTAGGGTTCGATTTGGGGATAGTTTTAGAGTAAGTATTAAAGTTTGGGTTAGATTTGAGTCAGAATTAATAGAAAAGTAGATAAAAATTTCTGGTGAAATTATAAATAAAAATTTCTTGCAGTGGTGGTCATTGACTTGGGGGGGCCCCGGGCATGGATACAAAAAATGGGTCCCCCTTAAGCAACACCTAATGCTACTGAGATCGTGCAGGATCAGCGCTTCCGGGTTGGTACTTTAGCACGAGCCCGTCCCCCCAAAAAAGGTTCTTTCTTAACCGATGTAGGCATGTAGCCTACCATCAGTTTTAGTAAATCTGAGGGTGAGCACAATTAAAAACTCTCATAACTAGCCAATCAGGATCTGAAAATTCAAGACTAAAAGCAGAGTCATAACAAATTACTTATTAGGCCTACCCATACATGCTCAGTACCATAAAACTAGGCATTTCTATGTCAACCCAGTACATTCTACAGCACAAACAAAAAAATTCTAAAATGGGATGAGGATAAAACGCGGAATTCCGCAAAAATTCTACCCGGAAAATTCGTCAACGGTAACTGCAAGGCGTAGAAAATTTTGTCCACAGGTGTTTCTTTTATGCTCTGAAATGCGTGAAAATTATTTCGCGGGAGCGCGCCATACAGGAGGATAAAAGAAAGACCTGGAAAAATTCTACAGCGTTACAAAAAAGTCTACAGCATGACTGAAAAATTCTACGGCAAAAAGAGCGGGAACGTTTGTTCATTGAAAAATTCCACGGCGTGACAAAAAAGTCTACAGCAACAGCTGACTCAAAAATTCTACGGCAAAAGGGCGGGAACGTTTGTTCATTGAAAAATTCCAAGGCGTGACAAAAAAGTCTACTAAAAGAGATTTATATAACTGTATTAATTGTCTGTATAATAGCATATGGCTTATACCATATCCGTGAACGGATATCAAGTACAGGTATCCTGCAAATGCTTTTGGCTAGGCGTTTTTTGACACTTAAAGAACCACCCTTTGCAAAGTGCCCCTCAACAAAGAGCACTCTGCAAAGAAAAAACAGTTAAGAGCCCTTATGAAAAATGGGGTCCTTCTATAGTCTAAGCAGCTCTTTGTAAAGAAACCATCCAAACAGGACCATCTGCAAAGGGACCTTCCTCAAGAAGGCATCCTGCATAGAGCCTCTTCCATAGCCGAAAAGAGCCTTTTACAAAAAAAAAAAAAAAAAACTATTCAAAACGGGCCCTCTACCATCATCTCAAATGCATCTTCTTCATAAGGCTTCCGCAAAGGGACACTCTTTATAGGGCACCCATAAACGGGCCCTCTGTATGTGCTTCCCATAAAACGCCCTCCACAAGGGGGGCCCTTGTTTGTACAGAAATGTACAAATAAGGGCCTTCCAAAATGTCCTTCCTGTAAGGGTTCTCTGTAAAGGTCCATGGGCCCTCTTTATAAGGCTCCCGCTAAGGGGCCCTCTTTGTAGGGCCCCGTCAAACGGGTCCTCTATAGCCTAGTTTACACTACCAATACCAGCATAGGCCTATTTATGGTAGCCTAATTTATTACCAACCCATGTAGGCTACTAACCTATGTCCAACCAGCCTGCGAGTACAGCCGACCTACTGAACCTAAACGATCAGAACTTTTGGAACTGCAACGGGCCCACCTCTGGTAGCTGTTCCAAATTGCGAACGGTTGTGACGTAATTCAGAACCTTTTTTGTGTGTGACTCAGCAAAATTCAGGCACTAGAACTAAGAACTGGTTCTCAAAAGTGCACATGTAAACAGGCTATATATGTGCCTCCCATAAAAGGCCCTCCTCAAAGAGAAACCTCATTTCTACAGGAATGTACTAATAAGGGTCATTCCAAAAAATGTCCTTCAAATAAGGGCCTTCTGTAAATTAAGGTCCCCCCAAAAGGAGCCTCCAATGGGGTCCTCTACAAAGGGCCCCTGATGCCTTAACCCTAATGCCGGTACAAATAAATGTTCTATAGAAGGCGTAAATGTGCTACAAAAATTTGGGGTGTGTGTTGCGTATTTTTTTGGGGGGGCCCTGTAGCACACAAAATCAAGTGGGGGGCCTTGGACAAATCCCCGGCTTGCCCATGCTAATGACTACCACTGCTTCCTTGCCCATTTTACGTGGATTATCATACAGCATTTTCTTAAAAGCGAGCGTAAGCAATGCTCCAGAAGCATTAAACTGTTTGATAAAATAATTATCAACATCAAACGTTTGTCAAACGTTTCAGCATTCTGTCAAAGAGCTCTTATTAGGATCTAAATACAATAAAGGGTCTAATATTTCAAATTTACGCTGCGCTTATATAAACATTAAAATAATAACCGACAAGTTTGACGTCCTTCGTGGTCGACTCCTGGGAAATCATAACGACAATTACTCCCCCATTAAATTAATTTTGCCCAGAAATAGAAATCAAAACCAAACTTGCAATCAATAGCGTAGTCAGGGGGAATGTGTCCACCTGCATTGGCCTGCTATAGACCAAAGTGCAGGATAAGAAAAATGTCACAGTTTTTGGCCTTCTGAGACAGTCTTTTTCAGTAATATGGCCTCTAAAGTTGTTCAAAGCCATTTTTAAAACATTTATTATTAATATTGTTATTATTATTTTAATTAAAATCCTTTGTATTTTAGGGAGGGAGAGTATTAACTTATATATCAAAAATACAGCTAACAAATTAATCGATAAAAACTTCAAAACATGGCTAAAAACTTGCAGTCAAAATTGATCGCTTAATGCAAAATGCCTAACGTAAGCTTCATAGAAAAAAAGAGTATAATGGGGACTATTCAGCATATTTTATTTAATTACAACGAGTTTTGGACTTGACCTATGAGTAACGTTGGGGTTTAATTTTTTTAAATGGCTTTCAAAGCGTATCAATTTAGTTTTTTAAATGGCTCCAAAAAGATGCGAAATTTGATTCGAATAGCGTTAAAATGGCTATTTTTTTTCCGAAATATCACCAAATTTGCCCAGCAGCTAGAGTTTTGCCCCAAGAGCCCGGTCTGTAATGTGCTTTAGTTGCACCTGTTTGCTCGGTACGCTGCCCCATTGAGGCATTTTGCAAAAAAAAATTCAAACTTTAAGTTAATCACCCCCCCCTAAACAAAATTCAGGTTGCAATCAGTATGGCAACCAAGGAGGCTAAGGGAGCTTAGCCTCCCCTTTTCCAAGTCACTTGGAAAACTTATCTCACATACAGTAGCGTAGTCTGGCTGGGGGGCTATAGCTTTCCCCCCCCAATTGGCCTGTCCACCAAAGTGCAGATTAAGGAAAATACCACGTTACAGTTCTTCTTAAAGTGTTTTAATCACTGGAATGGACAACAAAGTGATTTATAGCATCTTTTGAAACATATATTCAGGAGGGCTAATTTGTCAAAAACAAAACTCACAAATCTATAAAAACTTTTAAAAATGCCCAAAAATAAACAACCAGAGTTGATCGCTGGTGTAAAATCGCTGAACATATACAGTACGTTTCATCAACAAATATATATTATAAACTCAGGAATAGGAAGAGGGGGGCTATTTAGGATTAGTTAATCACCAATCACTTCTTTCAAATATCTTTTCATTAGCCCCCCTCCCAATTATTTTCCTCTATAAAATATAGACGAAATGGATTACTCCGTGTGAATTTTATGATTTACCAGCACGCAAAGAGAACTAAAATTTTACTTTAGCGACCCCCCTACATAGCCCATTTATGCAACCAGTTTGATCATGTTTACTCTGCTAATTTCTATTCCACGTTTTAAACGCATTAGTTTTTATCAAAATAGCCCTAGAATTAAGCAAAATGCAAAATTTTCGAGCGTTGGGGGCTCCGCCTCCAGACCTCCAGACCTCCATGCCTCCGGCGGCTGTAGGCTTAGCCCCCAGACCTCCAGCCTTCGGCGGCTGGGGGCTTAGCTCCTGGACCTCCAATGGCTTTCGGTGGCTCCGCTCCCAGACTTCCAAAACAGTTCCCCATAGCGAATTTTTGGCTACGAACGCTTCAACGTGGTTTAAATTTGATCTGCAAATAAAGAGGCTGAAAAGGCTGGGCAATTTAAGAATTTCAAGTAGATTCTTAATATCAGCGTCTTTGTTCTATCCAATGGCCTTTAAAACGTTCGAAATGTGATTCAAGTAACGTTAAAGTGGTTATTTTTTTCCAGAAATTGCGAAAATCGCCCAGCGACCGGGGGCTTTGCCCCCAGACCCCTGTCCATAACACCATTTGAATTGCATCATTTTCTCAACATGCCGCCCAAATTTCAGCATTTTTTTTAACAGGGTCATGTTAACTTTTGGTTCAAATCCCTTAGCAAAATCCTGTTAGGTTTAAATCCCTTTAGCAAAGTCGCTTGCCCCCCCCCTGAAAAAATTTCTGCGGGCGCCTTTAATCACTACACGCTCTTTGTTCTTTATCAAAAATTCGTTATTCGAAAAATAGCAAAAAATTGGAGGCGACAAAAATTCTACGACTATCGAACGTTCAACTATTCGTAATTTCATATTATTTGCTTGTCGTTATTAGATCTTATTTGGTATTCGTTATTAGGTATTTTAAGCTCAAATTATATGAATACCGAATATTCGGTAACTACGTCATTTTTTGAAAAATATTTCGAATTCTATTCGTTATCTATTTTTATCGGTCTTGACACAATATTTTATTTTTGATCAAAATCAAAAGTTGCAAAAGGCAAATACCGTTGCAATTTATCGAAATATATGTTTATATCGTCTTAGACAAGAAATTGATTGATCTTTTTTGGAAAGACCGTGTTGCCAATAATATATGCTTTACTAAAAATTTAACGTAATAAAAATTGATGAGAAATTGGCGTTCTACCACTGTCACAAAAAATAATAATGAGAAATAATAAAAAAAATTATACTGAATTAATGTTAATATAACCATAACACAACTAAGTTTTGAAGATGAGTTGTTTTTTCGATTATTGTTCTGCCCAATTGTTCTTAATCATCGTGATCATTATTCACTAAACTTGTCAGGACGTGGTTTAAAATTGCTTAAAAGTTTGTTTTGCGGAATATCAAATTACCGTCGTTTTCTCTGAAAGTCTAATTTATGACTGCTTGTGAACTAAAGCGCGTTTAATTTGAAAAGTTGTTACCAGTGTCTTCGGGAAGGTGGAAACGTATAATTAGAACAACATTTTTTATCATAGACCTTTCTTTTGTTTCATAAAAAAGACGGCTTGTCTGTCATGGCGAATTCTTAAGATATTGCAGAAGTTGCAGCCCATTCGTAATTTTGATCCTGATAAATTTTGAAAATACTTCAATTGACGACATTTAAAAAAACAACACTAATTACTGGAGAGCAATCACTTACTTGTTTAATGCCATGTAAGAGAAGAGAACAACACTTTATATTTTATTGAAGAGAACGAGTCTATGTCATAACTGATTTTTTATTATGCGTTGTTTTTTGTAAGAACAATTTAATCAAAAGACGCGCCAAATTGAAAATAACAACAACAATAACTTCTGCTATATAGTACCGTATCGCAACGAAATGGTAAACAGGTCTCAAAAATCATAGCCTGTGCCATAGGAGTTGCCAGGGGGGCATAAAGCCCGGGCACTACCCAATTAAAATGCCACCAACCATAAAAATGTGACAAATAAGTCTATTGTTTTTTCGCTTTAAACTTCCTATAGCATTTTTCGCGAGCAGTAATTAACAATAATTTTGACGACTATAAGGCCCGGGCCCCTTAATGGGCCCGCAAAAAATCAACTACTTGGACAGTTCAACCTTGGGCGTTAGTTTCTTATTTGATATCAACTGAAGTTTAAGACACAAACATTATGATAAAGTTTGGGATCACCACCCCCATAGGGATTCCCAAAAACAGACCCCCGAAAAACAGTTTTTTGAACGCCTCAAGCTAATGGAACAGTTTTTCTTTTTATACCAATAGATTATCAAAAAACAAACACTTTGATATAGTTAGGGGATACCACCCACTGGGGGCCGCAAAATGAGCCCACAAAAAATGAACTTCTTGGACGACTCGAGCTAGGGCGTTAGTTTTTGTTATATCAGCAGATGCAACAGCGACAAACATTTTGAAATAGTTTCAACAGCTTACGCTTTGGCAAGAAAAAAAATTTTTTTTTCAATATCGGTCACTATGTTGTAGATAAATAATAACTAATTTTGACAACGTTTAAAACTGCGAACCTTTTAAGTGTCCAGAAAATAATTCTAATTAATGCTTAAATTGAAATGGGAAAAGTTTTTTCATGAGAATGCTATTATTCGACATGCGTCCGTCGCAAACTGAGATTGCTTCTCACCAAGCTCCCATCTTTAACTATCAAAACCACTTCGAAAGGATTTCAGCATAGCGAAATTGTCTGCATCGGTTTAGAAATATTTTTCGTGTATATTGAAAGTATTCTGCTGGGTTTTCCTCCCATGTGTACTCAACGGGACCGGGCTTATTTTGTGTGAAATTTAATGCAGTTTCCGGAAAATATAGGTTTATGGGGGGTTTTTTGTTTCGGAAAGTGGTTAAAATAAGCAAAATACGAACCTCACTTTAAAACGTTTCAATCTCGGCGAAACTTCATACAGCGGTTTAGGAATATTTTTCGTGTATATTGAAAGTATTCTGCTGGGTTTTCCTCCCATGTGTACTCAACGGGACCGGGCTTATTTTGTGTGAAATTTAATGCAGTTTCCGGAAAATATAGGTTTATGGGGGGTTTTTTTGTTTCGGAAAGTGGTTAAAATAAGCAAAATACGAACCCCACTTTAAAACGATTCGATCTCGGCGAAATTGCGTACAGCGGTTTAGGAATAATTTTCGTGTATATTGAAAGTATTCTGCTGGGTTTTCCTCCCATGTGTACTCAACGGGACCGGGTCTATTTTGTGTGAAATTTAATGCAGTTTCCGGAAAATATAGGTTTATGGGGGGTTTTTTTGTTTCGGAAAGTGGTTAAAATAAGCAAAATACGAACCCCACTTTAAAACGTTTAGATCTCGGCGTAACTTCGTACGGCGGTTTAGGAATAATTTTCGTGTATATTGAAAGTATTCTGCTGGGTTTTCCTCCCATGTGTACTCAACGGGACCGGGCTTATTTTGTGTGAAATTTAATGCAGTTTCCGGAAAATATAGGTTTATGGGGGGTTTTTTGTTTCGGAAAGTGGTTAAAATAAGCAAAATACGAACCCCACTTTAAAACGTTTCAATCTCGGCGAAACTTCATACAGCGGTTTAGGAATATTTTTCGTGTATATTGAAAGTATTCTGCTGGGTTTTCCTCCCATGTGTACTCAACGGGACCGGGCTTATTTTGTGTGAAATTTAATGCAGTTTCCGGAAAATATAGGTTTATGGGGGGTTTTTTGTTTCGGAAAGTGGTTAAAATAAGCAAAATACGAACCCCACTTTAAAACGATTCAAGCTCGGCGAAATTGCGTACAGCGGTTTAGGAATATTTTTCGTGTATATTGAAAGTATTCTGCTGGGTTTTCCTCCCATGTGTACTCAACGGGACCGGGCTTATTTTGTGTGAAATTTAATGCAGTTTCCGGAAAATATAGGTTTATGGGGGGTTTTTTTGTTTCGGAAAGTGGTTAAAATAAGCAAAATACGAACCCCACTTTAAAACGTTTAGATCTCGGCGTAACTTCGTACGGCGGTTTAGGAATATTTTTCGTGTATATTGAAAGTATTCTGCTGGATTTTCCTCCCATGTGTACTCAACGGGACCGGGTCTATTTTGTGTGAAATTTAATGCAGTTTCCGGAAAATATAGGTTTATGGGGGGTTTTTTGTTTCGGAAAGTGGTTAAAATAAGCAAAATACGAACCCCACTTTGAAACGATTCGAGCTCGGTGAGATTGTTTGCACAACGCGTTTGATGCGTAGACACGAGACAAAGCTCGTCTTTTTTCTTTTTTTCGCTACTCGACCTCGAATCGCGTGATTTTTGACGCGTTATTCTGCCAGAATTACAGTGGTTTTCTTACGTGCTTATTGCCTGCTTTATATTAACTGCTTTGAACTCAATTTTATAATTACCTGTTTCATAACTTTAACTGCTAAACAGTGTAGGATGTGATTTTTCTGCAGAGCGGTATACAATTTTGTTGCTTCACATGTTAGTGTGCTCTAAGAGAGATGATGTGATCTCGCTCGACCCGCATTGGAAAGGGTTCGTATGCGCCGGATTTCTCCGGCGCACAGCAATGAGAGCAATGAAGCATCAGAGGTGGCAGCGGAACCGAATCGGACCCGGGTCTTACTGTTTTTTCTCGGATCCGGATTGGATCGGATCCAGTTTCATAACAAAATGCAGACTAGCGACGTACCGTTATGCTTGATTGCCGTTGTTCGATCGGCTAGCCGCCGCCGTTTGTTCGATCAGCTAGTTGTTCGATCGGCTAGCGGCTAGCCGCTCATTTTGGTGATTACTTTGTAGGAATTTGAGTTTGGTGAACCAAATCCTAACTTGTTCTAGCTTCGATACTTTAAAATCAACACCACAACTAAAAAACTTCCTCGTTGTTTAATCGCAGTAAAAATAAAAACTTCTTAAAATCACAGCGGTCCTCACAGGACAAAGGCAAATCCATGACACACTGCGTGAGAACAGGCTCACGTGACTGCACAATGTTTTCTAAAAATGCATGATAATTGCTAGATCGCAAGTTTTAATCAAATCAGCGTTCAGCGCGCGTTTCAAAAACTATTGTTGCGCACTGAAACGGACTCATGAGCAAAACACAAATGACTGTGGTTCGATAGAGCGCAGAGTCACTACACGACTCCCCCCCAAGATTCACGAATGAAAAGAGTAAATCTGACATAGGGTATTCATAACAAAGTGGGTGACGAATGAAAATTAACGCAAAGAATTCACAAGTGAGAAGTGCAAAAATATTATCAAAGTTATAGCATCATTATGCTGAATGATTCATATTACACCGTGCAACATTAATTCTTAACAACACTAGGTGAAGAATGATTCTCTGATAAACAACAACATATTTTTACAGCACAAAATCTGCGGTTCAGCGAAAATATTGCAATGCAGTAGCGGCTTTTCACGTGAAAAAGAAGTGATGTCATTACAAACATCAAGCAAAACAGTAATTCAATCAAGACAATACACTAACGAAATCTGTGGGGTGGACGGATTATTCGGCCGTGCCTGGTCCGCAGCATTTCTGCCTTTTGTTCGTCAGCGGGCTTTTGCGATAAGTTTGGTAACTCCCCAGTAGCAAAAAGGTTCTCCAATCCTATCCCATCACTTCAACTAGAATCAGTGGAAATGCTGCGGGTAAACTCTTGCGAAATTATTTCAGGTTGTATCTGGTCATTATTTTCAAATTTGCAAAACATATTCGCTGCTTTCAAACGATCAGTTGACACCACATCATTCCTAGTGTCGAAATCAACTGTTAAGTATTTTTCTTGCTTGTCTAACACTCGGTAAGGGCCAAAGTATATGCTCTTTCTAAAGACGATTTAGGGGCATTGTTTTTTATGAACACGTGGGTGCACAGTTTCAACTTTCTATCTACATAAGCTCGTTGATTCGTGCATTCACGAGGAGATTTGGGGCGCAAAGTTGCCATGAACTCCGAGAGCTGTTTGCGATATTCTGTTTGGGAAGGGCCATCCTCCTCGACAAAAAATTGTCCAGGCAATCGCAATTGTGTCCCTAAAGTCATTTCTGTCGAAGAACATGCCAGATCTTCTTTCACGGCAGCTCTCATTCCTAGCAAAACCAATCCTAAATGTCTGTACAAGTTTGTCGGGTTGCTTTGACATCGTAGGGCCACTTTTAGTGTTCTGTGCACTCTTTCAATCATACCGTTCGAAGCAGGATGATACGTCGTCGTAAAACATATTTTAGTCCCCAAAAATTCCGTCAACTCTTTCCATAGATTTGACGTCCACTGTCGCCCTCGGTCAACGGTTATAGTTTCATGGACCCCAAAGCGTGAAACCCAGTGCAGAAGGAAGCAATCGGCGCAACTTTGAGCAGTTATGTCTTTCAATGGTATGCATTCTACGTGTCGAGAAAAACGACAAATCATTGTCATTAAATATGAGTGACCCTCTGAAGGTGATAATTAAGGGTCCAACCAAATCCAAATGCACTGCTTGAAATCCAGGTGCGTCGCCAGCGGGGGGGCAGGGGGGCAATGCTCCCCTGATTTTCGTTTTTGCCCCCCCGATTTATTTCCTGCCCCCCCACGGTATTTGTTGGGGAGGAATAATAAGTTGCTGTTTTGGGCCGGAAAAAACGTTTAAATTTGTGATTTCGGCCAGCGGATTTCGGCGGAGACCTTTTTTTTTTTAGATCATCTGATTTTCCCTGAAACTTCGCCCCAATCCGATTCAGGAATAATGAAAAAGCTTTGCCCCCCTGATTTTAATTTTGCCCCCCCCCCCCCGATCTCGCGAAGCTGGCGACGCCCCTGTTGAAATCGTTTATCAGGTAGTTTAAAATCTTGCAACGGTGCTCGATTATGCCGATGAACCTTGGTTTGTTGACACGCGATGCAATTGTTCACAAACCCTTTAACATCCAGGCGAATGCCTGGCCACACAAGCCGTTGTGAGATTAATTTTTGTGAAGCTTTTATTCCAGGATGGGACAAAAAATGAAGTGTTTCAAACACTTTTTTTCGAAAAGCCTGCGGGACCAGAGATCTGAACTGTCCTGCGATGTGTCTCCCAACAATTGTTTTTCTGTACCTGGGATTGTTACGTACTCAAGGGAGTGATCATCTGAACATGCCAAGTTTAAAATTTCCGCGTCCACTTTTTGAGCTTCGCTCATCGCTTCAAAATCAAGGGGATCTATCCTCTCAAAAAGGGCATTCAGATCATTCGAGCGGCTCAAGCAATCTGCTACCACATTGTTTTTCCCTTCAATGTAGTGCACATCTGTGGTCAGTTCTGAAATGCAATTTATTTGACGCAGTTGCCTTGAATTAGCGTCTTTCAACGGTGACGTGAAAACGTAAGTGAGGGGTTTGTGGTCTGTAAATATTTTGAAGGGTCTCCCCTCCAAAAAATATTGGAAGTGCCTCACTGACAAATAAATAGCGAGCAGTTCTCTGTCAAAGGCAGAGTAGTTTCATTGGGCCTTGTTTAGTGATTTTGAGAAAAATGCTAACGGCTTTGCCTCGCCATCGATCACTTGCTGCAAAACCCCTGCCACAGCTGTCCCTGATGCGTCGGTCACCAAATTAGTTTGGGCTCCCACGACAGGAAATGTCAGCCAGGCCACATCTGCCAATTTTTCTTTGATATCAGTGAAAGCCTTGCTTGTGTTCTCGTCCCAATTTATCCCTTTTCGGCTGTTTTTGTAAGGCGAAAGCAATCGCTCTAGCGGTTGCAAAGTTCTAGCAGCATTTGGTACAAAGCGCCGATAAAAATTTATCATTCCAAGAAAATGGCGCAGCTGTTTCATGGTTTTAGTTTGAGGAAAACTGCAAATAGCTGCCACTTTTCCTTGAAGAGGCCGCACCCCTTCTTGCTCACCTCATGTCCCCAAAATTCAATCTTTGGTGAACAAAACACGCATTTATCTTTGTTCAGAATAATGCCATACTGTCTCAAACAAAAGTGCCAAGTGGGTAAAACGTTCCTTTTCATTTTTGGAAAAGACTAAAATGTCGTCTATGTAAACATAAACAAAAGTCAAACCACGCGTGACTTCATTCATGAAGCGCTGGAATGTGTTTCCAGCTGAAGTTAATCCCATGGGCATTTTTTTGAAAGCAAAGCTTCCTAAAGGGGTCAGGATTGCGGTTTTATGCACGTCTTCCTTGGCGACTTCAATCAGGTGGTAAGACTTATATAAGTCTAAACTAGAAACAATTGTCGACCCCGCCATGAGATCTACAAAATCCGTCAATGGTAAAATCGCATATTTGTCTGGGATAGTTTGGCGATTCAGCATTCGGAAGTCTCCGGTCACCCTGTAAGATCCTGGCTCTTTTTTGGGCACCAAATGCACAGGCTCCCATATTCCCCTTCCGAGGGAATGATGATCCCTAAGTCCATAGGTGGGCAAGTTAATGCAAAACGTTAGCTTCGTTAACCACTTGTCCGTTAACAAATTTCACACCTTCGTTAACGTTAATCCGTTATTTTTAGCTTTAATTAACGGAAGTTAATAAAGTCCGTTAATTCGTTAACATTTTGCGTGCAACTTACATTTCTTTTTATTCACGTTCTTCTAGAACACGAATTGACGCTGTTGAGCTGATTGTAAGGAAATATTGATTGCTATGGTGGTCTTTTTGTGTTTTGGAAGTTACAGTTTACAGCCTTATCTAATTTTAAGATAAAAAAAGAAAGTTCAAAGGCACTAACGAAGCTGCGATCGGAAAACCTTTGAAAATTGTGAACAGCAGTGGTGGAGTCCTCGAGGACGTCCTCGAGGACAGATTTTGAAGTCCTTGGCCTTGGCCTCGAAGGTCAAGTCCTTGGCCTCGAGGCCTCAAGTCTTCGAAAATTGGCCTGTCCTCGGCTCGAGGACAGCACTATTTTTTGAATTGTTAAAATTTTGTGAAGCGCTTGAAAAATGTTTTGGAAAACATTTTTTTTGTGGAGATCGCTTGAAAAATTTTTGTGAAGACCTTTTTTTTTTTTTTATTTGGAGATCGCCTAAAAAACTTTTGTGAAGACCTTTTTTTTTGTTTTGGAGAGCACTTGCACTTGTGTCCTTGGTCCTTGGCCTTGGCCTCGAGCATTCCTGTCCTTGGCCTCGAGAGTGTCTGTCTTCGGAAAGGCTGTCCTTGGCCTTGGCCTCGGATTTTTTTTGTGTCCTTGACCTTGGCATCGAGCCTTGTGTCCTCGACTCCACCTCTGGTGAACAGCGATAAATTAATAGACCTACGAGGCTGCAGCTTATTATTTGCCATAAAAAAGAGCTGCGTTCTTCGCTTTCTTCTATAAAACTCGTGCTAATACGCAACATGTGTTACCAGAGCAAACTGGTTTGTACCGGTACGATGAATGAATGGTGCAAGATATTAACGATAAAAACCTTAACGGAAGTTGACAGAACTTAACGGAAGTTAATTTAGTCCGTTAACAGAACTTAACGGAAGTTAAATTTAATCCGTTAACATGAAAAAACTTTTTAACGGATTAACGCGTTAATGAGAAAGTTAGCTTCGTTCTTTACGGATTAACGATTAACGGACTTGTGCCCACCTATGCCTAAGTCTATCAATTTCCCGAGTTTTTTTCTCAAAATCTCCAACTTCTCGGGTGATAATTTTCGTACCTGACCGCAAACAGGTCGGTCTTTAGTTCTAATGTAATGCTTAGTGTGGTGCCGAGGAGGCTGTTTAAAATACTCCAAATCGAGGAGTTCAGAGTTGCGATGAAGCAACCTTTTCAGTGACCAGTCGGGCTCAATCTCCTGACCAAACACTGCATTCGAAAATTCATCGGCGTTGTTTTCAAAGGCAGGAGCGTCTGCTCCATTGTTCGAGCCTGAGTGGGTCATTTCTGCCACACAGTTTAATGTGCCATTGCTAGTATTGATGATCACTCCGTAATGTTTCAAAAAATCCATTCCTAAAATGGGAAATTGCACTCGTGCTTAGCAAAATTTCCATGCAAAAATTCGATTCATGTTTAAAGATAGTTCTAAATCAACGCATTCATAAACGGGGACATGACTTCCATTTGCCGCCTTTAAATACCCTGTTGTAGTCGGATGTCCGTCAGGACGCCAACATGGCAAAACGCTTCTTTTACTTCCCGTGTCGATTAAAAATTTTAAGTGCGTTTTTGGGTCCTTAACAAAAAACAAACCCTGATCTGAAGATTCATGCTCATTGCCGTCATTTCTGTGTGTCTTTAAACTCCCCATGAAACCAATTTGTGGGGTTTCATTCCGTGGGCGAAAAGGAGTCGGAAGTCGGGAAAATGATTGGCGCGAACGGTCAGAAAAACTTTGTGCACCTGTAAACCTTGGTCGGGGTTCTGACCATGCTCTGGGGGATCTATTTTGAAACCTGGGCTGTTTTGGGTTCGTTTTTCGTGGTGTTGAAAAGTTCGAGTTTGACCACGAATTTTCCCACCCATTTGACTTTTTATGCCCTGGTAAACGAGAGTGTGAAAATGGTTGGGGTTGGCATCCCGGATTTTGCGAGCAGTTCACCAGTTCATTGACCGAGTCAATTAAATCGTTTACCCTTTCTTTTAAGCTTTGGTCACATTGGGCCAATTTTTGATTTTCATGCCTTCTGGATGTGGTGTCAATGGCACTATCAGCAGCAAGCACACGATCAGCTCTTTCAGCTAATTCATCAATGCTATCAGTTCCACTTGCTACAACTACACGTTTCACATCGACTGGTAATTTACTCAAAAACAATTTTTTTAGTAGAGTTGGAGATTGCTCAGTTCCCATTAGGTGTCGATGGGCGCTAGCAACTCGCTGGGTCGTCTATCACCGAGTTCTGAAGCATCAAGCAATTCGTCTAGTTTGCTATCCATGGAAGGTTCATAGGCCTCAAACAGTGCTTTTCGCAGTTGCGAAAAGGGGCGAGTGGGACTCAAATTAACTAACACATGCTTCACACGCTGTAAATGTCGTAAATCTAATGCCACAAGTAAAAATTCATTCATCTTATTCTCGTCAAAAATTTTCAAAAAATCAAACAGTCAAAAACAAGTTTTCAACTGTTAAAAACCATAACGAAACATCTGTTTCCCAAAAGTTAGGTAATTTCACATCAAGCGTTATATTTCGAAACTGAAAAGGCTGCACACGTGCAGTCGCGGTATCTCTAGCAGCATATCCACGCTGAGAAATTCGTTGTGATAGCGAATATCAGGGTGATTCTCCTGAACCTTGAGAACAAAAACTTATGTTGTTCTCATCAAAAATGCGCTTTTGTGTCTGCGATTCCGCAGAAGCGCCTGGTTGGGTCCCATGAGTTTTTTTGCTATGGTTTCCCAAGGGTGTCCTGGACATTTTCTCGCTGCTTGAGGTTCGAGCCGAGCAAATTTGAAAATCTGCTGGAGTTGTCAGACTGAAGCTTGCGGCAGCAGATTCTATGCGGCCACGCCCTCTACCACGTGCATACATTGAAAAAGTGCTATTTTGCACCATTAAAAAAATCACGACAAAGTTTTTTTTATTTCAGCAAACTGTCCGATTGATTTACCTTCTGCGACGTTTTGGGTTTCGTTTCGCCTTTTCCAACTTTCTTAAAACTTGTTCGTGTTTAGACAGTTGTCGAATTTTCTCGGCTTCCACGACTTTTTCTTCGCTTCGAATTCTCGTTGGTTGAGTTTGACCAAACACGACAGGCACCAATGTAGGAATTTGAGTTTGGTGAACCAAATCCTAACTTGTTCTAGCTTCGATACTTTAAAATCAACACCACAACTAAAAAACTTCCTCGTTGTTTAATCGCAGTAAAAATAAAAACTTCTTGAAATCACAGCGGTCCTTACAGGACAACGGCAAATCCATGACACACTGCGTGAGAACAGGCTCACGTGACTGCACAATGTTTTCTAAAAATGCATGATAATTGCTAGATCGCAAGTTTTAATCAAATCAGCGTTCAGCGCGCGTTTCAAAAACTATTGTTGCGCACTGAAACGGACTCATGAGCAAAACACAAATGACTGTGGTTCGATAGAGCGCAGAGTCACTACAACTTTCAAGCTCATTGTTGATGTTTGTCT
The DNA here is from genome assembly GCA_963965965.1 of Trididemnum nubilum. Classification (NCBI taxonomy): domain Eukaryota; kingdom Metazoa; phylum Chordata; class Ascidiacea; order Aplousobranchia; family Didemnidae; genus Trididemnum; species Trididemnum nubilum. Next base: position 9,321,698 of record OZ014471.1, read on the forward strand.
AAATATTCGTTAAAATATAAAGTGCAGTTGCGTACTGGCGGATCCGGATCGGATCTGATCTCAAAATTTGAAAGGTTTAAGATCCGGATCTCTTCTTGTTGGATCCAGATCGGTTCCCGATCTTTCAATGAGTGGATCCGGCTGCCTCTGTGATGCTGTAGTCCAAGGTGGCCGGATCCACACATTAAAAGATCGGGAACCGATCTGGATCCAACAAGAAGAGATCTGAATCATAAACGTTTTAAATTTTGAGATCAAATCCGATCCGGATCCGCCAGTACACAGCTGCACTTTACATTTTAACGAATATTTCGTCAAACATCAACAGCAATGAGCTTAAAAGTAATTAGCAAAATCAGTTCCGGTTCCGATCCGGATATGCATCTTCTAATGAAACTGGATCCGATCCGAGAAAAAACAGTAAGACTTGGGTACGATTCGGATCAATTGCCTCCTCTGCAACATCACAAAATCTGCGCCAAAATAGCACAAAAAACGCAAAATAGCTTCGGCGCGGGGCAAAAAGCTCCTAAACAATGCTAATTATTAGAGATGTCAACCGCGCCGCGTGGGTACTGCCTAAAATTTTGCCCAGTTTTGCAGCGCTGTGCGGGCTGCGGACGCCTGACAGTTAGTTACTACAGTTTGCTCCCTCAAAATTGTAACAACTAATGAGGTAATTAAGTGATTATGCAATAACAGCACAGTACAGTAGGCTACCAGGAATAGGCTAGATTTGGTATGGTTCCTTTGGCAAAATCAGTCGTTTTGCTGATAGCAGATAATTTTAATGCCACAACTTCGGATATCGGAACAGTTGAAGGTTGACACAGGAAATTGAAATTGAATGAAGCTAAATTGAATGCATGAAACAATACTTTGTAAAATTTGGGGGGCCTGCTGGTCACATGATTCGAGTGTTACGGACCCTAATCTGAAAAGCTGATCCTAGTTTTAAATAGCCGCATAGACCTTACAAGTAGCTGCAGAAGGAGAATAACAAGTTTGGATTTCGAACTTGCCTGAGATGAAGTCGAAAGAGTCTAGAACACCAAAAGAAACTCAGTCAGAATCAACACGCTTGAGCAATTTCTTGATAATTGCTTGACTTAAATTCACAAAACTTGTTTATTTTTGCATATTGTTTATTCAAAAATGTCTTCGTTACGTTTTCCGAAAACCTTCGAACAAACACACAAATTAAAAATTGGAAAATCACTCAAGCGTGTCGATTCTGACTGCATTCTTTTGGTGTTCCAGTTTTTACTGATGAAGTTTCAGTTCTCACATTCAATATGTAAGAGTTTCGAGACTTATATATATTTTTTTCTTTTGCAAGATTTTTTGCGCATGCTATAATTCCATAACCATTGAATCTAGAAAGTTGGAATTTGGAATGGCAATAGGTTTTTGGTTAAGATTGTGTCCATTGAAATTTGGTGGTGATCGATCTCGTGGCTTGTGAGGATGGCCACCAAACTTGTGATTGTTCGACTTATTTGAAAATTAGATTAGATTTAGCTAAAACACATCGGGAATAGTCAGCTACTGCAACTTTATTTTTTGTTCAGTGTTGAAGGAGGATTAGGGCAAGAGTGCTTTAGAGCAAACTATTCCCAACGTTCCAGCCTCATGAAAGTATGTTGATAGGATTCCTCACAATAAGCATTGAGTTACAGAATTTGCACACTAGTATTCAAATAAGCTTTGCTCAACCAGAATATGATTCTTTAGTGTTCAGTGTTGGTACTTCGCCAGCAAATCATCAAATTCATGCAGTATATTTTTTGTCGTCATAATTTTGGTATTTTGTTTTTATGCGGTACAGCGCGGGTGCAGTGCAGTGTTTGCAAATTTTTTACAGTGGCGATGCAATGTGCGAACAGAACCTTGGCGGTGCGGGCACAGTGCAGTAAAAGTGTGCCGGCAACATCCCTACTAATTATAGCATTGATGGTGACAATATCTCTAAAATTCGTAAATCTCGAGCTTTGAAGACCTGTTTTTTCTTTTCTTTCGCGGTAAGTTGTAGGCGAGAGCATGAATAACGAGTCTGTTTAAATCGGCGCACTTTTCGCAGTTTGGTTGGCGCGGCGCAATAACCCTATGGGTTTTAGATTGGCGCGAAAATCCGCCAAAATGTAATCAAACTTTCTAACCTGGAACTCGGCATCATTGTCAATTGCGTCATATTACTACTAGATATAATTAATTAAGTTTAAATGGTTGATAGTTTGAGACTCTAGGCTAGGATATTAATGATTTGGTTACCATGAAATATTAGAATTAGGCCTATTCATACTAATCTTCCGTAATCTTCGGCGTAAGCACTCAGTGTGGTGCTGGTGGTAATGGACAGCTGGGCAGGTTGGAAGGAATGTTCAAATATACTGCGCCGGAGTTTTGCGCCAACTTTGCACATATTTGCTTTCTGCGCCACGCCGATCAAATAGTAAGAAAGTAAGAGCACACCCATTTAAAGAGATAAAATTTGCCTCCACAAAATTCCAACTTTTTTCTAGCTCTGTGGCTTAGTCAAAAAAAAAAAAAAAGAGAAGAAAAAGGTCTTTACCCAAATATCGGTATAATTGGAACGACCGACGCTTGCGTCGCGTGTTCCTTTGTTTTTACTCGGCTATTTTCAAACTAATGAGTTCGAAGTTTCCAACTTTTGCTTCTAAGTCGAAAACGGTTTGATCTGGCTTCATGAAATTTTGGCAGCAGTTTGAGATTATCGATTTACATGTTGCACCAAATTTTGAGGCAATTAGTCATCTGACTTTGGTTTTAGGACCCGAAAACCGCTCCGAAAGTTTTACGTAAAAAGAGGTCTCATTCAAAAACGGCTTACGGTAAAAAATATTTACAGTAACTCGGTTATATTTCTTAAAATACCCTATTAGTCCAACCAACCCACTTTTGGCCGCGATGAGTTTTTTTTCTTTTTTTGCCCTTTTCTTTTTTTTTCCTTTTTTTCTTCTTAAATCTTGCACGCTCTTCTTCTCCTAAACCACAAAACATCGAAATCTAATTTTTTTGTAAAGTTGTTAAGCTGCAAACACAATTTCGTCCCCCGAAAATGTTTGAGTCGACTCCCTTGGAAGCTTCCCCAAAATGAAGCCCCAAAAATTCAACTTTTTAACAGCTCAAGCTAGGGCGCTAGTTTTTTTTTGATATCAGCAGATATTTAAGAGACAAATATTTTAACATAATTTGGGGATTCCACCCCCCGGGAACCCCCAAAGAGACCCCCAAAATCAATTTTTTGAACTACTCAAGCTGAAGTGCCAGTTTTTTTGATATCAGTTGATATTTAAGAGACAAATATTTTAACATAATTTGGGGGTCCATCCCCCCCCCCCGGGAAACCTCAAAAATCAATTATTTTAGTGGCTTAACCTAGGGTGCCAGTTTTTTTTGTGTTAGTAGATATTTAAGAAACAAATATTTTGACATAGTTTGGGGGAGCCACACCCCCGGGACCCTCCAAAACGGACGCCCTTCAAATCAATTTTTTGAACGACACGACTTAACTTAGGGTGACAGTGTTTTTTGATATCAGTAGATATTTAACAAACCAATATTTTAACATAATTTGGGGGTTGCACCCCCTCCCCAGAAACTCCCCCAAATGGACCAAAAAAAGTTAATTTTTTGAACAGCTCAAGCTAGTGTGCCAATGTTTTTGATCTCAGCAGATATTTTAGAGACAAATGTTTTGACATAGTTTGGAGGTGCCACCCCTCCGGGATCCCCGAAATGAACCCTCAAAATATCAATTGTTTGAGTGGCTTAACTTAGGGTGCCACTAGTTTTTGATATCAGTACATATTTAACAGACAAACATTTTGACACAGTTTGGGGATATCACCCACTTGGAGATCCAACAAAAATCAGTTTTTTAAACGACTCAAGCTAAAGTGCCAGTTTTTTTAAATACCTAGATAATTAACAGACAAATATTTTGACATGGTTTGGGGGTGCCACCCGCCCAGAAAACCCCCAAATGGACCAAAAAAAAACTTTTTTTCAACGGCTTAACCTAGGGAGCCAGTTTTTTTTTTATATTAGTAGCTATTTAAGAGGCAAATATTTTCGCATAGTTTGGGGGAGCCGCCTCCTGGGACCCTCCAAAAATCAATTTTTTGAATGGCCGAAGCTAGGGCGCTGGTTTTTTTGAAGTCTGTAGATATTTGCATTGGTAGTTCAAAGGGGTTACCACTCAGCAAGCTCCCATCTAGTTAGTAATTACCCTTTGTATTGACCTGGCAACCAAAACGCACAATGTAAAAAATACATTTAGTTTTAAGTACTACACTTAACTTACAAATATCATTAAAAACCATGAAACACAGTGATCAAAATTAATAATCAAATTTAATTGCCTGTCGAAAATGCTTTAAAATTAGTTAAACACAAATCACTTTTCTTAAATCTTGCTAGCCCCCCTGCAATTATCTCTTTTTATAAAATGTAAAGGAATTAAGATAAAACTTGTTACGAGTTTTTCTGTATTACAGATTTTTATCGTGGCTGGAATATTAGGATGAATAGGATAAAACTTTTTATTAATTTCCTGTAGCATCAGCTCCAACGTAGCCACAAGTGAAAGATTAATCGGATCAATTGGTTATTAAATCAATCCAGAAAGCATTGCGATAGGTTGTTCAACCAAGCTGGTCGACCGCATTGGAACGCGACCTGTTGACACGTACGATACATTCCAATATAGCCACTGCCCACAGAGGTGAAGCATCTGGTCAATTTCAATACTTTACAATAGCTAACGTCGAAAATTTGTTAGTTTTCAGCTTCGGGCGAAGGCTGCAAAGATATTCCAAAGTGATATTTCCCTAAAAATTGTTTGGAAATTCTAAATTTGTTCTCCAAGTGTGAATATCCAGAAAAAGTGGGAGGTTTACCAAACTTAGATTGTCACGTGATGTTTATGGAAATGTAAATTTAATTCAGTCTCTCTTATTCGCTGAAAGTTCAGTCTGAGAGAATAGATTCAGGGTTTCCATACGCTTTTTAGGGGGAAACCTCAGCCCCAAAACGAGAACAAAAAATATAAATTTTTTTTCGATTTTAGCTATTGTAAACTACCGAAAATGGTTAAATGATTCACCCCCCTTAAGTTACGCAGTCAGTTTAATCATGCTGCTTTGCTGTGCTGTTATGTGCGGTGTTTACAGGCAGTAGCTTTTAATTTTAACGAAATAAGCCTAAAATTAAGTTGTTCTCGCAAAAAAAATTGCAAAAATCTCAGACCCCCTTGCTTCCGACCGCTGCGGGTATGTTTGCTCCCAGAACCCCAATGGCTTCCAGCCCCCCCGAGCTCCGACATAGCTCCCCCTCCAGCCCTCCGACATAGTTTCCCCCAATGCAAATTTCTGACTACCGGCCTAATTTGGATTTGGACCTTTGGTTGTTTATTTTGCATTTGACACGTAAAAAATACGATTGTTTACTGTATTATTATACCTCATCTTCTTGTCACCAAAAAATTGCCTCAGTTATTTTTCGAAAGACTCCGAGCACGCGTCCGACTTGCCGCGTTAGTGATCGCGCGTATTACGCGTGTCATTTGATTGTGCGCATTTTGCCATTTTTGTATTTGCATATAAGATACCACGCGTTTTCCACGCGAGTATTATGCTAGTAAAGAAAGGGTACGCTCGTACGTTCACGATTTTACTCTCCGTGTAGACTGGGCTTTACATACAAAAGTTGACTATGATTTAAGTTTTCTCGTTAATATTCTACTCCTACCCACTAAATTTGCTGTTTTTTGACGCTACCAAGCATAAGAGATAATATTTTTATACAGCTTCTTGTTATTCCGTGACGCCTCAACACAGACATGATAAAAATTGAACCTATGGTCTATACGATGAGATGTAGCTAACGACTGTCCATAAATCGATATTTTTGCCTTGTCAACCCCGCTGTCGTAAAAAACGATTTTCTATTGAGCGTACAGGATGGGGTTTTGTTTGCATCCTTCCCTTTTTGTTGATCTTAACTCATCATTGTCGAGCCCTGGAATACATCAACAAAGAAAAACCATTTATCCATTTTTGTGTTGGTCCATTGAGCTGGATGAAGCTCTTCTTCACAATTGGTGACCTGCTTCAGCGCACAGGTGATGATGTAGTAGGCGGTTTGGTCTTCTTTACCGCAAATAGAGTTGGGTGAGGCACGCAATCCCCGACGAAACAAGCACAAGTTGAAATATCAAATTCTTTCCCTCAAGCGATTTAAAGGCGGTGAATCATCCAGCCAATACCAGTGGTTTACAATAGCTATAATCAGGCGCGTAGCCAGGATTTGGAAAAGGGGGGGGGGGGCTATTTTGAAAGAGTGAGAACTGTGCAAACGACCTTGACCCGAATTTTCATTGTTCTTGAATCAGTTTCGCACGGTTTGTCCGAAAATTGAGACGAGATTTCTCGGAAAGCTCGGAAATTCAAACGTTTTTTCCGCCCAAAATCAGGTGGTTTCCAAAAAAAAGGTCTTCACCGATATTGAGACTGGTTTTTCGGCCGAAGTCGGAAATTCAAACGTTTCAGGGGGGCTGTTTTCCTATGATGGGGGCTATTTTCAATTGTTTACAAAAAATCGGCCTCAAAACCACCAAAAACGTGCGATTTTGCATACTTCACAAACCAATGGGGGGGGGCTCGAGCCTCCCTGGCTACGCTACTGGCTATAATTGAACAATAATTGTTGATATTTTTTGTTTTAATTTTGGGACTACGGTTGCAAATATATTCAACAAATACAAAAAGATGTCCCCCCGAAAAAAGTTTTGGAAACTCTGAGTTTTGTTCTTCCCGCCAAAACTACACTAGGCCTAATGGTTTAGAGAACTGTGGTAGGCCTAATAGTTTAGAGATAGTTTATTTCTAAATAGTTTAGGCCTAATTAGGCCTAACTATCTCTAAACTATTAGGCCTAATAGTTTAGAGATAGTTAGGCCCAATAGTTTAATAAGATTACAGTAGGCCTAATAGTTTAGAGAACTGTGGTTTTGGCGGGAAGATCAAAACTCAGAGTTTCGAAAAACTTTTTTCGGGGGGACATCTTTTTGTATTTGTTGAATATCTTTGCAAACGCAGCCCCAAAATCAAAACAAAAAATATCAAAAATTATAGTTCAATTTTAGCTATTGTAAACTACCGTAATTTGCTGGATGGTTCACCGCCTTTAAAGTACGGTAGTCCAATCGCTTCACTAAACATTTGATCCAAGGAGCAGTTAATCAGATAATTTGGGGGATGCTCATCTGCTTGTCCAAGCATCCATCACATCACAACTCAGCCACAGTTTGAAGGGTGAGTTTCGAACAAAGAGTGAACATTGCTGGCAGTACGATCGATATGAATGGCATATCACCACTAACAGACTTTTTAGCACGGCTGCATCACTTCAGTGATCAGGTGATTAGAGCGTCTGCTACTGAAACAATAGACTCAAGTTCAATTCCCGGTTGAGTTAAACCCAAAAACTGGTTATCACAGCTTCCCCTCTGAACAATCAGTAATTTAAAAGGGACTGTGTGAAGTCTACACCGTGTGTGGTTGACAGGTGGCAGCTCCAAGGGTGTCGGCAGAAAATTTTTCGAGGGGGAGGCAATAAGAATAGATCCAGTATTAACTACTAAAAATGGACGAATTTTTAAAATTTAGGAGGTTTAAGAGAGAGTGTGTGAAAATCCAGGGGCCATTGCCCCCCTGCTCCCCCTTGCCGACGCCCATGGGCAGCTGGACTCCGAAGACCGCAATGTACCTTCGCTGTCGCTTGGCCAAGGCAACGGGGTGAATAACCTGTAATTACATTAGCAAATAAAATACCGATAGCAATGCTCCCTCTAATTTTTGCACTCTGTGTGCGCAGAAAGTTTGCTGTGCGCGCACTTTTTTGGAAATGACTATAATATTTGTAACATTTATGCAACATATCTGTGCACACAGCTTAGAGGGAACACTCACCGATACTGTGCCTTTGGCAAAAACAAAACCCAGTTTTACAATTTACAATCAGTGACATTCAAATCACAAACCTATTTATTCATTATGACCTCTAAGTTATAGCATTATAAAATTCGCACAAGTGCTGGAGACGAATAAACTTCTGTTAATTCTGTTACTGCAAAAGTTAGGGACAGCAATATCATTCTTCAACTTAATTTCATTAACCAATTAGCCGTTTCTTTTCTTTAAGCTTTGATTACGTATTATTTCATGCCCGGTCTTAAAAGATTAATTATTGCCATATTTTGATGCCAAAAATGCAGGACCAAATGACGTCATCAAAACTGTAGCGACAACAGCCACACCATATATAGCAATCTTACCACAAGATGCATACACCCGTTTTAAGCAGTTGCTGCAGCCTAGCTGAAGCTATATGATGGACACAAAATTCCTTAAAGTAAACATTGCAGTGCTCAGAGAGTATAAATCTTTTATAAAGCGGCTAGAAACTATATTATTAATTCTTACCAATGCACTCGTTTTAGCCATCGTATAAAATGTAACTAAAGGTTGAACTGAGTTAGCACGCACAAATAGAGTGCCCTTGTGTGTGATAAGAACTTTTTAACTTAAAATTAGATATTTTCCAGAGTTGTACAATAGTGCAAAAAAGCATACGAAAGAAATAATTGTAACTAAATTAGGGGGAAAATACTAGAAAATTAATAAATTTAGTAATAATCTAAAGTCATTGAGGAGATATTAGAAAATACTATCAATAGCAGTGCAAGCATAATAAATAATTAAAATCAGAAAAGTACAGTAAAAGTTAATATTTTTGAACCATAGGTTTCATATTTGCTGGATGAAAGCGTTTGAATTTTACGAAAGAAAAAGAAACTTTTTAAAAATTTGGAACGAGGCTTAATTCATGTTACGCAGCACAAAGCATTGTGGAAGAGTTTTGAAATTCAACAAAATATAATTTGAATCGTAAATGCAGCCTCGAGTCAAAGTCCCGGCCGCTGCGAAAACACTTTAAGTAAAATAAGGTATTTTTGCATTTTAATTTTTTCAGAGCTACAGCATCATCGTAGATTATTGAAGGTTGACTCTCGTAAAAAGACAGTTGAGCTGGCGAAAAAAAATTTTCGTAGAATATTATTCCTAGGCATAATATTAGTGCCAAATGAATAGAGACCAGCGTAGTAGGTGAGAAAAAAATTAACGAGAATCCCGTGTGAAATGCTTGAATTAGTATTACGACTGACCAATTTTCATTTGGGAATACTTATGTAAACAGCAGTTCATTTACACAGAATTCGCAATACTAGTGCTACACTCTTGAAATTGTCGGGACAGCTCACCAAATGCATATGTTTAAGACTTAATTTTGTGGCATCATTAAAAAATAGTGATTAGCGATAATTAGGCAAAATGATGACGTCATTTGCTTATGGGTGTCATGTGCCGAATTTTGTGAGTTTTTGGCAAACATTGATTTAAGCGTTTCTGTAGGTTGTCAGAATATTAATTATAGTGTCTGAGAAACAGGCTAGATGTAGCTAGCGTTTCTTACACTTAGTCCTGCTTAAATGATAGTCCATGACAAGTTTGACGAGGAAGTTTTACAGTACAGTAATATTGAACGTGCGAAAACTTGTGCGGTGGCATTTTTGCAACATTTTCTGGCTTGTGCTTGCAAAAAGTTGGCAGTTTTTTGAAATATTTTGGTACAACGAAGTACTGCATTTTGCCTAGTATTTCCTAGTCAGATTTGTCACGAATCGAGGTTATTTAAGCTTGTCAACTGATAATCGACCAAAACAGTCACGAATTTTCGAGCGAATTGCGAAATCATATGTGGTTATAGGACAACACTGTTTGTAGTTGCTACAGCTTTTCGATGGATAGAATAAGGCGAAACCTGCCAATTACGGTTTGACGGGCCAGATACCGATTTTTTCACAAAAATTTGTAATTTCATCATTTTTATACTGCGAAACAACAACTGGAACAGAAAACTGACTTTCATCTGTTCTTGCCAATGCAGGTCAAAATTTAAACTAAAGGAGTGACAATTTCACCGCAAATCTTTAACTTGAAAAGATTAAACTGAAAATGAGAAATATTCATTTGCGCATTTTTCTTTAAAGGGTTAAGATTACGTTTAAACTGAGGTTTGGGTGGGGTTAAGTTTGGAGTGAGTTTAAGAGAAAAGATTTAACTTTGAGTTAAATTCGAGTCGGAATTAATCGAAAAGGAATTTGCGGTGACAAATTTGAAATAAACACAAATGAAACATTGCATGCGTTTTGAAACCGCGACAATCCGATTCCAAGTTTTACCATACCGCAGCGTTGTTGCATTATGTATAGTGCTAAACAATTTTGGGTGGGATTTTTCAACAAAAACAATATATTTACGTCGTATAAAAGGTTCCATTTATGGTTGAATTATAAGCACAGACGTTTTAATGATTTATGAGTCTTTTGCTGCGGATAAATTTCCAACGTTTCGAGAAGGTTCGAAATTAAGGCAATACTAACTAAATTTTGATAAAAAGCAACATTGAGTTTGACACAGTTCGAGAAAATCTGAGTAATTGCTGTACCATTGCGTCTTACCGATATCACTTTCCATTTTTCATCAAAATTTAATTGTTTAATTACCAGGTATAGGCATAGTGGGCTGGCCGGCAAATTATAATTAGACCAAGAATTGCAGCACATTTTTCCTCTTCGGCTAAATTCAGTCGCTATATAAAGAAATAACATTATGATTGATATTTTATCTGAAGGTTGTATGTTTTTTGTTGACTAATTTTGGAATTAGATAAATCAACATTTTTATTTAATATGGAATAATTAAAGCGCTACCACCGCTGTTCAAACCAAAAAGCAGTTTAGGCCATTACGAGGCGTACAATCTATAGAATGACGTGAGCAGCTGGTCAAGTAGATGCATTTAGCTAGCCTTCAATTTTAACTTAAACGCAGATGGACTGGAAGCTTCATTCAGAGATTAAGCTAGGAATAAAAAAGGCCTCATCTGACAGAGCCAGCCCCTTTTTTGTAACTCAATCAATATTTAGCTTATCCATGCGGAAGGATTCATGTAAAATTTCAGAACTCCCGTAGAGTAAATACCCACTGCCTGAATTCTTGTTTTGGGACTACGTTTACCGGTACTTTAGCGTATAGGCTACTTTACGTATTACGTACTAGTGAAACTCATTTCCGCAAAGGAAACAAACCGAGAGAACGTCATATCACGCCGATAGGAAGCCGGCCTTTGATGTTTACAGTCGTGAAAATTTTCGCTGTCTATTTGTCAAGTTTCATCTAGAATTACGTCGGGAACAAATAAAAGAAGGAAAATTATCTTAAAAACAGAAATAAAGTTATGGGTATAAGCTGTTACGTAGTGAGTTATGCATTTTAAAAGAAGTTCAGATAATATATTTTAATTCCATGAACCAAATACGTTGTGGTTTATAATAAGAATACCAGCGTCATTCACGAGAGAGTAGTAGCCTATTTTCCAAGTATTTGCGAAAATACAAAACATTAATTTTATTGAATGTTTGCTCTATACACAATAGTATTTAGTGGGGCTTTATAATTCATGGCCCAAAATGTACTGCATTTCAAACTCTTATCAATTTTTGTTTTTTTTTCCGTTATTTTTTGAAAATTTCCCGTCTGCCACTTAAACGGTAGACACGGGTTCGAATCCCGGTCGGGTCAAACCCCAAAGACTAATTAAAATTGGTATTCACAACTTTTCTTGCTTAACGTTCAGCATTGTGAGGGGAAGTGTAAAGCCTCCACCGCTTGTGATGGACAGCTGGGCAGGGGGCAACTTGATTCAAAGAATGAATGGTACCTTTGCTGTCCCCTGGCCAAGGTAATTTGGTGAATAAAGATCTAAATATACAAGAATGACAATTTTTTTGGGTAGTATTCACTTTTAAGAAAACTGAATCTCTGGGGGCAAACTCCGTAGCCATTTGGGGACCCATACAGCAAACGTTTGCTGGCATAAATTGAATTGAGCAAACAATACATATATCAGGTGGCACTTTGCAAATATTGAAACTGAGAGGTGAATCGCAACTTACTGAAAAAAGATAGACATACAGCAATAACTTTCTAGGCCTGAATTTAATAATGTTTGCGAATCACTTTTAAAATTTCTTTAGACATTCTACTTTCATTTTGTGAATAATCGTCAATATTTGAATAGTTCAGAAAAAATATTGACTACCGTATATGCCGAACGTGTCTGTAGCCATGATTTTTTTTTATAAACGATTAATTTGGAACAAGGCAACAAAAAGATATCAAATATTTTCAGACGCCGAATATTTTGTCGAGGTGAAATCCAAAGCTCCGAAAGTCAAAGTTGTAGGTAAAAGCATCGTGAGACGTTAGGGGTCTACTTGTCTTTAAACGATTAGATAATATTAAGAACAAGTTAAGAGAGAGTATATTTTTCAAAATTATTTTGCTCCAGAAATTTTGAATTGTCGATGATGTCCATATTATGGATCTGGCCCAATTTTTTTTATTTGGGTATAAGAGTAGTTATACTCTTTTGTGAAGTGACTCTGACATGAAATTTTGAACATAAGAGTAAATGAAAATTCCGGTCAAAGTATATCTCTCTTCAATTAAAATTTCGAGAGAGGCTTACACAAGGGTTATAGTCAAGAGATTCCTAAACCAAGAATGCTCATTATGTCTCCCTAACTTTGCTATGTGTTTGCTGTATTACAACTTTTAAGAACTTCATTTTTGCAGCAATTATTAGGGTGTTTTTGTCGTGTTCACTCTTATTATAGTTTGATAGATCAAGTCACACCAAGCAAAAAATGTCTTACGAAGAGAAGATCGCTGGTGAATTAGCAAATTTAACTTTGTCTGCAGATGAAAAAGATCTTATTGTCAACGCATTCACCACCGTAGGTAAGCAATTGGTTACTTGAAGTGGGTGTGAATTATTTTTTGACTTTTTAAGATTAAGCGAGATTACCTATAATACACTTATTACTTTAAAGCTTTGAAAAAATAGTTGCTGTTATTGTAGTGCATTTACCCTTCTGTCACCGGACGGCGTCAACTCTTAACTATTGGACGATCTGCACACTTTACACTGCATTGACTACTTCGTGTTTGGAGGAATCCGCACCTGCTTAGGAATTGAGAGTGATCCGATGTTTCCATGAAAATTTTCAAATCCACTAAATTTGCTACTCTTGCTCGAAGCCACTAATCAGAGATAATCATTGCTCGAACCGGCATACTTGGATTTGATTCTCGGCGGGTTGAAGCCTAAGACTTTTAATCGATATTTACCGTTTTCCTCCTTTACGGTCAGCATTAAAAAAAGACAGTGGGAAAACTTCTACCGAGATAAATAGACAGGTTTTGGTATGGCTTGATAAACACAAATACGCTGCCTCTTATTTAAAGCAGAGTTGTAAGTCGGGCCGGGTTTTGCGGGTCGAGTTCGGGTTCGGGCCTAAAGTTGACAATATTTCGGGCTTAATTCTGGCCTGAGACGTGCTTTTTGTTTTAGGTGCACAAAACTATAATCAAAATAACTTGGCAACATTGCTGAATGAAGACTTCATTAGGTTTTTTTCGGGCATAATTTGGGCTTCAAATTAGTTTCGGGTTCGGGCCGGGTTCGGGCTTATATTTTCGGGTTCGGGCCTGAACTAGTCAGCCCGTTTCCAACTCTGATTCAAAGGCAGATTGGGAAAATATAGACCAAATAACTGTGCATTATACTTTTAGAAATTATTTTTGCACCAATTTTCAGACACCAACCAAAATGGGTTTGTCGAATTTGATGAGATCGGCGAATTATTCAAAGCAGCACAATGTCCTGTCCCCAACTACAAAATACGAATTCTCATGCAGGAAATGGATTTGAATAAAGACAATAAACTTAGCCCTGCCGAATTTGCACAGGCAAGTTTATCTACATAACTACAGTGAATTGTAGTAGATAAAATGAAAGGTTAAAGCACTCAGAATCTTACGTAAAATTGATTGATTACTAAAGTACCTTGTGTTTGCGATCTTGTAGCGATGACGAACGAAGGACGACGAGTGAAGAACACCAAACAGTATAATCATTTTTGCTCAAGATTATAATTATTCTTGCTGGGTTTACTTTACCAATTGAGCTCTTTCTTACTTTATGTATTATATTTATTGCGACTGCATTGTGGCGAAATTAAGTCTAATAGCTTCCTTAGGTCAAAGTTGCTGTTGGACAGACAAGAGGACCAACGGAAACCCAAAAAGTTTATCTCTCTCAAAATAGCAGAAAACGTTATACACCAAACGTTATACCTATTATATACCTTTTGTTTTAAACATTTCTGGTTCTCAGGGTTTCTCCCGCAGTTACTGCTTCCTCTATGCTGTGTTTTTCTGCGCTAGAACTTAAACGTTGATGACAATTTCAGCTCAGTCTGCACTCAGTGCAAAATGGTAATCGTACAAGCGTATCGTTAGTTAATTTCAACCAGCTGGCAGCTTCGTTGCTGGTAAGGTAACACGTCGAGCGTACCAATTTTCTGTTTAAAATAAATGAAAAAATTGCTCGTACACTCACGATTTTACGCCCAGTGTAAATCTTGACTCCAGAGAATCTGCTAGTTGGTTAAAATAAACTTAGCATAGGCTCGTAAGTTCAAGACTTTACGCCACAGTGTAGACCGGGCCCTTGCGTTGTTGTAATTGCATTTCTCTGTAGATTTACGCCAAACACACGGAGAACGAAACAAGCAAGACGTTCAAGAAAGCCGTCAAGACTCAGCAAGGAATCGTTACAGCCGGAGTGTCCGCTTCATCCGCTGAAGGAACACAGCACTCGTATTCCGAAGAGGAAACTGTAGCTTTCACTAACTGGATCAAAAAGGTGCAAGAATCGTTTCATTGTTGCAGTTGCATATTTATCCTTCTGCCCAGTAGTGCCGAAACCCGGGAAGAATATATCCCCACCAATAATTTGACTGAATCCCTCTCAATAATTTGACTATGGTCTACATCTGCATCCCCCCCAATAATTTGACACTGGTCTGCATCTGAGCGCTGGATGATGTTTGGAGCAATTTTTTGGTCTTCACTTGAATTCGAGGAAAACAAGTCTTCCATTTTTGGTGAAGACCTTTTTTTTGATCTTCACTTAATTTGCTTACTTGAAAAAAATCGTCGTCGAGGTTCATCCCCCCAATGTTGAAAATGGGGAAAAATTGGGGTAAAATTGCAAATTATCCCCCCCAATGCTCAATAAACATCGGCACCCCTGCTTCTGCCACCGGACAGCGTCAGACGCTACCTGCAGACTGTTCATTGCGATTACTACTTCGTGTTTGGAGGAATCCGCAACTGCTTAGAAGTTTCCAATAATCCATTGTTCCTGTGAATTTCTTCTAATCTAATAAATTAGCTGTTTGTTCAAAGTCACCAATCAAAGATAATCATTGTAAAGTGTCTTATTCAAGGACGCAACACCGTGACCAGGGTGCGGGTTGAACCCAGATCATGCAATCAGGGTCGTCGTAAAAACAACGCCTTACAGCTTATTGACAAAGCATAGACCTTTTCATTATTTCAAACTAAGTTAGTGTGTTTATTGGTTGTCTTTAAAAAACACTGTCACCATAGTTTTCTACGAAGAGTAAGCTTGACCATGTCTCATCAACTTCATCACATCGCTATTCCTTTATGCACGTGCAAAAATACAAATGCAATCAAGAAACAAAAAAAAAGTTTATACCTACCCCTTGTACAGTAGATAACTCTGCTGGCAGTGCTGTAGCATATTGGTGTTCCTCCTGCTCACAATACATATTTGGTGTCTTGATAGGCTTAAACCTAACCCTCCAAGTCTTTGAAGTCGAGTTTTTCACTGTTAGCCAAAAGTTGGGATAAGCCTAAAATGCATTCTCACCTAACCTGAAGTTGCTGCGTTTCGTCTTTTTCACGATATTGCAATTTTAAATTAACAATTTTTCTCTTACTTCAGTGTTGTCATTTTGTCAGTGTTGTGACAGAGGATTAACTTTTGGAAAGCTGGCTTACATTTATAGAAAAGCAGCTTTTTTACAGTTCTGAGCCTTTACTTTGCTTTGACAATAACTCTACTCTACCGCAAAACATTTACTGAGAATCAGGACCATGCAGTGACCTTTTGAAATTTTCTACTTGGCGATCCTAGCAAAATTTCTGAGCGCACAAAGCCTTTCTAAAGGGAATACTGAGCTGTTATATCTCGGGAACCGAAAGTCGTATAGAAAGCTGAAATTAAGTGAAGTTAGTCTTTTGATACGTCAAAATTTTTTGAGAGAAAACCGAGCAAAAATTTTTCGACCTGAATGTCGTTTTAACTTTGGGCCTATTACGTTATATCTGTAAGTGAGTGGAGGTAAATGTACACAACACGGAAATGACGGCGCTGTTGCTCGACGTAGTGGTTATTAACCAAGCACGCTATTTTTGTATTTTTGCGCGAAAATTTCTTTTTCTGACTCACACAAAGCGAGCTGCGGTTTCAAACACAATCCATAAAATCTTTTAAGACAGTTTTTAATGTAATCAACATTAAATATTTATAACACGAAAATATGCGTTATCGATGATCAGAATTTGTTTTGCATGTAAGTTTCTAGGCTACAATATACAAGTTTCGCCTTCCAAAATTTCATCACGGTGTACTGCAATTCGATATTTTCACGGAGTATGAAAGCGATTGTTGCTTGTTGCACTGCAATTTTTAAGCGATCTTTTTAATGTGTCTTAAATTTTTGCTCATAATTTGGTATGAAAGAGGTAACAAGATTTTTTCATAAAAAACAATATCATTTGCCAACCTCCTGTAAGAAAATATTGAATACACAGAGTGACCCAGAAAAACAAGACCCACAGATACTTGAATAAAATTTCTCAATTATTTCCTTTTTTTCTCGAGGTTGTAGTAGTTGATTTAGTTCATGGAATATTGCAACGATAGCTTTTTTCCACCATGACTTCGTCAAACAAAAAAAATCATTGTGTGTGGAAGCCTTATTTGGGTTCTGTTTTTTTTGGTCACCCTGTAGAAGCGCATGTTTTTCGCGAAAAGTCCGACAATAAAATTGACTAAAATTTAAAGCTTTTACATCTCTGTTTGAGAATACGATCAATGTCATAGCTCATGGGGAGGGAGGGGGCCGGGGTGAGCCTGGTAAACTTTCATTTCATTAATTCCTGTGTACTCGTGTTTGTCATCACCTTTTTTCTCGGTCCGAAAAATTGGTTTCCAGAGTCCTGAAGACCTTTTTGATCTTCAACTATTTCAACCATGGTCTTCACGTATTCTCGGAACAGTCATTTTTGTTTTTATTAGTACGAGCATTGTTTAGATTTTACTTAGCTCCGCATGATTTCTACGCGTCTGGCTGCATCAGGGCCATTAAGAGAAATTTTGGACTTGGGAACAAGAAAATGTAAACAGGCCCCCACAAACAGGAAAGTTCCGAAACCAAAAAACGGTCACCGCGAGGATTAGAGTCGAATTTAAAGGGGGACCTAAAGTTTTATTTAGGCTCAGTTTCCTGACACCGCTAGATCCTTAGTTAATTGGTTGAGCTCGACATTCAAACCGTTCGGGGCCCCTAAATCTGGATGGGCCCCCGAAAAAGTGTCGAACTTAGGTAGTGCGTCCTCCCTCTCAAGCAACAGCGTCCATACTTTCGAAACCACCTCCTTTGTATAGAAATATATTATTATAGTTGGTCGAGCGGCTCACGTTCGTTTCTGGAGCGGAAGGTCTGAGGTTCAAATCTCGGGTCAGTCAAATTGGACACAGTGTTGCCAACGGCTCGCTACCGCTGCAACATTTCTTCGAAAGGAGCTGTGTTACCCGGGCGCATTGTCGCGGAGATGGGCTCCGCAAACTTGTTACACGCTTCGGCGTAGTACAACGAGTATGATGAAAGATTTGATTTGAAGAACTTTATTTATTTGGAATCGAACCTTATTTGATTAATCTTTGTCATGTTTTGCAGCATTTGGGAAATGACCCAGATTGTAAACATTTGATCAGTGGCATGACCCCAGATGACCTCTTCAGAGTAGTCGAAGACGGAATAGTTTTATGGTAAGAATTTGTTTTTGTATTACGGTACTCCTTCGGTAACACTTAAAGTGAATCACGTAGGAAAATATTGATATATTTTGGTTTCCAAAATGTTTACCTTATTATTCTTTATAAAGTAAAGAAAATCATGAGATTGAAAATTCGTTAAAAATTAAGAACAGCCAGCCTCAGTTCAAAATCTACAGGTTCGAATAAAAAAGTGTATTAAAAAATCAATTTTTCTTGCAGTAAAATGATCAACTTGGCGCAGCCAGACACTATTGACGAGAGAACAATCAACAAGAAAAACCTGAATATCTACAGAATACAGGTTAGCTGAACGATTTCGAGTCTTAGCGAGATAATAACTTACTCCACAGCCTCTACATTATTTGTTGCAACTTGAAATGAAAGCTTGAATATTTTTGGAAGACTTTTTTAGGATTCCATGGCTCTTGATTTCCGTATGCATGAGCTCAAGCCCTTATTGATCAAAGGTTTAATGAGCAATCCAAAATTTGAAGAATGTCTTTCATTTAATTGATGCAAGCAGTGGCGCAACCACGTGGGGGCTGAACGAGCTTCAGCCCCCCCCCTTAGCCAAGTCACTTAGAAATTTTAACCCAAATTGCTGCAAGCGTTTAAACATGTTTTGAACTTGATCAGTGAGTAAAGGAAAGGAGGAGCTTTAAGGGGCTGAGCAATTTAATTCTTCAACTAGCTTTCAAATCTTAGCAATTCAGATCGTTTAAATGGCTCTAAAAAAGTATAAATTTGTTCCGAATGGCGCTAAAATGGCTATTTCTTCTGAAAAAATTACAAAAATTGACCAGTGGCTAGGAGCTTCGCCCCCAGACCCCCGTCTGCTGTGATACTTGTGAATAACGCCAGTTTGCTCAGCACGCTGCCCAAATGAACATTTTTCAATCACAAAGAATTTACCCTTGAGTTCAAGTCCTTCCCCTCGTTACAAAATCTTGGTTGCGCCCCTGGATGCATGTTGTGCTTATGATTAGGCTCAGAAACGCAAATTTGTTCATCATATCTCTGTAACATTCTAGTCAGCAAATTGAATTTCCCCCCTCAGGTCGGGGTGACTGGCACACGTTTGCCTCAATATCAACAACGTTATAGAAATGAAAGTCAATTAAGCGATCTAATTCTTAAAGCTAAAAACGTTGCCGAAAAAACAAATGCTTATTCTCGTTGAATCACCTCGGGCATGTGACGAGTAGGTGGGGCCCATTTTTGTTCCATTGCGCGTTGCGTCTAAATAATACAGTTCATGTTGAAGAAATGTCAAAGGGGCGGAAAGACTTTGGAAAATCTGTGTCCCATTTGACCGGCCCGGGAATTGATCCCAGGACTTCTGGTTCCAGAGTCAAACGCGTTGCCATTTGACCAACTGGACGGACGACAACAAAAATATAATTAGAGTCCCAATGTACAGGAAATTTAAGTACTGCTATACTGTACAAGTTTGTAACAGCATCGCATACTTGTCATATCGGTCTAATCTAAGGCATAGGTGTTTTCGTTTTGCAACAGTCATAAACGTGTTGAGTTTTTGTTATTTTTGTTTGCCTGTCCTTACCGCAAGCTTTTCAAACTTTCAAACATTCACCAGGCAAAATATTCATATGCAAATGCACTGATGATGGATAAATAATGAGCTTTTTGACGAGTTGTTTTCTGTTTTCGCTGTCGCGGAAATCACTCTCAAAGTTCAATTCATTTTGGAAATTTAAACATGTTTCAAGCTTCTGATTTGTATTTGCCTTAGATAACATCAAACAACCATGCTGTCATGTACTTACACAACAACAGTACATGTTCCAGTGCATGATGAGGAATCGTACTTTGCCTTGTGATGTCTTTTGGTTTTAGCCTAGCCAAAACTGATTGTAGAGCTGCAGAAGTGAATTGCTGCTTGACTTAAAAACTTCTCGTAGGTCTCTTCACTGTCCCTGGTCGCAAATTTCAATTTAAACTACTGTAGCTATATTTATGTATTGTTAAATTAGCGAAAAAACTAAATTGAAGTTGAATTGAAAAATTCAAATTGAAAAACTGGTCATAAAGCGTAATGACTTAAACTCTGATACTACATTTTCTCTTTCTGAGCACTTTTTTATTTATTTTTCGAAAAGGCGAAGCGACACCAAGACAAAAGGAAAAAAACTGAAGCAACTGCTGCTACAAAAGTAGACAGCATTTAATTAAAGCGATAGTCTGCAAAGTTTTGCCACTCCTTGGGTCCTTAAATTACAAAAAATCATGTTTTTCAGGAAAATATAAACTTGGCTCTCAACTCCGCTTCCTCAATTGGTTGCAGCATCATCAACATTGGGGCCCAGGATATTGCCGAGGGGAAGCCCCATCTCATTTTGGGCCTGATATGGCAAGTCATCAGAATTTTCTTGTTCGCCAAGATCGATCTCATGAAAACTTCAGGTAAAAAGTAGTTGATGACCTCATCAACTTTATCAAGTTAGTGATGTAGCATGCAAACAACTTGTCTTATGACGCCATAATTAATAATTAAATTAGGGTTTTGAAAGCTATAAGATTGAACTTAATGAATCCGAACGCTCCTCATAATGAGTGGGGGCAATTTCTTCCTCCTGACATTATTTTTTGCGTATGAAACAAAGTCATTTACGATACATCGGGCTATGGTTTTTGAAGAGATTTTTTTAAATCAGGACCAGGGGGAGTTCCGATAAAAGATGCAGAGTTTCTGAAGCTACAACAGTGTCATTACCGTTTGACCATTGTGCATTGGATACAATACAACTTAATGATAAAGAAACGGATTAATAAAAAAATTTGATAGCAAATTGCTCTAGACTAATTGCTCACTATGCTGCTTTTTTAGATTTGGCAGCACTTCTTGAAGAAGGGGAAACCCTAGAAGAGTTAATGAACCTTTCTCCCGAACAGCTCCTGTTGAGGTGAGAGATTTTTGCTCTAGAATAAAAATTATAAAAAAATGGATTTGTAACAAAAACGGTGCTCTCTGCTGAGGATATATATAGCTTTTGTTTAATCTTTTGTCTGTTTTGATAATGTTTTTTGCTTCAATTTTTTGGTTGGTGTTTTTAGATGGATGAACTACCACTTGGCCAATTCGGCCAACTACCAGGCTTCGGCGGCTCGTGGGAAGAAGATCACAAACTTCAGCGGTGACATCAAAGATTCTCTGGCTTATGCCTGCCTACTGGAGCAAATTCAGCCTGTAGATGAAGATACGAAAGAATTCGAACTAATACCAGCTATCAATTCTAATGGCATACTCAAGGTAAAAACCCCAGTGGTAGATTTAGGATTTTTGGGGGCCCGTGATAAAATTCAAATCTCTTACCTTTTTCGAAATATGTTGATGACAAAATTGGAAGAATGGAGACTTTCACATCTCCGGGCCCCTTTGACGGACCCAAACAGATTTGAAGAAGAAAAAGATCTTTGCACCTCGCGGCCGTTATATTCGGTCCCTATATCCTGCAGCCAATGATACCGAGTTCCATAGAAGTTGGGCTCGTGGTAAGTTGTTGCTGGTAATGTACTTGGTCTACACAAAAACGCAATGAAAAGCAGTTGTGATTGTAATTATGTTTTATTTACCAAATTGCCGTGGCCAAAAGACAGCAAAGAGGTCTACGGTCTTCGAGTCAAGCTGTCCCCTGTCAACCTGTGTAATCATATACGGTGGAGGTTTTACTCTGTCCTTTTTTATTATTGAACGTGAAGTAGGGAAGCTGGAAAAAGCAATTTTTTTAGTCTTTGGCTTGAATCGACCAGGAATCGAACCCAGGTCTACCGTTTCAGTAGCAGACGCTCTGTGGACTCGACCACTAATCGGTTCTTAATTTCTTTATTTGTTTTAACGAATTGAAGGGGCACGTACAGTTAATTATTCACCAAAGCTCCCTCTTTTTGAATCTCCCAAATCAGTGTTATGATAATTTTTTTAGGTTGGAAACGACCTTGAAAGAGCTGAAACAATGCTCAAAGAAGCAGATCGATTAGGATGTAGGGAGTTTGTAGCACCAAAAGACATTGTGCGGGGAAATGCTAAACTTAACATGGCTTTTGTTGCGAATCTTTTCAACACCCACCCAGCTCTCAAAAAAGTGGAAATTGACGAGTCACTAATCGGTAAGAATATTGTCTTTTTGCATTTGCACTGTATTAGAGTACAGAGATGTTGGTTTTCTATGAAATGGCCAGCGATTTAGTCGAGGAGAAATCGTTTTACAGTTTATTACGAAGCAACTTGCATTAACCCAACTAACGCTGGTAAAATACATCATTTGAAAAGAGTAAGTCTGGCGTGGACTTCCACCACCTGCTACAGTCAAATGCTACTTTTGTCAAATTAATCCTCGGAGAAAATTTAGATAATTTTGAAGTACTTCCGTTTCTTGAAAAAGCAATTGCTTTTGTATTGAAGTAATATACGGTTTTAATTCAGTATGATAAAATATAATATAATTTTTAGAGGAAACTCGGGAAGTTAAGACCTTCAGAAACTGGATGAACAGTCTTGGAGTTGCCCCTCGCGTATACAATTTTCCGAAGTAAGCACTGATGTTTAGCCTTTGAAATTTTAAATGTGATTAAAGTGTCAAAAAACCTGACCCCGTGAAAGCGATTGCTGTTAAATTTAAACCGAATCATTTTGTTGCTTTAGAATTCATATGTTTTTGCTTTTTTATCAATATACCGACGCAATTTTTTTATGTTACTTGCTCCAGTGTCAGTGCCACAACGCGGGGTAAGGGGCTAAACCACCTTAGCCAAGTCACTAAGACAACTTAACTGGTATTTAATATTTATATATGCAAGCTTTTAAACATGTTTCGGACTTATTATTAAATAGAGGGGTCTAAAGTGTTAAAGTTTTTGCATCTTAGCAACTTAATTCTTTTTCGTGGCTTTAACAGGGGATTTACAAGATTTTTTTTCCAATTTGCGTAAAAATGCAATTTTCTTCAAGAAATCACAAAATTCGTTCAACGGCTGGGGACTTCTTTCCCAGACCCTTATAAACGTGCTTTAAATATCTTCTAAACTGTTTGGTCTTGAACGGTTTTAATATTTTCTTTTCGCTACAGCGATCTGAAGGACGGAGTTGTCTTGCTGCAATTGTACGGTCACTTGGACACCGAAATTGTGGATGACAAGAAGGTCAACAAGCCGCCGTACACAATGATGGGTAGGATACCCTGGTTTGATTAATTTGTTGCTGGCTTGAGTGCCTTTGGATTAAGTGACTCAAGAATTTTTGCTCTTTCGCTCGAATGAGATTGTGGTTGCTTTACCCAAGTCTACACTGACAGTAAAACTGTCAGCGTACGAGCGTATTTTTAGTTTGTTTTAAACAGAAATTAGGTACGCTCAGCCTATCCAGCGTACAAGCTGCCAGTAGGCTAAAATAAGCAGAGTATATGCTCGTACGCTCAAGATTTTGCGCCCAGTGTAGACCGAGTCTAACGCTTTGCGCCGTTTTATTTGTTTCAACTAAATGGAGCAGTTTGTACGAAGCTGGTGACTGATGCAATACGCCAAGAATACATTACAGTTGGTTGAAACAAACAAAGGATAAACGTTAAAACTGAAACACTTATGAGTTTACGCCAAAGTTTGACCAGCAAGACAGTGACTTAGACATTACTTCGTTCAGGTAAAAGGAACACATCAAATCCAAAAAATAAACAAAAATCTACAACCTGAATCGTTCCAAAAGTATGAATTTTGTACTGAAATTCAACAATATAGAATGCATTAAAAAGGCTTGACAATTTCTCAAAAGAAATCGACCCCTCTTTTGATATACCCCTGGATCACGATTTAACAGTTCAGTCATGAGATTGACCCACTTTTATGATTTAATATTAGGATAAAACATTATCATTTATTTTTAGGCGGAAACATGAAGAAGCTTGAAAACTGCAACTATGCAGTAGAATTAGGCAAAAACTTGAACTTTAGTTTGATTGGAATTGACGGTTCAAATATCAACCAAGGCGACCCAACTTTGACGCTTGCTCTTGTATGGCAACTAATGAGACAGTGAGTACATGCCTCGGCTATTGTCTGCTGTCGAGAAAGGGTTTTAAGTTCAGATAATGTTTCCTAAATTCTTGATCCGATGGATTACGGGAACGGGAAAAGCTAGCAACTTGATATGCAATCTTTGACAGTTTTGACCGATCATGCGTATTTACGCGCAAAGATACGCGTGGTATCTTTTTTAATGTAAATGCAAAACGAAAACAGCAAAAATATGCAAACAAGTGACGCGCGTAAGAACGCGTGATGAGCAAAATGAGCCTAATCACATTGATGAAGATGTAGCTTGTAGGGCATCTGCCTGTGCTCCATTTTTGGACTCCATCCATTTTGCATGTGAGTTGCAACAAGTATAGAACACATACATTAAACTGCTGCCTATTAGACGAAGAGTTGGAAGACAGCAATCATGTAGTCAGTCATATTGCAAATAAAGTGAGTTGAAATTTTTCACAAAAAACGCTAAGAAACGTATTATTTTTTTTACAGTTATACGCTCAAAATTCTACAAGATATCAGTCGCGACGGATCGACAACAAAAGATAAGGATATTATTGCCTGGGCAAACAAGAAATTGGAAGATGGTGGAAAATCCAGCAAAATTGCTTCCTTCAAGGTAAAAAATTTACACTAGTTTCTCTTACCTGTGGCAAAAACTGAGTAACAGCCAAGCAAGATTCATGTGAAGTCAAAATATTTTGAGAAAGCTAAGGAGACGATGAAAATTCAGACTAAAACCACCTTTAGAACGTTGCCAGCGACACTGCATACTAATCATCGAAACAAAAATAGACTTAGTCACTCGTACATATAAACCAAGCTCATTGCGCCCGTCCTACAAAATCAATGCAGAGCACCCTTTTTTGGGTTCTGTTTTTGAATTTTTTGTCGGAATGGTCCACAGCGGTAACAAAGTTTAGTCGCTTAGACTGCTTAGCCCAATGAGAAATAAGCATTAGGTGTCTTTTCCAAGAAAACAACAACCATGATCATTGGACAAATTAAACCAGGCGGCAGCGACTAACTTTTACATCACTAACCCAACGCTCTGCCATGGTGAAACAGTTATTTTTAGAATTGAGAAGCGTTGTTCTGAAATGGCTAACGTCGCAACGCAGCAAGTTATATATTCTTATGCAACTACCTTACATTCTATAGCTATTATAGTCATACTGTAAAGCTTAATACCTAAATTTTTACTTTATTATCTCACTCCGTAACTATTTTTTTATTTTTTCACGCAGGACCCCTGCATCAGCACATCACATGTTGTGGTTGACTTAATCGACTGCATCAAGCCTGGCTGCATCAACTATGACATTCTAACGCCAGGAAATGATGAGGAAGAGAAAATGAGTAATGCAAAGTGAGTGAAGCTTCCTAAGCCTGGTGCCTTATCGTCTGCAATTTTGAGGATATGTATAGACATTTTGTGCCCCATATTTCTTTGGCCAGGAGACAGCGAGAAAACCTTGCGGTTTTCGAGTCAAGCTGCCACCAGTCAAGCTTCCACCTGCCAAGCTGCCATCTGCCCACCTGTCTGCCACACACGGTGGAGACTTTATACTGTCCCTTTGCTGAACGTTAAGCATGAATGCTGTGAATACCAATTCTATAGTCTTAGGTTCAACCGACCGAGAATCGAACCCGAGTACATCGTTTTAGTAGCAGACGCTCTAACCACTTGATCACTGATCGACTACTGTAGAAACATTTGCTGTTACTCATGAATTTTTTTTTTCATTATATTCCCGGATTTAATTTGCTCTCATTATGTGGTGAAAAAGTTTAGGAACAAAAATCATGATTTTGGCAAAGCATTGGCGAATTTGAGTAGAGAGGAGCCGCGGTTAACGACTTCCTAAATTTCTAAATCAAGAAAATCTTCAAACCTGTTATGTGAAGCCGCGCTGCTTACACTCGCAGTTTAAGGGTCTTTGTTTCGGCAAATATTAGTACTCTAAAGTTGTCATAGAAACTGTTATATAATATTGAGATACTTTTAGCGTGATGTTGTAAAAGTTGGACATATATTAGATGATTATGAACCTTTTAAAAATGTTTGCATTGTAAAACAAACTGGTTAACGTAGTTTCCAATTTTGCAAAAAAAAAGTACCCTCTAATAAAAAATGCGTTAAATTAACCTCCAAAAAAATTAATTGATACCTTCAAAATGCTCAAGAAGATTTTAAATCAATTGTATTGGGTTTGATTTAACGCATTTGGGTTTACCAAGTTACCCACTTTTTGCTATGTACTCTGAAACGACATTTATTTTCCAGGTATGCTGTTTCCATGGCCCGTAAAATTGGGTCCAAAATCTACGCCATTCCTGACGATCTGGTGGAGGTTAATCCCAAGATGGTGATGACTATTTTCGCTTGCTTAATGGCTACTGCTATGGATAACCAAGAGGATGGTCCGCCTCCCGAACAATAATTGGAGAGAAATATTTCTGCCAAGTTTTGGAATTGCCTTGCTGGAAATCAGCATTTACTGTCGAAGCTAGAAAAAGATTTGTCTTTTTTTTTGCTTATTACCAAAGAAGGAAATGTGTATTGTGTATAGTACAGCTTTTTTGTTTGAGCTAATATTTTTATTGGCGTAGTCAATTTCTTACAAGCCGCTACGGTAGTAACTTTTTGTACTTTTAAAATTGCATTATTACTATTCTATAAACTATATCAAATCATCATGAGTTATTTGTTACGTTTATTGTATTGGCATTTGCTGAAACTCGAAAGACCTATCGTTTTTTCCTATTCCATTAAACACCGTGTTACAGGTGGGCAGGTGGCAGCTTGATTTGAAGACAGAAAATTCCCTTTGCTGTCTTCTGGCCAAGGCAACTTAGTGAATAGAAATGTCGTTACGATATTTGGAATTTCAAATTTTGAAAATTTTTACTTTGGCGGTATTACTAAATATGACAGTTCAATTGCAGTCTTGTTTATTTTGTAACGTATATCCTGCAATACATTTCAAAAATTAGTGAGAAGTGCAAGCAATAGTTTTTGCTTATTAATCTTTACCTACAGTAATGCAGAATATTTTTTAATGAAAATGTTGCATTTTTGTCTATTTTACTTTTCAGCTATGGTACTTATTCGCTTGTTAATGACATAATATGTGGTACAAAAATTGATGATTTTTGCCTTTTAATGAGTTTTCAAACAGTGAAAAGTTGCATTCCAGAGGAGATTTCATATTGCTCAATATACCTATGGTTATAATTAATTTAATAACATTCACTACTGACGATTAATTTGAATTAATTCTTATATAAGCAAAATTTAGTTTTTGATAAACCTTACGTTCATTTTGATCATTTCTGTTTTTTGTTCCAAATCGGTGAGATATTTTTTAGGCATCTTGCAAGGTAGATTTATAGCCTAATAGCCGTTTCAAGCTTTGTGCATATGCATACTGCATTTTATTGCTCTCTAAATAAATTTATACGCAGAGAGTAGGCAAGAACATGGAGTGCAAAGTAGCTGGAAAGTTATCTAAAAGTAAATTTTGTATTTGAAAAAAATTTTGCGGTTTTACGAAGCTATTGAACTTTATTGCTTCGTCGCTCCAAAAATGGACTGTTTGGTACAGTTTCACAAATTTGGTTTTCATTTTTTTAGGTTTGTAAGACACGCTGTAGAAGATACATTGCAAGTTTTTGGTATGACTCGAATGAGAATCGAAACCAGGTTCAGGGGTGCCGAAACCTGGGTAGGGGATGGGGGGATATATCCCCCCCAATAATTTGACTGTATACCCCCCAACAATTTGAGTATGGTCTTCATCTGCATCCCCTCCAATAACTTGAATCTGTACTTGAATTCGGGGAAAAAAAGTGTTCCATTTCCGGTGAAGACCTTTTTTTTTTCTGCACCTAAATTCGGGGAAAAAAGTGTTCCATTTCTGCTGAAAACCTTTTTTTTTGGTGTTCACTTAATTTGCTCACCTAAAAAAAGTCTTGGTCGAGGTTCATCACCCCCAATGTTGATAATAGAGCAAAATTGGTGTAAAATTGCAAATTATCCCCCCCAATGCTTAACAAAGATTTGCACCACTGACCAAATTGCAAACTTTTAAAGCGTACAATGTGTGGAACCACCAGAACAGAAATAAGTTCTGCAGTATGAGTAGTAATCAGAAAACGAGTCAAAAATTGCAAGATGTTTTTTTCTTTTTTTTTGTTTCAAAGACCATCAATTCGAGAAGAACACAAAAAATTTTTTCAACACAACAATTTACATGCACTGCGGAATTGCAACAGCGGGGAATCGAACCTTTGCGCTTGCTAATTTGATTCTGATTTTCTATCGCTGCGTCTTCTGAAAGTGCAATTCGCTTGTAAAGTTCAGCTAATGCTGTCGGTACGTAACACAATGCAACTGTAGCAGTCATTAAATAAACAATAGTCGCATGATGCCGTTTTTGAGCCAAGACTGATCATTTTCATGGTGCGTGTAAATAGGATCTGAAAAAAATTTATTGTAGCAATTGAAAAAAGTGTAGTAGATCTGAAAAAAGTGTAGTAGTCATTGATTAAACAATAGTCGCATGATGCCGTTTTTGAGCTAAGACGGATCATTTTCATGGTGCGTGTAAATGGGGGCCGAAAAAATTTTGTTGTGTTCTTTCTGATTTCTGAATTTAATGGTCGTTCTGTTTTATGAAAAAAAAAAAACGTTTCTGAGCTTCAAGCGTTAGATACAGTGGCCATTTACCATTTTTAGCCACTAAAACATGACTCTCTGAATATTATATTCACTCCAATAGTTCCTGGTACAAACGTTCAAAGGGTTAAAACACTTTGCAGCTATTGGCATAATGCAAATAATGTAGGAATGAAAAAGAAGAGATTACAATTACAATTATATCATCAGCTGATCTGTTACAGAATGTTAGAAAAAAGGCTACAGATGAAATTCGAACCCAAACGCGCTATATTAGAAACGTATGTCTGATTTTGAAATGGCAACAGCCTTTCAACGCCGAAAAGGTATTAGGCCCGTTTCACACTGGCGACAGCTGGTAGTGCGACCAAATTGGTCGCTCGACCAGCTGGGTCAAGATTTAATGTGATTCGGCCAAAATTTGTGTCGTACGACCAAATGTCCGACAACAACCAAGTGTGAAAGACTCCGTTTAAATCAATGTAATCATCTGGTCTGACTTCTACTGTCGTATCGCCAGTGTGAAGCGGGCCTAAATTAGATCAATCACCTACCGTATAGCAATGCGTTAAAGCAAGCATGCGAACGGTCAAATTTTTCACGGTTTTTATATCAGCCATCTTACCAGCCGGTTGGTCGAGCAGTAACGCACAGGCTGTTGCCCTGGCGCGATGACGCGAAGATAGGCACTGCATAATGATTACATTCTTCAGCATTGTACAGTAAATATAAAAAAAGATTTGATTTTTCATAATTCTACAGTGCTCGACGAATGGAGAATTAGATCCAAAAACGCAACTAAAACACTATAAAAAAAATTTGCGGCGTGCTTTCAAATTTGTTTGTGTAAATTTTATTCATGTCTTGGTATGATTTACCATGGCCTATCGATAGAGAATAGTACTTCCGCAATTCAAGTATAAGTATACACGTTTTGATTCCCACTCAGGACAAACTATAAATATCAAAATTAGTGCTGAAAAACTTTTTGCTGCGCGTTCAGCACTACGAGGCTCGTGCGAAGCAGAGTTGTAAGTCGGGCCAGGGTTTTCGGGTGGGGTTCGGGCCCAAAGTTGACAATATTTTGGGCTTGATTCGGGCCTGAGACGTGCTTTTTGTCCTAGGTGCACAAAAATATAATCAAAATAATTTGGTAACATTGCTAAATTTTTCAGACCTAACTTGACTTTCGGGTTTTTTCGGGCATGATATGGGTTTCAAATTAGTTTTCGGGTTCGGGCCGGGTTCGGGCTTATATTTTCGGATTCGGGCCTGAACTAGTCGGCCCGTTTACAACTCTGGTGCGAAGCCTCCACCGTGGGTGATAGACAGCTGGATAACAGCTTGTCTTGAAGGTCGCAAAGACTTTTTTTTTAGTTTTTCTGGTCAAAGCAACTTGACAAATTGTTTGTAATTGCCTATCTCCAAAGTATTCTTCCCGTACAAAATCCCGAACGGGCAAAATTCAGAATCGGACGAAATCTCAAATAGAAAAAATTCCGAAAAGACAAATCCCGAACGGGCAAAATCCTACATGGAAAAAGAAATCCCTAATCAGCCAAAATCTAGAAAAACAAATCCAATTTTGTCCAATTTAGGATTTTGTCCATTCATGATTTTGTCCATTTAGAATTTTGTTCTATTCAGAATTTGTCCGTAAACGGTAACCACAATCGTTGTGAGAGTAAGCAGATACCAATGATCGAAACCGCGCGCGTAGTTTATATGTTCCGTAAAAGGAATGAGTGTCACAAAAATTTGTCTGTAATACATGTATGAAAATTTATGACCTATACAACTCTGAGATTATAGAAACCGGATCAATCATTTGAATCATGAAGTTAGTAATGAGTGAACAAAAAAGCTATTTTTGATTGCAGCTGACGGCATTCAAAAAGTCTGTCAACGTAATAAAATTATTTTTGTTGAAAAATTCCTTAAACTTGACAATCATAAAAAGTTAGTGATACGCATATTTTAGCATGCGTTTGAAATACACAGCATAAGAGTTAGTGATAAGCAAAAGTTTCTCTTGTAAACTACAATTGACAGTTGTAGAGTCTAGGCTGCGTTTACACTGGGCGCGAAGCAAAGCGAAGCGAAGGCTGCCAACCTTCGCGAGTGGTCGCTTATGTGGCTTGCTTAAAATAGGCCGACCTCTCAAAAACAGTTTTGTCTTAGTTAAGTTAAGCAACTGCTCACAAAGTTTGGGTTCTGTTGCAACCTTTCGCAAATTGTCCATGACCACAGACTTTGGTTCTTCGCGTCCAATGTAAACGTACATTTAAGGCAAAATACGAAGAAATACGAAAATGTACGAGTATATTGGTGCAGTGTTTTCCTACTTTCCCCAATAAAAGATTTTGATTCTATACTAATCAAGTTTCCTTGGCCAGGAGACAGCGAAGGGAACTTTCGGTCTTCAAGTAAAGCTGCCACCTACCCACCTGTCTACCACATACGGTGGAGGCTTCACACTGTCCTTTAATTGCTGAATGTCAAGCTTGGTTGTGAATACCAATTTTATAATCTTTGGTTTGACCCGACCTGGAATCAAACCTGAGTCTACCATTTCACTACGAGATGAGTTACTTTATAAGCCTTATCTCAAATATGTAAGCTCAGTTAAAATTTTGCAGCAACAGTATTTTTGTTTCTAATTGCAAAATCAAAGTCGGGCCTAGAGTTGTAAAGGGGCCGACTATTTCAAGCCCGAACCCGTCTCAAAAATATAAGCTCGAACCCGGCCCGAACCCGGCCCGAACCCGAAAACTAATTTGAAGCCCAAATCATGCCCGAAAAAACCCGAAAGTTAAGTTAGGTCTGAAAAATTTAGCAATGTTGGCAAAATATTTTGATTATATTTTTGTACACTTAAGACAAAAAGTACGTCTTAGGTCCGAATTAAGCCCGACATTTTTGTCAACTTTCGGTTCGAACCCGACCTGAAAAGCCTGGCCCGACTTACACCTCTGGTCGGGCCAATTGGGCCGTTCGCGTTACCATATTTATTTTTTTCACTTACTTAAAATTCCCATTTACATATTATTGATGTAATGGTAGTTTTTCTGAGTTAGTACATTCGAAAAGCTTTCTCGCATTTATACGATTTAATTATAGCAGTTTCACATCGTTATTAGAGACACTGTCATGTAACGCAGTAATGCATGGTTTTCTGAGTAATCCTCAGCTCTATATCAAACGTAGAGTCTCACGTTTTGCGGAAGCTCTCTACTTAGCTTGTTGCGAAGTACAAGACTAAAAGCGTTTCAGAAACCAATCATCATTAGTCTTTGCATTTAGAAAAGTCATGTTTCTAATTCAAATTTTCCCTTTTTATATCAGCAAATACAGTAAGAGAAATATATGAACTGTCATAAAATTGTTGGAATGAATGAAAGAATATCTCATAACATCTTCGAAGAATTTTATTGTGAAAATTACTTTAACTTAATTAATGCATTCTTTGTAATTTTTTTGCTTACTTTCTCCACCTTGAAAAGGTTTAAATTATCTTGTTTTGAAGAACTTTTTTGCTAGAATAAATTCAGCAGATTTTTCGAGGACTTCAGCAATTCAGTTTACAATAGTTTCGCTAAAAAGCAAAAAAATATATAACCAGATTTTTGGAGCAAAGGCTTTCAGATGAAATCAGAAAAAAAAATACAGTTACGTTATTGACGGTTTGTACAACACAATTGTACTTGCTGCGATTTAGAGGCTGCATTACTAACGATAAAACCGAAGAGCGGTGGGTGGAAGCGGAAGAGACTGCTTCATATGCATGGATGAAAAACTGCACTTTTCATCCTTTAAATCAAATCAAAATTAAATCTTTTGTTATACTCGATGTATTACGCCAAACCGTGTCACTAGTTAGTGGGGCTCATGCCTAGGACATTGCGCCCAGGCAACACAGTTCCTTTCGAAGAAATGCTGCAGCGGCGGCGAGCCGTCGGCAACACTGTGCCCGATTTGACCGGCCCAAGATATGAGCCTGGGACATTCCGCTCTAGAGACGAACGCGTTACCGCTCGATCAACTGGCCGGTGCTTTTCATACTTTAGTCCATTTATCCACGCGTGTGAAGCAAGCTCTATTTGTCTTTCTAACCACACCAAAGCAGAGCGCGCTTCCTTTTTGGCTTTGTTCTTTAAGTTTTATTATTATTTTTTTTTTATCAAGAGACTACTACAACAGAGAGACACTAACTAGTACTTGGCTGCACTCAGAAATAGAGGTTCAGTGTTTTTTTCCGAAGTACCGTAAGAACAAACTGATTATTACCAGTTCGAGAACCGAATTAATTCATTTCGAGTTCGAGAATCGAATTAATTCATTTCAAAAATCGAAACTGGGAATGAAACCCAACTTCAAACCGAATTAGAGACAACACCCTTTAGGAGATTTGTAACATCTGGAAAAACAAAAAGTGTCTTATTGCGGTCGACCAGTTTGGTTAAAGCTTAAATAACCCAAGTAAGAGGCTATGTCTGGGCTATTTTATAAAGCTATTTTTCTAAAGTTAAGTTTTGTATGGGTTAATTGGCTATGCTGGAGCGCAACACTTAATACTGTGGCGTCGCTATGGATGGTGACTCCCGGGGCGGAGTCTTGTGGTGTCTAATCAAAATCATATCGAATCTTTCATTATACTTGCTTTATTTTGCCGAATCGTGTTACGAGTTTGCGGGGCCCATCTCCGGGTCAGTGCGCCCGCGCAACACAGCTCCTTTGAAGAAATGTTGCAACGGTGGCGAGCCGTTGGCAACACTGGGTCCGATTTGACCGCCCGAGATTTGAACTTATCGCTCCAGAGACAAACTCGTAATCGCTCGACAACTGGCGGGTATGATTTCATTTGATTTGATTTGATTTTGTGATGCGACCCTCATAAATAAGCTGCAAAATGTTTTATTTTAAAGATTGAGGTACTACTTCATTATTGTAGACGCAACTGTTACTTGACTAGCTCAATAACTTCTCATTGTAAGATTCTAAAACTTAGGAGTATGAGCAGCACACGTCTAGTATCAGGTGTGTAACCAGAAATCTGCAATATGGGCTGTTTCGGGGATCTATAGGCGGAACCCCCAGCGCTCGAAAATTTCGTATTTTTTTTGCAAAAATAAGTTTTAGGCTTATGTTGATAAACACTAATGCTTTCAAAACGTGCCATAGAAATTCGCAGCGCAAAACCATAATTAAACTGGTTGCATGAATGGAAAATGGGTGTGTGAGAGGTGGCTAATGGTAAAATTTCAGTTCTGTTATTTACAAGCTGGTTAATGAAAAATCTTATTGTTCAATGAAACTCACAAGGAGTGATCCATTTCGTCTATATTTTATAGAGAAAGATAATTTGGGTAAGGGAGGGGGACTAATAGAACGATATCTGAGTCGAAGCGATTGGTAATTGATTACTACTGAATAGCCACCCCATATTCCTAAGCTCTTTTTTTGTTTTGTTAAAACATATATTCAGCTTGTTTCAACAAGGGATCAAATTTGATTGCTTAGTTTTGGCCAATTTACAAATTATAGTGTGCCCCCTCTAAATAAATGTTTGAAAAAATGCTTCAAACTTTTTTTTGTCCATTCCAGTGTGCTAAACATTTCCAATGATATGAAACATAATGTTATTTTCTTTTTTGCTTGGTATCATAAAATGATGTCGCCCCAAAATGGTGATAACTGGGGCGGGCCGCCCCCCTAGTGACGCCACTGACACTATAGGTCAACGGTGGGCACACTGCGGCTCCCCGACATATATTTTGTGGTTCTTGTATTGAATTTTCATAAATTTCAAGATTTAACCCTTTGAACTACCGCTTTCTTTGAAAGTACGATCGACAAAATATTATTGTCACGTAACTGCGATACAACAACGCTCAATCGGCCAAGTTTGCTCGAAGGAGGTAGCAGCAGAATGAGGTTGCAAACTGGTACAAAGTCGTGTAGATACGCAACTTTAGCCTGCAGTTGCAGCAAAGTAAAAGGGTGGATTAGGTTATTAGTTCTACAAGGACATTAGTGGTTTTCACCAAGCAACAGAATGTTAACATAAACGCATGCAGTGACGTAGTTCTACTAGGATTTTTTCGTAGGGGGGAGGGGGATTGCACAAAAGGCGCGGTTTCCATTTAAGTTATTTCTGAAACTCGAAGTGAGGGGGGAGGTTTGCAAAGTTGTTGGAGCTCTTAAGTCTCAAAGATTTGCGGGTCAATATAGGGAAGAGCATTTTCAGAGATTAGCAAGTCAAGTAGCGGTGCAAGACTAATATGGATAAACAATCAATGTGTTTTTATTGCTATTACCGGTATGTTATTTTGTGTATAATGATTGTACGGCTCGCTGGTGTTTATGGATTTCCGCAAGCAGCTCTTTCTTTGAACAACTTAGCCCAACCCTGCTATAGATCGATGAATCGATTCTCTTCCACTGATTTAGCCGCCAGTATGTGATAATTTTTACATTTTAATTCCCATACGTTTAACAGAATATTACGTAAAAATGAGCTGCTTTTTACTAGTAATTGTAGTATTTATTGGATTTGCGTTCCACTATGGAAGTTCCTCAGCTTGCCCCTGTCTAACAGACAGAAATGAAATTTTTTGGAACGGTTTCATTTGTTCCAATCAAGCTCCATTCCGTGATAATAACGCCGCCTACAATGGTGACCTCGACTTGAATCGATCAGTACCTTTGTTTTGTCCACAAGACTTTGAACGTTGTGACTCGTCTACATTTTGCACCGAAAGTTGGGGAGATTGGACTTCTTTGGAAGCCTGTAATTCATCATGCCCAAACAATATGATTCTGTGGAAAAGATCGTGCAGCAAAGTAGGTTTTATGGCCTCGTTTTCCTATGATAGTTTAAAGTTTCTTTGGAAAAATGTTGAAAGTTTGTTGAGGTCTGAATTTTAAACCATGATATGAAAAACAATTTTCATTTGTGGTTTTTTAAACAGTTACTAATGTTTCCAATATAACTGTTGTATTAAGCTCAAAGCGTTTTGACGCGTTGACTGATCTCACCTCCGCGTCATTGCTCCCATGTTTCAAACCGTCTTACGAAAAAGCTAAAGCCTACCGTTAGTATTTTAAACTGTGTTCGATTTTCCGCCACCGGAATTTCAAACACCTGAATTCCCGTTTCAGTGGGAAAACTGGGCAGGGAGGGAAGTCAACTTTGGTTAATGTGAGCATGCTGTCCAGTTCCAGAAATTTTATTTTAGGAAGTCCTATAATGCTAGTGTTGTCTGCAATATTTGATTGAATTTGCCAACTCGATCTTGTATAGCTTAAGTCTTTGTTACTGATGAAGAAATCGTGACCTTTGTTATACTTGATATAACATCTAACATGTAGAGATTATTACACTAGATTAAATATTCAAATCCTTCTCACTTCCTCAAAACTTCTGCTGAATAAATATACCAAAAGTTGGACTTCAGACTTTGCTGAAGTTTCGATCAAGATACTTCAGATGATCTTGGGTATGGATATTCCGGAGTACAACACGTTGTTGGAATTTTAATTTTTATGGTTTATAACCTGTTGGTCAAGCGGTAACGCGTTCGTCTCTAAAGCTGCAGATCTGAGGCTCAAATCTCGGGCCTGTCAAATCAGAAACGGTGTTGTACGAACGCAATAACGCGGAGATACTGGGCCCTGCCGACTCGTTACACGCTTTGGCATAGGTGGGCAAGTTAACGCAAAACGTTAGCTTCGTTAACCACTAGTCCGTTAACAAACTTCACACCTCCGTTAACGTTAATCCGTTATTTTCAGCTTTAATTAACGGAAGTTAATAAAGTCCGTTAATCCGCTAACATTTTGTGTGCAACTTACATTTCTTTTTATTCACTCGCTTCTAGAACACGAATTGACGCTGTTAAGCTGATTGTAAGGAAATATTTATTGCTATGGTGGTCTTTTTGTGTTTTGAAAGTTACATTTGACAGTCTAATCTAGTTTTAAGATAAAAACAAGTTCAAATGCACAACGAAGCTGCATGATATTAACGATAAATCCTTAACGGAAGTTAACAGAATTTAACGGAAGTTACTTTAGTCCGTTAACAGCACTTAACGGAAGTTAATTTAGTCCGTTAACATGAAAAAACTTTTTAACGGATTAACGAATTAATGAAAAAGTTAGCTTCGTTATTAACGGATTAACGATTAACGGACTTGTGCCCACCTATGCGCTTTGGCGTAGTATAACGAAAGAGTTGATTATGTGATTTCTTCATAACCTAGGGAGTGAGGGTTAACTGCATTATTTTTACACCGCTCTAGCGTCATAGAAGATAACTTTTTGGGTCAGTTGCAGGAGGAATTATACTCCACCAGAGGTGTAGGCAGCAATTTTCAAAGGGTGTGAGGGAGAAGATCAACAAAAACGGTCTTGGGATCAGAAATCATGTTGCTGTTTTATGCAGACCATGGGTGGAAAGAAACAAAAAAAGGGGGGCATGGCACAATGCCTCCCCCTAAATATGCTGCTAAACTCAGCCCATTAAATCAAAATTTTTGTCTGTGGTTAATCGACTCTTGGGATCAAAAATTTCTATTGATCAAAAATTTCTATTAACATTTTTTGAATGGTGTTTTTCTTGGAGACTCGGAAGTAAATTGCAGACTGGCGGTAAACTGGGTAAAGTACCCTAATGAGTTTAGGATTATTTGAATATAAAGGCTCAGTTAGAAACTTTTGTCTTTTTATTTTTGGAAAAAGCCTTATAATACAAAAATTACATGAAAGTTTAGACCAACAAGTTTTTACACTCAAATTCTACTGCTCTCCCAGATCAGGCCATCTTGACAAATGCACCGCAATAGCAAGTAATTTTTCGATCTGAGAAATGGCTCCGCCTACAAACGATTGAATTCAACTGAACCGATGAAAAGGGAGACCTTGAAATAGGTGCCCGTAGATAAAACACCTCCCCCCATCTGAAAAACCGCCTTACCTTAGAGATGCTTAATGCGATATGTTTGCAGAGGGATATTCTACAAACTGGATGTCCACTCCAGAACGAAACCGAATCGTGTCGGTATGAAGCGTGTGAAAGCAAGAGTAATCAAACAAGGTAAAAGCACTGCAAAAATTGAACGATCTGTAACCTTGCTTGAACAGACCTTTTGATTCATTGTCTTAAACCATTGTTAGTTCTATGAAAACGGAATGGAGTTACGCGTTTCGTAACTCATTTAACTAATGCAAAATTTTGACCTAAATACCTTGAATCTTTTTGATATCCAACGAATAGCCGAAGCCCTGGAACTTCGTTTTAGGCTTTCTCTCCCATGTTTGGTATGTTCTTTTGTGTGACAAATTTAGCCCAGCCCTGGAGTTCCGTCTTGATTATAACATTTGGCATCATTTCAGTCCGAAAAACGTTATAAATTTTTGAAAATTAGAGTACAATTATGTCAAAGCTGTTTACAACCAATATTTGTTTTCATCGAGTGCATTGATTATTGAAACTTATGAACGTCACCTGCAAGCTGTATTGGCTTAGATCTGCTCATAGCTGTCAACGCTGTTTCAAGCGGTTTGCGCTCATCAGCATCCCTCCGCACTTCTACAAGCCTTGAGCATTTCCCAAATATTTTGTTTTTACTGGGTTATCACTACCGAACTTGCACATCATTAAGATTATACAGAAAATAAACGATTTTTCATTTGTGGTTCTTCACGAAAAGTCTCAAACGAAAAGCCGCTGTACTCTTGTATTAAGGACAGCTCTCGAGGTACAATAAAAGGATCTCCCTCTTTGAGTGACCTCGGAAATTAAACCTGAAAAAACTTGACTTCCGAATTTGACTTTTGTGTTTCTCTTTGAATGTATAGTTGTACTGGTTTCGCTTTTAGCTCAGGAATTTATGCAAATACACATTTCATGTAAAAACAAATTTAAAGCTGCTAAAAATGTGCTATTACTGTTTAGTAGTCACAAACCGTATCAGAGAACAGTTTCCTGATAAGCACATTGCGGTAAAAAATCATGTATAAGTGAGATGTGAGTAAATTTGAATAACGCCACCGATCATGCGTATTTACCAGTGGAAATAAGCGTGATATCTTTTTTAATGTAAATACAAAAAAAGAAAAGGCAAAATGCATGCAGTCAAATGACAAGCGTATTTCTGCCGCGCAATTACACGTGACGGGCAAAAGCCACCTTGCTGTATGTTATTGGGAATTCGCGCGCGCGTAAGACCTATGCTACTAATCGTTTGCGAAGAAGTACAGTATGTAATGTATAAAGGAGTCAAAATCTGAAATAATATTCCTTTAGCTATTAATTAAATCTTTAACAAAAGAACGATTTAATTTGCGCTACAAAAATTTTTAATTAGTTGTTATTAGTTATTTGGTCGGTTACCAACGCTCTCGGCACAGTCATTATTGATTGCGTTATTAATGCCCAATGACATCAATTATACAATAGATGACTGCTTGACGTGAAGATCGTGAGGTCCATTGGCAGCTTCCTTACTGTTTTGCGCTCAGTTTCATTTTCTGTTACGACTTTCTTACATGACTAATTTTGCTTTTCTATTCTGAGTTAAAATCGTGTTGACTTTGGCTATGTTTCCACTAGGCCATTTTGATAGAAGAGCATCGAAATTTATTAATCGTTTGCGTGCTTTCTTGCCTAAAGAATATCTGCGTGGAAGCCTCCGGAACAGCTACTAAAACGACGTCTGTTAAAACGACGTTTATTAAAACGACGTCTATTAAAACGAGGTCTATTAAAACGACGTCTATTAAAAGCACATTAAAACTCTGGATTGCAAACGCTGAAACATCTCAAATTATAATGGAAATTTGTTTGATTTGCTTATAACTAAAAAACGGTTTAACCGAGAAAGATGAATTTTGGATACAACGTGACAATAAGTAAAAGCGTCATGTATGCCAATTTTGGGGATCCTAGGTCACATGATCGTGATTTAGGCCTAAAACCGAGAAAAAACGGCAATTTTTGGGTCGAGAATTTCATTAATTCGCTTGCAGCTTAAAAATTCATGAGTGTTTTACAGATGGTAAAATGCACAAGTAGAACTTTAAACACCATGTGCTTTCAATTACCTTATGATGCTGCAAAAACTAATCAATTTATAAACTAACTAAAAAGTAAGCGTTATTTTGTGGATTATCCATTATGTTAACCACAACAGTGTTACTAAAATTTGTTAATATTTTCTGAATTGTTATTAAAATTTGTAAATATTTTCTGAATCTCTCTCCGCAAAGTCATCATAACCACTTAAAACCCTTCAAAAATTCTTTTATTTGTTGCTGTTTTTGCAGTGTTTTTTTGTGTTTGGCAGCATAGTTGATGACGAAATTGATTACCATGAGTTCATAACAGATTAGATTAATTACTTAAAATTTTTGATTCATTCATGTCACATAACTTCCTTCTCGCATTGCACACGAAGAAAGATATTGCAATTTCTGACCTACCACCCTAAACATAGACCAAAACGGCTGAAAATATAAAAGATATAAGAAAAAGAAACGCAAAACCAAAACCAAAAAAAGGTGCAATCATAAAAATTCTATTTTTTTGCTCAGAAATAGTAACATTGGCACGCACAACAAAATTCATTCTACCATCAGGAAGTTGCAAAGGGGTATTTTGGTGATCTTGTAGCCTCGCTGCCGCCATATTGTTGAAAAAGGAACTCTTGTTTCTTATGTCAATTATGGCTGCCTTGTTTTGTCATTGCCAAATAGTTGCATTGAAGAGATACTGCTCGAGATCGGGTTTGTTGAAGAAATGAGAACTACTTGAGGTGATGAAGAGGTGCTGTAGTCTTGTTCCATTATTCCCTTTATCCGCGAAAATAGATCTAATCTTTGTAAGTCTGTACCATTGACAACCCTGCGTTTCAAAATTTCGTGCCATCAGAAAAGGATGCCTTTGCAAAATTTCTCGCAGAATAAGCATTGCGATGTTCAATGCTTATTCTGCAAGAAATTTTGCAAAGTCATGCTTTTCCGATATCATGAAATTTCGGGAATAGTGGGACAAGGTTTGGGGCATCACTTCGTTCGCTCAAATATAATTTTATTTTTTTTCAATAAATTGATCTTGAAAGATATCTCTTTAAGTTAGCTGCAAAAATTTTACAGTACAGCAGTAATTCTACATTGTGATAAACAAAAACTTAAGCAGTCCCGGAAAAATGAACATGAAAAAACGTATCCAATACTTTTCTTAACTGATGATGTAACTTAATATTTTACAGGGTCATCAACGTAACAAATCCATTTTCTGGTGATAGAAACCCAAAAACGGTTAACTATTCAACACGTGATCTAAGGGAAGAAATAGATGACACAGAAACTGTTGAAAAAACTTTTCAACAAAATTCCACTCCAGAAACTTCTAAGTTCTTAGATTACGGATCTGATCATTCAAACGTTGATGATTATAGCTCTCTACCGACGACATTTACTACTTTCCAAACAGAGCTATCTACTGGAACTTCGCTTGTAGATGGAGTCACACAACCTAAAAATTCTATTACCCCAAGAGACGAATTATACCCCACCACAGAAATTGCTGAGAAAGACTTGGTAACCTTTCCAACTGAACCCAAAATTGGGTTCACTGTACAAGCTACTGATTTCAACGAGTTTTCTGCAACTACAGAACCAAAACCCTCGTCTTTTACATTGCTTACCAAAATTTCAAACTTCGTTAATGAAGAAACTGTCGGGAAAACATCGTTTCCAGCTTCTACCACAACTTCTACTGAGAGTCTTTCCGTCGCAAGCAGTTCGACTAGTACTGCTTCAAGAACAGTAACAAGAACTGATAAATCCACCCCAAGACAAGAACAGACTGATCCGACAAACACCAGCGGTAGTACAACAGCTTCAACAACATCATTTGACAACAACATAACTAGTGAAACACAACGCACTTCAAAAAATGCCCCAACTACAGGCACGCAAGTACAACATCGTACGACGTCAAGCACTACCACAAGCAATCAGTTTCGCAGTTTGCCTGTCAGGTCGCAAAGTCCTGGGGGGAAAAATTTATTAAACGCAACTGATTCAACTGATCCTGGTAATGATAGTGATGATGACAATGACGACGAAGATGGTCAATCCCAGGCTTCGCTTGACCTAATCAAAATAGTGCTCGGGCTAGTTGGATGTATTGGGTGGTTCTGCTTCGTTGTAGTGTGTGTGTTTTGGATGCGAAAAAGGTGGGTGTTTATTTTGAACTTTTTGCTCTATTCACTTGTGCTTGAGCAACACGTGCGTCTTATTAAACACAACAAAAAGCACCTTTTCAGGCTTCTATTTGCCAGTTTTTACCACAACAGTAGGTTAATTTCTTGACCTCAATGGAAAAAGTTTCACGTGTCTCAATGAAAAAATCATTCATTTCAGTTCGGGAATTAAACTAGGCGCAATCGTATAATCTCTAACCCTGTACTTTAACAACTGAGCTCCAACACCACTACTTTAAAGCTCAAGTCGCGTAGAAATATTGTTGGCACAATCATAAATACAATCGCCATCGAGACAATTTGGTTCAAAATTATTTACAGTTTCTTCAACACATTGCCAAATTAATCTCTAGTTATTTGGTATTGTTCTTGACAAGAATAACACTTCAGCTTTGATTACTAATTTCTATTTGCACAATTGCAAACAGTTGTTCGACTAAGCTCAGTAAGCTGTTTAAAGTTATAGTGGCCATCTTCCAAGAACCGTAATTTTTAGAACGTTAGTAAGATTTTTAAGCATATAATAGCCTTTGACTTTGTTAGAAAACACCAGGACAACAACAACCGAACAAGAAGCCAGCGTTCCGTGACGTCAGGATCTGGGCTTTACGAATCAGTAGGCCCAGCTCTGCCTCCTCCCAGGATATCAGGAGTATATGTTTGCATGGGCAGGCAGTACCAAATTGATTCAAATCATCCAGATATAGAAGCAGGTATCAATTAAGGGTGATCTTGTGTGAAAAAGTTTTCTGCAATTTTTGTATAAAAGTTGAAATTACAGGTGAACAGTACGAAAAGAATGAAGAAATTGTAGTGTATCGTTTTGAAGCTCTCCTTTTCCCCCCATCTTCTTATAGCCAAGTTACTGAGAAATTTTGATCCAAATACGCTAGCTTTTCAACGTGTTTATACTTGGCCGATAACAAAGGAGGGAGATAAACAAGTAGGTTGTTTCGAATCGCTTCCGATTTTTAGCAGTTTAGTTCCTTCAAATAGCTTCAAAAACTTGCGAACTGCTATATTCAAGTAACGTTTAAATGGTTATTTTTCCCCAAAAAATCATAAAAATTGCCCAGCAGCTGGATATCAGGTTGCTTAACATGCCGCTTGCTGGAGACATTTTTCGACGCAGAAAAAAATTTTTTTAAGTCCCACTCTTTGTAGCAAAATCCTGGTTGCACGTCTTAAAAGTCGTATTCTAGTGTCCGAATTCCCCCCAAAACCGTCAGAAACTGTCCAGTTACCCACTTACTAACAATTTTTTTTATGATGCATTTTCAGTGGCTCCTTTTATAGTATTCAAACTTTTACAAGTTAGTGACCAATGATGATTTTAAAATTTATCCTTTTGCAGGACTTTATCAAAGTGCAAACGAACTCTATATTGATCCAGCAACAGTACCAAGAAGCAATACTTGCAAGAAGTCAACTGAAAACGAAAAAAACAAAAATATGCCCTCTGAGCTAGATTTCGGTACTTTTTTCATACTCGTACATTACGATTTAATCTCAGCAATCGTTGATAAATTGTAATTTGGTTTTCGGGTGATCTACGGAATCGATTCGAAAGCCTTTCATGCATTTCTGTACGGTAAAATGTTGATAAAAAATTCTTTTCAAAGAGATCTAGATCGTTCCTCAGCCAGATTTGCCTCTTAAAAACTTTGCTTTGCCATTTTTCAGAAGAAAAATGTTTTGTTTTTCTAAAAGCCAATAATCATACTCTTATTATTGTTCTGTGATTGCTAAATATGCCTCACTTTTTTGTTTTTTACAAATATATGCTGTACTTTCAAAACGCTCTATAAATACAAGTTGCATTTTTTTTATTCAAAGTTTCAGTATATGGTATAGCTCTATGAAGAACTTAAGATTACTAAACTCATAGTTTACTTAAGCTACCTCTATTTTTTTCTCATAG
This sequence comes from Trididemnum nubilum, assembly GCA_963965965.1. NCBI lineage: Eukaryota > Metazoa > Chordata > Ascidiacea > Aplousobranchia > Didemnidae > Trididemnum > Trididemnum nubilum. Next base: position 9,365,762 of record OZ014471.1, read on the forward strand.
ATGCTTCCGAGTTACCTCGAGTGTCACATTCAGAGTTTCATCAAAACGGCTATCTCACCCCAGTGCATCTGTGCCGTGACCAGGATACCGGGTATATTAGTTTTACTTTCAACGATCTAAACTGTGAAGCGGATGAAGAGGACGAAACTTTGGATGGCCAAAATTCTCAATTGAAGGAAAAATCTGACGACACAATTTCGAAAAACATGTCTCGATCAACTACTAATGGCACTGATGACACCACTCGTTACGAGAAAAAGCGACAAACATCTCATCGCTTTATAAAAAGAAAACACAGGCCTAATTTAAAAATTTTGCTAAAACGAGCATCAAGCAAAGAAATCAAAAAAACTCCAGAATCAGCAAATGATATTTCAAGAACTCCAAAATCTATCTACCATTCATCAAAAACGTCTCTGTCTCCAAGCTATGGTAAAGCAACGACAAATGAATCAACATCCGAACCAGAAACTTCACACGTTATTAAAATAGATATTAAAAACAAACAGAGCGACATTGATACTGAAAACTTGGAAACTAAAAACACGGTAAAACTTAATAATGTAAGCATTAAAGACACAGAAAAAGACTTGCAACAGAAAAATGCTACAGAAAATACTGATCAAAACAAAGATGAAAATAAAACAAACTTAAATACACAAGAAACGAATTTGTAAGAAAATCTTTGACTTTGGGTAGTGCGCAGCAAAGTGAGAAAAATCCGCCAGAACCCAGATGAAACTGTAACGGCTCCAAAATTTCATTGATTTGGCCTCTAAAATGTTTGCTATAGCAAAAGTTGATTTTTTATTTAGCTAGATTATGCTTACTTAGCTAAACCTTCTATCGCAACTTGTTGCAAGACGGGAGCAACTTTATCACAAATGCAAATATTTTATAAAAAATCTTTTTTTAAATATTCTACTCTGTATTTTGTGAAAATATTTGGGTTGGGTTATTTAAATCAAAAGAGCTTGTATGTTAGATTAGAGGAAACTTACGAGAAAACAATTAACCTTACATATCCAATGCGTGCATCTATGCTGGTTTAGGAAAATAACAAATTGAAAGTTTTGTAGCGATTAACAAAACAAATTTAATGTGACTGGGTAGTCTGGTGAATGTGATTGTGCAGTCTATTAGTACGCTACCCGTTCAAGTAGCTGCTGCAGTAGAAAACCAATTTCCGGCAAAAAGTTAAAAATAGTGTAACAAATAGTAGGCATGTTTTTTTGCTTAGTTTCCTTCCCAGGAGTAACGGCCTACTATTTATAGTGTATTGGGCCGTGGTTTCCTAATCTACATAAACTCTCTCATCAAAATAGTTTATTGTTAATGATAATAAAATAAAATTCTCAATAATTGTTGAAACAATGCAAAAAGGTAACTCAATTATGCAGTTGAACTTTTCGATACACGACGTCTTAGCACCAGCAGTAGAGGTCTTGCAACTTGTGCTGATTATTTAATATGCATGCTTGTTTTTTTTTTCAAAATTCCGATAGTGTTTTTGATTTATGTGCGCATTTGTCTTACTTGTTCTTTTTTTTGTAGTTGTTAATGTGCTGAATAATTAAGGTGCGTTTACACAGGACGCGAAGCAACCAAAACATGACGTCATCGACAACTTGCGAAAAGTTTCCGCGGTCGCAAACTTCGCGAGCGATTGCTTAAAGAGACGCTGCTCGAAATCGGTTTTATTGCAAAAATGAGAACTACTTGAGGTAATAAAGAGGTGCCCCGAAACTTTTTCCACTATTCCCTTTATTCGCGAAAATACAATTTAATTCGTTTGACTCCGCACCATTGGCAACCCTATATTTTGCAATTTCGTGACATCACAAAAGGTATAATATTGTCAAAATTGTCGCAGACTAAGAAACGCGACTACCAACTGGTAACAGTGAGTATCCTATAACCAAATCTTATTGCTGCTACTGGTACTTGTAGATCTAGGCTACCAATACTGATTGAAAGTAGGCTTTTTGTGATGTCACAAATTACAAAATGCAGGTTTGCCGAAATGGTACGGAGTCGAGCGGATTAAATCATATTTTCGCGAATAAGTGGAATTGAGGAAAAAGTTTCGGGCACCTCTTTATTACCTCAAGTACTTCTCATTTCTTCAATAAAACCGATTTCGAGCAGGATCTCTTTAACTGCACTTAGACAAAATTGTTTTTAAATGGTTGGCCTATTTGGAGCAAGTGACGTAAGCGACCACTCGCATAGGTTGTCAACCTTCGCATCGCGTCAGTGTCCAGTGTAGACGCACCTTCAGGCTTCTTAACGTAATTGCTATGGAACGTAAAACAATTTTTTTAACAGTTTTTTTACTAATACTGTATTATTTTGTTTATATTTATTTTGAGCGATGCTTAGAATACAATTATTGTCTTAACTTTTGCTAATTTTTGAAAATTATTGGAATAATTATGATTCTATGCAAGGTATTTTCAATTAACACTTTGACTGCCATGTCAATCATATATGGGTGACACGTAATGTTTCATTACGATCACCGTCAGTTATACGTGGGTGACACTCGAATTTTCCGTCTAGGCCACGTCTCTCACTTATGGGTGACAGTACATGCAAATCGAATGGAGGTTTGATAGCGTGGCCTCTGAGGAATATTTTGGTAGCTTTGGTTTTAGCAAAGTGCAAAAAATAAAAAAGTTGTAAACCGACACACAAATTTTAGCAAATTTTGTTTATTTGAAAGAAATACAACGAAAAGCGACAACAACAATGTGAATATCACGTCTGTTCATTTCAAAAAACGTTTCAATCTGGGGCCGCGTCAGACATTAGTGACTGACACGGAAAAAGTTAAATTTCATACCTAAAATGCACTAACATAGGAAATTCGATATATATAAGTAATTTTTAGTTAAAATACATCAGAAAAAAAATTTTTTGCACCATGGCCTCTGGGAACCGTTTTCTGAAAATGGGCTTGGCAGTCAATGTGTTAAGCATTGTTTGTACACGCAATTTATTACTATAAAATCAGTTTTAATCAACAAACACAAAACTATGCAGTTATGCAGTGTTCAGAGGACAAGGGAAGAAATCCACAAGAACATTGGATCACTGAAAACTATTAAACAGGTGTACATTTCTTCAAACACAAAGATTATAGTTATTGAAATGAACTGTGTGCCGATCATGCTACAGTTAGCGTCTGATGCTGTCTGGTGGCAGGATAAATATGCAACTAAAACAGCAACAATTTGATGAGGGCGATTTTTAAAAACAGAAAATTTTCCATGTAAGGTTATAAACAATTCTTAGTGTTTCCAAATACGAAAAATACATTTAGCAACGTAACTTTTTCTTAGTTTGTTTTGTTGATACTAACTAACTCCTACACAGAGAAACTCGAATCGGAAACTTCAAGAACTTCGCGGCAAAAAATTATAAAATTTGTTTTGTTTTTGTATCAGTGGCTAATTTGGATAAATCATTTCCTTTGCTGAACCAATAAGCTTAGTTTCGATTTCAAGTCGGCACCCATTTAAATTGGTCTAGCAACTTTAACCATACAGCCTTTAATTATTCACTGTTTATGCAGTATCAACTACGGCCTAATTGGGGTCATTCAAAAAAGATATGATTAAAAGTCTCTGAAGTATCTTGTATGAAGTGATATCAACTATATATGGTTTCTGGGAATGAAATCAAGTGTTTACACGTACAAGCCAACATGGCAATCAAAAAGTTTTAATTGGGGGCATTTGAGAAAAGGATGATAGAGGTCCAGAAGGGCTCTGTATGGCGTGAAGTCAACTAAAAGTTTCTGGGAATAAAATCAAGTGTTTACATGTTCAAGCCAATACGATGCAGGCAAGGACTTATTACAAGTCACAAAATTACAAGCTTGAAAAACCTTTACGCCATTATTAGTTTATTGTAAAAGAATGACAGTTTACAAGCAACTGCAATCACAATATTGCTCTAATAAATATTTCTTGCGTTGATGCAAATTGCATTTCCTTTTAATGCAGTCTCATACTGCATTTATTCTCCATAACTTTGTAGGTGACTGGATTGAGTAAAATCCACAAAGTCTAGTTGCTCGATCTGGAAGAAAAAATTTTTGTACCTCTACATAATTACACTATAATAATTAGAGCAACGTCAAAATTTACTATGCGAACTAAAAACACAAAAGAAAAAATCAAAATTAAATATGCAAAAATTTTCATGATGTGATTAAGCGATGATGGCGTATTACAGAGTTAAAGATGGTTTGGCGAAGGACTTTTAGCGTTGCCAAATTGTTGAAAGAAGTAAATAAAATTAGTGCTCAGCAAAGAAAATATATTGAGGCAAGATTAAGATAGGTTGATCACACTGAGCTGAAGATAGAGAAATGGTGAAAGATCACGATGTGTAGTGGCTCAATTTTAAGCTGCTGCAAAATTTTGGGTTCCTGCCACTTAATTTTGATTGGTCACCACTCAGTAGCAGGTAGAGAAAGAAAAAGAAGCCAACAAAAACTTGCTTTTAAACATTGATTACTGATTAGCCAAACTTTGCAAAATGATTTAGATGGCTGTGTATGTTGCATTTTGATCTGCAATACAAACCAGGATGCTTTGGCCGGGAAACAGCTCGGTTTTAGAGTCAAGTTACAATCAATTGATCTATACAACACACGGTTTGAGCATCACATTTTCCACGTATTGCTGAACATGAAGCAGAAAAGCAGAAAATACCGCTTTTTTTAGTCTTTGGTTTGATCAGGCCGAGGATCGAACCTGAGTTTACTATCTTAGTAGCCAGTGGTGTAAAGTAACGAAATACTTATACTTTAGTAGATTACTCAAGTAGTTTTTTCCGGTAACGAATACTTTTTGAGTAGTATTTTTTGTGGCTACTTTTACTTCCATACTTTCAGTGGGAAGTAAGGCTATGTATCAATTTTATTCAGAAAAGTACAAAGTGCGGTAATTTTAAATTTAAACCACATATTCGTCAGAATGGTCAACTTTTCTAGCGGCAGTTGCTCAATTTAGTTGAGTTAGTGGTGTTTTGCTCCTTTTGCAGCTGGCAACTCTTGCGTCAGAAATCTGATCACTATAGCGATTGTCGCAATGCCTTTTTACTTGGCGTGCGAGTACGTATCTCGTTTATTCGGGCAAACGGTACTTGAAGATGCTTTTATTTTCACGTTGCTTGGTGTGTGCCCTTTTTCCGCGGCCGCATACTGGCATAGATGTTTAGTTGTTTACTTTATTGAACGTAAATCATGAAAGAAACAAACAGAGAAAAATAAATCTGCCAAAAATTCGTCCTATGATTACTAAACGTCTCTAAACCTAAATTCTACAGAGTGAGCCTAAAATCACACACCGTATATGCAACAGGCATTATTGTATCCTACTATCATTCTCGTGCTGGTGTAATTCCAAAATGTTTTCAATATGATGATTAATTTCGTCCCAGCAGAGGCCCAGAACAATCTAAATGGGCTATCAACAATAATTTTGAATGATTTAGTGACGCAATGCTTTTCAGGCTTCTGTCTGCCTTCACATGTGAAATAAATTCAATTCAAAAAAATTCGCAATAATTTTTATTAGTTAATCCAAAAAAATTTATCGAAAAATACACTTTTAATTAGCTATGGTGCGTGAGTTTTGCCCCACCCTGTAGATGCAATTGATTATACACCGATAAGACACGTCCGCAGTGTTTTTACTCTTTATCATGTTAATTTAACATCGACAGTGAATGAGTATTTGAGCAAATATGTTATGAAATGATTCCATGTAAATGATTTTCAGATCTCGAAGTTTTGCTGTTGTTGTTCTTTTGAATTAATTGTCTTGAATATTCTAACAAAAAACTTTGAACAATTATTAATTCATGACTTCTTGAGATAGTGAGAGGTTAGAAAACCAAACGCTGTGGCAGTGATGTGAAGAAAGTCAAGCAGTTGTCATATGTCAATTGAATAGGTTGTTCATTTCGCTTGAATACTTTCAGAAATACTTATACTTGAGTACTTTTAAAATGACTACTTTTTTACTTCTACTCAAGTACTTTTTGGTCAATACCAAAGGTGGGCATAAATAACATTATATCAAAAGCGCAGCGCAACAAAGCGCAACGATCTTTTCAAACAGTAAAAGCACAGCGCAAAATGCGCAATTTAATTTTTTTAATTTTTGAAGCGCAGCGCAACTTCCGCAATGAGCTTTATGATTCTGTTGAAGTGCAACACAATTGCGCAATTACGGAACGGCATCTTTGTACCAAGTTAAAGCGCAATCTAACTTCTGCAATCGAAATTTCACAACACAATGCAAATACCGCATTTTTTTTAGTTTAGACTGAAAAAGAGTAAATCATTTGCTAAAGAATGCCGACATTTATCAACATTACGATCTAAATGGAGCAAAATTAAGTTCAATGTATAGAATTGCGCTTTTAACCGAAAAAAAAATTTAAAGCGCAGCGCAATTAAAGCGCAATAAATTTTAAAGACTTAGGTCCTCAACGCAACTTCCGCAATGTTTCAAAATAAAAAATTAAAGCGCAACGTAACTTCCGCAACTGCGGAGGTTGTGGAAGTTGCGCTTTGACTTCTAATCGCGCTTTGCCCACCTCTGGTCAATACTTTGTACTTTACTTCAAGTAGTCTTTTGTCAGTAACGAAACTTTTACTTGATTATAATTTTCGAGTACTTTTTACCCCACTGTCAGTAGCAGATGCTCTATTCGCTCAACCACTGATTGAGAAATAAAATACAAATACTTTACATTGACAAAATGCTTTAAGCGACAAAATTATTACAGTATTAATAGCGATAAAATATTCTACAGTGATTGAAAGGAAACTAAGCGCTTACCAATACACATTTCATCGATCTTGGGTTTCGCTCATGATTGCGAAAATTTGGGTACAAACGTTTTTTATGAAAATTCAAAACATAAAAAATGAAACGCGTAATGCGCATTTTCAAGCAAATTATGGATGATTGGCAAATTGCGGCTTAAAGGCGAACTAAATTTGAAAGAACACACAGTTTAATTTCTAGCGAAAAAATGAGCCAAAAGCAAAGCCAAAGTTAAAAAGTAGAAACTTCCTCAGGTTACCAGAAAAAATAAAAATATTAATATTTATGATGTCGTCATTAGTGCCTACAAGATCGTCAACGCAACTTTCTTCTCAATAGAATATCGGGGAACAAAACCCCGCGACTTTTCAGTTTAGACCTGCTAACTTGACGCTTGTTTCTGTTTTCAAGCCGGTTTCTTTGATGTTCATTTTCCATTTTCGTCAATATTACAATAAACAACCTCTTCATCCCCACTGTGGTCTTCAGAGGTTGTATAAGGAATTGGTAAAGGAAGAAGATAATTCTCTGCATCTAGCGTCTGTTTTCTTGCTTCAAACTCTTTCTCAGCTGAAAGAACAATTAGAAAAATGTTATAGTCTGCCCTTCTTTCCCGAAATAAGCTAACAGATGACGACTAAAGGTGCGTTTACACGTGAAGCAATCCGAAGCGACTTGAAGCAATGCGAAGCGATGTGAAGCAATGCGAAGCGACGTGAAGCAACCAAAATATGACGTTATTGACAACCTGCGAAAGATTGTAACCGGTCACAATCTTCGCAAGCAGTTGCTTCATTTCACTTAGACAAAATTGTTCATGAATGGTTGGCCTATTTTGAGTAAGTTTGCTTGTACGTACACGATTGTATGCACAAGTACAGACCGGTTCTGATTGAAAAATCAAAACTGAGTATTCTTGAAATAAAATGTATTCCTACATGGATTACTTTCCACCAACTGAAATAATTTTCGGAATATTTTGTTATTCCAAGAGATAGTTAGCATAATTTCCCTTTGAATCTTTCCTTCGAATCTAGATTTTTCTTAAAGGCGGTGAATCATCTAGCCAATTCCGCGGTGGTTTACAATAGTTAAAATTGAACTATAATTTTTGAAATTTTTTGTTTTAGTTTTGGGACTGCAGTTGCAAAGATATTCAACAAACACAAAAAGATATCCCCCGACAAAAAGTTTTTGGAAACTCTGAGTTTTGTTCTTCCCACCAAAACCACAGTAGGCCTAATAGGTCAGAGAACTGTGGGTTTGGCGGGAAGAAAAAAACTCAGAGTTTCCAAAAACTTTTTGTCGGGGGATATCTTTTGTATTGGTTGAATATCTTCGCAACCGCAGCCTCAAAATTAACACAAAAAATATCAAAAATTATAATTCAATTTTAGCTATCATAAAACACCATAATTGGCTGGATGATTCACCGCCTTAAGGTAAAGCGAGTTTTCACGTGATTATCTAACCTCTTTGGTTTTCAGAACTAATCGAAACAAATTTGGGGGATTTTCAATCATCTCTAAAATCGATTTTATCACAACAAATTCGACGGACGGCATAAACTTACCTTTGCTAATACAATCCGGTTCTGGTTCATAAATGCTGTCAAGAGTTTTGGGCGCAGGTGGTAGTCGAATAGGTGGTCTCTCTGGTAGTGCTGGTCCAATGGTCTCATAACTTTCGTAACTTGGATTTTTTATGCTATGTAGAATAGTGGCGTCACCAGATGTGATATGAGTAACAGTTGTAGCGCCAGCTCTGAACAAATAAAAAATATGTTTTAACTTTCCAAAAAACGAAAAAAAAATACTCTAAAAAATTACCAAAATTTCACCGAAAACTTTTAAGTAAAGAACATAACGCAAAAATGAAAAAGATTCGTCTGCGCATTTTTTATTTACTTTTTTTAAGAGTTAAGATTAGATTTTGAATGAGGGCTTGGATTAGGGCTAAGTTTGCGGATAGTTATAGAGTGGGGATTTGAGTTTGGGCTGTTGATTTGCCTCAGAATTATTAAAAAGTAGATTAAAAAATTTCCGGTAAAATAATCTTTTTCGAATAAATAACAGATCATTTATGAAATGAAATCCTAAAAGATCTTGGGTCCAAAGAGCCGTAACCAAAAGGCGGCCAGACACGGCTCAGCCCGTTTGGAAATGCTTAAATCTGTAAGGGATCTACGGATTTTTCTATGTCGTGCTGGGCAAATATGAATGTTAAGTCCGCTTTCGCTGCCGGAACATCAAACAATGGGTCTGTGGCTACGGCTCTGCTTTGGCGTTGGAAAAAAACTACGCACAGTTCAAATCCAAAACCGATCTTAAAGAATACTTATTACTGCAATGAAATTGATTCAACTTTAGGGACTCTAATTGAACTCCAAGCCGAGGCAACCAAGATAAGGTGCAAAAAGTTTTTATGCAAAGCTTGAAAATGCGTAAGGAAACATGTGAGAAGTGATAAATTGTGAGTTTAGAAGAGTATCGTTTGTTTTTCAAACGTTCTGCGCGCCTGGCGAACCATGGACCATCTTCCAATAGTATAAAACAAATGTCAAAATACAGTAAAAGATGCACTCAGCATGCGCTTATGATTGTGCGCCAAGTGTAAACCGAACTGACTTCTTTACAGCTTTGGTTTGGGAAAGCAAATTAAAAATACTGCGATTGCAATTAGCTGGAAAAATTAAGTGGGAATAATTGTCATTAATACAGTTTCAGTTTAACACTTACTTGTTCTTTTTTCTTTTTGTTATAACCACCGCTAGACCCAGCGTGACCACGACCAGGCACACCAGGCCCACGGAACCAAGTATTGCAATGAGGAGGATAGTGTTGTTTTCTTCAGGTTCAGGGTTATTTCGGAGCGTAACCTCGTCATTATCTTCTACTTCCGCTGAGCCAACAATTCTATTTGCTCCCCCTGAAACAACAAAAATTTGGCTAATTTTTTTTTCCAGCTTTGATGATGAGATGATTACAATATCGAAACGTGAGCGATAAACAGCAGAAAGTTTTGTAATTGCATTGGCTCTACGGTTTTTACTGAGAATTATTAATTATAGTTTTACGATTTTTGTGCTAATACCTGACAATTTTTGCTGTAATTTTCTAATTTTTTGAAAAATACGTAGGAAACAATTATAACTCTGTATTCAAGTTTTCTGATTTCCACAATATTTCGAAATATGAAACCAAGAAAAAAAATGGACTGACAACGTGTCGTGCTATTAAAGAAAAATCAAGAGCAAAGCAATTACAAGTTATTGAAATAAAGCAATTAAAATGCAACAACATAAACTTTTGAATGCTTACCTCTAACGACAATGCTTGAATTTGTATTGGCTGTAAAAAAGGTGGTCATATCGCCATCTACCGGTACAGATACGTCAGCTATACTTGTCGTTCTGGTCGTAACTACAGTAGTGGTTGTGATCCTGAAAAAAAAAATTCGAGTAGCTGATGCAAATGGTGCAGCCCAAGAATCAGACTTAAAGTTGCAAGGGGCTAAAGTTCGGTTATCTATTGTTGCTAATTGTCAAAGTGATTGTAAATATCTGTGTCAAAAATTGTCTAATATTCTTTCTTAATTTAAGTTTGTCTTGTTTTTTTCTTTTTTTTGGTTTCAAGAATTAAACAATCACGACCTTTTATTCCTATTTTCTGATTTCTACAATATGAAATATGTAAACAAAAAAATAGTGGATTAATTTCCCAAAAGGTGAAGACCCGTTCTTACCAGCAATAAGTTATTGTCCAATTCATCAACTCATTATTTTTTCAAGGGTGGTTAAAAATAATTAAGTACTAAGGCAGTGAACAATCCAATAAAGTATTAATTGAATGTTTTAATGCATCGTGATTAGTTTTGGTTTTATCATTCGTTATATTTGAGACAATATTTGCTTATTATTTGTTATCATGGATTTTACTGACTTCAAAAATCTCCCTGGAACTGCGCTATTGCGAGATTTTTTTAGAGCGTTTGGTTCTATGCTTTGGAACTTTTTTTTTTTTAAAAGTTGTGAATTTGGTGAAAAGTTGAGTTGGTGTGTTTTACGATGATCCTCAGTGCCCAATCACAAACAACAATTTCTTGACAAAGTTTATATATATTCGTAGCGGACTGATATTTATAACATTTTATATATTGGTATAAAATCGGTATCGATATATAAATATCGGTGTTCAATAAGATACTTATTTTCTTATTTTGCACTTTGAAGCTTATTTCACCCATAACGTCATCGCTTTTTTATTTCACCAAAGACGTCATCGATTTTTTTCTCGATTTTCTTCAAAATAAGGCAGCGTTTAGCATGCATTTTTCTTGTAATGATCTTGAACTTTTTTTTATGTTTTTGGACCTGTAGATTAGAGCTCGGTTTTAAACTTATATTGATTTCTTAAACTTTAAATATGTGTAGAAAACAAACCGAGTTATTAAAGTGTCTCGAAATTTAACTCTGATCCACTAGATGGCACTGGTAAAAGAACGTCGCTAGCGACACCAAACATCTCGCATAAAAATTATGAGCTAACCTTTCACGAATACAATTTGCATCAAAACATGGGTTAAGTCTCATTTGTTCCGTCTGCCCTGGAAGACTTCCGTTGCAGTTTCGACTACGAAAAAACGTTCCGTTCTGAAAAACCAAGAATGCTTTAAGCTGCCGACACAAACACTTTTCACTTGCATTCCTGCTGGTCAAAGCTCATCAGCGGTCAAGTGGATAAAGTGTCTGCTACTGAAACAGCAGACTGAAGTTCGATTCCCGGTCGGGTCGAACCAAACACTATATGAAAGTTGGTATTCACAATTTTCCTGGTTGACGTTCAGCAATAAAAAGGGACAATTTAAAGCCTTTACCTACCGCGCATAGTAGCTTAAGCAAGTGGCAGCTTGACACGAAGACTTTCTTTGCTGTCTCCTGGCCAAAAAATCTTGGTAAATAAAGATGCGATTTCAAGTAAGTGAATATTGTCCAGGGATAATCGTCTAAAACTGCAGATTGCCGCTCTACTCTGACATGGAAAGCTGGAGGTCTGGACCATCTGGGACCGGTGGAAAAATTTCGGGTCCGGGTACAAAACTAAAACGAAAACAACAGCTTCTCATTCGAGCTGCTATTTTAGGCCTGTTTTTTCCCTGAATTTAGTTTGATGAGCCAAAAAAAGGTCTTCACGCAAATGCGGCCTGTTTTTCTCACAAAGTTAAAGTGACTCGCTTTCTTTATTTCATCGCAGACCCTCCAAAAAACCCTGGCCTGGGTACTTCAAACCCCGTTGCCCAACCCCTTTTCAACGGCCTTGATCTGGACCATTCAAGCTTTTCGTGTTATTGTCAAGGATTCGCCACCGCGGCAAGTTTTGACTCATTTACTCGTACGAAGCTGTTGCGTAGCTCTGGTGCTATATGACACGAATAGAATAAATAAGCCTGCGGACTGTTTATATGCGTTGGAAGTGACTATTTCACCAGAAAATTTTTACTCAAAAAGAGTAAAACGATAATGTAAAACGATAAAGAGTAAAACGATAACGATAAAATATGTTTTTCAGCACCTTTTTTATTTGATTTTTTGTGAGTCAAACTTAGGGTTTGGGTTAAATTTCGAGTTTGTTTTTGAGTGGGAATTTGATTTAAGGTTATAGATTTGAGCTAAATTAAAAAAAAAAAACTAGATAGAAATTGCGGTGAAATAAAGCCTTCCTTATTCGTTTGGGTAGAAACAGTAACAAACAATTTAAAATTTGATTTTTTAATTTGATGGACATCTTTAGCGGTAATTTACGAGCTCTATTTGCAATAACCCGGCCACGTGGTCGAGCGGTAACGCGTTTGTCTCTGGAGAGGGACGTCTGAGGTTCAAATCTTGGGCCGGTCAAAGCGGACAAAGTGTTACCAGCGGCTCGTCACCACTGCAACATTTTTTCGAAAGGAGCTGCGTTGTCCGCAGGCGTCATGACAAAGAGATGGTTCCAGAAACTCGTTACACCCTTCGGCGTAACGCAACGAGTATAATGAGAGATTTGATTTGATTGATTTGATTATTTACAACAAGCACGAATCTTTGTGTCCTAACAAACTGTTTAATGTTTAATCACAGACTCGATGAAAATATTTCAATTTATCAAAGCGACTTAAAATGTTTCAAATAAATAATAAGCAATCATTAACTTATTGTCATTTTGTTATTTAAATGGCATTATAGGTCTACTCGGTATAGTTTTGGCCAAATAAATTTCGCAATTGCTATTTTACACGTTAACGAGTCTTCAAAGTTTGGTTTTGCTTAGCTCTCGAAAAAGTTATGCATGAAACTGATTGATTATTGCATTTTTGTTCTTCTGTTAAAGAGTAACGGTAAAGCGCTATTATTTGGACAAATTCACACTCTATTAGGACCATAGAACCGTTACCAATTTTTCAAGTTATTCGATTATTTCATCGACTTTTTAGAAGCTAAACTTGCTCTTTTTTTGCTGTAAAACAGGCCGAAGTACCTTGCCGAAATCGTAAAAATGTGACCATAGGGTTGGATGGTTAAATTTTTAAAAGCACACTTCAAAAAGCTTCAAATGTTAAGATAAAGTTATTTTTTATAAAACGTTCCGCGAATTTCAAGCTTAATCAGCTCTTTCATAACTTATTTGATTATCACTTTGCTGGTAGAAAAAAATTTGGGGAGGGGGAACGTTTTAATGTCAAGTGCCCATGCATAGAGTTTTACGACGACATTGATCACATGATTTGGGTAGTTCAACTCGCACCCTGTCCACGTTTTTGCTGCCATGATAAGACGGTTTACGATGATTTTCTCTGCTTGGTGGCTTCGAAGAGGCAACAAAGTCAGTAGACAAGAATTAGAAGAATCCACTGGAACATTGAAAACTCCTAAGCAGGTGCGGATTTCTCCAAACACGATGTAGTTATTGCAATGAAAAGTGCGCGGCTCGTCGAATGGTTATTGTCTGGTGCTGTCCGGTGACAGGAATATGCACTACTACAACAACACACAAATGTGCTTCGGCACAAATACATGAATTATTACTCACTCGGTAACAAATTCGGGACTGGTTTTGTAAACAATTGGATTGGCAACTTCCCACGTTACTCCATGTAGTCCATGCACCGTCACACTGCTCGGGATGCCAGCATACTCTCGTTATATCGCACAAAACTTTCTTATCGTGAACAAGATTTTCTTTGGGGTTCAAATAACATTCTCGGGTTCCGACTTGGGTCCCAACACAGCCTCCTTCACAAAAACCCGCCCCTTCAAACTTCCCCCAAATCGTTGATAGTGTGGGATCTTCGCAGTAGCACCGTTCTGTAAGTTCAGAGTTTCCGTGGCCCAACTGAAGAGCCACATTTGTAAAGAAAATCAAAGCTAACACAAACATTTTAATCACTAGCCTATTTTCAAGGTTTGAAAATATTTCTGAAATTTGAAAGTATTTTACTGTTAAAGTCTGTAACTTCTAGGTGAAATTTTGCTCTTTGGGACATTGCATAGCTAAGCTATGATTACTTTACTCCGTAGAAATTTGAAAAATTGAGTTGATAATTTTAAAAACAAAAATGTATACTTTGTGATCTATCAGTTCAGGTTGGGGGGGGAAACCTGCTCCAAAGGCATCCCAGAGCATTAGGAAGTATTCAAAATTTTGTAATTTTTAACCATCGGTAGAAGTTTTTTTTTTGTGTGTAACTATTATGATTGCTGTTATAGTACGCTGTAGAAAAGGAAGAGGGAAAGAAGAAGCAAGAGCCTTGGATCTAATTTAAAATCAGAAAAAATATTTTCAGCAATTTTTGACCATTTGCCAATTTTTTGCGAAAACGCATTGCTAATATAAGCTGCTTTATATAATGCTATTTACTATACTGTACAAAGGGGTAAATTAGGAGCTAGGCCTAATCCCTGATCGTTTTGAAAGGAGTTTTTGTTGCGCTGAAAAGGTGACGATAACATCAACATTTGTTCATATTTATTGTAAAAATCGTCACAAATCATCAACCACCACAGCTCACAAAAGACCGTTTACGGTACTTTGGGGCACTCCAAAGTTTATACTAATTATTTCCTGCATTTTTTGTTTTATTCGGTGGCGATTGAAAATTTAAATTGCTTTTAACTTTACAAAAATAAATCTACAGTATTTCAAACCTATCTGAAGCAACTAAGTCGTTTTAGATGGGGATGGATTTAATGAGATTGAATCTTTGGAAGGTTCTTATTTAATTTTTCGTTAAAACTCTGTATAAACAAACGGTAATTAGCTGATTTTATCCACTCCAACAGTAGCCAATCTACGAACTTAGGTTACAAACCGAACTCAACTGATAGTTTGACAGACTAACTAACTAACCCTAGTTCGTGCTCCTTTCCAGGATTCGTAAAAGAAAAAAAGTTTTCAATTTCTTTTGTGTCGGACGACACACGAAAAATAGTTATTGGCCTAAGCGCAAGTTTTCGATCGATTTGTGGTGCAATGTGACACTACTTTTTGCAAAAAACGCTTACCGCTACCAAACGTGATATTTGAAAGTTCGAGAGGAAAGCCAACTGTGTACGAAAAAGTTCTGCTTTGACAGATTAATGAATCCTGACCAAACAGAAGGTCAGGCATTTGATAATTGGCTGGTTGATGTTGTAACGTTTGCAACCGGAAAACCTAGCGAAGAAATAACGGAGGCCTAATTATTGTTACCTTTTTCATAAACATTCGATAGTAATTTATCAACTTGCATGCAAAATCTTAAGCTCAATAGTCAAGATATTGAACTCTTTCAAGGTTACTTTTTTACTAAAATCCTTCCCAAAATTTATTTCATCAAATTAAGTCTTTCATTATACTCGCTGTATTACGCCGAAGCGTGTAACAAGTTTGCGGAGCCCATCTCCGCGTCATTGCGCCCGAGCGACACAGCCCCTTTTCAAAGAAATGTGGCCGCGGTTGCGAGCTGTTGGCAACACTGTGTCCAATTTGACCGGTCCGAGATTTGAACCTCAGATCTCCCGTTCCAGAGACGAACGCATTACCGCTCGACCAACCGGCCGGTAAAAAATATATGCTTAAAATTTATAACATATTTTGTTTATTTATAACTTCATTTAATGCTTAAAAATGACGTTTGAGCCATAAACGCCTCAAATTGAAAATCAATCTGAATGAATTTTCTGGTGTCATTTATGATTAGGGGAGTTTAATTGAGGATAATCCTTCTCAATTTTAACCAGGCAGAATTAGATGATTTGATGAAAGCCAAATTCTGCTAAAATTGATTTGCACAGAATTTTTTTTTAATTTGAAGTCGTGTTTTTTAAAAAACGTTTTGGGGTATTAAAAAACTTTTAACTAGAGGAAACAAAATTTTATCCATTTAAAAAATTATCTCTGTGTGGCGCTCAATAATTTTAAGATTTGCCAATGCTAGGTTTACACTATTTTTGAGATGGTAGCACTGCTTTCTGATATTCATTTTATGTATTTTTATGTGTGTAATTCAAGACGAGTCAAATAAAATTCTTTTTTTTGACTTCAAAACAAGTAAAATCCTCCGAATCAATATTGACAAGCTGCATTAATAAAATTGAAATGTATAGAGAAAGTCATAGCATAATGCAAATAGCTAATAACATTATTTTCAGCATTTAAAAAAATGGTTAAATTGCTTAGTTATTCAAAAGGAATTAAGTCGGAAATAATTTTCACTGCACAAAAACATCAAAAACTGAATATAATGCTGCTGTATAGTACTAAAAGATAAATTACTTGTAAAGTTATTGCCAAGGTCATAGCCTTCTTCACCTCATGTCGCTCTATAACCTCCTTTCTCAAATTTGTGTCGATTATGTAATAGAATGCAAAGTCAGGTAAGTATTATTGCAAAACTGCTATATCTTACATTTTGCAGGTTGCAATGTACTGTTAAACCGGTAGTGGGTACTTTTAGCCAAGGAGACGGCCAAGAAAAATGAAAAATTAGCACTCATTTTTGCTTAAGTCACTCAAGTGCTATCTAGTTTGGTTTATCAGGTCATGCAATGATATCTTGCGAAAAATTACTAATCTAAATAAATTAGTTATTACTTTTCGGCGAATATACAAACTTAACCCCCCCAAAAAACAGCAAAAAGAAACGATAAGTAGGTGCTACCTTTGCTAGTTTCATAATTTACCATTTGGTGAAACCGGTGTTCATTGTCCGTCCAGACTGGTTCATTATTTACTGTCAAATTTATTTTCCAGTTCAAAGTAACAGAAACTTTTTGCCAAATGTTACGAAATCAAGTTCGTTTCAATAATTTAACTCTTCGGTCAGTTCAACACGCAAGCCAGAAGCTCTAATTTTTTTTTAATATGTAAACTGGCAGCACTCCTTTTCTTTCTTTTCTTGAAATACTATAGGCTTTTCCAACCTTGGGATAAAATTTTTAATTTTTGACCGTTTCATTCTATAAATGCCTAGTTTTTTTTTGTTTCTTTTTTAATTTTTTTGCAGGAAAACATTCCGGCCTTTAGTTTTAGATCTGGTCTAGAAAGGACGTAAAATTGTGGGCGTTTGAGCGTATCCTTCGTTTGTTTAAACAAAAATTCAATACGCGAGGAGTATCACCTTACCAGGGTACAAGATGGCAGTTGGTTAAAACAAACTATAAAAGACGCTCAAAAGCTCACAATTTTACGCCCAGAAACAGGTCAATGAAAACAATGGAGATATTGTGCCACACATTAAAATGTTGCATTTTTACGAAAACCTACTTACATGAAAACGACCATAGGTTTTAAGGAGTTTACACCTAATTTAAATTTTATCTAATATTTGACCGAATTACATTTCATGTTGCACCTTAAAGCAAAAGAAATTAATAAACAATTAAACTTGCTAGCAAAATATACAAGTTTAACATCAACAAAAATATTTGCTATCAATAATAGCGTACTTATAGTATCGAATTCGACTTATCGTTTTTTTTTCTTTGATTAATCCTCAAGCTTTTAGCAGCAGTAAGCCTACTAAAAATACGTTCATAACACCCATTGAAAGACCACAATATATCAATCTTTGAAAATAACTTTAAATATCGACGGATTGGCTATTAAATTGATGTACTGATACCTCTCTATATCTCTCATTTAATTTTACAATAGCAAGGGTGTAATTATATTCTTTCACTTTTACTAAAATAATAAATTCTTTATTGTGCTTTAAGTAATAAGTTAAAAAATATGAAATACTAACAACTGTACACTTAAGCATCTTTCGGCATTAAAAACAAATGATGAATAATACTTCAAATTTTGTAATTAATTTCCACAGCAATTCAAAAGATTAAGCGCATGTAAGTAGAACTTGTGTGCAGCACATAATCTCAAATTTTTTATCAAAGTGCGAAAGAGCAGATTTAAGTAAGAAAGAGCAGATTTTGTTTGAATAAAATAGAATCTTTTTTTACTCTCAAAAAAATTCCGAACCAAAAAAAAACAGAAGTTTAATATTCTCAGTAGTATACTACATGACTGTTAAATGGTACACGAACGAAACTCGATCGCAGTACAAATTTAAAGAAATCGCGCTTGCAAATACCACTTCGATACTAAAAAATTGTTGCAAGTAAAATTTAAAAATAGATTTTTTGCTTTTCACTGTATAATGCACTGCTGCTAATGCACAACTAGTAAAAGCCAATTCTTTTCTTCAATAGACTATCCTCTTTAAAATCAAACTACACTTCACTACAGTTGCTATTAAAACTACCTGTGAAGGAAGTATACTTTTAATGCTATGGTTTTGGTTTTAGAAGCGATTCAACGAAAAGTAGCAGATTTAATTGCTAATGCCACCTTATATATGGACCATAATTACCTACATGCAACTATCATTTATGTCAGCGTGCAGCGAAGTCGCATTTAGTTGTGCCCTTTTATAATGAGACGGCAAATTTCACATGAGTTTTCCGATTTTACGTTGTTATTTCGATGCAGAATTGTGTCTACATGAAAATTTGCAAGTTATGACGTCACTGACATGAAATATATTGTCCGGAAGTATGTTTTTGCCATATATTTTCATGAAAAGTATAATGGATGCCGTTTTGGTGAGCGTTTATTACGTAAATTTATAAATGAGCTAAATTTATTTATATATCCATGTTAAAAATTAGTTCGTATTAGCGAACAATTATTTTAGATATTTTAGCGTGTTAGTTAATAACCAGTAAATTTAATAATTTCAGTATGTTTATGCGATATTCTTGGAGACGCTATGCATTTTGTCCCAATGTTTTCGCATTTTTATTATTTTTAAAACTAAATGTTATTTCGGTGGTCTTGTAGATGGTAGCTTTAGAATTAGACTAAAAAAGAAATATCTCCAGTAACTTTTAGCCGGGGTGCCGAAACCCGGGGGGGGGGGGGGATGGGGGGATATATCCCCCCAATAATTTGACTGTATCCTCCCCAATAGTTTGAGTATGGTCTACATCTGCATCCCCCCAATAATTTGACTCTGGTGTGCATCTGAGCGTAGGTGTCCACTTGAATTTGGGAAAAAAAGTGTTCCATTCTTGGTGAAGACCTTTTTTGTTTGGTCTTCACTTGAATTCGGGGAAAAAAGTGTTCCATTTTTGGTGAAGACCTTTTTTTTTTGCTCTTCACTTAATTTGCTCACCTGAACAAAATCATGGTCGACGTTCATCCCACCAATGTTGAAAATAGGGCAAAATTGGGGTAAAATTGCAAATTATCCCCCCATGCTCAATAAAGATCAGCACCCCTGACTTTTAGCAATGTAACAATTTTTCTTCCTTTTTATTTCGCAAAAACTATCACGAATAAATAATAATAAATGCTCTATGAGGATAAAGTACAAAATGTCTTTGCTAAAAATAATGCCAAAATTTCGTTTGCCCTTTGTTTGATGCAAAAAATGCAGGGCGCAACTTAAATTAACCTCGATTTAATAAGTTTTCTTACTTCAGCATGATGCTACAAACAAACTTAAATGGACTTCCTTTTAGTCGAATGCAGCAGTGCCACAAACCAGAGTTGCAAGTCGGTCCGAGCTTTTCGAGTCGGTTTCGGGCTTAAGTTTGACAAAATTTCGGGCTTAATTCGGGCATGATATGTACTTGTGCTTTCTTTAGGCGCTCCAACAACGTAAACGAAATATCTTTGCGACTCTAAATGAAGACTTTATAGACATTAATTAGACATTAATTTTATAATTACAACCAATTTACATCAGAGTTTATCAATACTGTAGGTGGTTTTATTTGGGCGCAGCAAACTAAAGTAATTTAAAAAGCAGCAATCAACTGGCTGTATCCTTTTTTTTACTCTAGTTAACTTTCAGGCTATTTCGGGCCTGCTTTGGGCTTTAAATCATTTTCCGGATTGGGGCCTGAACTTGTCGGCCCGTTTACAACTTTGCAGCAAACTTCACATTTATTTAGCAGCTGTACCAACTGAAAAACAATTTCCATGACTTCATCTCCATAGCTACAATCATTCGAACTTCGTTCAAATCTTCATTTTCCTACATATTTTAAACCGCACTACAGAACAGAGTAATGGCACTATTTTATTTTTGTAGAAGAAATGACAAAACACTAAAACTGTTGTATAATCGGATTCTGTTTTATAGCGTATGGATCCCCCGAGCTTTGACTGGTAGGTCACTGATTCGAAGACTGCAAAGTCACTTCGCTTTCGACTGACCACACAACTTGGAAAAAGAAAATGCAAAATCCGCTTTTTTTTTGCGATATCCTTCGAACGAATTGTTTAAAACATAAACAGCATTTGGAGACTAGTTTTACTAAAATCAGTTAAAATTGGTATTCAAATAAAATCTTTGTCTCGGAAGGAGTTTATTCGGATGTTTTTACCAAACCGAACCGAGTTCCTTGTCACTTGTGAGCCAAATCACAATAGTTAAGTTTGGATATATCCTGGCCATGGTAAAAGTGCATGTTGGATGATAGAGTGGTTGCGTTATCTGTGCTCGAGGTTTGAAATTGAATGACATAAGATTAAGGGGTCACCAAAACTTTGACTTCTTATTTTTGCCAAAATTTTCAACCGAGGTGACAAGAGTTTGGCCAGCCTACAATTGAACGTGTATTTCGCGAGCCAAGTTGTTGCTGCTTTTCTTAGTTTATCTTGATTTATTTCCGTATGTTACTGCTGCGAAATTCATAAATCATGCTTTAAGTTAAGCCGTTTTGTACCTTCAAACTGCGAAAGGATTTATTAGATTATAAAGCATTCCACATTTTTCATATCTGCTAACTTCGAGTGGTAAAAACGAGAGTAATAGTTAGAATCAGAAACTTAAAAAATTCTAAATAGTAAGTATCTATATAATTACTACTCCTGTTTTTACAAGTTGAGCTTAACTCCTATTACAATTTACTAGGGAGCAACAGCATCATAGTCCACATTTTTTCCACAGTATTTTTACTCTTTCTGCTTTCTTTATTGTACTTTGCTGCACTTTAATAAATCACAAAACTCGAATTAAGATTCAATACTAACAGTAGTATAAAATTTTTAAACTCAAATTGAGAAATTTTTGAAACGTTGTCCATTAATTTTCGTTCCAAATTAGCTTCGACTTTTTTCGTTTATCACGAATTTTACGACTGGCATTCAATTTAAGCCCCGATTTATCTACGTAATTTAGAACAAAGAATGAACTCTCAATAAACCTTATCCACGTAAAAACACATAAAAAGTTTTCGTCATTCCAATAGTCAGCAGAAAAATTGATTCATATGAGCCTTTGATGCTAATGTTAACGAAATTATTTAACCCTATTGCTACAGTATATGATTAAAGCTACAGCAAACGTTGCAATCAGTCTAAAATTTGGTTAACCAAGTCTGCTGCAAATGCTAGCGTTGAGGCAATGGAATTTAACCAAGGCTAGGTTTGCTTTTGCTGCTTCAATTTTTCACTACCATTTTTGACATTTTTTGCTAATTTTCAACATTCTTTTTTTCTAAACTATTCTTTTCAAAATAACCTAGTCGACTTGCGTTTTAAAGCGAATTCAGCTCAGAATTTTAAACGTTTATATGCTATACCATAGCCTATTAATCTCAGTTTCTTTTTTACTTTTTTTTAGAAGTTACAAAAATTTTTCCGATATACTGTGCTTATATAACCAAGTTGGGAATAGAAAGAACTATGCAGGTTCCGAGAAAAGCATTCACTAACTCAATTATTTGTTACACATACACATCAAAAATCCAGTCTTAATCGGCAATTAGGTCAAAGGCGGAACATTGTGCATATTCCTGTAAAATCGTCTCCTATGTGGAGTATTTTAATTGTCATTTTTATGACATCTTTTGCAAAACTGTTGCACGCCGATCAAAAATTCTTAAAAGTACAGTTGATATTTTTACCAATTTCGAAATCCATCACCATGTCAATTCAGTTTATTGTTGCCTCGGCCCTGACACGTTGCCTACGTCATCAATGACGTCACAAATCTAAAACTAAATTCACGATTCATCTAATGATTTATCATCAAAATAGTAGGCATGCTCTGTGTGGCATCATTGTGCTCTATTCGACCGGGAAACGTTTAAATATTACTTCCGGTGTAACGTGTTTTGTAGGCAAAAAGCTGATATAAACGTGCTTTAAACCTTGTGGTGATGTTCTGCAAGTGCAAATTTCGACAAAAGATGGTCACATGCTAGTTTAGCGCAAGCTTTGTCTTCACTGACCTTTTCAACGATTGCAACTTAGCCGTTAATTTTTCGTCATCGTTTTTCAAAATTTTTCGCGGAATACAGAACTGCGCCAATGCAGTCTCTGAAAATTTTTTCTTCATTGGTTACACGATAATTTTAAGTGAATTTGCAAAAAAATGGAAATTTTATTGCTTGTAGACGAACTTTTCGTCAATAAAATTCAAAGAAAATACGTGCTTTTCTTTTCTTCTGAATTTGAGACGATCGGGCGAGGTTCCGCGTTGTACAAATTGCACAAAATGCACAAAATCATTTCCAGCAATTTTCGTCGAAATATCGCAACGGTAACTTTACTCATCGGTAACAAGTTTTTGGTTCTGCTTCTTCTATACAACCTTTGTCACTTTGTAAATCACTTTCTGACAAACCGATGAAGAGATGGTTTTGTGTCTTTTTTTGAGTGATAGGTACCTCAATGCTCTTTTTAAGGATCGGAAATATTTACGCATGACTTCACCAAGATCCTGCAAACCATGAAATTTAATGGAAATTTATAGCTTGGTAATTAAATGCCTTGCTGGATAGGTTTCAGGCTGTCAAGTCGTTGCATTAAAAAAAAAAGAACAAAAAATGACTGCTGAACATAAACTAATGACAAATAATGACAATTTTAAAGTATAAATAATGACAAATAGTGACAATTTTGAAGTACATTATAATCAGACTTACCATTTTTTTTAAGACAGAAAACCGGGACAGTCGAAGAGATCCAAAAAACTGAATTGAAACCAGTCAAAAAAGGTCTTCGGGTAATCTCAAAAAAAAAGCCTTCATTTCAATGACTTACCATTTATTGCAATTTACCGAGTGATGTCAGATAATTTAGAAAATAATGAAATTTTAGGTGATCTCAAAAAAAAAAAGGGGATAAAAGGTCTTCATTTTAATGACTTACAATTTATTGCAATTTATCGAGTGATTTTAAAAAATATCAGTTGATAATGTAGAAAATACTGAAATGATGACAACGGTTGCAAAATAACAAAAAATAATAAAATTTAAAAAAAGATAACGAAAAAAATGACACATTTGACAGCCTGTAGGTTTTTTTAATTTTGGCCAGCATTTGCCAGCTATAGCTATTAACAACTTAATTACAAATCAATCCAAAAAATTTTTAAATAACAACTGCTATTTACATACAATATTATTATCCTGCTTGGCAAGACTTGGCACTCAAAGCTAGCTAACAAATACAACCTTTTGTCAGCTCGATCATTTATGACACGAAATTAAGATGACTTTCCTATTTCGAACTTTTAGCTCTCATCAGCAGCCTCTTCAGCACAAGTTAATGACAAGTTTCCCAGTAACCTTTTGGCCAAACTGGAAAAATCCTAACAACTATCACAATGGAAGAGGTGATATAGCAGCGGCTGAAAGATGGATCTCGTAGAATGTGGATTGGAGAAATGTAAGTGAAAGTTGTTTTGACATCCCAGGTGTCGATCATGATGGACGTCAAGCCTCTGCAATCTTAAATTTATAACTAAAATTTTGATTTACATTTATTTTTCTTTCTTGTTGAGCTTAACTACTATTTTCTGCAGCTGAGGTTGGAATGGAGATTGAATGATTGCAAGTAGTACTCTACATTTAACCACATATTTGCCACTACTACAGTATAACGCAGACTCTTAATAACCTGCCTTAACTATATGTCGTAAAAGGTGTTGCATCGCAAAAACTTGACCAATATTTTCTTTGAAATTACTGATTTCTAAGGAACTTACTTCAAATTAAAAGATTACTGTTTGAAAAAGCTGATAATCTTTCTTGTTCCTGTGATAACTTGCCAACTGCTGATGCTTAGGTCAGGAAAAACACATTTAATTTCAATCTTACCTCATCTAAGGTAAATCAAAGAGTTCCAAGAAACAATAATTGATTAAATGTCTTTTGCAAGTAGTTAAGTCATAAATTTTAGGACTTCTTTTAAGAAAAGTAAATAGTTATTACACAATTGCAATATATCTATATACCTATTGCTGTTTTGAAACTCTACAATAAAATTGATTACGGAATTACAAAATTTATTTTTAACCCATATTAACCACCTTTATACCTATGAGGGCCTGATTTAGCCACTAGGAAAAAACTGGGTAACTTTTTTTGGCACCGTATAGTCTTAGTGAAAACCTATTTTGAGCTTCATCTGATTTCTAGTTCGTTATAGTTAGTGTTTATGACTCTTTTTTTTTGGGGGGGGGGGGGGGCGTAGACTCAACAAATTTTTCGAAGCAAGTAAAGAATTCTGGACTTTCAAAGCACGCCAGTTTTTTTATGATTTCGGAAACCTGACTATAATAACTAGTCATTCGACAAGTTGGAAAAAACTGCATGAATTCAAATTTTTGGTAAAAATTAACCTAACTTAATTGATTTTAAAAATAGCAATAATGACTCATAGATCAACAAAATCAAAGCTTAAATGTGCCATACAGTATACTCGCAAACTTGCGACTAATCAAATGCAACTACTGGACCTAAATTATGTTGCTTCTGGTGTAGCATTGATATGAGTTGAACTAAACTCGGCAAAAATATTTGCATTTTCTTGGTTTCAACTTTCCTCGTAGAAACTATAATTCATACAGACCGACTTATGCTGTTCAAACTTATAGACAAAAGCGCTTCAGAATTCCGGAAATAAAAAGTAATTAACAAAATAAAATCGCAGACTACCTTAATATTACAATATTCTCATTATTAGCATACAAATTATGCGACGCATAAAAAAACACTTCTAAAAAGTGCGCTAAAGTTTCTGAAATTTTGATGCATAAATTCACGAATTTAGGCATATGTCTCCACTCATTTTTCACTGTTGTCGAAAAATTATTTCATCCATAATTTTTGAGACACTTCCCCAAATCACACGTTTATTTATTTGTGTAAAGTACTCAATTTTCAATTGGCTCATTGACTAATACATAGAAAAGTTGCTATTATACACCCTGCGGTAGCGTATATTAGCAAAATTGCCGACTAGATATTGTTAGAATCAAAATTTACAGGTTCGATTCACGATTCGTTGCTGATTCTGCACTTGCGAGCAATATTGCGCACACTATAACCAAAAATCAAGATCAAAAGCTGTTTGATGCCGAAAATATTGAAGATTTTAGAGCTGATCTTTTTTTACTCTTAGAATTGAAATCACGCTTAGGTTAATTTATAATGTTTTGAAAATATTTTTGCCCGGCACCCAGAACTTATATTTGAAAAAATATATACGCAGCACTAAGTGCAAAGTATTCTAAATAATTGTGTTTAAAGATGCACAGAAATCAATATATTATACTCACATATATGGAGGTGATACCAGATTTGATTTTTGATTTGAAGTTTCCAACTTTTCCGTTTGAAGATTATTGGGTTGGCAACCATTTGCGATTAAGTGTCACTATAACAATTTTTTTTTATTTTTTTACATCATAAATTTATATATTAGTCTTAGTTTTCGCTAAAAAATGCTTGAAGTTGGTTTTGAATATTGGCAAAGTCTTAGGTAATTGAAAAGCAAGCCAAATGAGAGTTCGGGTAATTTTTTATGTTCCAAATTGATTTTTGCAATCTAATCGGGATTTAAGAGTTGGATATTAATGCAACAAGAGTTTACAAAAATGTTACTAAATGTATTCAGCACATCATAGCATAGCTGAAATACTCTCAAACCAAGATGAAAACCTGGCTGAAGCTGATTTAACCATGTTTAAAATACAACCAGGCACTCTGTCCGTCTGAATACACCAGCTGAAGAATTTTGTGTTTTGTTTGAAGATTATGGTCATGTGGGCAACCACAAGGAGCAGACTGCTTGGACCCAATGAGAAATAAGCGTAAAGCGTCTTTTTCCAAGGGCATAGAAGACACTAATTTTTTAAGGGCAAAATACAACGATGTATAACATGGCAATCAACTTCACAGTTCTTGCTCATTTTTTTTGTACGTTGACAATGATGTGCTTTTGCTTAGTTTTGAAGCGCCAAAAAGATAGTGTCTGTTTGGTGGTAGAATTTGAATGCAGATTTTCTTCAGCCATTTATTAAGAAATTAGTTTTTTCTGAGGTAGGCTTAAAAAGAGCGTAAGTCTACACAATCAGTTGCTCTTACATAAAAGCTCAAATCTGAAAAGAAACATTGAATTTGAACCGAACAAATTTTAAGCAATAAATTTGAACGGCCATCACATGTCCGTAACTAATACAAAATATACAAAACTCAGTTTTTTAGCAAGGACCTTGGCAAGTACAGTTTATCGATATGGAAAAAATACCAAAATAAAAAGTAAAATTTTATTTTCCAGTTGTTGCTTTTGGTCGAAAATTTTTTAATCCTTCAATCTCTGAAAGATATTCAAATGCTCTTTGAAAGAAAACGAATTGTGAAGGACGATGAATAATATCTAAAAAAATGCAGTAATTACGCACCGAAAACGTAAAATTTATATTTCTCGTTAAGTTTCGTTATTGTCCGACGATAAAAGTTTATTTCACATAAAAATCTGCGTAGACAAAATGGAATTAATTTGCCGTCGTCTGGCACAATATTCGAAGAAATTATTTCAATATGAGGTCATGATGGAAGATTTCAAAAAAAATTTAAATATCTGTAAGCTTTTCGTTTTAGCAAACATGTATATTGTATACTGCATAATTTGATAGGAAGTAATGGTATTATCGCAACCTCAAATCAAATCAAATCTTTCATTGTACTCGCTGAAAATGCCGAAGCGTGTAACGAGTTTGCGGGGCCCATTTAAGCATCATTGCGCCCGGGCAACACAGCTTCTATCGGAGAAATGTCGCAGCGGTGGCGAACCGTTGGCAACACTGTGTTTGATTGACTAGCCCGAGATTTGAACCCCAAACCTCTCGCTCCAGGGACGAATGGTTACCGCTCGACCAAGTGGCCGGTATTATCACACCTTATAGACTCTTTATTTAGTAGAGTAGAAACAGACGCGCGGAGAAAAAGAGAAGAGGATGGAAGAAAAAAAGTTTGCTTTTGTTGCGAAGTTTTTTTTACTGTCACGCGTATTCGACTGATTTGATTGGACATATTCTTAGCGCGAGTAAACCGAGAAGAAAAAAGTCACAATGAAAGTCACGCTAATTGGACGAATCGGCATATTCTAGAAAAAATGAACCGTGAAGAAAAAAAGACAAAACTGTCAATTTTCGGTCTACTAATAAAAAAAAGTCTATGATCACACGATCATGCTTAATCCTTAACTGTAATTTTTTCTTTTTTTTCTGATAAATGTCTAACAGATAATTTGTTCTCTTTTTCGGAATACTGTATTGGTTAAAAAAAAATTGCGACTGTTTACCATAGCAAAATAGTATAAAAAAGAAAATAGAGACAGGTATCCCATTTCGTCACAGGGTGACTTTGCCTCAGATCGCCTTGAAAATGACTACTTTACTGCGGATGGAATTTGAATCTATGCAATCAACAAATACTTTCAATTCGAAAAGATATAAATATAATGTGTACACAGCACGGATCACTGAATAAATATTACAGAAACATCGCAGAGAACAAGAATATTATAAACGTCAACATCAGTTTTAGTGTGAGGCAGGGATCTAAACGAACTTGTTTGATTCGAGCACACCAGTTCAACTCGATTACATTAATTGCCGAACAAAACGTGGTGTCATTGTTCGCCAATGTAATGCAAAACAACTACATTCACCTGCAAACGTTAGTTGGAACATGAACTTGATTTTACCAGCATAAACTTCGGTGCGAGACTGGTGATGAAAAGATCGCAGAGAAAAAGTAAAAAAAAAATAACTGCAAAAACTCTTATCAACTCGCAACCTTTCTTCAAAAAGTAGGTTATCAGGATGTGGCTTCTGACTAAGCGTGTAAATGTTGACCTACCTTGAAAACGTGAATGGGGATCTAACAAATTTAGTTCAATGCACTTGTAAAATGCTTGTCATATAAAATACGTTAATTTGTCATTGTTAAGGTTGGCCTATTTGTTATTGAAATGAAACAAGTTTATGAGCATTGAGAATACTGTATAACGACTCTTTGCATCAATTTTAGATAATGCAGCCTAATATTAAAAATTAAACCAATTTGAAATAACTATTGTTGACAGTTGTAGCCTAAAAATCACAAAAATAATAAATTTAAAGCCGTTTTGTAATCAAGATGATGTTACATACCACTCAGCATGCTACAATGACTTAAAACTTTCCCGTAAAAGAGCCACTCTCTTTTGTATTTCCTGTCAAGTCAGGAAATACAAAATTAAAAGAATTTTATGCAAATTTTTTCTATACGCCAAAGACCACGGAGGTTCTCGGAACCAGGAGCAGTCTGAACTTGCATGAACTTTGGCTGTAATTCAAAGGCATGACAACAACGCAAAACTTTGAAATCGTAACAAAGAAGTCCACAGTGTTGGACGCAATCGACCTGAGTCCAAAAATGCCTAATGAATGGCCAGATTCAGCAACGTTTTAAGACTCGATATATGCATGTTGAAATCTGTGAGTACCAGCTCATCTATTGTATTGTGTTAAACGAGTGTTGCTCGTAAACTAGCTAAAAAAACATGCAAATATAACTAGAACTTTTTTGGAAGATCATTCAAGTTTCAATTGACTTCAATTGACTTTTTATATTTTTCAAATACAAGAAATAATTGTGTCAGATGCATTATATAGTAGTAATTGACGTATAAGCCCGATCTACTCCGGAAGGAAAATCGTGAGCGTACGGGAGTATTCTTTGTTTATTTTAACCAAAAACCGAAATGCGGTTGGGAAGTTTACATTAGATCTGTAAATCTTTTGATCTTTCGTTTACATTAAATCTGTTGATCTTTCGCAATTAATAAAACCATTGGGACAACAGCTAGTGCCGATGTGTACCACAATTTTTTGCTTCACTAAACTAAGGCCGGGACCACACGATCAAGTTTTCTGTAGAATTTGTTTGCATCAATAATTCTGGAGCTATCACATCTAGACACTATTTTCTTGAAGAATTTCTTGCCAGGCGAAAGCGTCTGTTTTTTTCCGCAAAGTATTGCCGAAGTTGTCTCATGCAATTTTTTTCGCTGCAAAAGCGTTTACGCAACTGTCAAGGAATTTCTTTGAAATTTGCAACGGCGATAGTAATATTATGCGCTTTGTAGATTCATTGTTATGTCTCGTTTGCCAAAATGATGCGAGCGCGTTCACAAAAGCAAAAAGCTGCAGCTATAGTCAGTACTTAAACTGCAGGGGGAAACGCGTCCCCCCATTGAGAGTTAGCGTCCCCCCCCATCAAGACTTAGCGTTCCCCCACAGAAATTTGAGCGCTGGTTGATCGGACGAAAAAGGGCCTGTCAGCACAAATAAATTCCATAAATTCTGGCCGAATTTAGTCCCAAATTGCGGGGATAAAAACTCTTCAATTTGCGGTGAAGACCTGTTTTGTTTCGTTCTTCATTCGATTTCGGAGACGGAAAGACATAATTTTCATCAAAAATACTTTCGCACTCCAAAAGCTTTTGGTGAAGGCTGCAAAAGCGTCCCTCCATGCAAAATTTTACAGTTTAAGTACTAGTTATAGTAATAAACAGCTATGTGAGTTCTTTCGTAAATTGCGGATGCAGAATATAAAAATTTTTTCGACGTGCAGTGAAATGAAATAGATGTACGGAAAATGTCAAAATGACTTTGCTTGTGTGGAACTCTTTAGCGTATAGCATATAGCTTTTTTCATGCTATGTTATCTATCACCAATAGCATTTGCATAACATTGCATGATTGATCACGTAGAATTAAACTAAGTATGTTTTTTCCGGTAATTGCAGTTGCAGAGAGCTCAATAATTGGATGTCAGGGAAAATTGAGAGCTGATTATTTTTAAATAAGAATAAGAGCGTTTTTGTGTGGTTTCTTGCAAAATCAGTGAGAATTAGCTGAAAATTATCTACTGAAATTCATCTTTACTGCTTAAAAATGCAACAGGCTCCTTTGCCAGAGGTCATGTCAAATTTTAACCAAAAAAATAAAAAAATCATCAAAAACGTATCACTAATTGCATAAATTCGGCACTAGTGAAAGCTGGGCCGGAAACCTTTTTCCGATCAGAAGGAAATTTTTAATAACAAGATTAAAAAAAGCCACACGCACTGCTCTTCTTTGATTTCGCTAATTAAAATTTCAATTTTATGAGTTGACTACGACGGAATGGGAAGAATTGGGTAATCGATGTGCGAAAGTAAACAAAACTGCGGGAAACGCATTTAGGTCTTCGAAGAAATATGAGAAAACAGCCGGCACAATGTTAAAATACGTCATTGTCAATTAAAACAAATAAGGTAAAACTTCTTTTCACATTTTCGCTTCATAATTGTGACGCATTCGTTTTTTGCGTTGGCATCGGCAGTATTTTTTTGTATTCTGCGGCTCAACAATATTTTCAAAGGTGCGGCTAAAAGCTTAGTTTTCTTCGTTGAGAACAGCGACTTGTAGAAAACTTGCTTGTGAAATAAAGCTCGGTTCTATTTCCCCACTAGAATTCAGCAAGGCTTTCTTGAATCTATTTTCATTCTCTCTCTGGCTCTTCTATATAATTGACGACAGGTGCCCGCATAGGCACAGCCAGAGGGAGGGCCAGGCCCCCCCCTATTAAAATGTCACCAATGACAAAAAGTCTATTGCTTCTTCAGTTTCTTTTAGCGTCTTCGCGTGCAAGAGCACACGCGCACATTAGTAATTAACCATAATATTGACGACCAGGGGGCATGGACCACCTCAATTCAATTTTTTCAACCAATTTAAATCTGTAGCCAGGGTGAAATTAAGGGTTTTTGCCTTAAAAGTTACTACCTCAGGTCCTCATCTCACCTTTTTATGAACGTAATGCAACAACCAGCGCCGGATTTACCGTATGACACAGTGCCAGGGCCCAGCGCTCAGGCATAGGCGTAGCCAAGAGGGGGGCCGGCTCCCCCTCCGATTGAAATGACACCGACGATAAAAATGTGACAAAAAGTCTGTGTTTTTCAGTTTCTTTTAGCATCTTAGCGTACAATAGTACACGTGTACAACAGTAATTATCAATAAATTGATGATCAGGGGGCCCGGGCCCCCTCAATGCAATTTGGACAACCAATTTACATGTCTAATCTGGGTAAAATTAAGGGTTTTTGTCGTAAAAGTTGCAACGTCAGGCCCTCATCTAATCTATTTATGAACATAATGCATTACCAGAGCCGGATTTACCATATGGCACACTTGGCACAGTGCCAGGTGTCCTGCGCTGAAATGGTAAGATGGTCTTCACCTATATTTCGCAGGAAGATGTTGCGAAAATCCCCAAAGTGCCAGGGTTCCCACCCAATGTAAATCCGGCTCGAACAATAACCTGCTGGTAAGTAGGTCTAACCATCTATTATACCATTTATCAATAATAATTTCTTCCACCTAGCTAGTTTTTACGCAAAAAATACTTTAAAAAAAATATTGCCCAAGGCAATGTGCCTTACTTACCCCTACTTGGGCCAAATCACGTACAAAATTTAGAACCAAAATGTAAGATCTTAAACGTGTTCTGGATTTAATTGTAAGTAAAAGGAGGATTAAACAAATTAGTTTTTTAGTCGACTTTCTTATGTTAAAAATCTAGTTCTTTCAAATGACTCTAAACACGTGCAAAATATGATCCAATGGCATTAAAATACTTACCTTTTTTTTTCAAAAAACTTACAAAAAATCGTCCTGCGGCTGGGGGCTCCGCCCCCCAGACCCCCGCCTAAAATTCTACATTTGAGTTAGACAAGTTTACTCGACACGTTTCCCGCTTTAGATATTTTTCCTATTTAACTTTGGATTTAAGCCCTCTCCCTTTAGCAAAATCCTGGTTAAATGCCGAAACCAGGCCTCGTCTTCAGATCTTCCACTTTATGATATCTTTGTCTCGCAGAAAGTTCCTCGTTTGAAAATTTCTGACGACGTTATTGCATGTGATTTGTGGTTTGCCTCCCCCCCCCAATAGAAAATCCTGGCTAGGCCTATGGGTGCCCGCAATAGTGCCATAATGAGTCATGGACTTGCGCGACATTTCACACAATTGATGCCAGAAAATTGTTCAAAAACTTGATCGTGTGATCCCGGCCTAAGGATACGCTTGTACGCACCGTTTGTTAACTGGGCATAAAAAGCTGCAAAGTGGAAACGTTTGAGGTTTTGCAATAACGCCCAACAATATCCAGAGCCCAAAAATTCAATTTAATTTCCCTGTCAAATTTTTCGCTAACATTCTTTTTGTCGGTTACTGCTAAATTCAAGTCAAATTTAAACCGTACCCTTTTATTATAATTTGTTAGATTAACCAACTAAAGCTTTTTTTACGGAATGTCGAACCAGCGTACAACAAGCAGTTGGTGAACCTTATTTCCACTGGTATTAGACCAACACGTTTTACAAAGAGGTGGAGGGGGGAAATGCCTCTATCTAACTCTTAAACTACAACTCATGGAAACACCAAATTTGGCATGCGGGTTGGTACTCACCAAATTTTATCAGAAAATTGGTTTTTAAGTTGATGACGTCATCATTGCATTGTCACGGCCATATTTTCGAAAAACATTTTTTGACAAATGACGTCATTCTGATGACGTCACATGCCGTTCAAAATTTTACATAGGTTTGTTTTTGGATACTAAATTATAAAATGCCTAAGTGAAGCTGGCTACGTCACAAAAACGTCTTATGACGTTTTTAAGTTACATTTTGGCTAAAAAATGTCCAGCTTTCGAAAAGTGACTTCGGTAAACCTCAAAATAGGGAATCTTCCCATCACCTAAGCAATTTCAAATTTTCAAAGGTTATTTGTGAATAAATTTCACTCAAGGTTAAATTAATTCGAAGTAAAAAGTGTTTTTCTGAAGGAATTCAAAAAAAAAACCGAAAGGGCGGTAAAAATGCCTCCTCTGTATAAAGTAGGGATAAAACAAACAAAAAATACGGATAAGCTGTCATTTTTTTGCAAAAGTAGACAAGGACTTCATATCGCTTCCGTGTTTTCACTGTCCTCCACGCTAATCGGAAAAACAGAGACCTGCGCAAGAATAGCAGCAATACTTTTAGTCTTAATTTTATTCTTCATATTTTTTATTTTTAGTTAATCCCGACTGTAAATCCAACCCAGAATACAAGTTTCTATAAAAATTTCTTTAATGAACAATCGAACTATTACGTAAAGAATCGCTCTAGTACTACTGATTTTGTGGAGGTCCCTGCACAGTCATTTTCAAAGAATGATTAGCATAGACCCACGATCTTTTTTGCTTTAGATTTAACGAAAACACCCATCAGAACAACGTCCACCAGTTGTACTTATACCCTGAGCCCAGCACCTAAACTGTAAAATATTACATGTGGGGACGCTTAGGCAGCGGTGAACAAACGCATTTGGAATGCGGCAGCAACTTGGTGAAAATTTTGCTCCAAATTCAGATGAAGACCAAGAAAAAGGTTTTCACCACGATTTGGTGGAACATTCGGCCGGTCGTCTAAACAACCAGGGCGATTTCTTTTGGTGGAGAGGTGCTGAATTTCCATAGGAGAACGCTAACTCTCGATGGGGCTACGCGTCCCCCCCTTCAGTTTAAGTACTGCCTGAGCCTAAAGGTCCGTTTCCACAGGACGCGAAGCAACCTAAATGTGACGTTATTGACAAATTGCGAAAGGTTGCAACTGATCGCAAGCAGTTGCTTAATTTCACTCGGACAAAATTGTTGATGAGTGGTAGGTCTATTTTAAGCAAGTGACTTGAGATCAGCGACCATTCGCGAGTGTTGCCATACCTTCACTGCGAGTTGCGCCGCGTCCTGTGTGAAGGCACCGTAATTTGGACACTAATTGTAATCTTAAACTTGACTTTACCTGGAGCTTTAGCGTTCGTATT
Source organism: Trididemnum nubilum (assembly GCA_963965965.1). Lineage (NCBI taxonomy): Eukaryota > Metazoa > Chordata > Ascidiacea > Aplousobranchia > Didemnidae > Trididemnum > Trididemnum nubilum. The sequence continues at coordinate 9,400,328 of OZ014471.1, forward strand.
GGTCCTTACTACGTTCGGGGTACGAGTTTTTCTACAAGTTATGGTCTAAGACAGGTTCTATAAGTTATGGTCTTAGTCGATTTTCAAACTAACGAGTGCAGAGTTTTAGACTTTTGCTTATAACTCGACAACGGCTTGGTCTAGCGACATGAAATTTTGACAGCAGTTTGAGATTAACGAGTTATATGTTTGTTCCAAATTTCGAGGCTATTAGCCTTGTGAATTTGGTTTTAGATCCCAAAATTCGCCTCGAAAGTTTGGAGTAAAAAGCGGTCTCATTCAAAAGCGGCTTAAGTACGCCTAAAAATGTTTCACATGGTTATATGTCTTAAGATACGCTTTCATCCCTACCAACCCACGTTTGGCCGCGATAAATTTTTTCCTTTTTTTCCTTTTTTTTCTTTCGTTTTTCCTTCTTTTTCCGTTTTTTTCCCTTTTTTCCTTTTTTTTCTTCCTAAATCTTGTACGCTCTTCTCCTAAACCACAAAACATCAAAATCTAGTTTTTGTGTAAAGTTGTTGAGCTGTAAACGCAATTTTTCCTCCCGAAATATTTTGGAGTCACCCTTTTGGCGACCCCCCTATAATATTAAGTTTTTAAACTGCTCAAGCAAAGGTGCCAGTTTTTTTTTTGATATCAGTAGATTTTTAACAGACAAAATTTTGACATAGTTTAGAGAATCACCCTCCTCCCCCTCCGGGGGACCCTCCTCAAAATCGACACCCCCAAAATTAATTTGTTGAACGGCTTAACTTGGGGTGCCAGTTTTTTTTTATATCAGTAAATGTTTAAGAAACAAATATTTTGACATAGTTTGGGGGTACCATCTCGCCCGAAATCTAAATGTGACCCTGCAAAGGCAATTTTTTGAACGGCTTAAGCTTGAGCGCTAGTTTTTTGGAAGTCTGTAGATATTTGCGTCGGTCGTTCAAAGGGGTTGCTCCTCAGCAAGCTCCCATCTAGTTTTTGACTTGATATGTCTTTATCTTTTAGTTTTTTATAATCACAAAACGTTTAAATTGCAGTTATTTATTGATTTTACGACTGGTAGACTGGGCTTAATTTTCAGTCCCATTACCATATTTTTAATTATTTGAAAATCGATATTCTTCATTTTCAGAAAATTCACATTCCTATATAGGAGATAAAAAATCTGAAGTGTTGAGCTTCACCTAACGGCAAAACATTTGCTTTAAAAGATAAGCATATTGGATTAAGGCTAATAGCGACATCAAACGAAGAAATCAAATGAAGACAAAAAAACAGAAATAGCGCTTCAGAGTTGATAGAAAATTTGCTAATGCTTTAATTGTAACGCTTGCGGATAGTGTTGCGGTGAAGAATCGCTCTCAAACTCGAAAGGGTAAAGGTGCGGTTGCCAGACGTTGCAAATTCCGCAAGTGCGTGTAAAAATTGTCGAATGTTCTTTCTGAATATAATGTCTGTTCTGCTTCAAAATAGATAAATATCAGGGGGGGAATTCTCGAGGACGTCCTTGGCCTCGAGGACACATTTTTAAGTCCTTGGCCTGGGCCTTGGCCTCAAAGCTCAAGTACTTGGCCTTGGCCTCGAAGCCTAGAAGTCCCCGTCCTCGGCTCGAGGACAGCATTATTTTTTGATTGGTTAAAAAGAAAAAAACAAGCAAAAGACAGTATATCTGATAGTCCGTCAATTCGTTGTTTCTTTTCCTTACTTGAAAAGTAATACAACGTGATAGCCAGCTAAGTCAAGTCATACTAAAACTTATTTTAAACGGCATTGTGTGAAAGCTCTAATCGGAGAATAAAGAGACAAAACTCATTGTCGAAAATTGTTGTTTTTATTTCTGCTCATACTTCCGGTGCATGCAGTAAAAACTGCAAAACTATACAGTAAAACCATCCACAGCCATAATAAAGAATCCGGGGGTCCAGACAAATCATTTTAAGTTGCTAATGCTAAAACATGACCGAGCTTATTCTGTGGATGAATTTAGAAGAAAGTATGTGTGTGATAATGGAGTGTAATACAGTATTACCAGGGAAGGCATATTGATATATTACCGTAATTTTGTAAGTATATCCTGTTGAGAACGCCAACTTGTTCTGAAAATATGCGACTTTGAGATAAGAAGGAATAACTCAAATCACTGGCAAACTGTCTGGGTGGCAAAATCACGTTCACTGAACAATTTGTGTGTTGAAAATCGCCGCTAAGAATCCTAAATAGCAAGCTATTCGATCACAAATAACGTTGCATGAAGGAGTATAAGAAATCACAGTATGAGCGAAATTAAATATAATTAAAATTGTTCGAATGCCTGGAGTACTTAATACATTTTTTTACAAGCTTCGACAAAAATTGGGCATTTTTAGAAAAAATAAAGGGTGTATTATTTTTCCGTTTCGACAATTGTGGACCTCTTGAATGGGGGCCCGGGGTAAATGTCTCCAATGTCTTCCTTCTAAATACAAACCTGTTGGGATCTTCAGGTTTTTTGCAATTAAACACTTTATGTAAATTTAATTAAGTGTCTTTTGGCGGCCGAAACCTTCGCGGTCATTCATTGGCAGGCATTAGATGTGAGAAAGACAAATTGCACGGAAATGTAAAAAAAAGATTGGCTTAAATTAGAGTTGAGAAATTGTGAGAAAACTAAAGTTTTTTGACTCACCATTTACGGTATTTTTTTCACCAATTGCTTTAAAAATTTAAATGTGTTATCAAGTCACAAAAATTGCTATTTTTTTTCCAAAAACTCACTATAATATTTGCCCCAGAACCCCGCATTTTTTCAATGAAAAAAACTTTTGAGCTTACACATATATCCTTTACGGTACCTCAATTCATTTTAAAAACTTAAATTCACAGAATTTTGCGACATTTTTAGACAATAATTTTGAAAATTTTCGTGAAAAGAAATGATTTAACCAAGCAATATGATTTGCGTTTAGGAAATTACTAAAAACGTGGGGATCCATAATTAGTGGACGTTTACATTGGGGCCCTAACTGATAAAATTATGGGCTTAAAATTGATCATTTCTACGTTTATAATTTAGCTATCTTCAGCATTTAAACTGTAAAATATCGCATGGAGGACGCTAAAGCAGCCTGACCAGACACATTTGTGTGAATTTTGTCCCGAAATCAGAAGAAAAACAAAAACAATTGCCTTCTGTTGCGATTTTTTTACATCCAAATTCGAATGAAGACCAAAAAACGAAAAAAAAAAAGGTCTTCATTCCAGTTTGTGCGATTTTTATCCGCTTAATTGAAATGAAGACCAAAGCAAAAAGGTTTCATTTGACGATTTTATTGTAAATTAATATAGTTTTATTGTGCGATATATGCTTTTTTTGCGCGATATTTGACCGCCATATTCGAATGAAGACCAAACAAATTAGAAAAAAAAGGTATTTTCCGCTTACCCTGTATGGAGGGATGCTAAATTGTCGATTAGGGGAAGCCAAATTTCGATGGGGGGACGCTAACTACCGATGGGGGGACGCGTCCCTCCTACAATTTAAGTACTGGTTATATTTCCATTCACAAATTATGGATCTGTTTATTACTACGATACCGCAACGGCGCGAAATCAACATCAGCAGCTGCTAACGTGTAAAACTTTGTAAAAAAAAGTGTAAAAATAGCATTCGTTTTGTTTTACAAGCTATTATTTTCGAATTATTATCAAAAACTTAACGAAATGCAATATCGTATAGACTTTCGCGCTTAAAAATAATGGAAATTTGCAGATCATGATTTTAAAAAAAATTGTGTCCACGGTCTTTGGCCTTCGCCTCGACCATTCCTGTCCTTGGCCTCGAGAGGGTCTGTCCTCGAAAAATCGGTCCTTGGCCTTGGCCTCAGATTTTTTGTGAGTCATTAGCCTTGGCCTCGAACGTTGCGTCCTCAACTCCACCTCTGATAAATATATTTGAAAGGATATTATTGCAATTAAGTAACACTTTATTTTCAACTCATACTTTGGTCACGTTTTTGTGACCTTGGAAAAGACGCTTTACGATGATTATCATTGCTCGGTGGCTTCGAACAAGAAGCAAATTTATTGGACAAGAACCTAAAGAATCCACAGGAGCATTGGGTCATTGCAAACTTTTAAGCGGATTCCTCCAAACACGAAGTAGTAATCGAAATAAAAAGTGTGCGGATTATCGAACAGTTAGCGTCAGACCATAAACTCTTTATTTAGGACACTAGAAACAGACGCGCAGAGAAAAAGAGAAGAGTATTGAAGAAAAAATTATGCTCTTATTCTAGGGCGTATTTAGGGGGGGCCATTGTGCCATGCCTCCCCACTTGGGGTGCCAGTAATGCATAAATACCTAAGAATAGTACAAAATTGAGTCATGCCCCACCTTTGGAATTTGGGCAGAAATTCGGACTGAATCTGAGTGAAGACCTTTTTTTTTTGGTCTTCACCTACATCTAGGCAGAAAAACGGGCTGAATCACAGTGAAGACCTTTTTTTTTTGGTCTCCATAATTCTCAAATTTCCTGACCCCCTCTTTCGAAAATCCTACGTATGCCACTGCTCTTATTGTAAAAGTTTTTTGCGGTCACGCATATTCCACTTACTTGACTGGACATATTCGTAGAATGAATGAATTGTGAAGAGGGGGTCAGGAAAAGGTCACGCTGATTGGACAAATTGGCATATTCTGGAACAAATGAAACGTAACGAGAAATAGACAAAAGCGTCAGTTTCCAGTGTACTAACAAAGAGTCTATGGTCCGACGATACTCTGTTCCTATCTACAGCACAGTGCATGGCGGAAGCTTCACAATTGAAGCTGAATGTCAATCAGGGAAGCTGTGAATATCAGTTTCTAAAATATTTGGTTTAAACTCAATGGGAATTAAGCCAGGGTCTACTTTTTTAATAGAGACGGTCCACCAACTCGATCATTACCGTTGCTGCTGTTGGTTGAATTAGTACCTGCAGAACTTTTCAAGTGTATCTGTAAGTTAGCTAGGTGCTTAGCACAGTTGCTTTCTTTGTAAAGAATTCGCTGGGGGTTTGTCACACTTAGCACGTTCCATACGAAAGTCCAGAGATAAGTCCGAACATCTGTTTGCACGGTTACTTGCTTGTTGCTTTCTATTGACTCGCTTCATTTGCTTCATAGTCATAACACAAGATCTTAAGCATTTTTCTTCGTTCGTTTAAGAAGTTTCTCTGACCATCTTAAACATCTGAGCAAACTTAAAGCAACATTTGATAGTGTTTCATCCAATAATAGTACACTGCACGCTATCATCCTTGGTTGCGAATTGCTGGAAAAAAGTGTAGTGTTTGGTCTGGGATCTGTTACTTGTTCACCACCTCAATCGCAAGCTGCCAGTCAAGTCAGCTAAATCCTTATATATTTTGAATTTTAAAAACGTAGACATGATTTTCATACTTTCTGGATTACGTCGAAGCGTGTAACGAGTTGCCTGGGCCAACCTCCGCTTCGTTGTGCCCGGGCAACACAGTTCCTTTTGAAAAAATGTTTCAGCGGTGGCGAGTCGTTGGCAACAGTGTGTCTGGTTTGACCAGCCCGAAATTTGAGCTTTAGACCTTTCGTTTAAAAGACAACCATTTACCGCTCGAAAAACTGGCCAACAGACATGATTTATTTTTGTTTATTTGAAGCAGTAAAAGCGGTGAAAATTTTTACCATGTCATTAGCAGTTATTAAACATTATATGTCGGAAATAAAACTATAGACTGCCAGCAGCCTTTCACTCAGGAAGTACGTTAGTAAATTGGACAAAGTAGTGGTAAAAATCGCAAATGAAGTCACTAATTATGGCAGGACGAAACTAATAAATAAAATCGCATTCAATTTCAACGCTATTATTTCTTTCGCAAGTTCACTTTTTCTGCTTTTTTCTTTCTTTTGTGTAATTTTTTTCTTTGTTTTTTTTTCAAAATAAGAACCAAAGAAGTATTAGAAAAAGTGCGCATGCAAATAGCTGAATCAGAAGAACTTCAGTTAAATTTATTGAAATTCAGAAAAAATTTGCAAAAATAAAAAACAAACGACAATAAATAACATACGATACGAGTAGAACAAACGCGTGGTACCGGAAAACACACACAAAAAAAGCAACAACTAAGAACAAGCAGCACGATACACAGCCCACTTCTGGATATTATTTGCTATAAAATAGCTAAGATTCTCAAACCCTTCAACTATCACATGACAGAACACGGTAGGAGTGAAGAGAAAGGAAAATGCTAAAATAACAATTTTTAAGCAAAACAAGATAAAAAAAAATGAAGAATAAGTCAGCTTCCAATGATGATGCTGGTTTTTTTTTTTTTAATCTAGGTTTTTGGCTTTTTTTTGTATTTTTTTTCGAAAATAGGAACAAACTCAAGGAATTGTAATTACATGTTTATTATTTTACCTAGTTGCTGTCTGGCCAGGAGACAGCAAAGAAGGGATCTTTCGGTCTTCGAGTCAAGCTGCCATCTGCTCAGCTGTCTATCATACACGGTGGAGGCTTCACAGTGTCCCATTTTAATGCTGAACGTCAATCAGAGAAACTGTGAATACCAATTTTCCTGGTGTTTGTAGCAGGCGCTCCATCCACTCAATCACTGGTGGGTAAAAAAAAAAGTTCATGTCAAAGCGATAACTATAAAAGTCAACTGTCTTAAACGCAAACAAAATCAAATAATGCACTATTTAAAGAAAATTTCTCCACAAAACATAAATCTTCCCAATTATGGAACGTTTGAAATTGCTTTGCAGTAATTCAACTTACAGCAAATTGACAAGAATTTTTTGACAATTTTTCATAATTACAAAACAAGGTTTTTTTATGCACCAGTTCATCTTTGTCTAGATCAATTCCAATCAACAAAGATTCGATTTACACTGTGCGCAAAATCGTGAGGGTGCCAATGTATTCTTAGTTTATTTTAACCAACTGGCAGCTTGTAGCTGGTATGGCGGAATGTCAGGCGTACCGAATTTATGTTATAAATGCGGTCGTAAGCTTACGATTTTACGCTCAGTGTAAAGCTGCATTTCCAACATGTTCGATATCTTTGGAATAACTGATGGCACCAGGATCAAAAAAGAGACCTCGAGGCCAAACCTTGAAACAACACTCTGCCTCTGTCTAACCTACATCTATGCAGAGCAATCCTTTCTTGGGTCCGGATTGCAAGTTTTTCGTCAGGCTTGGACCACGAAGCGTAGCCTAGACTCCTTGTCTCCAATGAGAAGTAAAGGTTAAGTGTCTTTTCCAGGTGAACATTAGCGCATGACCTGATATTATTCGATGTGTCCTTTGTTAAATTGAGCCATTTGATCAAGTGAAACATAACTATTTTCATCGTTGATAACTACCATCGAATTAGCTTTAGATTTTCCGGGAATTTCTGATAAATCATCCATGGAGCCCACAGAGTCCACATAAACGCCCTCCTCACTGTGGAGGGAGTGATTCGAAGTGGATTTATCAAGAGTGCGGATATCTGAAACTAAAACCAAAAAACATCTGATATAATCAAACTGACCTACATATTTTCTGAGTTTATTGTAAATACGATTTAATTGCAATTATATTTATTTATCAAGTTGCCTTGAGCAAGAGATAGCAAGGGGCCTTTCGTTCTAACGATTCTACGATTTAGATTTTACATTTGATTGGATTTTAATAAATGCTATCTATAACCCGGTACTTTCTAAAGGATAACTTATTGTATTTGAGAAAGAAGGTCAAAATATAAGATAATTGCTTGAAAGACGAACTTCTAAACCCTTTTTTAAAGCTCATCAACTCATGAAAAACTACGTTTTCATGATTTATATACAGTTGATGCACCATTGAAAACTTTGCCATTCGCTAGCCGTTTAGTCATTTTGGATTGAACAGAGAGTATTAAACTTGATTAGTGTAAGCTAACCGGTCTGTTGGTCGAGCGGTAACGCGTTTGTAGTCTCTGGAGCGGGAGGTCAGAGGTTCAAATCTCGCGCCGGTCAAATCGGATACAGTGTTGCCAACGACTCGCCACCGCTGCCACATTTCTTCGGGCGCAATGACGTAAAGATGAGCTCCGCCAACTCGTTACACGCTTTGGCGTATTACAGCGAGTATAATGAAAGAAGATTTGATGTTATCCAAGTTTTATACTCTGCTACATCCAAATATTTTTTAACTTGTGGTACTTGACAAAAATTGCTGCAACTACCTTCTTCGTATTCGGCTGTGTTGTATATTACATTTGACGTCATTGGTCTATTAGTGTCCACATTCGTACTTCCTTGGGGCGGCAGTGCCGGTCCAACTTCCTCATATAAATGAATGTCTTTCATCTTGTTAGCATTTCCATTACTTTCACTACTGGATGTCACGCTACTGAAAATCAAAATTATGAATTTGTAAAAAATCTTTTTATTATTTCTATCGAAACAATTGGTTCCTTTTCCTGTCAGACCCTGGTTTAATCAGGGAAGGGGGCTTAAGGGGTTGAAGCGCCTCTGTCAGAAGCCAGTTAGAAAATTTAACCCAAATATCCATTGTTTTTAGACTTAACCAAGAAGTAAAGGGGGGTCGAATAATTTAATTCTGTCAAATTTCTTTCGAATCCTAGCTACTAGTTTGTTCAAACGACTTATCAAACTTACGAAAATGTCATTCTAATGGGGTCAAAAAAGCTATTTTCCAAAAAATTGCACAAATCACCAAGTTGCTGCTGCGTGATTTGCCACTGACCGTGGGGCATCCTTCTTCAGTAAAACCTTAGTTACGCGCCTGGTCGGACCAGGCCCGACGCCAGAGTAGCGTGACTGGGGGAGGGGGGCAGAAAAAATATTTGGGGGCACAGATAAATTTTTCAATCAAATTCGGGAGTGAAGACCAAAAAAAAGAAAAAATTTTTCATCCCAAATTACGCCCCGTAGATACGAGCCGTTTACCTCCTTTCGGGGCACTATCCTCGCTCAAGGGGCACGTTCATATCGTGGCGGGGCGGGGCGCGACGGAATCTAGTGATGCGGATGCGGATCTCGGTACTTGCCCACAAATTCAGGAATGAAAACCAAAAACCAAAAACAAAAAAGGTCTTCGGCGCCAAATCTTAGGCTTCTTCTTGGCGTTCACCCGTGTTTTTTGTCCTGGAACGAGACTTTGCTCATGCTTGAGGGGGCGCCGGCCCCAAAATGTACTCCAGCGGCGGCTTGTTACTTCCTTTGGGGCACAATCCTCGCTTGGGGGGCACATTTCTCCCTTGGGGGCACAACCAATGATTTGTGGGGCACGGCCCCAAAATGCTATCCGTGGCGCCAAGCCCGGGCCGGACCCACAGAAAAACTTCGCTAACATAGTAAAATAAATACTACGCTTTTAATCATTCTCGAACTCTCAATATACAGTACAAACATCTCAATTATTACTGTTGTTTAGTTGGTGACTCACAAACTAAGCACTTAGTGTCGCTCAAACAAACAACAGACGAAGAGTAACTTTTCCAATTTAATTTTTGGGCATGTAAAATTGACAAGCGTCTGTTGAGTCAAGAGCAAGCTCTCAAGATACTGCTTGTAGTAGTTAACATTATACTTAAGAGGTAATGAAAATAAGTTAAAATTTAACCAGAAATATTATGAAACATGAAAGCAATTTTGCAAACGCGAGGTTCATCCAAAGTACTACCTTTTAGGTGCATGGTACAGTACTTTTGTCCTTTATTCATGAAAAGAAGTTACATAACAACCACATGAAAACAGTTAAGCAGCTACAGGAATGGGGGTTTTGAAGACATTCGCTTCTGGGTAAAAAAAAAATCCATTCTATCGTAACTGTCTGGACGGGCAACCTCGAGTTCAAAACAAGTGGACCAAAAACAGTTTTCAAGTTTTTGGACGAAATGTTGGTTCAGCTTCGTGCTGGATCCCATGTACCTCCACCTTCTCCCACACCTTTACACCATTTTACCCGTCCCACCCTTCTCGTGTTTAAAGACAGCCCTGAGTAGCTATTTGATACGTAGTAAAAAGTTTAACCAGAAAAAGTCAAATTCTTGAAAAAGTAACTAAGAAGTTCAAGGTCATTTATCATACGATCACGTAAGTTTTAGTTTGGCTATCAAAGTTTGATTTCGTCATTTCTAACCTTTGGCGGCTTTGGGCTTAACAAAGGGCAGGGTTTCTCCATATGTAAAAACCATCAGAATTACTAAGATTAACTATTCTTACATTTGCTTTGTGCATCTCGAAAATCGAAATTGTTTCATCGTAACATACTACTCTATTTGGCTAATCGAACACAGAAATTTATTAGATTTCAAATGCTAAAATTCGGAAATTTTGCACCAATATTGTAATATTTAAAATAAATTTAGTCATTTAACTGCGGCAGTAGCTTTAGCTATTTCTAAAAATTATTTCAAACGAAAAAAAAAAAACGAAAAAAAATTAAAGCCGTCTTTGAAAAACAATAACAAGCTTGTGTCCAATTTTCCACGCCTTGGACGTGAACTGTAAACCTTTCGGTCTATATAGGCAGGTGTAAGAGCTAATTTCTGTTAACAGGCATGACCTTGGATGAGTTTATATCTCAATTGGGAATTTTTTTGTTTGCTCCATTTCATTAAACCTATTGGCATGAAAAGACGTAATAAAACTTTTAAAATTTAATCAAAAATTGGACTCAAAGGAGCCTTATCGAAATTAACGGAAAAGATAGATTTTTTCAATTGAGAGAATAGAAATATGATGATGAAGTCAAAGTCAAACATTGCTCCATTTTTTTACGAAGTTCTTTTAATGTGGTATCAATCTAAATTCTCATTTTGAAGTATTCAAAATTATTTTTGCACGATTGGGCAATGATATTTTTAAATCGTTATACAAAATAAGAACAGTTTACCCAGATCAAAGTTTTAAAACCGTTGGCAAAAAACAAATTTTCAGCAAAATTTTGTCGTCAAGACGTAAATTAATTCAACGCACGTTTAGCATTAAGAGGTTAAGTTAAAATGAACACCTGAATCAAGAGCCAATATTCCGAAAACTTTACTCCAAAGTTTGAATTTGGTTCTCGACCAAGTATTTTTAATCGAAAAAATTAAAATTTGAAATGAAATGTACTTCAAAAAATGAAAATAGAAATTAAACTCTATCACCAAACAATTTTGAAAGTAAGGAGAAAGTATCTAGTGAAAACATTAGCACAAAATGCTAAATTTGCTTTCTAGCAATTACAAATGAACAAGCTCAGTCCTATAATGTGCTATTTGATAAAGTGTCAAAGCGGACACAAAAAAAACTTGAATTGGGGTGCAAAAATGTAAATTTGATAAGAAAACAACTAAATGTAAGATTTTGGCGTGTCACTAAAATAAGGAGATTATATACCAGTCTTGGCAAAACCACCATCGTGGCAAATGCCATGTTGGTTTTAACCAAGAGGTGACTGAATTGGGAGTTAAAATTTATCGGACTTCAGACAATGCCCCATGCACAAGTAATTATATCCTACAAAACAATTTATTCAGTTTGAAAAATAATTGGAAAAGCTTACCTTAAAAATTTATTGTTGTAGGCTCTTCGTCGAAGAATTATCACTATAGCAATAATAATAGCGATGCATACAATGCCAACTGAACCTAACACTAGGGGAAGCTCTATAGGAGCCCTAACAGGATCCAAAGGAAGTGTACTAGCTGTACTGGTAGTTGCCGTAGTAGTGATAATTAAGCTAGTATTGGTGGTAGTTGTAAATATTGGACTGGTTAAGTCGGTTGTCGTGGCTGTAAAACAATGATTTTGATAATTAATATCTCAGTGTAACTTAGCTGCCAAAAAACTGATTCTTTATTTTGCTAGTTTTTATCTGACGGAAGCTTGTAACGAATTAACTGGGCCAGTCTACGCGTCATTTCGCCTGGGCAAAGCAGCAAATCACAAACAAACGCCCGTTGTAACACCATGTCGTATTTGGCCGCCCTCGGAATGAAACTCCAGACTCTCTGTTGCAGAGACGAGTGCATTAAACGTTCGACCAACTAACTGGTGTAACTGTAGCTGTATTACATAAAGCAGTGTAACTAGTTAACGTGGTCCATATACTTAACTTATTGCATTTTGGATTCGTTTTAGCATCCCATATGCAACCGTGTAACGATTGGGGATCGTTGTCTTAATTAGATCGTAACAAAAAATGTAATCCTTTAGTTGAGGTTGAAACCCAGTGAAGCAACAACTTATTGAGAATGATTGTACAGTAAGTTGCAAAATAATTTAAAAAGCAGTACAGCTAGTACAGTACTGTGTGAGTCGTATGCACCAACGTGGATTATCGTTGATCTATGGATCAACAAAATTTTGTGGTAAAACTTTGCACAAATAGCCTGGCTAATTGCAATAATTATTATAAAGTTAAGTATAAATTCTATGAACCTGCAAATTCAGTTTATTTTAATTTTGTAAGTCCAGCAGTTACAGCAAGAAGTTAGAAAATTGATAATCCTCGAATCAAAGTTAATCCACGTTTGTGGATATGACCCGGCGAGTGTGTAATGTGTATACTATGCTTGTATGAATGAGGTACACGATTACAAACCTTCCACATTTGCAGTAGTAGTTTCTTGGATTTCTGTAGTAGGTGGAACATCAGTTGTAACGGTTGTACTTGGAGAAGATCTAAAACAAAAAGTTGACAGGTAAAAAATCGGAAAAAATAAATATTTTTTTGAAAAATGTACGAGGCTCCTATGTGTTTGTAGATGCATATTAAAAAACGCTGAAATTTTTTGACGTTTTTTCATATGAAAGGAACTATAATTAAGTCTGGGGTCATTTTCATTCCCAAACTCTTTGCAAATCAAAAAAAAAGAGAACTAATTACATGTACTTATGTTCTTAAGCACAACAGTGACTTAGCAAAAAATGTACAAATGTAAAGCTAAAAACTTTTGTCTCGTAGATATTTCCACTTCCAAAAATAACTATGTTTTCTAAAATAAAATTTACCCGGGGAACCAATTAATTTTTTAATTACTGTAATTCTGTTTCATTTGTGACTTAACACATCCTTGCGAAATAATTAAGATTTATCTGACTGACTACATGGCTATTGATCTATAATGGTCGTAATGATGTTTTTCAGAACTTGTGATCTTCAGACCAACTACCATATCAAATTTCAATTCTTTTTTTTAAATTAGCAAATATTTGTACCGAAAAATCGGACAAGATCTTTCAGCTTTGTCAAATACATCACATCTTCTGTTACTTCCACTTTAGCCTTTGTCAATATTGCTGTGTAAGCAAAGATCAGATGGATTAACACTTTTCCGAAAATCTGTAATCCATTTAAGGAAAAACTTTCTTGATTTCAACATTGGTGTAAGGGCTATTGCAATTCTTACAGGAGGTCACAAAATGCACCAAATTCGACAAAGTATTTTTTTTCTCAAATTGAACAATTAATTAAAATTTAAAGTTCAACTAAACAATCAGTTAACAATTAATGAATGTTTACATCTAACTCAACGCAAAGCGGCGACAAGCAATTTGATAAAAATTGCACCCACTGGAATGATTGTCCTCAAGATCGGCTGAAACTTGCCACAACAACTTTATGTAAATTTAACGTTTAAGGTTGCAAAGTTAGCAGACGTCATCAAATGCTTTGGTGACGTCATCAATATTAGCACTCCCTCTGCTTAAACGGTTTGCTGGTAGCTACGGTAAATGGTAGAAGGAGTAAACCACCTGGTTAAAACATGCTGTGAAAACAACACCAAATTAAAACAAAGTTTATAGCCACTGCAAAAAAAGTAGTTTTTTGTGCATTTTTGCGAATACAACCTCACTTACTCTGGCTGAGTAGGGCAATTTCTTGCTGAGGTACATGGGCTAAATTGGAATTTTTCTGTTTCTCCGAATCCTCCTTCGCACAGTCTTTCTCTCACATTGCTTTGGTCTCCGCCCTAAAATTACACAGTTCAAACTTAGTAACTTACATCCAAACCTCAAAACACAAAGCTTTTAAAAAAATTTATTATCATAAAATAACTTGCTGACTTTGTAGCGTTGAGAACGACGTTTTTGTTGTAGCCAATGAAATTACCCCTCTGATTGGTGGTCGAGTGATGTTGTAGATTGAGCTTTTGCGACCAAAACTTTAGACTTGGGTTCTATTCTCAATCGGTCAAACCAAACACAACAAAAATCGGTATTCACAGCTTCCTGCTTGACGCTCAGCAAAAAAAAGGGTCAGTGTGAAGCCTCCACCGTGTGTGGTAGACGGGTGGCAGCTTGACTTGAAGACCGAGAAGTCCCTTTGCTGTTTCCTGGCCAAGATAACTTTTGAATAACTGTTCTGGTCGGCGTTTCTGATTTGCGAATTTGTCAAACATTTCAAAACAGAATTTGTAGAAATGATCATCTTTAAAAAAAATTTAATTTATGCGTAGAGCTCTTTAGATTACAAATGTAAGGAGTTCACAACTTGCCCAATAACCAGGCATCTCGTTCAAAAAAAGTGAAATCAAACTTTGTTCTGCCGCAACTTTATTTAAATTCCAAGCGTATGAATTTTAATATATATGGCTAATTTTTGAAAAATGTTTACTCACTCTGTAACAAATACGACTTTGTTTCTGGAAACCTGGACCACAAGGGTTATCGCATGGGCCATTGTTATCCCAAGGGCCCCAACTTCCTGTACATTCAGAAATGGGGCAATCAAGGGTGACTAGGCAGACCAACGTGACCCCCGTCAACAGCTGACAGCGTCTGTGCACCACTCTGTCACAGCCCAGGCAGAAGTTTGTATCATTTGTAATCCACTTTGCTCCATTTCCAGGGACTTTACAAGGACAACCAGATGTGTCATGGTTTTCCGCGGAGCAAAATAATAAGAACGAAACAAATAAGACACATTTAAACAGCATTTTGACTAGAAAACAATCACTGGTGCAGCAAAAACTAAACTATCGAAAACTGATCTGAAAAAATTGTCAAATTCAAAATCCTAAGATTCTTGCAAAAAAAATGTGGGTCAGAGAAAAATCGCCATTTTACAGTAGATTTGTACTCTTTCTTTTATCACATCGTTTTGCTATTCATCTCAAAGACAGACAAGGTGCCCGTAACAGTCAGCTCCTTGTAAAGCAAGTTGCTACGGTCTGTCTTTTCTCTCTGTTTTTTTAGTTATCAAAAAAATATTACAGGCCTTTTTGACGAACTTT
Source organism: Trididemnum nubilum (assembly GCA_963965965.1). Lineage (NCBI taxonomy): Eukaryota > Metazoa > Chordata > Ascidiacea > Aplousobranchia > Didemnidae > Trididemnum > Trididemnum nubilum. The sequence continues at coordinate 9,415,532 of OZ014471.1, forward strand.
TAAGACGAATCGAAATCGTCGTCACTGTGACGTAATGGTGAAGCGCGCGTTGACATGTAACGCGCTTGAGTTTGATTCGCGTTGCGTTCTTCGATTTTGAACTAAAATTCAGCCTCGGGCAGCATTGCCAAACTTAGAGATATCAATACGATGTGATAAACAAAAGGGTACAAAACCGAGAATTATATTGCCCGGCCCAAATGACAACTTTTGTTGGCCGTAAATTTTAAGGTTTTAATGGTTATGGTCCGTTACTAGATTGCTTCATGGAAAAGAGGCCACGCAACAAATAGATAGTCGTGGATAATCCATTTCAAACTTGCAGTCCAAAATTACATTCATAGTAAATCAGGTTTTTGACTTTTGGCACTGCATAACATTCACTCGTTATCTTTTATGACATTTTGTGTTTCTTGTAAGTTGTTTGGGGTCAACATTTGAAAACCCTTTTCAACACAAAGCTTTCCACACTGAAAACTTGCATATACATAAAAAACGCAAAGAAAAGCTAAATTCAGAAAATATCTACCTAACAGAAACTTCTGCAAATAGCAAATTTCGTTTTTACCTATTATAAAAACGTGGTTTCACGATCTCGGCGCAATGTTGTTTTTTTTCTTTTTTTATTCTTATTGTAAAAAAACGTGTATCCGACCTTAAAATGAAGCTAAAAGAATTTATCGCATTGTAATGTTCGCAAATTGAGAAAAGTTAATTTGAGTTTGAAGTGGTCGGTATTTCCACTTTTTGGAAAACAACGTCACCAACGTAGTAAAATTTTAATTATCATCAATATTGCAACGTGAGAACTACATCAATAAAATAGCTCTTCCTACAGGTGTCATTCATCATTGAAAAATAACGATACATAACGATTAGGAAGTCAGTTAGGTCAAGCACCTGCTTCCCTTTCTTTTTGTTTAGGAACTGCAATCCTTTTTTAATGTGCAGTTTTTGCCTCCTTTTCTTGCAAAAATTTTTTGAAAAAACACAAAAAAGAACGAAAAACGCTAAAAAACTTAAAAAGCGTATTAGTGTTAATGAGTTAGTAAACGCGTTCGCCTTTCGAAATGAGAGGTCAGTGGTTCAAATCTCGGCCGGTTAAGTCAGATACAGTGTTGCCAACGCCTCGCCACTGCTGCTGCAACATTTGTACGAAAACGCTGTGTTGCCTAGGGCAATGACGCAGAGATGGACCCCGCCAACTTGTTACACGTTTCAGAGTACTGTAATTCAGCGAGTAGTTAAACGACATTCATTCCTTTATGCCCAATAACCCTTCACTTTACATTGTCTAACAACACCATGAGTAAAGCGCCCTTTGTTGGGTTTTGTTTGAAAATCGTTCGTCAAGCTGGGCCACAATAAAGGGTGGAGTGCTTTGCCCCAATGGGAAATAAGCATAAAGTGTCTTAACGAAAGTCACTGCAACGCATTGCCATTTCGGGAATCGAACCAACAGTCAGCAACCTTTCGCTCACATCCCGACGCTCTGTTACTGAGCTATCGCCGCCGCAGCTATACAATACACGTAAAATAAATCTTAGCCTTTGATTTTTGCTTATTCTAAGGTCGGCTTGTGTTACTTTGATTTTTCCATTATGAATCTATTGTTGTGTATTAACGTTTTATTTCCATTTTTTTATTTCATTACACTAATTTGCCGAGGAACACGTCACTAAACGTTTGAAGCACAATTTACGCCAATTTTGTTTCCAAGCTGTGAATCAGTAAATTTTTGAAGCTTCCAAAGCCAAAAATGATACGATCAAATAATGCACTTTGCTCAGCGTATCTCTCGTACTAACAGGAAGTACTTGAAAACGGCAAAACATCATGTTTTGTCCAAATCTGTTGCATAAGTTTTGCGCTAGTAGCCAATCAATTGTGAACTTATTGTAGAGGAAAAGGGCAGTGGAATCTAGGGCAGTGCCCAGATCTAAAACTCGAAAAACATGCAATTTTTCGAAAAATGTGTGGTGAAATATTCAACGCGCTCGGTTTCCGCTTAGTTGGAAAAGATATTTCAAATATAAGCTGAAAGCATAAGTTTTGGGTTGGAAGTATTGAAAACTGAAACATTTTTTAATAAAAATGAATTTTTAGCTATCAGAGCGTGTAGAATCCTACCACATAAAACAAATCGCAAAATCTATTTTAACAATTTCTTAATATGTGATCGTAGTATAATTTTGCATTCATCATCAAAAACATTACCGAAAAAAAGACAGCTTCATATTTTTCAACTTTCAATGATCTCGCAAGCACAATAACCACAACTTGTGCAAACGAAACACTGACGATATCAATTGCATCTCGTTTCGTTTAGCAAAATCGGTTCACGGGGGTTCGAATTTTCGAGTCGATGACGAAATACCATGCGTTCGTTCGTTTTGCATCGAAAACGAAAAATTAAAAAATTGTTCATGAAAACTAAAATTTCTGTTCTGCTTCTAACACGTCTGGTTTCGTTCAAAAAAAACTATCATTTCCGAGAAGTATGCTAAGTTTTAAACAAAAAAATCTCAAAATTTTGAGAGTTTTTCAATTTTTAAAGCACATCTTTCTCCAGATTTGTGCTTCAAAGTCAATTTAAAGGTGCAGCATCACTATATAAGTTTTAAGAGCTGTTTTGATGAATACTGTTGTCAGAAACCTTATCAATGTAAATCAAAATTTTAGAAGCATTTTTAATAGTATTCACTATTCAGCTACACCAATTTCAAAAAGATTGTGTCACATTACATTAGAGTTTAGAAACACCGAGAGGGATTATGTTACGTACAGCAAAATTTATAACAAGCTCTTAACGAAAAAATAATACTTACGACATCGTAACTAAATACAGTTTCTAAACTATTGCACCGTCGGTATATTCGAAGTACTTTCTACTTTTGTATAATATGACGCCATAAGTATCTATACGCAAAAACCGTAATCGTAATTGATTCTTTGATTAATTGATATACGAGCGTAATCTTGAATATTTCTCTGCTTTTTCTAAACAAACTTTTCTTTTTGCTATGAATTTAATAAAAATTTTCACTCAACTTTTATTTATCTTCTGAAAACCATTAAAAGTTTCATTGTTTATACAGTCATTCACTCTTACTGATTCGAACTGTTTCAATTCAACTGCAATTAATTACAATCCCACGCTCGGGTTGAGCTAGGTGCGTGTGACCTGATGAATCGAATTTTTAAACTTTGTCTTCAGTTTTGCGCCAATCATTTTGCAGAAAACCGAATCGTTTCTTGCCAATTTTTTCTCTGACTTCTTAAGTTTCATTAATCATTAGTAAGGTTACATGGAATGAAAAATCAAAGGATGGCCGGGTTCCCATTGAAGTCGCAACAAAACGCGATTAGGTGTACACTACAAGCGTTTTTATTTGTCCAATATTTAAAATGTTTTTGGCTGTGGTGACTGCTGATGAATTTACTCAGTAACCATTTTTCTTCTGTTTTTTTCATTTTTCCTTCTGCATGAAAAAGTATCATCTTTTTCGTCTGCATTTTTGTAGGTCCATATCTGCACTTTGTTGGCTGCTACGTTTGATAAAAGTTTCTTCAAAAATTTTGTGTATGAGCCATAAAAGCAATATAGAAAAATAAGACTGTACTTCTTTATAAAACATTTTTTCGGATAGCTTTTGTCCGGTATGTGACAGTCTGGTTAGTGCAGATATGGACCAGTGGACACACAAAAATGCGGAAGAAACAGAACATGCTTTTTCAAGAAGATAAAACGTACAAAAACGGACAAAAAACGAATACTGTGGAAGTCCACCTTCAGCCCGATCTCCATTGCGTGTAAAATCGTAAGCGTACCAGCGTAACCAAAGTTTATTTGAACCAACTGACAGCTTGTACACTGGTAAGGCGATACGCCGACGTATACCGAATTTCTGTTTGAAATAAACTACAAATACGCTCGTACGCTCACAATTTTACGCACAGTGTAGACCGGGTTTTATCGTTGAGTTATGCCAAAAGAAGGCCAAATTATGAAAGAAGCGTGCCTATCAATGAGTTTTGGCTAATATACCTATGTCAGCGATATTTTTTGTACGGTTCTTTCTCAATTTTGTCCTTCTTTTGCATTATTCAGCAATAAGCAGATACCGAAATCAAGAACCGGGTCTAAACAGTGGACATGTGAAATGGTAAATTTTTTCTGAAGGTTAAACTCATTCTTTTTCTCTTTGCCTGAGCTTTAAAATTAGTAAATTTTCTGTTGTATCGAAGACTGATCATGCTTTAGTCTAGTTTCAACCAGTTACTGATGCTGTTAGTTACAAATGTCATTTTCGACAGTCTTAATCCAACTTCAAACCGTCAATTTTTCTACTTCAAAATGTAAATTATCGAGACATTTGGAATATCCAGAGCGACCGAGCAAGGCTTTTTTGTGTCACGAATTGTAACGCAATATCAGATAACGCAATTTGAGCCAATTCTTGTGATGATGATCCTAAGTTAATAACGTAAAATAATAATTAATAACATGGATAATTATTCATGCACAGTTAACGCGTTTATGTCTATTAAGTCCATAACATATTTCCTCGTTGTTTAAAATGCCTATTAGGGACAATTTTGTAAGTTGGCAATCTTCTGCCTTCGTACCACCAAGCTTCAATCGAAATTCATCAGCTAGGCTGGTCATGAAAATCCAGTTTAGTCAACTCGAAGTTACATATTTCAATGAAACTCGTGGTTTTGTAACTCAGAAACTGAATCAATTATGACATTTTTTGCGTTGATACCCTTTTCCAAGCTCTTTTTTTTCTTTTGCAAAATAAAAAATAAAAAAAATTATGAATAAATATATAGGTGGCTAAAGTTACGTGATAAATTGTTCAAATTGCCATTACATAGAGCAATGGGCCCTGATTGCTCTCTTTCTTTTTTGGAAACGTAGCGCACCATTTGAGTTAGGATTCGAGTTTGGATTAAAGCTATACTTAGGCTTGGCGATGAAGTTATATAGGATAAGATTAACGAGATTCCTATTCTTACGTCACATAACAAAACTTTCTGCCGAGCAAAAAGTACATTTTCATCAAAAATGCTATGTATTTTGCTCCGCAGGCTGCTTGTTTTATCCTTAACACTCAAATACTTAATGAGATAAAGCAAAGGCAGCAGCAGATCAACGTAAAATCTTTGCTATAACTTGTATAAGAATTGAACTCCAATTCTCAACTTCCAAACATTCCAGCGACTTTGTCGGTATTAATTTTCTAATTGAACCTCGGTAACACATCTCTTAATTTTTTGTTCTTAACTAATCAAGCATATTACGGCTTCCTGGAGTACCATGTTCAAACGGGCTTCAAATTCTTTTCAAAACACTGTAAAGGAAAGAACAGCGCAATACTGGTAGCATAATAATTCAAGCAGTAAAATTTTGTAGAATTCCACGCTAAACCAAAAATGTTGCACTGTAGACTTGAAATACTTTTCCATTATTGATTCTGCTTAAAAAAATGTGATTGTGCTATTTTATTGTGTTTTAGACCTCCCAGACTTAATCCAAAGTTGAATTTAATTCAATTCCTGTCTGATTCTTGAGGTTGGCTGCATTTCTTGCTCATCTGATATGAGAAAATTGTTTCATACATCAATTTCGTATTTTATTTCTTAGTTGAAAAGGTTATCTTAATCCTTCAAATCAGTCGTTTTTTTCAATTATTTGATGGAAAAATGGAATTATTGAAAGGGACAAAATCCTTTATAGCGGAATCAAAATTGTTCCTGTTTGCTACTTCCTTTTTACAATAATCGTGCTACAATAAAAAATGTTTAGGAAAATTTTAGATTTAAGCTTTCCAAAAAATTTATTACTGACTAAGAACGCCAAAAGTTTTTATTGCAAAATCATACGTGCAGTAACTTGTAATCGTTCTTTAAATTTAGTAGCTTTTTCTCACGTAAGTTATCGTAAAATTGCAAAACATTAAAATGAATCTATGTTACTTAAAATATGCGTGTTGCTAAAAAACGAAACTGAGCATAAAATTTTAGTTGAAACTGCTTTTGCAATGGGTTGTTTGATTTGAAAAATTTAGACTAAAACTTGTGTTGTTAAACACAAAAATCAGTCACTAAAATGTCCCACAACTTTGTCTCCTCGTTGTAAAACAAACATTTGAAAACTTTGGCAAAATCTTGAGAAGATGGTCAGTGACCAAAAATGGAATGTTAACTCACTACGAAAAAGCTCGTGGTGCGGAATTGCAAACGGACCGACTAGTTCAGACGCGAGCCACGCCTGCCTGAACCTGTCCCAGATCCGAAAAATAATTTGAAGCCCAAACCAGGTCTGAAACAGCCCGCAAATTAAGTTCAGTCTAAAAAACGTAAACGGATAATTGCTCCTTTTTAAACAACTTTAGTCTGCTGTGACTAAGTTATTTAAAAAGGTAAAGAATTGGTTACTGTTGAGTACCGGTACTAATAGAATTATCAGTTTCGAATTAAACCCGAAATTTTGTCAATCTTAAGCTCAAACCCGTTTCGAAAAGCCCGCTCGACTTACAATTCTGATGTGGTGTCTCTTTGACCTAATGTAACTTTTGTCACTTCTACTAAAAATCGTGCTGATCAGAGGCAATTTATCAAAGTAGTCTTCGGCAATAACGCAGAACTATGACAAAGCCCTAATTATTTCTAAATAATACAAATAAGGACTGATAATTGATTTTGACAGACGACAAATTAATCGCGGCAACATAACGGCCTATGCTATAACCGAATATACAAGATCACAATGAAAAATGTTTTCTAATTTTCCCTCAAGTAGCAAATTCTATGCAATTTGTTTCCGTTTTTACCTTCCAACTTTCGTTAACTTTCCACTTTTAACTCCATTTTTACTAAATTATCAATAAAATATTATCAAATCTTTCAAACTCAGTTAAGGGATTTCAAGACAATAGACTTGGGACCTTGTTTTACAAAATTAATAATGATTTAATGATAATATGACAATAAATGGATATGAGCCGTCGTGGCGCATTTCGTCCTTGCTCAAGGGGCTCATCAAGCGACAAATAATGATATCTTTCATAATCAATATAATCAACTGGCGGTATTACGCCGAAGCGTGCAACGAGTTTGCAGCGCCCGTCTCCGCTTCATTGCGATTGGCAACACTGCTCTTTTCAAAGAAATGTCGCAGTGGTGGCAAGCCGTTGGAAACATTGTATCCGATTTGACCGGCTAAGATTCAGCTTCAGACCTCCCGCTACAAATACGAACGCGTTATTGCTCGATTTAAATTTTAAGAATCTTTAAATTTTGAATGATCGTCTGGTTTTCTTGCCCTAAAACAGAAAATATGGTTTCGTTTCTAAGTTATTATAGAAGTACGTTCACAGTTTCACAAACAAGCTGAAGATTAGAAAAATTACTAAACGTTTCAGACTTATCTACGTCCATCATTAGTGTAAATAAAGTCTTATTCAAATATTTTTCTTATTCAAATATTTTTACTGATGATGGATGTAGCTAAGTCTGAAACGTTCAGAAATTTTACTGCTTTACAAAAAAGCTTTACTGTTTTAAATCAAATTAAATAAAACTGCCGTGCTAGCTGAAAATAATTATAGGAAAAAAATCATTTTCAAACGGTTTCAAAATGCTGTTATGTCACGGTATGAAACTAACCAAACAACAACAAAATCTAAACATGGCACACTGACTCAGACTTAAAAATATAGTTCAGACGTAAATGGCAGTTTTCTAAAATACAAATATCATGCACCAAGCCCCTAAGGGCCAAACCCTTTGTTCAGCTGAGTAACCATTTTCTAAGGCATGACAAGACAAATTTATGTCATCTCTCGGTAACAGTTCCAAGAAGAAATTAATTAACTTTCGTTTAAGAAGGCGACAGAAAAGTTGCGAAGGACCTTTCCGTCATCGAATCAAACAACCACCCTCTTTGTCAGAGGGGCAATTCAGCCCAGTAACATTGATGATTTTATTACTTTGTGTAAGCGAAGTGCGACATTTTGAATATTTCAAAAACTACGACGCGCTGTCAGCATATTCTTTTTGAATGTTGATGAGGCGAAGACATACCGATGACAATAAACGGAGTGTGTAAACTGTGAAAAAAATTTAAATTTGCACGAAGAGATTAGAAAGTTTTGTAACAAGATTTGAATTCTTTGTGCGAGATTACTCTAGTATCTGCGCGACTACAATTCAATATTGCGACCCTCTGATACCGATAAAGAAGACTGAAGGCAAAATCAATGGGGATATCTAAAGTTACGGCAATCAAATTCGATTAGAGTGGTGTTGACTCCATCTTTCTCGACCTAGCCGTACAACAGATATTCTAATGCAAACACATCCTAGGAGCTTCCATGATTTTAATTTTTAATGACAACCCTGACGTTTTAATGCAGTACTCTAGCTCACAGAGAATTTTATTCACCTATATGCACAGTAGGTTAAAAAGTCTTCAGCATGTGGATTAGCTTAATTGCGTAGTTGATTAGGACAAACGTCGTCGTCGATGTTATCAACTTCAGGGTTGCCAATAAAATTTTAATAGAAAAGGCCCCTCCGTTGTGTTTGCAGTAGCATATCTCAGAAACGGCTGGGTCAAGAAAAATGGAGTCAACGCCTATCGAACTTAATACGAATGCCCTAACTTTAGATACTTCTATTGATTTTGTCCTTAATCCTCGTTTAAGTGCGAAGTAAAGCACTAGGGCACAGAACAAAATATCGACATTCATTATACCATCCAGGCTGTAAAAGGGGGAGAGGCAATTACTCAGATGTGCTAGATCGTGATTTACATTTGCTCACGTCGTTTTGGGGGCGCACAGAAAACATTTTTCCGTCCCCACTGCCGATGGCTTAACCCGACACTGACGCCACATGTCTATTATCTTAAACTGACCACCCAAAAAATAAAAGCCTAATAAAACAACTTTTAGAATACCCGTTTTTCCCAGTTGAGAGATAGGTTTGATCTCTTCCAAGGCACTGCATAGTGCGCAATGCACATACGACAAACATTTTTGCTGAAAAGATTAAAATATAAAAACTTCAACTGGATACTGAAACGAATTGTGGATAAAAAAGTTAGGATCGAGCAATGTTTAAATTATAGGATTTTTGATTGCAAAATATTTCGTCGGTCATGATTCGAGCATTTTAAATATTTCACTGCAAATACGTTCCAAAACCTGTGAAATTTTTACTTACAAGAAATTCTAATCAATCACATTACATCATTCGATTTTCTGGCAAACCTTGAAAACATAACATGACGATGCACTTTTGATTTCTGAATGTTGCACAAACGTGTTATTTTCGACAAAAAAAAAAATGTTTCACAGTCACCTTGTTTTGTGCTTTTGGTATGGATTCATTGTCATCATAGCATGGAAAGTCGCTGCCGACTTGTAGCAAAAAAATTGAATGAGAAAAAGATAACTCAATTACCGTTTTTCTTGGTTTAAAGCTTCCAAGCCAGTGGTGTAATTGTTATCACATTTTACTCACCAAAGTGCCTTGGTCAGGAGACAACGAAGGGACGTTTCGGTCTTCGAGTCAACCTGCCACCTGTCTATCGCACGAGGTGGAGGCTTCACACTGTCCTTTTAATTGCTAACGTCAAGCAGGGAAGCTGTGAATGCCAATTTTTATAGTCTTTGGTTTGACCCGACCGGGAATCGAACCCAAGTCTACCGCTTCAGTAGCAGACGCTCTGTCCATTTGACTACTGATTGGTTGAATAAATTTGTTTTTGTTTGATTGATAAAATGCTCCATTTTTTATCAAATTGAAGCAGGATTTTTCTAAGGTTGATTTGTATCCTTTCTTATCTAAAAAAGTTAATAATTTTTCGATATTGATTTGTTCTTTCCGTTAAAATTTCTGTTGTTCAAATTCACTTTGCAACGAATTTTTTTAAGGCATATACTGAGAAGCAATGTCATCTACACGGCGAGATTTGAACTTGCAAGCCTTTGTGATAATGCTTTTCGAAACACTCTTCTGTTACGTTTTTTTCAAAGCAGATGTCTACAGATTTTCGGTTATAGCTCATTCTAAGATAAACTGTTTCTTTATAGTTTGATACCTTTTCTGGCACTGTATTTTTTTGTCCGTACTGTCTAGAAGCCTATCTTCCGTTATAACTTTAAGCCCTAAAATTAACGAAACTCTCTTTTGACTGGATCATCCTCAAGAAACAAAGGTGTTTCTTCGCGAAAACTAATACATAATGGGTTCTAGATAGTCATAAAGTAAAACATGAAAGAATATTAAACTTTGAAATTCATTTTTCCCTTAAGTCATTAAATCAAGCCCCTATACTAACGAAAGCATTTCCATTTACCCGTTTTTGGTTTGAAGATTGACTTTTGAGTGGCAGAAATGATGGATTTTTGACGTTTATGCAGATTTAAATTGATATTGAACAAAGATGAGCGCACTGCACGGGACAGATATTTTTATAACAAAATCATTTTGATTTTCATCACGCTAACAAAATTGGTTTTATAAGTTAAATATTTTGGCCTAATTTGGCATGTCACAAACTCACAGATCTTCAGTCGCAGCTAATATTTTTTGAAAAACTAGTCGGACAAACACATGTTTGATCTTACAGTGCTGTTCATAATTCAGGAGCCACCTTGCAAAAACACTCGTTTTTTGGGTTCCAGGTTTAATTTATACTATTTGCTATAATTATATATCTACATGTTATATATTTTTGTGAAGGGTTTGTTGCTGGTAATGTTTCGGCATAATTTTTTTTTTTTTTTGAAAATAATTTTAAAGCCAAACTGCCCCCCATTACGTGACGTCATGCCAAAAAACTCATTTTCTTACTAACAGCAAATATGCATTACAGTATTGGTGTCAAAAGCAATTAAAGGAATAAGGATAGTTTATCGGGTATTGTAACAAGTTTAGGTCATGTCATATTTACTTCATGATTTCATCGCGCGTCACTCATTATGACGTCATAATTTATGATATTTTCTTGGTTTTATTTAAAGCCTAAAAGCAGCATGACATTTTTTTGCTAAAATGTCAAGTTGATATCGTACCTGTAATAAAATTAGGAAAGATTACAAAATTGTCAAAATCATTAACACTCTTTTTACAGAATAGTGGCTCTGAAAAGAGCCGTTTGATTTGGCAAGGATTGATTTAGTATTTTGTTGGCCATCCATGGTTTTCGATCATCATTTTGCATCGTCGAGGAAGTGATTCAACAAGTTTGTTGAGTTCTTCGGGTGAAATCACTGGAAACCAAGCAGCAATGACCTGTTCGATAAGCTCTCTTTTCGTCTTTGGTTTATTCTTCCCAATTATGCAACTAACTCGGTACCACAAATTTTCAATCGGGTTTAAATCAGGAGATTGGGCTGGCCAATCCATTCGTTCAATTTTATGGGTCCTGTACCACTGTTGGACTTTTTTAGCATGGTGGCATGGAGCATTATCGTCTTGAAAAATCCAATCATCGTCGGAAAACAAAGAACGTGCACTGGGTAACATTTTATTTTCCAGCACATCAATATACTTTGTCCGTTCATCATCCCAGACACCACTTTGAGCCTACCAATACCATTTGCAGCCATGCAACCCCATACCATAATTGACTGGGGATGCTTGATGGTCGGTGAAATACAATAAGGCCGGTACTCTTCCTCTGGTTTTCTTCTCACAAAATTATTTCCAGCATGGTTGTTTACAGTAAAAGTCGACTCATCACTGAAAAGAACTTTCCTCCACTTCTCTATTGGCCACTTAACATGAGAGCGTGCCCAATCTAATCGGCGTTTTCTTTGTTTTTCCGTCAAGAGTGGTTTTTTTCGAGCTTTACATCCTCGAAGACCATTCTCCAGCAACCTTCTCCTCACTGTTGGAGCAGACAATTCAACGCCACTACTTTCCTTTAACTCTCTGGCCAACTCTTTTGAATTCAGTCTCCTGTTTCCTAAAGAAATCCTGACCAAAGTTCTATCAGACCTCTTTGTTGATTTCCGCTTCCTTCCAGATCGAGGCTGACATTTCGCATCTCCTGTCTCGATCCACCTCTTTAACACTCCTTGCACTCCTTTACGAGATGTACCAGTCTTTTTTGCAATAAATCTCTGCGATTTTCCTTCATTGTAAAGATAAATAATCACTCCTCTCTGTTCTGCACAAATCGGTTTGAAGCCCATGATGACTGAAACTGAATAAAAAGGTTGAACATCCAGAAAGTCCTGAAATTGCTCCCATTATGACGTCATAGGGAGCAAATCGTGGTGTGATCATGATGTGACCCAAGATGTGACCTCAGGTCATCAGAATACACAATAATTACAAACATAATTTTTCGATTTCATTTTGCTAATTCGATCATTGCAACCATGTTACCAATATAAAAATGGCCCATCAAAGTGACGTCATGCTTAAGGGGTGCATTTTGGCCCCAAATAATTATTTCAAAAAAAAATTTTTTTTCAGTAAAATTCTCGTAGCAAACCCTTTACAAAAATATATAACTTGCCCATATACAATTAAAGCACATATCATAAATTCGACTTGGAACTTACAAAATGGGCAATTTTGCAGGGTGGCCCCTGAATTATGAACAGCACTGTATTTCCTCCTTTACGCGTAAGCAGTAGCGTAGGCAAAGGAGACGAGAGGGTCATAGTGCCCTGTCTTCTTTTGGTATGTGTAAATCGTATATTGTGTGTATCTCGCTACTAAAAATCAGCGACGCCCCCCCCTTTCGGAAGCAGACAGGCAAATAACGCAAGCGGAAGGCGAAAAATCGTAGAAACAAATTCCGGATCCTTAGAGTTGGTCTTCACATCAGTTTAAAACCTTTTTTTTGGTCTTCATATTAAGTTTGAAAAAAAGTTCCCCCACTCATCACAAACTTCTGCCTACGTCGCTGTGCGCGAGTTTTTAAAAAATTGCTAGACTTTTTACTTATGTAGAAGCACTGATCATTGTCGTGAAAAAAAAAGCAATTTTATAAGTTCATTAGATTGGTGGGAAATCCTGCTTACGAAATATCTGCCAATCTCTGCACTATAGCTAGCAGTGCAGCTTCACTTTCATTAAAAGTGAACAGTATGGCCTACTGGCTGCAAAACTATCCGTGTTAGTTGAAGCATTTTTCTTTTTCAAGAAGAAAATTGCCTGTTTCACAAACTTTCTCTCTGCTTACTAGCACCTTTTAGCGAGCAGTTGTTGCAATTATGGACACGCGGCGATAAAAAACGACGCAACAATCAAGAAAGCTAGCGGTGCAGCTTCATTTTCCTTAAAAGCGAAGAGTAGTATACTGGCTGTAAAACGATTCGAGTTAGTAAAAGCATTTTGCTTACTAGGACCCTTTAGCAAACAGTCTGTTGCATAATTATGAACACGCGGCGATAAAAACGGGCAATTCTACTTGATTTGACAACACCTTAATGATATTTGTACGTCTATGATAGGTCATCGTTTTAACCCTGAGTGAGGCAAGTGAGGTGAAGCAGTGACGTCGCCAGAGCAAACGAAGTGAGGGGCACTAGCCGAAAGTGGGGGGCACTACAACAGATTGAACTTTTTCACATAAAAACTAATATTTTACGGCTACAAATTATGCCCTATTTTAACTCTATATGTACCGGGCTATTTTTACACCCTATTTGTACCGGGAGGGGTAGTACAAATTATGCCCCCCTATCTAAAAACTATTTGGTAAGTGATAGAAGTAAGATTTTTTGCTTGTTGAAGCTATTTTTTGTTAAATTTTTTTTTAATAAATCTTTTGAGGTTGTGACGTCACCAAAACAATGATGACGTCATCATAACCAGTAAATCCTTATAACAGCATGCAAATTTGTCTAAATGTTGCTAAATATTATTTTCAGTTTGGACTTTTGTTACTTCAAAAACATCTCTGATAAAATCACCGCAAATAATGACGTCACAAGAATGATGATGCAATCTTTAATATATTGCGTTGATTATTATTTGCAATTTTTGGTAACTGAGATATAGTATAATTCACAAAATTTTGAAATATCGCAGTATTATTTTCATTGTATCATTCAACAGCTGATGGCAATGAATATTTTTTTATACCAACGCAGTTTATTTCGAGAAACAACAGAAAAAGCAATAGTTTTGAATTATGACGTCATCAATGACGTAATGATGATGCAATGCATTTATCAGTAAATAAAATATTTTATTCCAGCTAAAGATTAGCATCGATAATGAATACGCAGTACTAAAAATAGAATAAGCGCGTTGATAAGCATGCATTGTGCTCAAAACTGTAAAAAACTCCTAAGGTGCCTCTGACAAAGGCAAAAATGACGTCACTTCTGGTTACCCAGCTGACCCCAAACTTTCTGAAAATGTATGTTATAAAATTTGATTCAAAGTCAGGGTGCATCAAAGAAAAACTTTTTTTTAGTTTAGGAGGTATATTAAAATATCTAAGAGGGAGGGGGGCAAATTCCCTCTCCCCCCCCCGGTACAAATAGGGTTAACAAAAATTGACATATTTGCTTGAAAAATCTGTCTGCAGCAGTGAATGCAACCAGAAGCGCAACCAAGATTTACTAAGAGGGAGGGAGCTTAAACCAAAAGTTTGTTGTTGTTTTTAAACCCCATTTTGAACAAATCCATGCAAATCAAGCTTATCACAAAGGGGACCTAGGAGTAGAGCCCCCAGCCCATAGGCATAGCCAGGAGGGGGCCAGGAGGCCCGGCCCCCCCCAATTAAAATACCACCTATGATAAAAAAATTATGACAGAATAGCCTAGCTATGTTTAGTTGCAGTTACGGACAACAAGGGAGCCCTTGGGCCCCTAACTAACAACCAGCGGGCCACAGAGCCCTTAACGAACGACCAGAGGGCCCCGGGGCCCCTAACCAACAACCAGCGGGCTCCGGGGCCCCTAACTGACAAACGGGGTCCCGGAGCCCCTAACTGACAATCAGGGGGCCCCTAACTGACAACCAGGGAGCCTCAGGGCCCTTAACCAACAACCAGGGGGCCCCCGGAGCCCCTAACCGACAACCAGGGGTCCCTGTCCCTGAGAAATAACTGATGACCAAGGATCCCGGGCAGGGGGCCCGTAATTCAAATTTTTAACAAGTTATATGCAAAACCTGTGAAAGATCTAAGAGTTTTGTGCTAAAAGTTACAATTCCAGGCCCTCGTTTAACGTTATTATGAACTTAAGGCTATAACACAGGCGGTAATGCAAACCCCCAATTGAAATACTGCCAATGATAAATACAATGAGAGCATAGCCAGTATGTTGTCCTTGTTCGGAATTGCAGTTTCTTTAATTTAGGATTTACGTGTACAAAAGTAAGTAATAATAATGACGACCACCTGTTCACGTCATAATAATGTCATGCAATTCATGGAGGTTTCAAAAATCAGTCAAGTGACTTGACTCGAGTCCTCCACGTTTTGGAAAAAAAGTTATTTTAATTTTGCTTTAAATGTTTTTTTTTTTATGAAAGAACTTTAAGGGCGCGATCTTATCTCAAAATCATAGGCGTAGCCAAGGGGGTGGCCCAGGAGGCCCCGGCCCCCTCAATTGAAATGCCACTAATGACAAAAATTTAACAAAAATTCTTGTTTCTTCATTTTCAGTTTCTTTTAGCACCTTTGTGCACAACAGTACACACGTACAACCGTAATTAACAATAAATAATATTGACGACCAGGGGGCCCGGCGCACCCCCTTAATTCAATTTTTCTAACCAATTTAAACGTATAACCAGGGTGAAATCAATAGTTTTTGTTCTAAAAGTTGCTACCTCAGGCCCTCATCTAAACTTTTTATGAACGTAATGCAATAATCAGCGCCGTATTTGCCATATGGCACAGTGCCAGGGCCCCGCCCTCATATTAGCAGGACTTTTTTTGGTCTTTACTTATATTTGGCTGGAAGATGTTGCAAAAATCCCCCAAGTGCCTGGGGCCCCGTGCATTGTAAACCCGGCCCAGGAATAACATGTTTAGTAAACGTAACCATCTACTGTCCCTTTTTTAAATAACGATTCAACTCCACCTCGCCAATTTTTACGCACAAAACTCTTTTAAAAAATTAGCTAGGGAAAATGCTCAATGAACAAATTATTAAATTTCAATTGAGGGGGCCTGGGCCCCCTGGCCGTACATGTACTTCTATAACTGGTTAACTTCATGACAAAACAAAAATTTTAAAGAAAAATCTTTGAGTGGATTACTATTTACTGGAAAATATTGCAGGAGACAATGTGCCTTACTTACCCCTACCTGGACCAAATCACTTACAATTCAAATTTTACACCATAATGCAATATTTTAAACGTGTTTTGGACTTTAAGTGCAAGTAAAAGAAGAATTGAATAGTTAAATTTTTTCGATTGGCTTTCAAATGTTAAAAATCTAGTTCTTTCAATCGGCTTTGAACACGTGCGAAATGTGATCCAATGGCATTAAAATTGCTTTTTTTCACAAAAACTTACAAAAATCGCCCAGCGGCTGGGGGCTTTGCCCCTAGACCCCCATAGCCTCCGGCGGCTAGGGGCTCCGCCTGTGATACGTTTGAGTACAATAGCTTACTCAACACGTCTCCTAAGTTAGACATTTACACTTTCCAACTATTAGTTTTTGCCCTCTTTTTTTGCTAAAATCCTGGTTCAGTGCCAACAGGGCTACAGCTTCAGATCTTCCATTATACGATATCTTTGCCCCACAAAAAGTTCCTTTTTTGAAAATTTCTGATGACGTCATTGCATGTGATTTGTGGTTTGGGCCCCCCCCAATCAAAAATCCTGGCTACGCCTATGCCCCAGCTGTTGGGTGACTTTTGTGGTTTTGCGGCTAAAATTGCTAAAATTGCTAAATTGCTAAAATTCAGAAGTCATTGAAAGAATTAAATTGTCTAGCCCCTTCAGCTTAAGGGGCTAGACAATGAGAGCTAAAAGCTCGAAACAGCGCTGTCCAGCTCTGTGCGTCATTTTTATTCCCTAACTCTTCGCAAATTAAAAAAGGAGTACGAATTGTACGTCCTTATGGTTCTAAGCACAACCACAATGACCAAGCAAAATATGCTACACGACTTAGCAAAAGTTAAAAACTTTTGTCTCCTACATATTTCTACTTCCAAAAATATCAATGTTTTCTAAAACAAAATTCGATCGGGGAATTAATTCTGTTTCACTTGCATCTTTTACATAGCTTTGCGAAAAAAGATTATCTGACCAACTATCATGATCGATGATCAATAATGGTCATGAAATTTTCTGGTGTCATAAAAATTTCAAATTTTAATGGTGTTTTCCAATACTTGTAATCTTTAACACAACTACCATATTATCAAATTTGAATTCTTTTTTAAGATTAGCAAATACTTTTACTGAAAAATTGGACAAGACCTTCTGTTACTTCCAGTTCAGCCTTTATCAATATTGTTGTGTTAGCAAAGATCAGATGGATTAAAACTTTTCCTAAAATCTGTTAATCAACATAAGGAAAAACTTTCTTAATTTCAATATAGGTGTAAGGGCTAGAATTCTTACAAAAGGCTACAAAATGCACCTAACTCAACACAGAGTATTTTTTTCTCAAGTACAACAGTTAATCAAAATTTAAAGTTTAACTAAACAATCAGTTATCAATTAATGAACCTTTACACCCAACGCAAAGCGGCGACAAGCAATTTGATAAAAATTGCATCTACTGGAATTACTGACTTCAGGATCTGTTGAAACTTGCCACAGCAACTTTATGAAAATTTAAAGTTTAGAATAGCAAAGTTAGCTGACGTCATCAAATGTTTGGATGACGTCATCAATATTAGCACTCCCTCTGCTTACGGTTTGATAGCTACGGTAAATAAGGGGGAAAGAATGAACTACCTGGTTTACATGTCGATTAAAAGATGAGGTGAAAACAACATCAAATTAAAACAAAATTTACAGCCACTGCAAAAAAAAACTAGTTTTTTGTGCATTTTTGCGAGTACAACCTCTCTTACTCTGGCTGATTAGGGCAATTTCTTGCCGAGGTGCATTCGCTGAATTGAAATTTTTCTGTTTCTCCGAATCCTCCTTCGCACAGTCTTTCTCTCACATTGCTTTGGTCTCCGCCCTAAAATTACACAGTTCAAACTTAGTAACTTACATCCAAACCTCAAAACACAAAATTTTTAAAAAAATTTATTATCATATAATAACTTGCTGACTTTGTAACTTTGAGAACGACGTTTTTGTTGTAGCCAATGAAATTACCCTTCTGATTGGTGGTCGAGTGATGTTGTAGATTGAGCTTTTGCGACTGAAACTTTAGACTTGGGTTCTATTCTCAATCGGTCAAACCAAACACAACAAAAATCGGTATTCACAGCATCCTGCTTGACGCTCAGCAAAAAAAAGGGTCAGTGTGAAGCCTCCACCGTGTGTGGTAGACGGGTGGCAGCTTGACTTGAAGACCGAGAAGTCCCTTTGCTGTTTCCTGGCCGAGATAACTTTTAAATAACTGTTCTAGTCGGCGTTTCTGATTTGCGAATTTGTCAAACATTTCAAAACAGAATTTGTAGAAATGATCATCTTTAAAAAAAATTTAATTTATGCGTAGAGCTCTTTAGATTACAAATGTAATGAGTTCACAACTTGCCCAATAACCAGGCATCTCGTTCAAAAAAAGTGAAATCAAACTTTGTCCTGCCGCAACTTTATTTAAATTCAAAGCGTATGAATTTTAATAAAGCGTATGAATTTTAATATATGAATTTTAATATTTAATAATTTATAAAAATTAGGCTAATTTTTGAAAACTGTTTACTCACTCTGTAACAAATGCGACTTTGTTTTTGGAAACCTGGACCACAAGGGTTATCGCATGGGCCATTGTTATCCCAAGGGCCCCAACTTCCTGTACATTCAGAAATGGGGCAATCAAGGGTGACTAGGCAGACCAACGTGACCCCCGTCAACAGCTGACAGCGTCTGTGCACCACTCTGTCACAGCCCAGGCAGAAGTTTGTATCATTTGTAATCCACCTTGCTCCATTTCCAGGGACTTTGCAAGAACAATTAAATGTGTCATCGTTTTGCGCGAAGCAAAATAGTAAGAACGAAAGAAGAAAGACACATTTTAGCAGCATTTTGACTAGGTAATAATCACTGGTACAGCAAAAGCTAAAGTATCAAAAATTGATCTGAAAAAATTGTCAAATTCAAAATTATAAGGTTTTTGTGAAAAAATCTGGGTCAGAAAAGAGTAATCATAAGGTTTTGTATTCTTTTTTTATCACATCGTTTTGTTATACATCTCAAAGACTGATAATGCTCTCTGTAGCAGTCAGGATTTTGTGACGTAAGTTGCAACAATCTGTCTTTTTTCTCTATTTTTTGAGTTAATTTACTGTTGGCCATTTTGATAAACCTTTTAGACCAGAAGTCACCCAACCACAGCCCGCGATCTGGCGAGTTAATTTCATCCGGCCCGCCACATTCTGCTGAGATAAAAGCTAAACAACAACTGTTACGGAGTTTTTTTTGTAAAAGATTGAGGTTGTTGTTGAGCCACAGGCAATCTATTAATAA
The DNA here is from genome assembly GCA_963965965.1 of Trididemnum nubilum. Classification (NCBI taxonomy): domain Eukaryota; kingdom Metazoa; phylum Chordata; class Ascidiacea; order Aplousobranchia; family Didemnidae; genus Trididemnum; species Trididemnum nubilum. The sequence goes on from OZ014471.1 coordinate 9,435,132, forward strand.
TTTTTTGATTCTATTTCTTGTTATTTCATCACATACTTTGTTATTAAAAAAAATAGTTTAATCAGTGCAATATCTCCGTTTTTTAGCTGACGGTAAAAGACTACGCACTGCGCAACTTAAAGCGGGCTAACTTGGGACCGTACCAGTACTAAATAATTAACTTTTGGGTTGTGCTGTAATCCTGTACTCTTTGACCACTGAAAAAAGTAGAGTTTGAGTAACAGGTGATTTATGAAAAAATGGGAAGAACAGTATTTTTTTGTGGAAGCCAATAATGGCACAGCAGCTCGTTACCTGATATGCAACTAAGTGTTGCTGTTTTGAAAGAGTCCTCGTCAGCAGTATGACACTAAACATCTGCTAAAATATCCAAATTGCCCGACGTCGTGCATTAGCTGCGTTTTCAGGTTTTTTTTGTGTGTGTGTTATAGAAACTTCTTTGTTAAAATCGTTCGTTCTTACTTTGGTATTAGTTGAATTTGTACATTTTTTTCAACAGGCAACCTTACAAGTTTAATGTTTGCCACATACCACTGGTAGCTTTTGGTGTTTTGTTTTCGTAGCATTAGGTCACTACAGGTAGGGACAGGTAGGGCCAAATTTGGAAAAGCGTGTAATGTGTTTTTTCCAGAAAACGATGCCCTGTAGTGGGTCACAGCAGGAGATACTCAGCAATTCCAGCAACCAATCGGTTTTCGTCACAATTTTACTATACCACAGCTGACTTTGTTATTGTGCTCAATTCGAATCAATGAAAACTCTAAGTACTTATATTTAGATACACAAGATCAAAATGGGAAATGTTTTCTAACTTTTCCCTGAAATGGCAAATTCCACTCAATTTGTTTTTGTTTTTACCTTCCAACTTTTGTTAACTATTCATTTTTAACTCCATTTTTTACTAAATTATCAATAAAATATAATCAGATCTTTGAAACTCAGTTAAGGGGTTTCAGGACAATAGACTTGGGACATTGTTTCACAAAATTAATAATGATTTAATGAAAATATGACAATACATGGATATGAACCGTCGCGACGCATTTCGTCCTTGCTCAAGGGACTCATCAAGCGACAAATAATGAAATCTTTCATAATCAATATAATCAACTCGCGGAATTACGCCTAAGCGTGTAACGAGTTTGCAGCGCCCGTATCCGCTTCATTGCGCCTGGGCAACACAGCTCTTTTCAAAGAAATGTCGTAGCGGTGGCGAGCCGTTGGAAACATTGTATGCAATTTGACTGGCCCCTAGATTGAACTTCAGACCTCCAGCTACAGAGACGAACGCGTTATCGCTCGATTTAAATTTTAAGAATCTTTAAGTTTTGAATGATCTTCTGGTTTTCTTTGTTGCCTTAAAACCGAAAATATGGTTTCGTTTCTGAGTTATTATAGCAATACGTTCACAGTTTCACAAATCAAGCTGAAGATTAGTAAAATTTCTAAACGTTTCGGACTTATCTACGTCCATCATCAGTATAAATAAAACCTTATTCAAAAATTTTTACTGATGATGGACGTAGCTACGTACGAAACGTTTAGAAATTTTACTATTTTAAATAAGGTTTTACTGTTTTTAATCGTATCAAATAAAACGGCCGTGCAAACTGAAAATAATTATAGAAAAAAAATCATTATTAAACAAAACCAATGCTGTAATTTAGTGGTGTGAAACTAATCAAACAACAACAAAATCTAAACATGGCGAGTAGACTTAGACTTAAAAATATAGTTTAGACAAAAATGGCAGTTTTATAAAAACAAATATCATGCACCAAGCCCTTAACAGCTTAACCTACTGTTTAGCTGATTAACCCTTTTCTAACACTAGACAAGACAAATTTATTTCATCGCTCGGTAACAGTTCGAAGCAAAATTTAATTAACTTTCGTTTAAGAAGGCGACAGGTTGCGAAGTTCCGAAGGACCTTTCGGTCACCGAGTCAGACAACCACCCTCTTTGTCAGAGGGGCAATTCATGCCAGAAATATTGATGTTTTTCATTATTTTGTGAAAGTGAAGCGACATTTTGAATATTTGAAAAACTGCGACTTGTCATAAGAATGTATTTTTACGTGTTGCCAAAGCAGAAAAATAGCAATAACATGAAAAGGAGCGTGTAAACTGGGTAAGAGAATCTAAATTTGTGCAAAGAGATTAGAAAGTTTTTGTTGCAAGATTCGAATTTTTTGTGTGAGAATGTCCTAATATCATCATGAAGTGTCCTAATGATATCATCCATATCTTTACTCCGTGATACTTAATACACCTCCGCTATTATGGTTATTCTTTTGTGCGGTAACGAGGAATAAGTAAATATTGTTACAAACAGTAGAATGCCTCGTAGCTCCACTTGGACAATCATTAGCTTACGAAATAATTGCGAAATAAACTTGGAGTTTTGCAGCTAAAAAAAAAAATAAACAAATTTAGCAATTTTAAATTTAGCAAGTCATTGATTTGTTGAATCTTGAGTTCACTATGTCTCGAAAATAAGCACCAACAACGGCTCTTATCCCTCGATTTTTCAAGGATTTTAATTTTTGCATATACAGTAAAGATTAGTAAACCGATAACACTTTTAAGAAAATCAAAACGAGGAAAAAATGTCAAAAGCCAAATATAGTGATCACTTCAGCATAAATTATAACACATACTGTAGGGCCGTGACGGGGAAAGAGGAGGTTATCATATGCGCTAGTTTGTGATTTAAGATTTACACACATCATTTTGGAAGCTTACGGAAAAGTTTTGGTCCAAGCCTCCTGATGACTTAGCACGGCCCTTGACACTATATTCCACCATCAAAACTGAAGCCCAGAAAAGCAGGCTATGTAAAACTATCTTTCCGAATAACCGTTTTTTCCTGCTTAGGATTTTAGGCTTGTTCTCTTTCAGGGTACTAAGTAAATGACTAAAATTTTTTTCCGAAAAAGCTAAATACCAGTATAAGAATTTCAGCTTCATATTGAATGAAGAGCGAGTTTAAATTTTAGGATCCATAAATTTGCATTCTGATCGAGCAGGGTTTAAATTATAGGATTTTTGATTGCAAATTATTTTGCAAGTCATGATTGAAACGTTTTAAGTTTCACTGCAAATACGTTGCAAAACTTGCAGAATTTCCAGTTACAAGAAGTTCTAAACCAACGCTCTTCAACCTTTTTATCATGTGGTATACCTTTTTTAATTTTGCAAGAATTTTGTATACCTTTAAATAGCAATGTGTTTATGATGTCTGTAGATGTTAGCTTGCAATGCATATCACTTCTAAAGAAGTTATAATTACTTAGCAGACTTTCAGCTTCTCCAACTGTGAGGTAGCACTTCACTCACTTATCTGCTATCCATTAAGCTAGTGTAGTGTTTCTCAAACATTTTCTTCAGCGACCCAAAGTCGTTTAGAAACCCTATTGTCAAGAACAGCTGTGACCCAACTTAATAATTACAAACATAACATAAAAAAAACAGATCACAAAAAGCAGAACTTTTACTGCACAACGTTTATCGTCATTTCGCTTCGACAAGTTTTTGAAATGGTGGCTCAACATTACTCGACGCTAAGCGCATTGGATGCTCTGCATTCAGACGGTTTCTACATTTCTCTTTTATAAATGCCAGCGCAGAAACTCCCATCTCACATAAATATGAACTTGGAAAAGCGATTAGAATTTTTAAGGCTTCTTCATACAACATTGAATATTAGTTTGCAATTTGACATCAAAACTTGGGTAATGAAAGTTCGCGCAGACACTTACTTTTCTTAAATCTCAGGTGCAAGCAATCACTATTTCTAAAAAAAAAAGAGAACACAAAAATCAGAAAATCAATGCCTAACTAAGAATTAAAGATAACCAAAGTACTAAGGGCTCTACTTGTTCAAGTCTTAGGTTCAAGGTTATTTTATTTTTGCCACAAAAAAAATCAAGGAATCAATTTTGCAAGGGAGACTGTGAGTTAGACCTCTCGGTCTTCAAAGTCTGCAGTCACCCAGATTACCAGTTGAACTGTTGTAAATTAATAAAACTCATAGCATTGTCATGAAGCATGTGGCGAGTTCCAGCCAAATTGCAATAATAATGTTTTATACTAAGTATTAAAGCTTCTGTAATTCGTGCTAGTACATATTTAATGGATCATTTTTATATAATACTTTAAAGTTTTTGAAAAATCGTTTGGTTTTAATGCTTGTTGGAATTTCGTTCCATATGTTTAAGCCTTGGCGGCCCACATGTGGGTCGCGAACCGAAGTGTTTTATCAGCATCTAAATTCATACATAGCCTACCCTGGCAGCCCACCCGAACCTTCAAACCACACACGAGGGCAATTTCTGCACTTGCCATCGCGCCCTCTTCTCAGATTACTCAGATCGAATTCTGACCCAAGGTCACCAGAAAAAGAATTCTTGACCAGTATCACGCAGGCACCCCACTTAGCTCAACCGCATTGCGCTAGCAACACCGAGAGTCCTAACACCAACGTTTTTCACCGAATACCAATACATTATAACTTATGACGAACAATCGCATTTTGTGATGAGCAATTACGCAACTACAGTCAAACCTCGGTTTAACGGACAAATGCGGACCAACGTCAGTCCGTTGCTGGAAAAAGTCCGTTAAACGAAAACGCAGTGTTCCTCACTCTGTTACAATTGTGTGCACCTAAACTGCTAACAAAACAAGCTGAACAAGCTGACTGATACGTCTTGTGATGTCACAATGCAAGTAAACGGGGAATCATTATGTCTATGCGACAACGTAGCACGATTTCTCGTTTCGTCGGCTATTGATTTTCGCTTGTAACAATTACATGTCCAGCAGTCTATGCTTACGGAACGGTAAAATCCGAAGTCCGTTAAATCCGAAGTCCGTTAAATCGAGGTCCGTTAAATCGAGGGTTGACTCTATAGCATTTTTATAAGCAGTTAGGTTAGCAAATCGTACAATTTCGAAGTTTACACGTGAGTTTTGCACTGTGCAATATTATCAATTCAATTTGCCATGAAAATATGACAAAAATATGTAGAATCGATTATTTCGCAATCATTATTAATTAATTGAGGGAAAGAAGGAGCCCAAATCAAAGCGGTGTACCATTAGTATACCCTTTCTCAGTTGCATACCTTGATTTTGATTTGATGTACACATGTGTATACGGTATACCCGGTTGAAAAGCACTGTTCTAGACAATTGCATTACATCATTCGATTTTCTGGCAAACCTTGAAAACTTGACATGACGATGCACTTTCGTTTTCTGAATGTTGCACAAACGCGTAATTTTCGAGAAAAAAAATGTTTCACAGTCACTTGTTTTGTGTTTTTGGTAAGAACTCTATTCATTATCATCATCGTACGAAGAGTCGCTGCCGAATTAGAGCGAAAAATATGAAAGAAAAAGACAATTCTAACACACTTTGCATAGTTTAGAGCTTCCAAGTCAGTGTTTTCGTTTTGTTGATAAAATACTCCATTTTTTTATCAAATCGATCGAAAAAGCTTTTTATTTGGTGAATTCGCATTTTTTTTTAGGGTAAAAAATAAACAATATTTCGATATTGCTATGTTCTTTCCGTTAAAATTTCTGTTGTTCAAATTCACTTAGCAATGAATTTTTTTAAGGCATATACTGAGAAGCAATGTCATCTACAGGGCGAGATTTGAACTTGCAAGCCTTTGTAAACACTCTTCTGTCACGTCTTTCTCAAAGCAGAGGTCTATAGATTTCCGGTTATAACTCATTCTACAGTAAGATAAACTGTCTCTTTATAGTTTGATACCTTTTCTGGTCCCGCTTATATTTTTGTCCGTGCTGCGTAGAAGCCTATCTTTCGTCTTTTATAATTTTAAGCCGTAAATTCAACAAAACTCTCTTTTAACTGGATCATCCTCCAGAAACAAAGGTGTTTCTTCGCAAAAACTAATGTCTAATGGGTTCTAGATAGTCATAAAGTAAAGCATGAAGAATATTAATTTTTAAAATCTATTTTTCCCTCTATTGACGAAAACATATTTTCCATTTACCCATGTTTGGTTTGAAGATTGACTTTTGAGAGACAGAATTGATAGATTACCGAATTGATGCATATTCAAATTGATATTGAAAACAGATAAGCGCAGCACGGGACAGATATTTTTGTGACAAAAATATTCTGATTTTCATGTCGGTAACAAAATTGATTTTAATTTATTTATTGAGGCCTAATTTGGTTTGTCACACATCTCAGATCTCAATCGCAACCAATATGTCTTTTTCTGAAAAACTGGTGGAATACACATCTAGTTTTACAGTATGCTATTACTTTTTTACGCTTAAATAGTAACATAGTCAAAAGAGAGGAGAAATTCATTGTGCCATGCCCCTCTTGCTTTGTGAAAATCGTATATTGTGTGCATCTCGCCACTAAAAATTAGCGACGCCCACTTCCAACACCCTCCCTTCCCCCTTTGAAAGCATACTGGCAAACAACTCAAACGGACGGCGGAAAATTGGTGGAAATCGGTTTCTCAGAATTGGTCTACATCAGTAGCGTAGCTAGGGGGGGGGGCTCGAGCCCCCCATTGGCCTGAAAAGTATGCAAAATAGCTCATTTTTTGTGCTTTTGAGGCCGATTTTTGCTCCAAAAATGAAAACAGCCCCCCCCCCAAAGGAATTTGGGAGCCGAAGTTGTGAAGGACTTGCCGTTGTTTGGACCAGAACAGTGGAGTTTTTTGGTTCTGGAGCTCACCCAAAGTCGATAAAGACCTTTTTCTTTTTTTTTTGAGATCAGCTTATTTCGGCCGGAAAAACCCATCGAATTTCGGTGAAGACCTTTTTTTTGGAGATCACTTGTTTTCGGCCAGAAAAATTACCTCAATCTCATTCAAAACTAATGAAAATTAGGGTCAAGTTCGTTTACGATTGTATCAAACTTCCAAACCCCCCCTTACGGAATCCTGGCTACGCGCATGGTCTTCATTTCTGTTTTTTTGGTCTTTACATTGATTTCGGAAGAAAGGTCCCCTCCCATCACAAAATTCTGCCTATACGCCACTGCGCGCAAGTTATAGATTTATTATTATTGGGCAGCGGTGCAAGCGAATCTGCTACCGTTAAGTGAAGTCCACCTACTCATTGAATAGGCCTTATAAATTTATTCCATTTGAAACTTTTTTAAAAGATGCTAGACTTTTTACTTACGCAGAAGCACTGATCATTATCGTGAAAAAAAAACTATTTTAAAAGTTTATCTTTGACCAGAGTTAGTTTTGCGGAAAATCCTGCTTTAGAAACACCTACCAATCTCTGCATTATAGCTAGCAGTGCAGCTTCACTTTTCTTAAAAGTGAAGAGTGTACTGACTGCAAAACTATCCGAGTTAACAAAATAGGGAATTGCATTACCAATAAAGTATCGTACACAGTTTCTTCGCATAAATGTAAAAAGTTTGTGGAGTTTCTGTGGCTGAAAATGTAAATTCTTCCAAATATGAACTTCTTCAACCCTCTTCTATTTTCAAATCTTTTTGATGAACTGCTTTGAAATTGAAGCATTTTTCTGTTTCAAAAAGATAACTGCCTGTTTCACAAACTTTCTCTCACATCATATTGCTCACTAGCCCCCTTTAGCGAACAGTCTGTTGCATAATTATGGACACGTGGCAATAAAACGGCGCAACAATTCAAGAAATCATTCCTAAAAGATAGTAAGACTTCTCGTTTTACAATTCTACTCAATTGTCAACACCTTAATGCTTTCTGCACGTCTGTTATAGGTCATCGTTTTAACCCTGAGTGACGCAAGTGAGGCGGAGCCCCCATCGCTGGCGCAATTCCGTGTTCCCAAGTCAACTGACTTCATCATCAGTGTTAAGAGAAGCGACGCAGTACAAGAAATTGTGTGAATCCAACGCAAGAAATTCACGGAACATTTTTATTTTTCAAAATACAAAAGAAAATTAGATTAGTGGACGGCAAATTGGTAGAACAAGAGGGAGTGGGGCTTCTTGCACGCAACATTGATGGTTCAATTTCTATGATTTAAAACAGTAAACTTGCATCTAAAACCGTAAAGTTTCGAAACGTTTCGGACTCAGGTATGTCCATCATAAGTAAAAAATAAGATTTTATTCAAATAGAATATTTTTACTGATGATGGACATAGCTGAGTCCAAAACGTTAAAAAATTTACTGTTTTTTGAATAGGGCGTTACCGTTCAAATTATATAGAAACTGCCGTTCAACCAGTACCGAAAATTGTCAATGACGTCAGCGTGCTGATTCCGCTAGCGCACGAAAAAGCCTATTTTAAATAGGGTGTCTTAAAAGTAAGTGCGCACTTTTAATTTTTAGTTCTTTTTCCGTTCGAGATGTTACAACATTCTCTTGTAGCCAGAACGCCTTTTATCCGACGTATCCCTAATGCAGACCAACGTTAGAAAATATGCTTGACAAGTCGGGGGAAGCTGCATAATTTCAATAAACCCATGTTGGATTTCGGATCAAAAATATTTACTAACTTGCCATTGCTGAACAAAGAGGCGTAGGAGAGTACCCTACCTACCGAGCAAAGGTCTCAAAAAATTTACTGACAGGGGCCTTTAGATCCGCAAATTTGTGTGAAAAAGCACTCAGTAAATCAGGTAGCTATAAAATATTAATCCGAAACTAATGTGTTCTTTCGTCCTTTTTTTGTATATACTGCATGAAGAAAATGTGACAACAAAATATATGAACTGAAATGATAATAAATACTACTTCGACATAAAATTAAGCCCTCTCCCTTTAAAAAAAACTGTAATAGTGGAAGTATAAATTGAATGCCATTTATTGATTGGAATTCTTTAATGTGCTATATAAGTGCATATTCCAAACAACAACAACAACAACAATAAATAACAATACAAAACAATTAATATCATCGCAAAAATACAGCAAAGAACGTACCGCAAAACAGGAAGTCGCTGGCGAAAAAGGTACTACTAAACGCGTTTTTGAATGTCTGAAAACATCAAGGCTAAATGCTAAAAATGTTCTGATTTTCGCAGAAATACATGGAAACTGGCCAGTTAATTATGAGAAACAGCAACAGCATTTCATTTCAACCATTCATAATTCCAACAGCAAAAATCCAAGCTTATAGCGTTCTGTAGACAACCGGCAAAATGCAAAACCAACGACTGGGTTTAGGATATTTTAACGCTATTTTACGCGGGTGTTTGTCCAACTTAATTTATCTAACCCTTAAACTGGAGTTCATTGGAGCACCAATTTTGGCATGTAAGAAAGGTGTTTACAATCTTTTGGAAAAGTTGGTTTAAAGTTGGAAATGTCATCATCGACGTCAAGGCCGATTTTTTGGGAAAAATGATATTTTCTGCCCCCCTCCCACGTGCAAAATAAGGTTAATCTAACAGAACACCTCATACCTAGTTGGTTAAGGCTGCAGTGTAGGTATTAAGACGCAACAGTAAAGTCACAAAGAAAATATAAAACAAAAACGCTAAAGAATAACAGTGATAAAGGCCATAAATTAAAATTTTAAGTGTTTAAAAGACTTTTAATGCAAGATGTTTCAAAAGCGAAATACTAAAACTGCATCTTAAGCTAAATTTGACGAAACGGACCCAACAAAAATGTCTGCAGCTTTGGATTTACAGTATCTCTTTTTGCCAACAACTCAAACGACCAAAAAGCTCTTTTGTTTCAATTTTCAACCACCTAAACACAATGATGCTAATTTGTAGAAAGAGTAGGTTTCTGTTATAACTAGCCTACCACGTTAGAGCTCTAATTTCAAGTATAGAGGCATTATTAAAAATACACGTAAATAGATTTTAAGTGAGAGTGTTGCTTTAGCTACGAAAGACCGGAAATCAGGACCTCTCTAAAGTAATCGACAACACTAATCAACTAAAGTTGCAAGCACGATTTTTGAGATTTCACCATACGTGTGATTTTGGGGTGGTCATTACGAAATAACATACCGTCCAAATAGCACAATGATCGTATGCACCGACTTGGATTAACTTTGTTCCAAGGACTAACAATGGCTGGGCAAATTGCTGTATTTATAAAATGATACAACAATAGCGTCTCTGACCTTGCAAATTCAGTTTATTTTAATCTAATAAGTTCATAGATGTAGAAGATAAAAAATTGATGATAATTCGCGAATTAAAGTTAATCTCCGTTGGTCGTTGGTGCATACGAGCCTAAGTAATTTGAATCTAAGCACAGGGAAACTAGAAAAGCTTTTCCAGCTACCTAGAGATTCATCAGTATTTTAGGTTGGTAATATTTCAACTAGTCATCGCCAGAAAATGAGGTTGCAAATACACATTTTTTTAGAATACATGCTCCGTTTGTAAATTTGGATATTCTAAGTCTGCCTTTTATCGCCATTGAACAAATTTCCATTCAAATAAATGATAATGGCAATACTCAGACCAAAACACAACGTAAAAAGTACAAAAGCTAAATACTGGTCGAAGAGTGCAAATCAAAACTTCTCGAAAAAAAATCCTTCAAATTCGTCTCTTGGCTCGCTTGGCAGCTTCCACAACCACAAGAAGTTCAAGTAGCACGTTCAATTATCAACTCTATTCAGTCTTTGCTCCTATCATCCACAGTAAAATAAACGGCCTCTGATTCAGGATTTCTGCTTGGCGATCGCTGGCGGTTAATTCCATTGCCAAGGACAGTGTCACCTATAAACAAGCTATGTTATTTAAGTCTGAAAATAAACACTTACATGAAGCGCGATGAGACAAAGAAGCAATATTCTTAATTTAAGGATAGTATATGGGTTAATTCTCTGTTGTCTTCAGGTGTGCGGTGTTGAGATTGGTCTCCTGCGAAAGATTAACGGGGATTGCCAAGGCAAGGCTCTCAGCATGATGCCTGAACATGTGGAAAATTATTCAAGATTCAACTTGCGACTGCGGCCAAGAACAGACCATGGACCACATTTTAATTCCGATGCCCTTTTGGTACTCACTGCAAGGACTCCAACTTCAGGTATGCAACAGAGGAAGCCCTGGCGTGGCTTAGCCATTGGCGTGACAAGATATGAATGAATAAAGGTTAATGTTGAAGTTTTCGACCAAAATTATCCCAATTTGTCAAAATTAGATTGTAATTATACGTTGAAACTCTAGAATTGTCATCAGTACAACAACTTAAAGTATGTGCAACTTTGCCTCCGAAAAGATCCGACAGACTACCATAGTTTTGGAGCGACAATTTTTGGCTAAGATAGTTAGGTGTACCCCATTTATTTTTTGTACTTTGGCTAGAAGCATTGGCAGCAATTACTATGTTAGCGAAACAAATGGGTTAAAAGTTTAATATGTATTTAAAGCACAAAGCATGAAAACTAGTCTAAAATTCTTGCTTTTGTCGCATATTCTTCTTCCAAGTCATTGAGATCTAACCAATAAATAGATTGCATAACACTAAAGGCAGAAGAACGATTCTCAATGCAGAAGTACTTATAGGGCTGATCTAAGAATAGCTCGCTCACCGTCCGTCGAATCAAATTCATACAAAATATGAGGTATAATCGTCTGTTCATCTGGTAAATCGCGTCTTGATAAAGCCACAGCTGCTACCATAGCTTCACCGTTCGAAGTAGTATAGCTGACGACACTAACCACACAAAAAAATTACATATTAATCAAAACAATGCAGCCAAAATACAGAACATGGTAAATAAGGTGTTTTGGTTATTTTGCTTTACCCATTGTCAACTTTGTTCAAGTAGAATTTCATTCTTAATTGTGTATGTTTTATTTGACTGAGATTGACAATAATTACAAAAAAACTACCAGAACGTCCTATTAAATACGATAGACCCGGGTTCGATTCCCGGTCGGGTCAAACCAAAGACTAGAAAAATTGGTATTCACAGCTTCCCTGCTAAACGCTCAGCAATAAAAAGTATAGAGTGAAGCGTCCACCGTGTGTGGTAGACAGGTGGGCAGATGGTAGCTTGATTACAAAACCAAAAGATCCCTTCGCTGTCTTCCTGGATAGGGCAACGTGGCGAATAAACTGTTATTACAAAAGCATATTCTAATTGAATTGGATTGACAATGGTTACAAGAATGCAACCAAAACGTCCTTTCAAATATATTTTACAGAATTTGGGTAGTATTGCTTTAGATTGAATTATTCAAGAAACCCATTTACCATGCTCTTAAATCAAAATTGATATGAGACAAAAAAACAATACACTACCTATTCGTTGAACGGTCAACGTGCTGGTCTCAAGAGCGGCATGTCTGAGTTTGGTCCTAGGCCAAACCAACTGAACATAGTGTTAACCGTTTCCCATCACCATCATTAATCCATCGTTATACGGCTTTTACCCGTCAAGCGTATTTATGAGCAAAAATAGGCGTGATATCTTTTTCAAAGTAAATGCAAAAAAAGAAAAAAGGCAAAATGCATACAGTTAAGTGACACGCGTATTTCTGCGCCCAAATACGCGTGATTGGTAACATCCGGCTTATACTGTGGTTAAATTTACTTTATTTCTGATGCAATTCTTTTCACCCCTTCGCCTTTGCAAATCTCAATGCACAACCCTCTTTCTTCCAACTCGCCTTTTTTTTGCACCGCCTACTTTGTTACCCAAGCTTTATTCGGGGAGATAGTGAAGCCACCCAACCAGCTGGTCGAAAAAATCGACCAATGGGTACCTATCCACGGTGGCAAGTGTGTGAAGGTGGGGTGCCCACTCTTTAAACCGTTTTCATTGCACCGTGTTGTCGCCCATATGAAACCAAGCAGCTCTAACCAGCCCAAACAGACGTAGAGTATCATGGATAAACAAATAGCTTACTGGGGATCCGGAGACTTTTTTTTGAGGAACACAATGGCTGCAGTAATAGCCACAACTGTAACACTGATAATAGCTGCAGTGCCAAGCACAGCAGCAAGGGCAACTGTGTTTATTCCACCAGTTGCTTGGATCACTGGAGAAGTAAGCGGATTGTTTCTATTAGCACGCCCTAAAAATAAAGTTTTTAAAATAACGTTACAAAAATATATTGGTGAGCTTTTTTGGCAACTGCAACAAATTAATATGCAAAGATTCACAATACAATAGTATTCTTTTCGCTACCAAGTTGATGAAAAGGATTTCAAAAAAGTGCAGTGTTGCATCACATACCGATTAAACTGCATCTTTATTTCCTGGTTAAGAGACAGCGAAGGAACCTTTCGGTCTTTGAGTCAAGCTGCCAGCTGCGCATCTGTCTACTGCACTCGAGTTCCTTCCTCCAAAATTCTCACCCATTACATCTCGTGAAAAAATGGGGAGACAAGAAAAACGGTGGAAAGAAAAAAAAAACTTAAAAAAGGACGAACAGAAATTTGACACCAGCGCAAGACTTTTTTCAGTATAATTGAGAGGACGATGATGTACAGAATAGTTGTGATACGCTCAACAGCGAGAAAGAAAAACTAAGACTTAAGACAGAGACATGTGGAGACAAAGGAAAACTAACTTCCGACTTAGAGAAAGCGCTTGATGCTGATACTTAACCTATTATTTTAAAGTATCACAAATAAAAAATTAAAATATTTTTGAGAGTTCAACGCGGTGAAATTTTGCACCCAAGATTGCCACCTATACTAATACTCAGATAAGTAATAACAAATAAATAGAAAAATGCTTCGTCAGAATAGGAGAAAATTCATACGAAATAGTCACTAAACAATCATTACTAACAGGTGCCATAAACAATATACGCAAAATCAATTCAGATAACCGCATCAATTTAAGCATACCAAACTGATTGAACTAATGGGAGAATGGTGTAGAAGTTAGTGTTCTTTTTGAGATAATACGTAGCAATACGTAAGATCAATAACTTTTAGAAAGCCATTAATGTCAGTAATATATCACGATTCAACAGTGGAGCTGCTTATGACTGCTACAGTAATTTTGTTCGTATCTCTTAATGGATTTACGCTAATAAGGTAGATAAGAAATGATAGAATAAAGAGCTCTTAAAAGGGATACTGAAGAGAAACAAGCTTTTTTCTAATAAGCTTTAACAAATCACGTTTCAAACACAGACTTAAAAACGAAACTTCGATATCGACTTAAATTTTTCACAAAATTGAGTTTTGAAAGCTTTAATGACGTCACTGACCGTCTAGACGTTTCTTTAAAAATTACTAAAATTAGTATTGGAGATGTTAAGAATTGAAATGCGACAGTGTGAAACTTAACCCGTAACTGGTAGGCAGGGGGCAGCTTGACTCGAAGACAGCGTGAGGTCCGTCCCTTTGTTGTCTCCTGGCCAAGACAACTTGACCATCACTCAACCACTCACATATATGCCTAATGTTAATCTACTGTAATTCAACCAATAAGAGCGGCAATAGTTCAGAGGTAGAGCATAGGGCTAATGATTGAAAGCTTGCTGATTCCTGATTCGATATCCGAACTAGCCATTCTTCGTCGTGTTCTTGGGAAATACACTTTACGCACATTTCCCATAGGGGCAAGCAGCCTAGACTCTACCCGTTGCGGTGGACCAGCCTGACGATAAACTTAGCAAAACCCCCAAAAGTGCTCCGCATTGTTGTTGTAAGATAGACGAAGAGTGCATGGATCAAACTATGGATCAGTTTATTACGGAATTCCTTACTTGTGCTTCTCGCTGTAGTCGATTGTGTCGTAACTGTTGTCGTCGTAACTGTTGAACTTGAGAGTGGAGTTACATCCTGATCGACTCCGATTACGTCACTCACATTGGCTGGAGCGGTATCTGATGTTGTGCTAATGATGGATGAAGGTGTACTAGGAACCGGAGTCGCTTTAGGAGTGGATAGTTCCGGGGTAGTTAAAATTACTTTAGGAGTGGTGGTAGGTATTCTTGGTATGAATGGTGTTGGAGTTGTTGTAGTTAGTTGCCTGGTAAAACAAAAGTTTTGAAACGAAGTTCAAAATCAAAGGATTCTGTGTTGTTTATCAGTTGCATGTAGACTGTTTGGTCATCATACTCCTCAGTTACATATAGTTCAGAGCTCATCAGTTGCATGTAGACTGTTCGTGTTTAAATTTGTGGAACAAAAAACTTTTTACCACAGCCTAAAGAGCCCAAAACACAATTTACAAACAGAGACAGCGTGATGGAAGACAGAGTCAAAGCAACATTTTAATGATTACCATGATTTTATTCTCTTAACGATTTAATCCCATGACTGATTACATCATTGCGTCCATGGATAAAAAACTTTACGGAAAAACATCTCTTTAAAACAAGCGGCAAATTTAACTGAAAGTAAAAAATTAACTGCAAACTTTGAACTTTGAGAATATCCCTACTCACCAGTAGAGGTAATGATAAAAAATGTCAGAAATTGCTATTACTTTAAGTTGCGGAATTAAAATTAAGAGTGACCATGTTTAGAATAAGTTCTATCGTAGGTTTTAGTGGATATTAAACATCATTTTGTAAGTTAGAATTAAAAAATAAATAAATTATCGCTACAGACTGTTACGCGATCCTACCATTTGACTTGTCGAATTCATATATTTTATATCTTCGTGCTGTTTAGTGGTTAATAAATCTTTACTCTTCAAAAGTTGGCGGAGCTCATTTCTGCTAAGCTGCCGAAATTCCCGAAACCAACCCGAAAAAACGGCCCAACATACAGCTCTGGTTCAACTTACGTAGTCGTGTTGCCGCAGTTGTTCATACGTCTGCATGTTTCGTTTTTGATTTGTTCATCCACACCCGCTTCCCCCAAGCACGACTTCACTCGGAGGTTATCCGGTCTTCCTCTCTGTTAAGAGATTAGTAAGCATTAGAGAGTCATTGATGAGGATTTCAGAATTAAACCACAACAGGCTATTGGTCGAGGGGTAACGCATTCGCTACTGAAGCGGGAGGTCTCAGGTTCTCATCTAGGGCTGGTCAAGTTGGACACAGTGTTGCCAACGCCTCGCCCCTCTTGCGACATTTCCTCGAAAGAAGCTGTGTTGCCTGCAGGAGCAATAACGCGAAGTTGGGGTCGGCAAAATCGCTACACGCTTCGGCGCAATACAGCGAGTATAATGAAAGAAAACCACGACAGAAGAAGAACGTAGAGACAGCTTTACGTTGTTTAGTAAATATTAATAGTGTCTTAAAGCTGCACGTCATTGGCAAAAGGTAGAGTGCCTGCTAGTAAAACGATAGATTCGGATTTAATTCTCGATAGGGGAAAACCAAGATTTTGGGACTCAAAGGACGGACTCACAGTTTAGCTGTCTTCAGGCCAAAGCAACTTAGCGAAGAGATGTAATTACAAAACACTAAATTATCAAACTAGTCAATAATTAAACTATTTGAAGCCATTATTGACTGAATATAGTCTTTTAATAAGAACTGATAGGATTCGACATTAATAAAGTCTAGGAACATGATAAGTTTTGCTAGTATATGGAATAAATCAATTTTGTTCAAGTACATCATACAAAATGGACGCTTTTCTGAAACTCTAACCACTTTTGCGAAAATTTTTCGAATTTTTCGAAAGTTTTAGTAATGAAAAACCAAAAAACTGACAGTGATCAAAATTACATCGTCGTTAAGCATTAATAATTTTGATATTAGCAAAATTTTGTTTATTGATTAGAAGCTAAATGATAAAATAAACAGCTTGAGCTTATCGAACCGTTTAATTAAGATAATGATACGACAATGCGTTTCAAGATGTGTCTATATCACAAACAAAGCACTTAAAAATTTATATTACACCAAGATTACAAACGGCTTTAAATTGGAGTTAAATTAAGTTTGTAGCGAACTTTTTTTATCGTATATCTTTATTCAGAAACGTGATCATAATCATTTTGGCGGATAAAATATTCCTTGATTGTCGTCATCGATAAAGTAACATATCGTAATTTTAGTACCAAAAATGATGAAATGTTAACTAGCACAATTCATTGATGAATATTAGAAGCAAAACTGAACAAAGAACGTTTTGTAAACAACGTACAGAATATATAATTTCCATTAATTTCCATTCAGCAGTAACACTCAAAATCTATTTCTAATCTGCTAAGGCAAATTTACTCCTTAACCCTATTTTACGTGGGCTATTTAACCAACACATTTACATTGATGGGATGGGAAAATGCCCATTTTACGTTGGCCAATTTAATTCCCAAACTAAAAATAATGGGATCATCAATTTCGGCATGCCGGTTGGGGATTGCCAATTTTTTTAGATGAACTAGTTTGGGCGGGTTAATGACGTCATTGTAGTTTTACCTCCTTCATGCTCCCCCTTAAATAAAATAGGATTTAAAAATTTTGCTATAATTGTTCCACAATAAGTACACCGCATTTTGTAAAGTATAGGATTGCGCTTACTCATTTATAAGGTGCTAAGCTCATATATAACTACTAGGATGAGCACAAAAACTTGTAACTTTATAAAAGCCTGCTTTTTGCCTGTACAAAGACATCTTTATTTGCATTGCGCACAGTTGCAATAAGGTTGTTCATATCAAACACAAATAACCTCGTTTTGAGATTAGAATATGGTGCAGCGAGGTATTCTTTTGCCTAAGGTGCCGTAAGACTTAAATACTCTTTTAAATTGCAAAAAATTCGAAAAAAATGCACTAAAGCAAGCAAACAAAACAAGGCTACAACAGCATTAAATGTCTGGAGTTTGGACAAACTATATGACAATAAAACTAGTGAATTTCTTCGTATTTGGTGGCGAGATAGGCTGAGAACAAAAAGGTCGAGCTTCCGCAATAAAAGCTGCTTATTATATTGCATTGCTGTGCTGCTCAGTACCGACCAGATGGTCGAGCGGTAACGCATTTGTTTCCTTAACCGGGGGTGAGGGGTTGAAATCTCGGGCCAATCAATTCAGAAACAGTGTTGCCAACGGCTCGTCACTACTGCGACATTTCTTTGAAACAAGCTGTGTTACCCAGACGCGTTGATCGGCCCTGTCAGCCTAATTTGCTTTTAAAACATAACTTTGTCTTGTTTTGTCCATTCATTACACGCCAGGATAGTTGAGAGGTATAAAACGAACATAAGAGCTTTCCAACCGGGCAGTTATTCATACCCTATGGATTAAAAGTGAAGACAAAAAGACTTCAATAAAATTCCCCCTAACTTTCGCTCGAATTTATAGAGACTCACGTTCTTCATCATTTCTCGATATTCACACTTCAGATCTAGCTTCAACCCTAACCAGCCATCAAAACCAGCGTGGGCTCACAAAAATCCCTGCCTGGTACTACATACCCGTTTCCCCCTTTTAAAGACCCTGCTACACACTTTGGCGTAATACAGTAGATTAGTTTTATACTGCGATATAGTTTTTTGATTAAATAATTTTCTCTCTGTCCGTGGTTGATGTCAGGATTTCAAAAAAGCACTCGACAACGAAGATTAGGAGCAAATATCATTACCACACTATTAAAGCATTAAAAATTTGAACCTATAAACCCTGACATTCTGTCTCACCCGTAAATGGGATAATGACCATGGGTAAATTTTACTCAAAAGAATAAGATTTACACCTGATGATCTTATTTACGGGTGAAACAAACTGTTGGGTTTTAGAAGTTTTAATTTTTAATGCTTTAATATTGTGGCAACCTACTGCAAATAACTGTCTAAAGAAATAGTTCTCTAAGGGAAAAAAATTAATACAAACCAAAATTGCTTTGCAAACTAATAAGCTATTACATCAGATTTTTGTTATAATCAAACATAAAAATACAGTATGTCGATTTAAATTGTTATTCTAAAATTCTAAAAATTCCTGTTTAGTATAACGTATTGCTGCCAGCCTTTCAAAGCAACGTGACCGCATCGCGATAGTCTTAAAGATTATGATACAAAAATAGTTCTACTCGTAAATAACTCTTGTAGCCACTACAGCAACTTATTGAGACATTATGACGTCGCTTAGATTCCCTAATAAACATAATTTATCGAAAAAAATCCCGCCTTAGAGGGTTTTGTGATATTCCATCGGTGCTTTTAATCACATCATGCTTGAAATTATAATCATGGGTTTAGAAACATGGTTTGGCCTTAATTAGTCACCACTATAAGCAGAGCTGGGCGGGAGCGCGCTCCTTATTTAGAGCGGTAGCGCCGTTCTGTTTAAAAAAAAGTGTAACTCAACGAGAGCGCGCTGCTTTTTTAATGGTCAATTGCTATTCGCTGCTTTTTAAGCGAAAATTTAGAAAAATTTCGGAATTGGGATAATTTGCAACGTATAAATTTGCCGCTGTTTTCGAATAGTAGCGAAATAACCACAAATGATTAATATGACAATAATATAATCGTATACAGATAATATATTAAGGTACCAAAAACAAGCGGGAGCGTGCTCCTTCCTATTTTGAGGAGCGAGAGCGGCGCTCCTTTTTTCGCTAAGAAGAGACACTTGTTTGAACGGAGCAGGTGCCCACCTCTGACTAAAAGATTACTGAAAAATTCTGCAATCGATTTCCGACTAAATTATTAAACTTCTTCCAATAATATTGTTAAAATAACAATTTTGTAATCGAACTACCTTTAGAACAGATCAATTACAAATACAGTTTATAGCAACGAATTCAGTTTTTATATACGTATGTATGAAGTCATTTACTGTTTATAAACCTGGGTCGTGTTGTGCTACAAAAGGGTAAAGGTAGTACCTTTAAAAAGTTTCAAAGAAGTTAAGAATTGCTACAACAACAAACTGCTGCGAGGAAACTTTTGCTACGGTAAAATAGGTCAAATGTCGCGAAAGGCTTTTTAAGTAGAGTGAAAGTCCAAATCGATTGCCAGATAACTGCATTTTGGATCATGCCAGCCTTGTTGAAAGGCTTGGAATTATGCAAGACCCGGTAGAAAAGTGCTTTGGAAAAGATTGCACAAGTTAAAATTTATTACATTTGCTTATTGAGTTCAACTTTGCCCAGCCCAAGCGTCAGTTGATTGGAGGCTGCTGATTATGTTAGATTGCATGTTATTGAGGAGCTAGAGGTTTCTGCCAACTTCTCATTCGAAACATCAAACGGAAAACCAGGTTTACACGCAAGGGGTTTTAAAGCACGACTGACTGGTGAGTTCGAGGCGAGAATCACTGTGTTTCAATGAGTCAAGAATCGGAAAGTTTTGAGAAAGGGCACAAACAAGAATCAGAGTCAGTCATATTTGGATCTACTCCTTGCCTTGCTTCAATTGGCTTTGTAAATTGCAACCGCAGTAAATACAATAAAACTTCATAACGCAATGCAAGACCAGGAAAACTTTGCAAATACTAACGCATTGCACTTTTAAAAAGCAACTTTCTTACATTATTTGTCCTTTTAAAGGCCCAATGTCATGCGACAGAACATTAAAAGATGGCATTTTACAGACTTGAAAATGTAGGTTTTTTATAGGGCATTTCCAAGCGGAATAAAATTGGCCAAGATCTCAAATTTCGACCAAAGGTTGTTTGCAAAATTGTCTTACAAAAACGAAGTTTTGCCTTTGATAAGACACCACGAAATATTGCAAGCAATGATTTTAATGGTCTTACCTTACCACCAATAAGTAGTATGGCACGAAGCAGTCATTATGGTGCGTTCAGGAATAACAAGCAATTAAACCTCTTTGATCATTAATTGTCAAATCGTGCTTGACGCCCTTGTATAATTACCTCTTTTGAAACAAATCTTGAAAACTGTCTATCTATAATTGCCAGCATCTATGAGCCTCGAAGACAAATACCTAATCACTCAGTTGAGTGACTTTTTCCAACTGACTCGAGTTTTGAATTAGTTCTATTCCACTTAAATTGATAAACAAAATTTTCAATCGAAAGTCAACAAAAATAGTTTTTTTCTTGCATCGCCATAAAGGAGCACTAATGAGTTTCAGTTGATTTTAAGTCAAAATACTCGACTACTCGAGTCACAAGAGCAAAGTCGATAAACTAAAACTCGAGTCAATCAATTGCGAATAGCATTTCTGACCCGGGGGATGTTTACGTGTAGATGAAAATGAATGATTTTAAATGAATTTTAAATACAAATTTCGAATGCACACAAGCTAAATGCCAGTCGTTTAAAAACAACATAATGCAGAGCAATTGCACCCACATTTACAACTGGTCATTCAGATCTGATTTCACTTCTGGCATTATGTCCATTTTCATTTACATCATGGAAATCATGAACGTTGTTCTAAAACACTCAGTGATAGCTAATTTGAAGTGAGAATTAAACAACAATTTTATGCTTTGATCTTATTTTCTCAAGTTAGGAGTACGTGAGCAGTAGGTTGCATTAACTTATTACGTAATATTAAACAACGACATCGAAAGTTCATCTTAAGCAATCATAAGCTGCATACTGCTCATAACATCGCATGACTAAAATAACGCAATACTACTAGTGGTATCATTTAATACATCATACATAAGGGTGCCTAAAATGTGGAATGTGGTCAGTTAGACGCGGTTTGGACGTCTAGCAACACTTGAAGCGCAAATTAAATTTGAGAAACATTAGCCAACCCTAGGTAAAAATATTACAGACTACGACTGTTAGGCTTGGGGATTCTGTGACAAAACAAAGTGGCTAACCAAAGGCTATGAGCATTGTCCAAGCAACTATACAATTAAGTATAATCACCTTGTAGCAAAATCGCTCCATGAGTTGCACTCCTTCTCCACATCCAACACTGCAGGAGCCGCGATTCCCCCACGAACTCCACTCCCCTCTACACTCTCCTTGACAGGGGATCGACACCGAGCAAGGCGTACTTCCCAGTCTATCACCGTTTTCGTTTAAAAGTTCACAATTCCTGGTTCTCTGCCGGGTTGCGCTGCTACAATCCCCAATACATTCTGATGGATCCCCGTTACTCCAACTTCCCCAGGTTGTAGTCACATTGGGAAGGTTACGCTCACAAACGCACATTTGCGTTTCCACAACCCTGGAGGTATACAACAGTGCAGAAAAAACTACAACTAAAAACATAGACCTATTCATATTTTCACTATGGTATCATATCTAAAGTAAAGTTGATAGAGTTCATTCCAAAAATCGAAATGTCAAGAAATCAAAAGCATACATGACGTCGATAAAGCAATTTTAAGATGTAAACAATTGCTCAATGGTCAAGGTAATGCAAATCGCATGTTTTTAGAAAACTTGACTGTTTGAATTCCACTATCACAACTTTGCTCTTTACCCTTTAAGTATCTAAAAATCACGTCAATGAGCAACCGTTCGAATGGTCGAACGGTAACGCGTTCGTCTCTAGAGCGGAAAGTCTGGGGTTCAAACCTCGGGCTGATCAACTCGGACACAGTGTTACCATCGGCCCGCCACCGCTGCAACATTTCTTCGACAGAAGCTGCGTTGCCTGCGGGAGCAATGATGAGAAGATGGGTTTCGCAAACTCGTACCACGCTTTAGCGTAATACAGCGAGTATAATGAAAGATTTAATTTAATACTTCTACGTGCAGACAATAATAGACCGTTAAGTTTCGTCTTCCTCTTTCAATTGTTGTTGCTGTTTTCGCAAGTAACAAAACCATATAGGCCTACATTTTGGCTAATTAATTGGCGAGCTAGCTTTATACGGATATTTCAAAACACTGACATCAACCAATAGTTTAGTTTGTTCTGTCGTATCCTGATGAAGGCCGATTGAGTAGTAAGGTCGAAATGTCAGTTTTAACTTGTGCTTTCCCACTTCAAGAAAACATCAGAAACTGAACATTTTGAGCATAGGCATACAGCAATATCAAATCAATCTTCTCTAACTTCTCAGTTCGGACTGAAAGAAAATACCTACACTTAATTTTGAATCTATAGCTCAAAACTAAAACCAGCTTGGTTATTCCCTATCAAGCGCTGACTGCAAGTGTTTAACAAAAAACTCAAGTTCCTAAACGTACTGTTAAGTACTGGTACTGAACACAGTGCATGTTGCCATGATTTAGCTTAGGGAGGGGCGAAGTTATTGCGGTGAATGGATGATTAGCAAAATAAGATTTTATCATCATTTAGAATGGCCATTTTTCGCACAAATTTCAGAAAAAGACCAAAAAAGCACCATCATTGAGGGAGCTTTCGGGTGTGGGGGGCCTTCTTTGCTACGCCACTGTACTAAAATAAATGTAATAACTTTAAAACAACTTCATGTTGCATAGAAAGAAAGCAAACTAATAATAAGTTTTCTTGCAGCATTTAACCCGTGACAAAGCTTAGCATCTTGAGCGTCTTGCTAAGTAAGTTGGTTTGAGTTTGAAGAGGTTTGTTACACGTTATTTGACCTTTTGACGCACGAACCAAGCACGTTTCATAAGAGAAGGAACGATTGAAGGATATTATTTCAACGATGAACAAAAAGTTAAAAGCGTGAGCAGTCTCATAGACCACTACTTGTCGCAACACTATTTAGATTTTTTGCCAGAATACCTGAAGATTTGCTTTAAAATTAGGCTTCTGTGTCACTGAAAACGTATATAAACTCAGACATTTAACTTAGCTCCAAGTTAGAATACCATTTCCATAAAAGATGCCGAGTCAATAATGAAATAATCAAAGTAAACAAAAAATGAACCAAAAACACAATAGCCTACATACAGCACATCAAAAATTATTACGATTGCTAATCGCACATTGAAAAACCACGAGACGAGAATTAATTAAATTCTGAAGTGCTTACGTCAAAACCTAATATTATACTGATATTGCTTTGGCTTTGCATTTACACGGACAATATATTGCCAACGTTAAAACCGAACTAAACAACAACTGCAGCAACAAAAATATAAAACAACCTACCGTAGGGGGTTATCAAAATTTCGGTCATTTTCACAAAAAGATGATCGGTACCTAATTAAACGTACCCTTAAACACGATCGAAAAACATCTCTTTCAACATGACACTAATTTTTTGAACTGCCACCTGGTGACATTAAAGATGCAGTAGTGATCACCTGTCACACAGGGAAATTGACATGAAAACATGTTTACATTGATTCTCATATTAACACATGTTTTGCTTCATCGCAAGAAAAGGAACATGTAAAAACATGTTTCCTCAATTTTGAATTAATCAAGGATATGGAGGTACCTGTTTATCAGTAGCATTTTCAGCTTTTTCTTCAGATTTGGAATGAATTGGAGCTTACTGTTTAAGGTCCAGCGCTCTAATGCTCTATCTGTTCCGAATAGTCGGATTAACATCAAACCAAAACCCAGGATGTATATGAGGAGCTTTGCAACTGATGATAATTTTGTAACTTTGATGCTGGTCAGACTATACAGCATTACAGCACATACAATATTTTAGCTTTGCAATTAATGAGATTTTCTTTGCAACTGATGAGATTGTATAGCTTTACTAAAGATGAGATTTTATGGCTTTGCAACTGATAAGATTTCATAGCTTTGCAACTGATGAGATTTCACTACTTTGAAACTGATGAGATTTCATGGCTGTGAAACTGATGAGATTTCATAGCTTTGTTTCCAACTGATGAGATTTCATGACTTTGAAACTGATGAGATTTCATGGCTTTGAAACTGATGAGATGTAATAGCTTTAAACCTGATGAGATTTCATGGCTTTGAAACTGATGAGATGTAATAGCTTTAAACCTGATGAGATTTTATAGCTTTACTACTAATGAGATTTTATAGATTTGCAGCTGATGAGATTTCATACCTCAGAACTGATGAGCGGATATTAAGACTCATAACTGTTTAAGAAAGAATTGCTTTACTGATGTTACATCGCATCAAACCATTTTCATTTTCAATTCCCAACTCGGCGTGATGGTAGTAAGTCTATCCCAATGGTAATGTCCATAATAAGAAAGTCGCCATGGAGCTCAACTTTCTTACAAGTTTACAGGGGCTATTTTAGGCATGTACAAAAGCGGGAACAAACATTATAATTAAGTATTCTCACCTAAAACGATTTTTCCAGCACCCCGTCGTCCCTAGCTGCATAGAACCCCTCCAAATCAACTCAACGTTGACAAGGAAAGACAGATATGTGCTAAACAGGGGGACGTCGTTGCACAAAATACAGTCTGCTCAAGTAAGGAACAACTAAAAATTCAACCTGAAAATGGGGCAAAGCAAATCAAATAACTTCTTCTAGTTCAGCTACCTAGGACCACCCAGCGAAAGTATGACCTGAAGGTAGCAGAAGACGAAGGCTTGGTTATTAAGATGATGATTATCCATGATTTTAATCCGCAAAGGGTAGCATATTGCTAGACCGACCAAAAATCGACAAACGTAACTTCACGTTAGTCCAAAATTGGTACCGGTACAAAGTTTGGTGCTTTGGAAAATATTAAAATTTTAATCGAACCACAGATTGTAATCTAAACTGTCTTACAAGAACTTTAATATATCGAAACCTTAACTCAATTCTAACTGTGTTAGTAAGGCTGCAAATGTGCTGGACTGCTGCACGGATTGATGTCTCCAAGTGGGTTTGCTGCTTCACACACCACATCATATTGACAGAACATATGCTTTTTCGGCATTTTACATGACCGAGATTCACTTCATTCTGCGTATAAACCAGGTCCTCTACTTCTGTCTAAGCACACTAACACAGAGTACCCTTCTAACGATTGAGTACCCTTCTAACGATTGAGTCTAAGCACACTAACGCTGAGTACCCTTCTAACGATTGAGTCTAAGCACACTAACGCTGAGTACCTTTCTTACGATTCTAACGATTGAGTACCATTCTAACGATTGAGTCTAAGCACACTAACGCTGAGTACCTTTTTAACGATTCTAACGATTGAGTACCCTTCTAACGATTCTGTTTGCAAGTCTTATGTCGGGCTGTACCACCACAACGAGTAGACTGCTTGGCTCCAATGACCTCGATAAGAATCAATCTCACTCTAATCTCGCTTGCTGAATAAAGCCAGAAATAGCCTCTCGCAACTACCTAACCTTAAAATAATCAACACTGTCTCAAAATTAAGAAAGCGTGCACAAACGTTATTTAGTACTTCCGTGTAATTCATGACGTCATCATACGCAGAAATACTAAGAATTGGCAGGAGCAAAAGTTTTGGCTACATCGCCGTTGATTTGGTTGAGCCGACGCGCCAACCTAAAGCAGCCAGTTTGACATTCGGAATGGATCTGTGCAGCAATTAAAATCTAAGAATTTGCACCAGTGGTTCATGCACAAAGTGTCAAATTTCTGCACAGCGGAATGACAAGTAGAAGACGGATTTTGCAATATTTATCCACATGGTTTTGACAATCCACAGCAGCAACTGGCATTGTTATCTTATGAAGAAATAAACTTTATAAGCGATCAGCACCAATAGTGTTTTTTTTTTTTGTCCGTTTCTAATTTTGGTCCACTTTTCAATTTCGAAAACGAACCGAAAAACGATGCAAAAAAATAAACAGGTTAAAAGATATTTTGGCCTATTCTAAAATTTAGTTCAGCATTTTTTAGATATTTTGGTCTATTCTAAAATTTAGTTTCTGTTTCGAAAACTTATTTTGAAACACAATTCTTTTTTTAGCAAAACGGTTACAAAGTTAAACATTTTAGAAAGGTTTAACTTCGATGTTTGGGATCTCAAACAAGAGTTACTAACGTGTTTCGACAAAGTCTTATAGATTCTTCACGGCGTTACATAAGCATTACAATGAAAACAATTTAAAGCAATATCCGCTTAGCTGTCGCGACGCGTTTCGACCTTGTTCAAGGGTCTCATCAGGCGACAATAACGCAATATATACATAACTTAAACAAAATACAGTGTATACATTGTGCGATTGAGTTAAAATTCAGGTAAAAAATTACTACAGTATACTCATCTGTTCAGTCTTTTTTTTTGTTTTATAACACGCAGTGCTAGAAAACATTTTAAAGATTTTTTTGTACCTTTTTTTTCAGGAAACAAAACGAAAACGGCATCAAAAAACATACAACATTAAGAGGATAGTACAGTGTTGGAAAACATTTTTAAATGTTTTTTTGGTACGTATTTTTTTTAAACAAACGATTAAACGGCATTAAAAAAATAAAAAGATAAAAATAACACCACAATGTGTTTAAAGCTTAAAATTAACAGACTTAACATGGATGGTTAACTGCTCTACTTGCGTGCAAAAAATACGGATTGATTAGCTTATTTTTGCCAGAATGGCACAACAAATTTTCGCCAAACAAGTTATGACAGCACAAATGTTTGGCAATCAAGTTTTAAACAACTGTCAAGGTGAGTATTAATAAATACCAAGTGAGTCTGCGTGCTAACTCGAAAATATGAAAAGTACAAAAAAAACTATTCCACTTAACAGCTACTATTGTTTACTTAGTCCAATTTGTTTCATATTCGATGGTATATGGAGTTTGTTATAATCCCATGTCGGGTCTAAACCTAAACTGCAAATTGATATTCACAGCTTTCCTACTTGACATTTATCAATAAAAGGGACAGTGGGAATTCCATATAGAGAGTAGTAGGCGGATTATTAATTGGCTACATTATCAAATTCATACTACAAAACTAAGCCCAAATCTAGCCCTGACCCAAACCCTAAATCAAACCACAATCTTGACCCCTAAAACCGGCCAAATAAAAAATGCGCGGATGATATCCCTCATTTTCGTTTTACGTTTCTTTGTTTAAAATTTCCAGTGAAATGTCACTCCCTAGTGTTTTAACATGTTTTCTTTTCAGGCCCAGGTCTTAGTTCCGGCACCTGCTTAATGCTTATGCCGAGTCATGTCATAAAACGCCTATTACAAAAGAATCGTGCCAATCAAATAGTTCATATGTTAGCAATGTTCTTTAGATGACATTATGAACTCTTTGATTGGCACGCTTCTTTTGTAATTTGATACTTTTTCTGCGTCACTCAGCAATAAGCAGGTACCGGTACCACCAACCGGGAATGAAAAATCGAACCACGTTAACTGATCGCGAACGAACTGACCGCAAAATCTTGGAAAATTGGTGGTCAGTTCGTTCGCATTCAATTGTCGTGTACCCCTGAAAAGTGGACATGCAAAAACGCTATACAGTCAAACGTCGATCAAACGGATTACCGGGGAAATGTAATCCTCCGTTATTGGAAAATGTCTGCTATTCAAAAAGACGCAAATTTTACCTAGCTTAGATGTAAATAACACGTTTTGGTTAAAATCACTTTATTATTCTTATGTAGCAGAAACAAGCTGCGCCTGAAAAGTCGAATAACTTGGCAGCAAAATCTTTGCAAAGTCAGTTTGTTAAAAGCTTACATTAAGCCTACGCACTAATGTGGTATAAAATAGAGTACTTAATGACAAAAATAGCGCATTAATGAACGCATTAAAGTTAATGTTCTATGCTGAGTGGCATGCGTTGCACGTTCGTTGTATCTTAAAACCAAATCTTTTGCTCTTTATTTCAAAACATACAGAAATTTTGCAGCTTAAATCAACGTACATTAAATCCGAAATCCGTTAAATCGAGGGACGACTGTATAAGACCGAAATGTGCCCCTACAGTATCAAGACCAGGGTAGGTATGTAGTCAAGTAGTGATTTAGACTTAAACATAGTGAATTTACGTCCAAAGACACACCATTAAAAAATCATTTATAAGAGCAGCATTGAAAAAGAGTTTCGAAGCAACGTGAAGTCTCCGAGTCAAGCCAGTGGCGTCGCTAGAGGAGGGCGGCCCGCCCCGGGTGTCACCATTTTGGGGTGACACCACATTATAAAGTGAAACCATATCTCCACTGATTTGTGGAGTAGATCTTTTTTCCGTCCTCATTTGGACCGAAAACCAACCAATTTAGCGGCGAAGACCTTTTTTCTTTTTGTTTTGGACTTCACATATTTCTGGGCCAAAAACCCACTAATTTGAGGGCGATGACCTTTTTTTTCCTTGGTCTCCACCTATTTTTGGACCGAAAAGGGGTGACACCACAA
Organism: Trididemnum nubilum; assembly: GCA_963965965.1. NCBI lineage: Eukaryota > Metazoa > Chordata > Ascidiacea > Aplousobranchia > Didemnidae > Trididemnum > Trididemnum nubilum. The sequence goes on from OZ014471.1 coordinate 9,464,083, forward strand.
AATCCCGCCCCGGGTGTCACCATTCCTAGCAACGCCACTAAGTCAAGCGACATCCTTCAAAATGAACATTAAAACAATGCTAAAAAAATTAGCAATAAATGTTTACATTACAACCAAATTCTAGCAGACAAGACTCCGAAAAGTACCCTGTTTATTAGTGGGGTGGTTAACATATACATGGATTGGATCTAGTTAAATTGGAAACAATAAAATTCAAATTTTCGGCTACGAACATCATTAACCATGAATTCATGTTCATATTCAGTTCAATCAATTAAGCAATTTTCTTTGAACTTCTTCCTATGATTCATTTTAAAGCAATTTAATCGATATTTAATTGCCTTTACCAACAAACTAGAACTTTCGGTCGTTTTCTGTAATATGACGCTTAAAACTATGAAAATCTCAGCCATCACTGCCGCTAACTTTTAATATGCTGCTAAAATAGCCGTTAAATGTAATTACAGTATCTATTTACCAAGTTACTTTGCAAAGGACACAGCGAAGCTATCTTTCCGTCTACGAAACAAACTTCCAGCCCATCTCTATACCGCACCTCTACCACACACGGTGTAGGCTTCACACTGCCCCATTTTATTGCTGAACGTCAAGAACGGAAGCCGTGAATACTAATTTTTAGGGTCTTTGGTTTGACCGGACCGCTAGTTAAATCCGAGGATATCGTTTTAGTAGTAGGAAGGCCCAATGAGACTAATTTACAGAAATAAAGTTTCAAAAAACTCGATTGCTACTAATTAGAAAGAAATAGCGACGGATCACGCCACTAGATGATGTCCTTAAGCTAAAATAACCACAAAGCGTGATTATAAAAAAGACAATCGAGTCGGTTTTATCGAACTTATGAAAAAAAAAGCAACATTGTAGCCTACTAAAATATTTTTTTCCGCGACGAACACTCCCACTCTAGTACCCCAACAACTTTTTACTGCACCAGTATATTCCAATCTGTTAAAATTAACTATTGACCAAAAAAGAGCAAACTTTTCTCCCGGGGCTGTGAGCTTTGACCCCACACTTGAGGATCTTTCTGATGTAGTGAAACAGATATTTTAGCTGTTTAGTCATGATTAAGTACAGCAAAAACAAGTTACACAATGGCAAGGTCAATAAAACATTTAAAATGAGCTTCAAGCTGCAGGAAATGTATCCAATACTGCTAAAGGCGCTTCAGATCGGTAATTGGTTTCTGCACAGCAAATTGCTTTGTTACAGAAGTTGCTAAATACGGCATAACACAAACAATTTACAAATAAAATCTTTTAATAAAGTCGCTGCATTACGCCGAAGCGTGTAACGAGTTGGGGGGCCATTTTCAGCGTCATTGCGCCCGGGCAACACAACTGCTTTCAACCTAATGTCGCAGCGGTGGCGAGCCGTTGGCAACATTATGTACGATGTGACCGGCCCGAGATTTGAACCTCTGAGCTCTCGCTCCAGAGACGAACATGCTAACGCTCGACCGTCGGGCCGGTCATATACCTCATAGTGTATCAAAAAACGCATAAATTACTCTCCTAATTAACTTTAAGCTGATTAACTTGAAGTAGCGAACTTATTTTAATAACTAAGTTGAAAACATTAGGTGGCTGCTTGACTTGATGACCGAGAGGTCCTTCGCACTTCTTGCTACAATTCATTTTTTCCATTTAATTGTGTTTGTTTGAAATGATTTGTGCAAAATAAACGTCCATCCGTTGTAATTTGTGAGTTATTTTTTGCAGCTAGGCCTATGTTTGACAGACGTGAAAACTTTCCCTATTAGGCTGCATGAAGAAGTAAAACTGATCAATATTTAAAAATAAATTTTTACAAGCTATCCAAAGTAGTTATGATTTGGCATTACAATGCTTTAATATGGGAATCAAACTCTGGGAATTGACCTTTTCTGCAAAACGTTTAATGAAGTAAATATACAGTCAACTCTCAATATAACGAATTTCAGGGGCCCGCAGAAAAAGTTCGTTATGTCAAGAGTTCGTTAAGGGTTGGCCCATAAGTAGGTATACAGCAATCACAATATAAATCGATTACATTTGTGTTTACGTTCGACGCAGCACATTCCAAAGCGCTTCACATTACATGCTAAGTACCAGGAACTGAAATATGACTTGAAATGAAGTATATACCATTAATAAAAAATTCTTGTTACACTTTCGAGCGTTAACTGTATACCTACTTATGGGCCACCCTGTATCGAAGGTATGCCAAAAACCATAGCAAAGGTGGCAGTCTGTTACCTAGAACGTCGAAAAATGTAGTAATGGGTAAACCAAGGACGAGATTCATGAAATATAATTATCAGAACACTGCTACAATACTGTATCAACTGAAACATATCAAGTGTAATGATACAGTATCTACATTCTGCTTATATCTTGCTGCAAAGTAAACATCCGCTAGAGTGTGCACAGGCTACAGCAGCTGTATAACGTAGTTAGGCTACAGTGTAAAAGGGCTGTGGATATAATAGCATAAGAAGCACTTTCAAGTTTGCTACACAATACTGTAACACAAAACACACTGTACAAAGTCGTTTCCAAAGAGACGGCGGATGATAGCCACTTTCGTTTCCAAAGAGACAGCTTTTCTTTTTGAAGCCATTAGTAACTGGCATCATGTAAATGAAAAGCATGATGAACAAACTCACCGTACATGTCTCAAAAAAAGTCAGACAGCTGTAGACTACTTTATTGCAGTATGACGGACTGACGGTTGTATGCTCACGACAGCAGAACTAGGTCAACTATGACAGCTTGACTGCTTGGGGAAATGAATCATGCGAAAACAATGGCCAAATGCATTGTGCGATATCAGCCGAAATAGGCAGAAGTTCGTTACAACAAGAAAAAATTCTCCAGGGAACCGAAAGAATAGTTCGTTATAACAAAAAGTCCGTTATATTCAAGTTCGTTATACCGTGGGTATGTTAATCAGGAAAAAGATAGGAAAAAAATCGGGACTTTTGAATTGGTTCGTTATATCGCATAGTTCGTTATATCAAAGGTACGTCATATCGAGAGTTGACTGTATTTGGGCTTAAATTTACTGAATTATGCACCGCCTAATCGTGCAAAGAGTTCTTTTATTTGCTGTAATAATCATTTCTTAAGTTGATTTTTATCATCCTTTTTTTAAACAAAGGTATTTACACGCACTTGTGGAATTTGCAACGCCAGGAAACCTAGCCTTCGCACTTGCGAGTTTACGTACGACTCTTTACCGCTGCTCCATCTGCAAGCGTGTATTTACATCGTCCTTTACAAAAAAACAAAAAAAGAGGACAACCATACAAATTCCGAAAGTACTCAAACACAATTTTTTCAACACGTATACTGTATATGCCATCTTATTGATACATGTAGCCGAAAGTAAAACATCGTTGGCGGATAAAAACTGGTCTTGAGAAACAGTTTCACTGAGAATAAAAGAGCCAAAGCTGTCGCAAACATTTTATTTACAAAGAAACGTTTCGACTAATTACTTAAGTCACTGTCGATCTGTTTATAATGCACAAGAAAAATTATAGAAATAGGTAATCTGCAAGGTTAAGTTGAACAACACTGGCAAAAAATACCGAAATTAACGCTATATAGTTCTACACTGTGAAGATATCATTGCTTTCAACAATGTGCCCAAACCAAGGCAGTAAGTATATTCAATTTATAACGGCATGTTAAATCTAACCAGGCGACACTCATCCATTCAACTGCCACAGCACATCTAGAAACCGCCTTACACAACCAAATTTTATTGAAGACAGTATGAAAGCCAAACCAAAATTACAGAACCCGAACAGTCCACTCATAAATTGAAAGATACCAGCAGCAGTTCTCCTTCAAATCATCACTATATACCTTGCTACTGACTATATGTTAATAAGGCTTGTAATTAGCCAGTGCACCCTCACTTTCAGACACTCTATTCGATTTACATATATCCCCGTAGCAATGCAGGCATATCCAACATTTACGTTATCAACCACACCAGTGACTGAAATTGTAAAAGGAAACTTTAAACCAAATTCTAAAGTACTAAAAATACCAAAAGTTCCAAAAGGATTGGAATATTGAGCCCCAAATAAGAGTCCCGATAAATTAAGAAAAAATCCTATACCTGGATCCGTCGTTTCTGGAAAGCAATATCCACGGATTGACAACCAAGACCACTTAAGTTAATAGTTGACACAAAAGAATTTCTAATATTACTGCAAAAGTTTTAGCACCTTTCACCGTTCAGTTAAATGCAAAATGCGATATTAAAAATTATTTCAGCAAACAGGTAAAATGATAAATGTCAATAACCAAGTGGCTTCATAAACAAAAAATAAAAAACTTACGTAATTTAGCCAATGAGAACACCGAAACGCCAAAATAAAAGTGTTAAAAAAAATTTACCAATGTACTGCAGTATAAAGCAAGCAAAAAAATAAAATATTGGGCAAAAGTGCGATAATAGAAGACCAGAGAGAAGGAAGTATATAATAAAGCAATGAGCATTGAAAAAAAAAATCAGTTATTGAAAACATTGAGAGGCAAAGAAGAGTCATCTACGTTCATATTCTGGCCTATGCTGTTGAATTAAAATAGTTTCTTTGATCAATAGCTCTTTCAAATTTGAAGCTGATGCTAAAACCTCATTGTGTTCAAAATCAATGGTATGCTCCGGATTGTCTAGTAAATCAGAGATCCTCACACCGCTACGTCAACACACATCAGTTGCAGTGGCGTTGCTAAGAATAGTGACACCCGGGGCGGAGTTTCGTGGTATTATCCTTCATAATGTATAGCAGGCGGCAAAAGGTTATATTTGAAAGATAGCGATAGTATTTTCGTTGCTGTAGATAGCGGTTGTTATTTGCCTAGCTCAATAACTTCTCATTGTAAGATTCTTAAAACTTTGAAATATGAGCAGCACATACGTCATGTATCAGGCGCGTATACAGAAATCTGCAGGAATGGGATCGCTGTGTTCGGGGGTCAGGGGGCAGAGCCCCAGCACTCGAAAAATTTTATTTAATTTTTTTAAAAGCAACTTAATTTTAGGCTTATTTCGATAAAAATTAATGCCTTTTAATGTGGCATAAGAGAGAACTCTGGTGGCATAGAAATTAACAGTGCAAAAACATGATTTGATTCAGGCGCGTAACCAGTTATCTGCAATGGGAGCTATAATGGGAGTGTAAGGGCGGAGCCCCCAGCGCCAGAAAATTTTGTCTTTTTTTTTACAAAAATAACTTAATTTTAGGCCTATTTTAATAAAAAAATGCTTTTGAAATGTAGCATAAATATTAGCAGCGCAAACATGATTAAACTGGTTGCAAAAATGTGCAATGGCTATGCGGGAGGTAGCTACTGGTAAAACTTCAGTTCTCTAATTTACAAGCTGGTACCGAAATCATAAAATCTTATAGTTCAATCAAACTCAGAAGTAGTAAATCATTTCGTCTATATTTAATAAAGAAAACAATTGGTGAGGGGAAAGGCAAATGGAGCGATACTTGAGCCGAAGTAATTGCTAATAAACTAATACTAAATAGCCCCCCTACCCTGTTCTGAGCTTTTTTATGAAACCCATATTCAGCATGTTTCAACAAGGAATCAAATTTGATTGCTTAGTGTTAGCGATTTTTGAAAGTTTCACTGATTTGTGATCTATATTTTTGACAAATTAGCGGGCCCCTACTAAATAATCGTTTCAAAACATGCTTTTAATTATTATTTTTAGCCCAATCCAGTGTGCTCAACATTTCCAATGTTGTTAAACATATTGTTGTTTACTTTTTTGTTCGATTGGTATCGTAAAATGGTGTCACCCCAAAATGATAACACCCGTGGCTGGCCGTTTCCCCTTAGCGACGCCACTGATCAGCTGTAAAAGATATTTTTGATTTTTTAAATGACATCAGTGGCTTATCTATTAATAACAAGGTAATGGGTAGTTTTGATGTTAAAAATCTTTTTGCTAACATCCAGTGCAATTTAAATTCGATTTAGTATTAGACCAAATCTATGTGCTAGATGTCAAAAGTTTTCACGAACTAACTAAAACCTAGCTAAAAAAGTTATTGATTTGGTCATGCACTGGAACCATGTTTCGATTCAACAACCAAATACGTATGCAAACAAATCGATGGAGTTAGCATGGGTTCACCGATTGCTCCTAGCATGGCTGATATATGCATGAACTGGGTTTTGAATCAAGCTTTGAATAACGCGAATTTACATCAACCTACAATTTTATGTCGGTATATCAATGATCTGTTTTGTATATTAATAATGAAGCGCAGCTCAATGATTTTTTCAACACACTCAATACAATTTACACAAACATTAAATTTACAAAAGAACTGGAACACGAAAATCACCTGGCTTATTTGGATGTTTTGTTGACTAGGAATAATGGACTTTATTAAAACTACAGTTTATCGCAAGAAAACACTGTTTTTTATATCAAATGGTCTAGTCTGTGTCCAGTTAAATAGTAGTGCAATTTAGAGATTTGTTTACTTGAACGAGCTTATCGCATTTGTAATTCGTATATGTCTATACATTTTGAATTTCAATTGATTTCCTCTATGTCACTTGGTGACGGATATCCGCGACGTTTTGTAGATTATCAAATCCGAAAATTTATGAACAAAAAACATCTGACACAATCTTCTTGTAATAGTTTCCACTCTCTGTCCATCTCTCAATTACATAAACTTTCTCGAATCTTTTTATAACTTCCTTATATCAGAGAACCTTCTATTTACCCTTAAGAACGAACGAAAATTGCAAGACATAGTTCAGTTTACCATAATGCATGTCACAAATATATTGGGACAATTTTTTAATCATAAGGAAAAGCAAACGTTATTATTGCGTAGTAATGTTGTCTATCGTCTTAAATGTTCGTGTGGTAGTTGCTATATTGGTCAAACCAGAAGAAACATAAAATCCAGAATGGAAGAACACAACCCTGAAGCTAAATTTAGTTACAAAACATTTACTAGACAATCCGGAGCATACCATTGATTTTGAACACAATGAGGTTTTAGCATCAGCTTCAAATTTGAAAGTGCTATTGATCAAAGAAACTATTTTAATTCAACAGCATAGGCCAGAATATGAACGTTGATGACTCTTTTTTGCCTCTCAATGTTTTCAATAACTGATTTTTTTTTCATTGCTCATTGCTTTACTATATACTTCCTTCTCTCTGGTCTTCTATTATCGCACTTTTGCCCAATATTTTATTTTTTGCTTGCTTTATACTGCAGTACATTGGTAAATTTTTTTTAACACTTTTATTTTGGCGTTTCGGTGTTCTCATTGGCTAAATCACGAAAGTTTTTTTATTTATATTTTTTGTTTATGAAGCCACTTGGTTATTGACATTTATCATTTTACCTGTTTGCTGAAATAATTTTTAATATCGCATTTTGCATTTAACTGAACGGTGAAAGGTGCTAAAACTTTTGCAGTAATATTAGAAATTCTTTTGTGTCAACTATTAACTTAAGTGGTCTTGGTTGTCAGTCCGTGGATATTGCTTTCCAGAAACGACAGATCCAGATATAGGATTTTTTCTTAATTTATTGGGACTCTTATTTGGGGCTCAATATTCTAACCCGTTTGGAACTTTTGGCATTTTTTAGTACTTTAGAATTTGGTTTAAAGTTTCCTTTTACAATTTCAGTCACTGGTGTGGTTGATAACGTAAATGTTGGATATGCCTGCATTGCTACGGGGATATATGTGGATCGAGTAGAGTGTCTGAAAGTGAGGGTGCACTGGCTAATTACAAGCCTTATTAACATATAGTCAGTAGCAAGGTATATAGTGATGATTTGAAGAACTGCTGCTGGTATCTTTCAATTTATGAGTGGACTGTTCGGGTTCTGTAATTTTGGTTTGGCTTTCATACTGTCTTCAATAAAATTGGATTGTACAAGACGGTTTCTAGATGTGCTGTGGCAGTTGAATGGATGAGTGTCGCCTGGTTAGATTTAACATGCCGTTATAAATTGAATATACTTACTGCCTTGGTTTGGGCACATTGTTGAAAGCAATGATGTCATCACAGTGTAGAACTATATAGCGTTAATTTCGGTATTTTTTGCCAGTGTTGTTCAACTTAACCTTGCAGATTACCTATTTCTATAATTTTTCTTGTGCATTATATACAGATTGACAGTGACTTAAGTAATTAGTCGAAACGTTTCTTTTTAAATAAAATGTTTGCGACAGCTTTGGCTCTTTTATTCTCAGTGAAACTAAAACATCGCTGTTTTATAATATTGTTGTTTTTATAGCATAAACACAGTATTATTTAATCTTCCACAGTTTTTGAATTCGCATTTTTCTGATGACACTAACAGCGGAAGAGTTTATTGCGAAAAATGTGATTCTAAGAACTGTGCACACAAATAATGCAAATTGCTATATTTTAAAAAGTTACGTTTATCCTTTAAAATAAAAAAAAGCTAATACATTAACTAAAAAAAAGGCCAACACATTATCAAGAAAATCATACACAGCTTCAGTGAAAAAATTTTCACGTGCAAGGAAAGAAAAAAGCAGACTGGAGAAAAAAGACGGTGGGAGAATAAAATGAAATGTTTCAGGTACATTGGAATCATTTGCTAATATTTGAAACTCAAAACTAATCCTCAAGTTAAAAATGGCAACCTCATTTTTGTATTTGCTAGTTGTTTCGGTGGCTGCTTTTGCGTCAAGAGGTAATTGTGAGCGCATAGACAAATGCGCCACAGACCCAAGTTACAGTTACAGAGTGTGCAATGCAATACGGTCATATCTTCAAACCAGAACTCCTTGCGATAAAGCTGAAATTATCAAGCTACAAAGAAAAATATATTTGTTGGAAAGTAAGTTTATGAGCAAGAATAGAACCTGCTTGAACTTGGCAAAAGAAAGACTGTAAGCGTAACGCCGTATCTTTTTTTGTTTTGTACTAGAATTTTAAAGCAAAAACGCCTGCACGATTACGATACTGCACTAAGTGTGGATCGGGCGTAACAGCTCATGCCCGGTGTGCACTAGGCGTAAAATCGTGCAGGTAAGGGTGTACTTAAGTATATTTTAACCAGCTGGCAATTTGTACGCTGCCGAGTCAGCACGCGGGCGTGCCAAATTTTTTTGCTTAAAATAAACGAAAGATGCACTTGTGTACACAAGATTTTACGCAGTGTAGGTTTAAAATTCGGACTCTTCATCAAATGCAATAAAGGCATTTTCAGTTTGCTCTAAAATCTAAGCTCTTTCAATCGCAAAGTGCGCTGTGGTTAACAAGGGTGAAATGCGATTACATTTTGTGCATCAATACCACATATTGCGAAATATAGCAAACGCAAAATACGCTAGAATACTTTGCGCAAGCTTTATGCGAGATAGCATTGAACTGCCAATTTTGTCATTGAAAAAGTGCGTATTATGAAAAAGCATTTCATGAAAATTAATCTGTTTCCACCAGTTTAATGTACTACATCATTCTTGTTGTAAAATATAGCAAAAAAAAAATAGTAAACAAGGTGATTTTTTGTTGAAAATGAAGAATATCGTAACACATGCACCGTACAATATTTCTATCTGATAATCGATAAGCCATTGAGTTAGTGTTTTTGCCGCGAATCAAGATGCATTATTATTTTAAGCCATTAGGCGTAAACTGCGATTGGTCAAATATGTATTGTCGGTAGTGGGTACTCTCACAATTTTGTAAATGATACCTGCAAAGACAGATGGGATGGCGATATTTTCGACGTATTTTAATAAAGAAAGATACTATCTCACCGGAAATTTTTATCTACTTTTTATTAATTTAGATCCAAATCTAACTAAACTAAAATCTCCACTCTAAAACTAACCTTAAACCTAACCTGAATTCAAACCGCAATCTTAACCCTTAAAAAAATAAATGAAAAATGAGTGGATGTTTCTCATTTCCGTTATATTCTCTTTAACTTAGAAATTTTCGGTGACGTAGTCACTCCCTTTTCTAAATTGGGCAAATCCGGTACACCAAAGTTTATAAATATTTCGGAAGAGATAAGATCGATTTTCGCAGTAACTCTAATCAATATCGAAAGAAACCAATGCAATTTTATTTATTCCGAGAGACGGTTTGATTTACATCTAAACCATAGTCAAATTTATTTAAATAGAAAGATTTATTTTCATTTTACATGTTTTCAAAATTAATAGCTCATTATTTTGATGCGAAAATCTCCAATATGACAAAATCTAACCAAACATAGAATAACTTTCGTAGAAATATCGGTAATTGCAGTTTCACAAAACGTTTAAAAAAATTTTTTCTGTGTTAATGGTTATATGACAAAAACTTTCGGAGGCTAAAAAATGCTTTCTTCAAAGATTTTAACCAGATTTCATTTAGATATAAGCACGTTTTACCGATCACGCGTATTTGCGCGCGTAATTACGTGTGATCGGTAAAGCCGTTATACACTATCAGCACAAATGCGATAAAAACAACAACAACAAATATTAGTATATTATGATACATCATCATAAATCCAAACAAAGTTATCCGTGTACAAAGTTTCTTTTGAAACATTCGGTTTGAGTGAAAATCAAATTGAAACAATATACTGTAGTTGCAGCTTAAGTCAACATAATAAGGTTTGATAATGCAAATATCTAATAAATTGTTTCCAACTTCGGCTAAATGGAAATCTAATTTTCGTCTTAGAAGTGTCCTATAGTTTTCTTATAAAGAAATAATCGCCGAATAAAATGTATTTTATCACATAACCAACTGTTCTATTCAAAAAAGTCTGGGGTTACATTTAAACACATGATAATAGTTTTAGACCAAAAACATTCAAAATAGTGTTATAGGATTTATTGTGCGGCATAAAAAATATTTTAAAACTATAAAATAAAGCAATTTATGACTTAAAGCAGGGATGCCCAAACTTGTTTCGTGGCGAGCCAGATTAGACCAAGCGAGGTTGCGTAAGGGCTGATACAATTTTCGGAGCTAATTTTTGCCGGTTTTGGAGCTGTATTTTTCTCGAAGTCAAGGACAAAACCAAAAGAAAAGGTTCCGTCAGTCTTGTTCCAAATTTTTGAGGTGATGTCAACATGACAGAATCTTTCGTCCACGATTACTGGCAATTACTTTTGTTGGGGGGCAAACGCTAAGCCTGTAGTTTAAACAAGGTCCGAATTTTTTTGCGGGCCATAGTTTGGGTACCCCTGACCTCTCGTCAAATTCGTAAAAAATTGTGTCAATTTCAATCAAAACTAAAGATATTTTGTTCTTAAGTGAATATGGCTTTTCAGCTTTTTATTCGCAATGCTTATTACTGATATTAGTGGCTAAAATATGTCGATTTAAAAGCACAGGAAAACCACAGTACCTGGTGGTATCGGATTTGATGTAATTGTTCAGCTATGCCACTATTAGACTAAATTTTTGTCGTAAACCTCGGTTTGATGTAGCTAATAGGCGTCCTACTGGTTGTTACATTACATTATCATAAGCAAAAATATTTTTATGGCATTCATTGTAATATCATATATTAATTAATATTCTAATTTGTTTCAAACGATAATTAGGTATCATTAAGCTAGAATGATTAGCGCAAATTTCTTTGACGAGGACAACTGACGTAAAATGACTTACCCCGTTTGTTTCGTTACTTATCACATGTAAAAAATATTCTTAAAACACCGATTTTGAAGGTGAAATATTAGCAAATTCTGTCATATAATGCCTATAAAAACAAACATCTGTTGAAGGCGTGATGATACAGACATAACAAATACTTTTCCTTTAGAAATTTTTATAAAAGGCTATGTGTAAATTTTGAGAATAAAAACGGGGCTTTAGTGGCCTAAATTTTGTGTAATTGTGTTAATACATTTGGTCTGTATAAACTGTAGATCAAAAAATGCACGTCACTATCTTTCGAAATTAGGTCCGTTTTACTGATCATTCGCATTTACGCACTGTAAGTTGAAAAAGAGCGTTAGCAAAATCAATCCAATCCAAAATAAACTTATCTTCTTTACTGCTGTTGTTTTTAAGTTATCGTCAAATTTCTTCCAACTTAAGACTATATATTTTGATAGATGCATTGAGGGCATTGCAACAAGAACGTCAAAATGAGGTGAACAGCCGCGCAACGATAAGTAAGTACGATATCGCATGCATGAATTTATAATATTGTAAATGCAAAGTTATGATATATCAAAAGTACGAATATGTAATATCGCAAGTGGCAGCTTACAATATTAAAAGTGCGAATCTGTGACATCACAATCTACGACATAGCATGTGAAAATTTACCATGTCGCAAGTGCGAATTTACGACACCGGTATCGCATGTTCAAAAATCTTTAAATATTTAAATAATGTTTCGACTCAACAACTTGTTGTAAAAATTTTAAGGTTAAATGAAGGAATTATGCGTTAAAACAACTTTGTACCTAGCTTTTTTTTTCGGTCATTTTCCTAAATTTTTGGTGATTGACCAAAAATACACCACCCAATGCGGTCAAAATGACAGGAAAAGTTAACAGGATTTTTGAATTTATGAGCTAAAATTGCATTTGCAATGGTGAAAATGACCGAAATAAATTCCAAAATGACAGAAAAATTACCTCAACTTACGGACTTTGACCGAAATTTCTGCGCAAAAAAATAAGCTCAACTCTATGACCAAGTAGTATCACCGTTGCCGCGGCCGAGCTCAACGAAAGACTCGCAAAAATAACCCACAAAGGGTGCATATTGTTGATGCGGTACGGAGTACTCGGTTTACAAGGTCGAATAAATGAGCCACTGATTGTAAGATCACAGACGCCTCGTTCATAGTGGCTTTGATTTGGAGACTGTTTTCTGGATACTACCAAGTTAGCTACATGAGTTGCTAATTGGCTCAACCGAAAAGTAATAAATGAATCTATGTAGAAGAAATCGATAGAAAATAAAAATGCAGTGGCCTGCTTTGCGTAACGAGCCTTTACCACGAGCAGTTTTTCAATCTAAAGTAGTAGATGTTGTTATATCTAAGCTTTGCAGTTGTTTGCAATTCGGCAAAATTGAATTAAGATATGAACAACCTCGTAAAACTAAATTTTGTTGACGTGATTTTGTTCACGCTAAAACGTTTTTTTTTTACAAGTTTGAAATTTTGCTATTACTTGTCAAACCTAAATGCATAAATTCAAAAAGAATATTTAACGAGTACCACAGCGGATGTACTTTTTGTATTTTTAACATTAAGCGGTTTATCACAGGTACAATTTTGCTTGAAAATTCGGAGAAATTAAAAAAATAATGCAAAGTGTGGGGCTCCCATAAATTAACTTTCTTTTCCAAGAAAACAGATCACAGGCTTCTTTCATAACTAAACCAAAACCGCCAACATCTCAACCAATTAGCTCAATTTAGTATATCCGATTACGCAAAATAGGATATTTAAAACCGCAATATGTAGATAAGAAAAAGTGTATTTGACATTCAAGTACACATAATAATAATTACGTAGCTCTACCAACAAAAGATAAAAATTTCACAACTTCAAATACTAAGTAAAACCATGAGATTAATACACTCTGTTGCTGATGAATGATAGTTATCATAGCGTTTATCTGGTATCCAATCAACTTTTGCATCAGTTATTACTGCTCTTTTAAAAGAAGTGCTCTGTTTAATGGATAAGTATTTTCTTATTGCGTAGTATCACAAGGAATATTAATGGGAACATTATGCAAAAACTTAAAAAGATTATAATAGGCAAAATATTAAGTTGCCGTCACTGTTTAAATGCGCCTTTTTCTTGAAATTTTCCAATGTATAATACTTAGAAAGCATAAAAGTCTTAAACAACGCTAATATTAATTGTTCAAACGGGTAATTTTTTACTCAAAATCCGTTTTTAATTTTACTCAGCTAAGTTTAGCGTAATTTATGATTCTTTTTCTTTCAAATTTTGTTCGAATTTGTTGCTTTAATTTTTAGTGTATATTTTTCAATTCAACATCAGGAAAAAACAAAATTTTTGCACTTTAACTCTAATAATAATAATTAAATAATGGCAATCTCTTTTCACCAAAGATGTTAAAACAAAACAACATTTTTCCTGTATACGTCAAAAAGGATAGTTACAGGCAAACTTACCATAGACCAGATTTTATGCACTAAAATAAATACAAGTTTTTTGCGAGTTATACGGAGTAGTACGACACACTTACACAGTAAGAAGAAAAGTTGGTACTTGCGTTTTTTTTAAAGCAAATGAAACATGTTTTTTGTTGACGCAGAAATCGAGGTTTCCGTAAAAGGTACTTATTTGAATAATTGTTTAACGATTAGGTGATTTTGATTGTGGTTCAGGAATTAGCTTTAAAATGTGATCAGATTAAAAGATGATTGTTTTTTGTCGTGTTTATGTACAACCAACTAATTTACATAAATCCAATAATAAAGAACTGTAAAAAAATTGCTGGTGTAATGAACCCAAATTCATAATGATCTCTGACGCTTGTGTGGGGAAAGAAGGGGGCAATGGGGCATTGGTGCAATTTGAAGGGACAAACAATTACAGCACTTGCGTAAAATTGCGGCGAGGTAATGATAACCAGCAGTTGGCAAAGTAGGATTAACATTTCACGTCAGCAGGCCATTCGAAATTTTCCAGTTCTTGGGGAGTTAATAATAAACTCCACTTAATTTGCAATGTATATTTTAAGTATAATCTATTTATATACAAAATATATAAAACTTATCACAGGAGTAATTACGTGCATTATTATTATCAACTAATCTTTTAAATATGGCGGCTAATCTTTTCATATAAAATACCATTTCTGTGTTAAGTTTCAACAAACATAAAAACCTTTTGGAAAATTTTAATTGCGGGAGTCATTAAATATTTAAAATCGGTAAATTCCCCCTATCTATTAATAAGCCAAGCAGCACGGACAAGCATATTGACAGATTAAGGTATTAACAGTAAAATTTTGCCAAAGTGGATTTAATTTTATCTGAAATTTTACCTTATTATTAACCAATCATAGGAAGAAATTAACCCATAAAATTCATAATACTTGCTTGTCAAAAATGTAATATAGCAACGCCTAAAACTGTACAGGCTTGCAATTAGTCTATCCGATTGATTTACTTCAAAGTACAAAATTTCAATCACAATTTTATACGTCATAATTAATAGTTACATCGACATTTGTTTTTGAGAGTTTTTATCACAGGAGTCTCTATTTTACTGATGTTTGTGCATTGCTAAAAACACAACTTTATACACTTTCAATTTTGTTTTAATATCCGCAAAATGGCTTGAGATCACCAATAAAAGTTTTTGCTATTGAAAAAAGTGATTCTCTGCTACATGTAAGAAAAAAGATTATACCAGCTATCAAAATGAAATATAAATCAAAAACTTCGTACAGGCCCAGTTGATACCTTTATGATGATTTTTTTAATTGATTAAAAAAGTAAGCACAAAATCAATTTTCATGCTTAAACATAAGTTACTCTCCACTTGTATCTTAACTAAAAAATTGCATAATTCAGCTAAAAATGAATAAGACCTCATAGTCTGCAGTAGCATGTTGTGCAGAAGATTAAAATATAATCAAAAATTAAGATTAAAATATATCATTCACATTCAAAAACTTGCGGCAATTGAAATTTTGATGAAATACCGTTGGATAACCAGCCTTTCAAAGCTTGTAATCTTTTTATTCATATGAAAATGCAATAAATTTTAAAACGGTAAGAGCATATTGCTCCGGTAAAATTACTTCTCTATTATGAGTCATATTTATTTCTATTGGATTATACATTATTTTTGTCTTCAGTTTAAGATTATAAAATTCCCAAATCAAAACGCAGCTGTAATACAAACCTGTTGCTATTATAACATGTAAATGGACCGCACAGGAATATCCAAAAACATGTAACTTATTTGATTAACTTGAAGTTTAAGCTAATTCTTAATCACAAAAAAGATATTTATCATGATTAAAACTTTTCAGAAATTTATTAGAGCCAATACAATTCCATATATGTTAGTTAAATATCTCCGTTTTAAATTAACCAACACCATTGCTCAACGATAATTAAAAGCTCATAAAATAGCCAGTCAAGTCTCTGCCACTGTGCAAGCCATTAGAGTTTGTCCAATTTGGCCGAGGTGGCTGGGGAATACTCTTGGTTAAGATGACTGAGAGCTGCAGATGAGAGCTAAAAGCTTGAAATAGCGCTGTCTAGCTCTGTACATAATTGAATCGAGCTACTTGTGGCAGCAGGGTTAGTGGTTGATATTGCCATCTAACTGCCAGTGGAAGTCGTTCTGACGTCCCGGGAGTCGACTGCGAAGGACAACAAGCTCTTTCAATTACCAATTTTAAGCACGTAATAAGACGTTTATGAGATTTATCGTACCCCTACCCCAATCCCCGATGCATGAAAAACTTCAAACTTAATAACCCGCAACGGGTTGTTTCGTTGTAAGCTTTTTCGTGGGGAAAATAAAATGCAAAACATCGTGCAGCCAGATCAGGCTACGTTGCAATATTGGTGAAGCGAAACTAAGAAAACGAAATCTCAGTTAGTAAAGCTCAGGCTACCAAACCAAAGCATACTGGCTTTCGATTCGATTCCAGAACTGGCCGTGCGACATTGCGTCCTTGGGAAAGACAATTTACAGTTATTTCTTGATGAGTTGAAGTAATTTCCCCGTTGGTGGCGACCCAGACTGACAAGAAATTTGAAACGGAGTTTTAAAAAAATGCTTACATGCTCAGCGTCGGTGTGGTAAGACAGACGCAGAATACTTGGTTTTGAAGTTTTATACGCACTAATAACAAAACGTAGTTTCGCAGCTTTATTCTCCCTCCTCCTCAGCCGCCCCACTAATGCTACACGATTAACAGCTGTGATTTCCGCGTTCCCAGATATTACCTCTACCGATCAGTGGTCGAGTGGATAGGGCGTCTGCTACTAAAATGGTAGACCTGGGTTTGATTCCCGGTCGGATCAAATCAAACACTAAAAAATAGGTATTCACAGCTTCCCTGTTTGATGTTCAGCGTTAAAGAGGGACAGTGTGAAGCCTCCGACGTGGGAGATAGAAACGTGGGCAGGTGGCAGCTTGACTCGAAGACCGAAAGATCCTTTCGCCGTCTCCTGGCTAAGGAAACTTGGTGAATAAAATGTAATTACAACTACCAACTTCTAGTTTGTTTCAGTGAAACGATATTGATGTCATCGATATGTTAGGTTTGGTTTGCAGTAAAATTGTACTTTAGATGAAATATCGATAATTTTTTTGTAGCACGCAAAAAATGTCTCTGATCAAGTTGGCTGTTAAATTCGTATTAAATAAGTTCATACTTGATTTCCTTGACCCGTATTTGTCCTCCACGTACGAGAAAACGACAGTGACGCTTTTATTTCGAACGAATCGCCCTCACTCGCTTAGAAGTTGACCGTATTTCAGGCTTTCTATTAACGTTTGACATCTTGCCTCGTAACTTTGCTGCTTGTTCGAAGCCACCAAGCAGAGATAATGATCGTAAAGCGTCTTATCCAAGGACGCGACAACCTTACCAGGGTGCGGGTTGAACCCAAGATCACGCAATCAGAATCGCTGTAAAAACGACTCCTTTACCCTCTCGGCCACGCTGCCCGACATATCTATTTAAGGTCAAGCAGTGCAGTTCTGTACTGCCTATATAATGAACATATTTCGTAGAACCCAGGCCGCTTGTTTTTTTTTTAAACTGCATAATCTGGGTAAGAATCATTGATCAACCTGAGTTTTTGTCAGGGCCACCAACTTATTTGAACGAAATTATTCAAAACTTCAGTTTATTGTTGTTTATTATCTGGCGGGTTTTCTTTGAAACGTTTATGATATTTCCAAGATAAAACGTCCGAATTTGCATTTTGCAACGAATATCTTCTTGGAACCCTAGGATTAAGGAGAGGTATATCTCGAAGTATTTCTTGTGGTCCTATAATTCCACGTAATGAAGGAAAAATGTTTATGACGCCTTTACCCTTCCGACGACGCTGCCCGACATATCCTTTTAAGGTCAAGCAGTGCAGTTTTGTACTACCTATATAATGAACACAATTCGTAGAACCCAGGCCGCTTGTTTTTTTTTTAACTGCATAATCTGGGTAAGAATCATTGATAAACCGGAGTTTTTGTCGGGGTCATCTACTTATCTGAACAAAAAATTATTCAAAATTTCAGTTTATTCTTATTTATTATCTAGTGGGTTTTCTTTGAAACGTTTGATATTCCAAGATAAAACATAACGAATTTGCATTTTGCAACGAATATCTTCTTGGAACCCTTGGATTAAGGAGAGGTGTATCTCGAAGTATTTCTTGTGGTCCTAACTCCACGTAACGAAGGAAATATGCTTACGTGTTTAGCTTATAAAAATATTGTTTTGTGCGTAGGTTAAAAGGTAAATGCTGTTAGTTTTTAAATTTGTTTCAATCAATTGTTTCAAAACTTGTGTCAGAGTCGTTAGATGTTTAGTTTTTAAGACAAAACCTTTGTACGTTTATTTAATTTTTTGTTACTGAGTGAAAATCGAGACTTTTTTAATGGTTCAAGTCTTTTGAAACGTGGTTTCCTTGTTGTGGTAATGTATTTAGCCACGTATTCGCGATTAGGACACTGTGTTAATTTTGGGTTTTACAAGCGAGCAGTCGGTAATTACAAAATGATTTTTGACTCGTGACAAATGGGTTATCCGCAGTAAAGATACTTACCGGTATGTAAAATATGTGATTAGATAAATGATGGTCTAAATTTAATTACTGTACCAGCAGACAATGGCATAAATCAATTAAAAATTTTTGAAAATTCTTTCGGAAAATTTTTGCTATTTCCGACCGATAAGACACGTTTAGTATTTTCTCTTTCATTGCTGACTGACAATTTGTTTTCGCATCGCTAATGAACTCGAAAAAACTTTTCGTTCTTTGTTTGACATATGAGTCTCAAAAATATTCCACTTCACAAAATACAAACAATCAAACGGTCAAATGAATTATTGTAACCAAGATTTTAATAAATACAAAGCATAGATAATACAAGCAGAGAATACCCTAAGGCAATTTGTGCATTAACGTGATTATAAAGCGATATTACAACAGCAACGCTATACGCCATAACAATTATGGCATTTGGTCATTGCTAGGGAAGAAGTCTTTAGCCGTGTAAAGAGATCTAATATATTAAAAACGACCACATAAAAAATGAAACGAATTTACAGAAATTATTCGCCATTTTGTTCATACTTTTGTAATTGAAATTACAATACATCCTTATTCATCCAAAGACAGCAAAGGACTTTTCAGTCTTTGAGTCGAGCTGCCTCCTAGACCTGCCCAGTGCCCATCTGTCCAGTGCCCATCTGTCTACCACCTGCAGTGTAGACTTCACACCCCCTTTAACGCAGAGTGTCAAGCCGAATATCCATTTTTATAGCCTTTGATTTGACTCTACCGTGAATCAAACCTAGGCTTACCGTTTCAGTGGCAGAAGCCCTACCCACTCGCCTACCGATCAGTTCGTTCACATGTCGATGCCTGGCTATCTCATTTTAACTATCTTCAAAATACTGTCATTTGAAGAAGGGTTAAATATCTGTAATTAAACCGTCTAACCTCAACTGCTTCCAAAAAGAATTATACACCCAAAACTGAATAAGTAAACGAAACTAAATACTAAACTCCTATTAAATTTTAAACTTTGATAGCTTTTGCAAAAAATGTTGCATTTGCTTTAATCCCAATTTTTTTTACAGATTGCTCCGGCAAGGTTTACAGAAACAAATGCTATTTTCTTTTGGACGAAAGAAGCCAAAAGGATATGGTGTCCTATGCTAAAGCAACAAACGCTTGTCGCGATCACCAGGGAACCATGGCCGTAATCTCCAATAAAGGAGTGTACGATTTCATCTACAATTTCATTGAAAGAAATGCAAGAGATTTCACACACGAAGCAAGAAGCCTAGTGATTGCATGGACAGGGGCTTCATATAGAGTAAGTCTTTCTTGTTTACAATATTTTGGAAGTACAAACGCAAGACGCAACTGATGGCCTCCACAAAGAGCGAAGAGGTTGCGTTAATTCCAAATCTTCGCCCTGTTGGAACTCATCAGTTGCGTGTAGACAGCTTTGATAGCTGGCTGCCAGTACAATGACTCACAGTTAGTTAAAAGTTTTAAGTTTATGGGACTTCAAAACTTTCATCCCAGCCAGAGTATTCAAATTACAATGAAGCTATATTTTGGAATCATATTAGTTTCAAATAAGCAGCATTTTAATCACATCGAAATCAACTGCTTATGATCGGCAGTAATTAGTACCTTTTTGATGGAAGCACTGACATGACACTAAAGAACCAGACCTAATTTAAGCAGAAGCACAACAATAAAAACTAAAAAAAAGCATCGCGTTAACTAGTTTTGACACGAAATAAAACATTTCCTAACTTTGAAACCCTGGAGTCAAAAGCACATTTAATAACCTGGACAATCAGTAAACAACTACCATATTGAAACCAATGGACATAAAAACTTTGTTTTAGCGAAAGTAAGGCAACTATTTTGCATAAACCTAAAGGTACGCAGCGAAAAATCGCCTATCCTTGAACAAGCTTTAATTAGGACGTGAAATCGGTTAATGGGTGCCGCAAAACAATTATTTGAAACAGACCGCACCCAAAATGTATTTTGTATAAGTATTCAGTCTTCTATTGGAAAACAATTATCAATCAATTAAAAGGCATAACATTACCTAATGAAATTCCTTGCCGTTACTTGTCTTTCTATGTAACAGCCCTTCGCCCGAACATTGGTCACAGTTGAATTTCCAAAACAAACCTGGCGAATGCGCTGCTTTGAAGGTGTAAATTTGAATATCATTAGGGACTAACGATCCATATATTTAGCATTTAACTAAGCAATTAGCAAACTCTTTATGTTGATTCATGAACTTTTCAGAATAGAGAGATATACCTGCCTGACAATTCGACCACGGACTTCGCAGAATGGAGTATCTACCATCCGATGAACACAACAGAAAGAAATAAAATAGCAATTGCTGTGGCTGCAAACCCCCAAGTTAGGGGTATGTTTGATGCTATTCCATCCATGCGGTTATACCCCCTCTGTGAGAAAAGCGCTCCCTCATAATAATCTTTTTTCGTAAAAAATGTAAATTATTAATGTGCACGGCGCTTAACCCTACAGTAGCGTCTGAAACGCACCTTGAAAAAGCTACAGGCTGCGAAATGAAGATCTTTCAACACTGTGTATAAAAAACTTCATCAGAAAAACAAAAAATAAAACATCTTATCACATTAACAAAAACAAAAAAACAGATATTTTTGTATTAACGCTGGCTATTATTTAATTTTTCAAATATTTCATTCCCAAAATTGTTATTTTTGCGTTCAATGTTTATTATTTGGGATTCAATAAACCTTCGACAACAAAAGCTACGTTTCTTTTTGTGCAAATGACAATACTTTTGTTGTTGGCTGCATTCCGGTATTCCGGTATTCATGACAAATGCCAATTGATCAATAATGATCCGCTGAAGGTGCCATTATTATGAAATGATATTAAGTTTTTGTTTCCTTATAATATTACAATCGGCATGTTCTCAACTTCTCATTAAATTCGGAGCAAATTTGAATCTCTACTTTTTCTAAATTGTGCTCTTTTTCAAATTCAAATTAATATAACTCCAGTGGTTGAAAGATCTACATAGAGTCGGTAAGAAGGAATCAAATGCTGTTTAAATGTGCTCCTATATCCTTTACACCTGCTTTTAAAGCACTGTTTAGCCACTTCATGCCAACCTATGCTTGATTTTTTTTTTTTTTTGTATACTGTCTATGTATTAATATTGAAATAAAAGTTCTGCGTCAATCTTAGAAGTTGTTTATTAACGATTATTTATGCAGTAAAGCCCTTAAATATGGATTAAGTAAGAGAATCTCTTTGTGGCAAGCCTGAGTAAATAATTGCAGGTAACTGATAAAAACTAAAGCGATTGCCAAATTGAGTAAAAACACAAACGAAAAAAAAATTTCGACCCAGTGGACATTAGGGCGGTCTTATCAGAAACTTAAACCTAGTATATGAAGAAAGGGCCCGCGAGAGGGGGGTTCAGGGGGTACATTGTACCCGGGCCCGGGCCTAGGGGGGCCCGGGATCAAGGGGCCCGGAAGAGTTCAGGTTTCCGCGTTAAGTTTTGGTATCGCACCATAACACCATAATCAAACTTGCCTACAGCAAAAATATCAGTCAGCCTATTCAGTACTGGTAATTGGTCACTATTTTTGCTACACAGACTCCAGGGCATCCAACAGTGGCCGATTTGATTAAAAAAAGAGGAAAATGTATCAAAAGCCATACACTTACACCGAATTTAACGTTTTGTTACATTTCTCTGACTTAAATTGAGAGCCTTAATTCTACGCTGTAACAATGTACAAGGGCCCACATTTCCAGAGATCCAAATGCATTTCAACCTCAGAGAGCGGAGTCAAAGTTGACGTACCATACTACTATCATCAAGTAACTCACTCTATCTGTATGAGTTTAATAGGTATTTGGGTTTGTGAAGTCTATGATTGCAGATGACTTCTTAAAACTTTTATCAGTAAAATATTTAGATTTATAGTATTAAAGTCATTATATTATATAACATTGTGTCAATGTCATCATCCCCCACTTCACAGACTTTTTTTCACGTATATCACGTTTTCTACTTGTCAAATTGAGCAAGTTTTGTGCTGGGATGTTGATCAAATGCTGTATCGTACCCTCGAGAAACATAAAAAGTGCTAAAGCTTCCGGGGCTCTGCCCCGGACCCCGCTGGGGGAGCTCACAGCGCTCCCCCAGACCCCTTAGCTGGATTTAAACTAATTTTATGTCTAGTTGTGTTTTTCATAGGTCCTAATTGTATGCGAATATCGTTATCCCCTCACTTTTAAATGAAGATTTACACCCATCGGACAATAAAAGATTTAGCGGCATAGGCCCCCGATAAGGCTTGGGGGGTCCAATAAGATTTGGGGGCCCGGCATCGACCTTCGTACCCCCTGCAAAATTTTCTCTGAGGCCCTGTATGAAGATACATCGAGGACAATTACTGCGCCAGTTCTAGTTTTTGCAAAATGTACTCTAATTTTATAAATACAACCTATAAAATTGGAGTACACTTTGTAAAAACTAGAATTGGCGCGGTAACTGTCCTTGATGGATAATTTTTATGGATATAACCGCAGCGGCGATAGCTCAGTGGTAAAGCATCGGGATAGTGAGCGAAAGGTTGTTGGCCCGTCGTTCGATTCCCGAGCTGGCAATGCGTTGTTGTGTTCTTGGAAAAGACACTATATGCTTTTTTCACATTGGGGCCAAGCAGTCTACACGCTGTGGTGGCCCAGCTTGACAAAGGACTGCGCTCTGCGTTGATAAGGTTAGACCAATGGCTTCCAAACTTTTTTTAACGATTCACAATTGACCTCTAGCATATTTGGTGGTAAAAGAACAGGTACAGAAAGACTGGGCTTCAGCTAGGCCACAGGAGTTACTAATTATAGTAGTAGCGGCCGATAAACTGAACTTTTCTCTCTGTGACGCCATTGGGGAGTCGGGTAAGTTGATCACAACGAACGCAAAAGAATCAAAGATTGCGTACCTCCAGAACGAGCAGGAGTCGGAAGCAAAATTATTAAGCTGTGAGTCAGTAAGGCCTATATCAAATTTCTTTAGCGGATCTTCTTAAAGTGCTTCACGGACCTAAAGAAGTCCGCGGACCCCACTTTGGATACCACTAGGTTAGATAGATGCAGAGTGTCTGATTCATACGAACAATAGATGCAATTTAATCTTATTTCTCTTACTCTCAAGTACAGCAAAAAGCTTGATTTTCACTACTTGACAGCGTCATTTTTGAGGCAAAATAGTGAAGCGCGTTCGTACTTGAATCTGCGTTCTTTCATTCTTTTCCTCAGAAACTTGCATTCGGAAAGCGTTGTAACTCAATGCTACAAAAAGGTCTGTAAATTGCAATTTCACGACTCTGACCATTCAGAAATTTTAGGTAGACTTCTGGTCTAGACATTGAGGTAACTCGAGTATTGGGTTTCCACCCCTCAAAAGGCTGGGTAGAACCACCAGAGCCAGAAGTTTTTAGTTTCCGGAACAGTGCAGAACTACGTCACACGGATAAAACACGACAGTAGATGCTGGGTAACAGTTAAATTTTACTGAATTAGTCGAGTCTTGATAACGATATGAAGAGCAATGCAATAGCACAAATAACTGCAAAAAATGAATGAAAAAAAGCACAAACATCATAGAATATATGACAACAAATTGAAGCCACACAACAAATTACACAAATCATTAACAAAATCAAACACAAAGCAGAAAAATTGAATGCATTGACAAATTCATAAACACCTTGTTGAGGGCCAGATTTTTTTATGGTTCAGCGAATAATTTGCGCACGCTATTTAACTGCGAGCATTTTTTGCATCACCTTAAAAAAGATACAAGAGCGAACGCAACAGGTCGACTAGTGAAAAGCGCCTACTAAGTTGACAATTACAAAGTAAAATATAATTGCCAAGCCCTTGGTTTAGCAAGAACAAATAGGCCTACTGCATAAAATGATTTTCTACGCTTTAGCCCTATTCTCTTTATTGCATAATAATCTGACATTATCAGAAGTTATTTATCTAAATTTAAATTACAAACATTAACAAAATTTTTAAAAAACGGTAGTAGCAGGCAAAATAAATCCAGTCAACAAAAAATGATGCTTAATTAACAGAAAAATTTTGCTTTGTGATAATGCTAAGTTATCACAAAGCCAAATGAAACAAAAATGCCATTGTAACTAAAAGCAATTTACCTGTCAATAATGACTTTCTTACATAACTTACCCTTTAAAACATCAGATAAATGCGATTATCTTTTGAAAGATTGATTTTTGCATTTTTGAAGTTATTTTGTTTGTTTTTTTCTATCGCAAAATTTTAAAGAACAATTCCACTTTATTTTATTACAGCATAGTCACGCCCTAAATTTATACTGCGATAAACCATTCAAGTAGCATTCAAGTAAAATAAACTATACACGAGACAAGAGTAAAAAAATTAAGCATAAAGAGACTCTTATACCAGTGTCATACAAGTATTAAAACAGTGCACGAAGTTAAAAATCCAAGTCTTACAAGACTTATTAAAGTCGGATTGCTGTTCTGTAGTTTTATTCAGAAAATAATCCTATCAATGATCGGTAATTGTAGGCTAGATTCTGCAGGCGATCATGATATCTTATAGCTGCTAAACAAAATGCGGAAATTTTGGAAGAGTTATGTTCATAGTAAGAACTACGACCATTGGCCAATGTTTAATTGCAGCGTACTCGTTTTAAAGGAGGGCCATACCACAATGACAGCACTTAATAAAAAAAAAACTAATATAAGTAGCAATTCTTCGAAACAATAATGGTATTTGATTAGTATTTTTTTAATTTCTTTGAATTCCCCGTAAAACGAACTTTTCAAAACCAAAACTTCAATTTGCAAAAAATTCTGGTTAGTGGAAAGCGGCTTAAAAATTACATAACCTCCAAAGAGTACCATCTTCTTCGCCTAACTTAACACAACATAAGTATAGAAAGTACTAAATGAAACATACAATCCTTTTCGGTTGACAGCTGTGCTTCAGCGCATACCAATGACGTTAAACGTAGTTTCAAAATTTCAGGATTGGAAAAAGATGTTTTTAGAGCACCGGATCAAAGCAATCAGTTTACCTTGACACTTTTACAGAGATTTAGAAAACACTAAACTTAAAAAACTTTAATACCGCATCGAATTACAAAAGCAAAAATTAAATAAAAGGAATCCAACAAATCAGTTTTTTTGAATTAAAAAATAGCAGTTTTCTGATCTTCGATTCTTTGTTTAAACTCAACGCAGTTGTTGCAGAGAATTTCTTATAGCCTACGTCAGCTGAAGTTTCGAGTGCTCAATAGTATATTGCGTACAGCAAAGATATGAAACTTACAAATAAATAAAAAATAACAAACATTTCTTTCAAAACGGCTTTTAGTTTTATCTTCGTTTACAGTATGAAATGCTTTGGAGAAGCCAACAAACACATATCAATATTTTCAATAATATTGCACAAAATTAAATAATACAAGCAAAAATAGAGATATTATATTGTACAAAAAATCAGAGCGCTACCATGCTGTATAATCTTGTTTCAGTTCAGTAAAGTAATGAATGACAAATTATACGATCTCGAAGGCAAAGCACTGGCGCAGCCTGGGGATGGGATTGAGAGGACTAATCCCATCACCTTAGAAAAAGCCCAACAACATTACAAACGTAATTCACAGTTTAACAACAATAGAACAGGTTTAATAATCTGAAATTGTAAGACTTTCTTGTATAACTTTTGTTGTTTGACGTTTAAAAGAAACCAAGACAATAAAAACAATTTTTTTCTGTCCTGGATTAATCCTGCAAAAAAAAAGTTTGTTTTTTTCTAATCAGGATAAACCAGCGTTAACAGTTTCTCGATACTACATCAAAGCATCATTACTTCCATTATAAATGCCATGTTGCAGCTAGTCTTTTACACTGTTCGATTGGTTCACCATAATTCTTAATGACCAACTGCGTGACACTGAGGTTCAACAAAGAATCAAAAAATTCTGGCTCGCATCTTTTCTGGCTGCGCCGGTTAATTAGAGTGTTGTTGAACTTCTATGGTAATTCTTCAGTGACTGTAGCAACTAATTCCTAAAGCTACACATACTTTTGGTGTGTAAGTTGTGTTGAATAATTTGAGTTGAAATCGAACATATTTTGAGGTCATTTTTCAAAACAGTATTCGGTAATTATAAACAATGTAAAAAGGTACGAGTCTCAAACGAGTACTGAAGGCAAAATCAATGAGGGTTTTAAAAGTTAGGGCAATTATATTAGAACAGATTGGCGTTGACTACTTCTTATTGGCAACCTCGACGTTTCAATGCAGTAGTCTAGTCCACAGAAGCTTATATTATGCTATATATAGGCTAAAGGTCTCTATGTTTTAGCCTAATTGCGTCGTTGCGTTAGGGTAGAACATGGCGTTGCCGATGTTATCAACGTCAGGGTTGCCTCAAAACTTATGACTAGAGGCCCCTACGTGGTGTTTGAAGTAGAGTATTTCTGGAATGGCTGGGTCAATCTAATCTAATACAATTGCCTGAACTTTAGATACTCCAATTGCTTTTGCCTTCAGTCCTCTTTTAAAGACAGACGAGCAAGTAATAATCTTTTTTTTTTAATTGGTAGCTCATTTGAGATTTTTTAAATTTCTTAACCACTTATGAACTAGAAAGTACATGACGTTTTGTCAATTACAAATTGAATGTACTAAATTTTCCACCAGAGAAAAAAATATGTCACCTAATTTTCAAATAAAACATGCACACCGCACAACATTATAACCAAACCTTGTACGACTAACATGATACTTCTTGCTTTCAATTACGGTAGTTTCTTCTCAGCAGTACGGAAAAACATAATTTTCAGCACTACAGTAATAAATGAGTTGGCATGGTCCAATATTTTTTCTGCTCGCTTTGTAACAAAAATCAACAGATCCAATGCGCAACTAGTTGGGAGCCTGAAAGCAAGCCAAGTGATCGAACGGTGCATGTTGAATGATGAGATTTTCAGAAAAGATTTAGCATAGTTGACAAGATTCACTGCTTTTTTCTGTTTATTTGGATGAAAATGGACGGATCGAAACATTAACTGCAATAAGATGGTTAAATTCTACTAGCAAAAAAAGATGTTGGTGCGACCCAGGCTGCCAATAAACCAAATGAAACCACAACAAATTGATGTTTTTTCGAGAAATAAAAAAGAAGATATGTTTTTCTAAACGTTTCTTCGCAGATAATTACAAAAAAAGTTTCAAAAATGTGAAAGTTCCAACTGTGATGTATAAAAAAAGCTCCAAAATTCGTATTGCAAACCGGAGAAAAGATGAACCAAACATTCACAATCTTTGGACAGCTTCAAAATTGAATCATTGTGGCAGAGTCTTAATCGCTTCGAGAATAACGTGGCAGTGATCAGGATTGGTGATTCCAGAATCAAAAAGATCGTGTTCAGTGATTTCCCTGTAAAAAACTGCTGGTAAACGATAATGGTGAAATACGAGTTAACCCTGTTTTACACGATGCAGAGAGGAAAAAATGTTCCTTCTCGGTCTTTGTGATAAATCTCGTTAGTGTTTCCTTGATTTTTGGTTCATGAAGTCGGATAGGGGGACATTTTTGCCCCCCACTTATTTAAAATGAGTTGGTTAAAATAGCCATAGTAAAATAGGGTTAACGTGAAACGTGCACGTAGGAACGTATCTTTTGTTTGTTAAACCAAAAACTACGTGCACAATACTATACTGACTATAAATCTACAGGAGTTTTGACATCGTATTACGCTTTTCAATTTTTTTATAACATTTCACCTCCAGTTTTTCAAACACATGACGCTTTAAGTTTGCTTCTCTTTCCACTTTCATTAATCAAAGTGTTCAACGCTTCCGCACACTCACTTTATTCCTTCTAAACAATGCAAGCTATTTATTATACACTCAAATTTTGGATCTTACCTTGGCTATTTTTCTTTGCTTATCAGAAAATCGCAGCTGACTACGCCTTTAAGTATTCTTTTCAAACAATGTCTGTAGCAGAAAATATTTTTTTGCAAATGACAAACTTAACTAAGCCTCAAATTCCTTGAATGAACCTAGAGTAAAGCTAAATATCATATACTTCGATAATCTACGTATTTTACTCTGACAAGGAATTAATCTGACAACCGTACGCCACCGAAAATTCATTTTCGCTTTCTAAATTTTACAAGACAAATGGGCCTTTTTATCCTTTGAAACTGTACTATATTGAACTAAATCTTCACAACTTAAAAAAACACTCAATCCAAATTTCTAAAACTTACAAATTTTCGCTTATCATGATGTTAACTTAAACTAGATATGAAGTATTTGAAAGTTGATAAGCCTATTTAGCTAACCTATCTGACGAAAGGCACTATTTCTTAAAACAGTAGCAGGACAAACCTGCTTTATTTTTGAGGTAGGCTATCATGACAGCATGTGGTACAGTGGCGTCGCTAGGGGGGGGGGGGGGCCGCCCGGGTGTCACCATTTTGGGGTGACACCATTTGGGTATTTTTTTCTCTTCAGGCCGAAAACCATCTGATTGGTAGGCAAAGACCCTTTTTTCTTTTTTTTTTTGGTCATCACATACTTTCGGACTGAAAACCAACTCGTTTTGCAGCGAAGACCTTTTTTTTTTATGGTCTTCACCTTCATTTTGGCCGATAAAGGGTGCCACCACGAAATCCCGCCCCGGGTGCCACCATTCTTAGCGACGCCTCTGATGTGGTACAACTCAACGATAGTTCATACATTTTTCGACTTCTTTTTTAGTGATACAGTAGTCTAGCTAAAATATTGCTTTAAGCCTTGAATCAAAATTCTTTTCGAAGTGCGAAGCAGTTAACAGCTACAGTCACACGCGTTAAAAGCTAGCCTAAGCGGCTGTAAGAGAAAATGATCAGGTGAAGATGAACAAAATCAAATAAGTAATCAGAACGCGCCTATACGCGCTCGTTTGAACATTGAACAGTTGAACAATAGCAGAGTAGTATGGCGCCCGTTCAACGTTGAAAGACTATCGTGACAAACGAAACCGAAACCACGGTAGTCTTTCAAGGTTGAACAGGCGCCATACTATTCTGCTACTGTTTAACTGTTCAATGTAGTAGCGGTTATGATTCTCTATCTCTTCAAAGTCACTATTCAACAACAACCCGAGGTAGAGCAGGCTCATGACGAAATGTCTTCCAAATCTTATTCCAAAATGATTGCATTCAGTAACGGAAAAACTTTGGGTTGATAAAGGTAAAACGTCACAGGAATCTTGCGCAATAGTATACTGCGAGCCTCGCTATACATTCAGCTTTGGCTCCAAAAAATTGGTATGTCTTCACAAATTCGTTACAAAGAAGTTACAAAAAAGACGTAAATTCGTGGAAAAGTTACAAAAAAAAAGACTAAAGCTAGCCACTGTAAACTAGAGCCAAATAGAAACACGTAATTATCTAACAAACATAATAGACTACAACTAGACTTACCCTAGAAATTCGAGGTTATCCCAACCATTATCTTGCAGCGCATCGGTGTACTGCATTAGGTTGATCATTGATAAAAATTCTTGAACACTAGTGGGTTTTCCCCTCCCTAAGTCATCAAACAAGCAAGTTAATAAAAGCAATACTACTGCAAAGTTGAAGAGTTTAAACTTGCCACATCAACTGCAAAAATTTGTTATCCTTGCATCTACGAGAAAAAATAATACACTTGAAGCAGCAAAACCTAACCAAGAAAGGGTATAGTCGAACAAACTGAAATTATTAGGATTAGTTATTCTGTTTATATTAGTGATAAGTTTTACAAAAAATGCATTCTTGTGACGTCATGAAAAAATAAACATAAATATAATCTTGATCAAAAGTTAGCTGATAACTATCTCCACTAAATTATTGACATACTTAATGGGATTTAATTAAACTGACTACGAAAATTTTAGCAAATACAGACAATAAAAAATGCTTTGTAAACGTCAATATAAAAATGCAAAATCTAAGATACAGGCAGTGACTAGAATGTGAAAATGCCTAGGTGCAACTGCTCACTAAAATTTTGGGATCGAATTTTCGTTAAAAAAGACCAAAACACTTGCTCATACTTCACTAAACGGGAGTTCTTAGCTAAGGACCATTTGTGTCTACAAGTCAAAGCAACTTGGTAAATAAATACAGCAATTTAACGTAAGAAATATTTGACCTTTTTGACCAATTTTGACTCAAAATGAAGCACGTTTGCACTTCTGGTAAATTTCCAATTCACATTCGAACATTTTAGGCACAAAAAAGAGTAAACTTAAAATTGAAAAAGGAAATGTTCTTAACAAAAGGTACAAATTAAAAGTTTTCGATTTTTCTAGTTCATACGATATAAAATACTACATACCTTGGTTAGTGCGATGCTTCGCAGGAATAACATTTGAAGACTGAGTTCCCATATATGGGGATGGGTTCGAAAAAGGCGGGTTCTGCAAGTTGATTTAACATTAAGCTCGTAATGCGGTAGCATGGCTCAGTGAAAAGTGCTTTGGATGACTGCCTCTTTGTGCCAGGCATTAAGTAGTTGTAATGTTGTATCCATCAGAGGCTATTAAGCATTGCAAGTCTGCGTATTTCATGCCTTAACCGATCACGCGTATTTACGCGCGGAAATACACGTGTCATTTGACTGTATGCAATTTTCCTTGTTTCTTTTTTGCATTTACATTGAAAAAAGAATCACGCGTATTTCTGAGTGTAAATACGCGTGGTTGGTAAAACTCGGCTTACAAGTCAAAACACTTGTGGAAATTTACCTTTTCTGTATAAGACAACCTATCATAAGGACTCGAATCCAATCCAGATGCAGAAGGAAGTGGAGATGAGGATCGCGGCTTGGGATCCGGAGAATTAGAAGCCGCACGCTAAATATAAAATTTCAACCAACGCTAATTAAACATTGTACTAGCAAAAGTAGCCTATTGCACCAACGAATACCTACGATTTAGTTGGCCAGGCACGAATGCGGTGACTAGACATGCCCGGCATTATCCTGTGGATGAGAGTATAGTGCAGCGGGAATACCACACCACGGAACTCTAGCCGGACTGGAGAACCCGGAGGAAACTGGCTGTTTCCATGCCATTTAGAGCTTGGCGCTCCATTACCACAAAAGTGGGACCCAATCTCACTGGTCGTCTCTTATGACAAGGTGGGGAGCAGCCTTGATATTCCACGCGATTGAAGCACAGGGGCGTAGTAATGCAGCCGCCTCTAAAGTGATACGGCTTGCGTTACGCTACAATAAAGTCCAAGTGGCAACGCAGAACTGTATCACTGTCAACTCGTTGCACGTTCGAATAGCACATCAAGTGTAGGAATCAGTAACCTTGATCTACAAAAACCTCAATCGTAGCAAAATAAGCTGAAAAACTACTCACAGATGGCGCTTTCTCAACATTTGTTGTCGCTGCCAACTCCGCGCTCAATCGAGCAGACAAGAAGCTAGTGCGAGGTACAGCCTGGGGCGCATCCATTTGCTGAGGAGTTCTTGGAGGCGGCTCGACTAGCAAACTCGCTCTCTGGGGCGGCACGGGTGCTTGAAATGATTTAGGGCTGCGCAAAAAAGAGGGGCTGGCATTGTCCGCATTATGGAGTCCGACTAAAAAAACAAACTTGTTATTTTATAATGGAAGAGTTTCAAAGCCAATTGGTCAGAGACGGAATGTCTCAGTTAAACTGTTTTACAGTAAACTTAGTTTATATTGAAACGGAATTTTATCAAAAGATTTGTATAAAATGAACAACAAAATGAAAAACTAAACCTTGATCAAACAAGAGTGTCAAAAAGCTAGTGGTGGCAGACACCGCGTGCGATACCGGTAGCATTCTAAAACGTTAGGTGGTGTTTGTCGATGCAGTTTACCAGAAAAATGCTAATACTACCTGGTCCAGCCTTGCTCTTATTCTCCAAATCAACTTTTAATGGCGATCGAATACTTGGTCGAGATGGGATTGGTATATCAGCCGGAGGTCTGGAAAGATAAAAAGGTTAAACAAGGGGTAACCAAAACCACTAATCAAAAAAAAACGGCTATTACCAAATACCACTTTGACCGTACTTTTCCACTAAAGATTTTGTCTTCTTGCAAGAAATCGGTCAATAAATTCGCAGAAATAAATCATAAGGAAATCGGTTTAAGATCCAAAATTTTTCGATATACGCCAATATTACGATTAACTACCTGTTCTTATAGTTCAGGGGTCGGCAACCTTTTTGCCTACGAGGGCCACAACCATAAACAGCAAGGTCTCAGCGGGCCACCATAAATTAGTTTTTACGGTCAAACATATTGAAGACCAAAAAAAGAGAGAAAAAAAATTTTTTTTTCACGAAATTTTATAGTAGTTTCAAAGACGGATTTGGATGGGTGGCCAATTTCCGAAAGTCACGTGAGAAGTTTCATCAAAAATGAACGAGGCAGATGGATCTACGAGATCGCGGACCGCATGAATTTCCTAGCCGAGCCATAGACTGCTGACCTGCGTTCTAGCCAACAGCATATAGTTGATTAGGCTATTGCCATCTTGGTTCTTTACACCGTTTAAGCAGTCACTCCACTAGATTATCTTATCTTTATCGAGTTCATGCAAATGTGCCCAGTTGCAGAAGCATAGCCAGCTACAATGCTAATGCTACATGTTACTGATTAAATTGCCAAAAATTAGTCTTTTCAAATTTTTATAGTGTTGTGGAAAAAACAAGTATCACAGCAGCAGAAACAATGTTTTCGTTTAGCCAACAAAGTATGGCTTTTGGTAGCTCAACCCTTGTATAAATGAATGGTTTTAAGCAAGCTAATTAGAGCTCTAGACAAAGAAATGGGGCATAAGCGGTTTTCTAGTGAAACAAGGACGTGCCGATTTTGTTTGAAAAATTCAAAATGTTCTTTCTTAAAGAGATACTGCTCGAAATCGGTTTTATTGAAAAAATGAAAACTACTTGAGATAAAGACTGCCCCAAACCTTGATCCACTATTCCCCTTATTTGCAAAAATAGATTTAATCCATTTGACGCCGTGCCATAGGCAACCCTGCGTTTCGAAAACTCGACGCATCAGAAAAGATGACTCTGTAAACGTTCTTGCAGAATAACAACGTGATGGTCAATATCGATATAAATATAAAACTTCGATATAAATATAGATTTTTAATCGTTTGCGTGCAATCTGGCCTAAAGGCTACCAGCGCGGAAGCCTAGGGAAGAAGCCTACCGCGCTGGTAGCCTTTAGGCCAGATACCACGCAAACGATTAAATATTAAAGCTCTGGCCAGCAAACGTCGAAACATCAAAAACTAAATTATTATTAATAAATATAAATATCGATATAAATATAAAATATGAATATCGATATAAATTTCTTTGGCTTTTTCTTCTTTGCTTGGCTTATTCTGCACGAAATTGCCGATTTCCAAAATTTTGTACAGAATACGACGTTTGGTATTCTGCAAGAAATTTTGCGAAGTCATCCTTTTCTGACGTCACGAAAGTTTAAAGCGCAGGGCTGCAAATGGTACGGAAACAAACGGATTAAACATATTTTTGCGAATAAAGGGAATTGTGGAACAAGGCTGGGGGCACCTTTTTATTTCTTCAATAAACCCGATCTCGAGCGGTATCTCTTTAAGTGTTCTCACCTGTTTTGCATGAAGCGGTTAAAACTAGAGGATCTCTTTGGTGATGACGAAATCACAAGATCAGGATCAGCGTAATGGTCTTCGGAAGCTAAAAAATACAGGTAGTTGCACACATCCGCATTACAAATCAATTTTTGTCACGAATTTGCTCAACTCAATTTTGTAGTAAACTTTCACGTTGAAGTTTCTACTGAAGTCTTTGTCGTCTCCTACTTTTTTACGGCTCTTCTCCAACCAAAAAGCAACCAAACTGGTTAGATTGGTTCGTTTTACTGTCTCTTGACCAAGCAAGATTTTAAATCAGTGCAATATATTTTCCAACATATTGTAACCAGAAGGAATCAAAGGAAACTTTCAGTCTTGAAGACAATTTCCCATCTATCACACACGACGGAAGTTTTCGATTGTCCTTTTTAATGTTGAACATCAAGCAGGGAAGCTGTTAATATCAACTATAATAGTGTTTACTTTGACACGAGTGCGAATCGAACCTGCGTTTATTGTTTAAGCAGCATATGCTAAATAAACGCTATGAAGACCAAGCACTCGGCTAATAAAATCAAAAAATTGGGATGATTGCCGTTTTTTATAAAGCTTTTTTGATTAAACTCACTGACCTTCAATTTCTTCGCTTTCAACATACACCCCGACCGACGCGTTCATTGCGTTTCTGAGAGATTCCCTCGGTAAAGACCCAGTCCGAGATGCAGGCCTAAAACCATGAGAAATCGTACAAAGCAAACTGCACAAGCAATGTGGTAAACTATTTCCCTTTTATAAGGCCACTTTTTCTGGTGATTTATTCAGCTCTTTATTTATTTTTTTATTGAAACGAGCTACAAAATCAAAACCTATAAGGGCTGCATAACTCCCTACAAATACCCAGCAATCGCTCAATCAAGATGAACCAAACTTGAAACAAGTTAAACCTCGCTGTTTTTCGATTTCTGGTTTGATTTAAAACCTTAGGTTACCAAACGGGCATTTCGAAAACAGCAATTACAAATTATTCAAAAACTAATCACTTTCCCCTGTCAAAAAAATCAAAACCAAATTTTTAAGTCATGCAAAGTAGAATGAAAACAGCATAGGAACCCATTTCAGTCTATAGAGCTAAAAAAAAAACGAACTCGCCACATGAAAACCCAATTCAAATGTCTAAGAGCTCTTTCTTTTACTGGAAAACGTCTTTATTTTATTTATTCAACCAGGTGCGAATTGACTAAATCGAAATGACAAGCTACATACTGAGCCAACTGTGGTCTGTGGGTTGGTGATACAGTGGGGGACGATTTTATCTCATCGATTCCAGCATATGTTGCCATCGAAATGCCCTGGAATATAAAAGACAGAGTATCGGTATGAATTACCGTAAAATATCACCATTGCTGGCTCCCGATTTGAATTCCGAACTTGTAAAACTTCGTAGCGTCTTCGGGTAAGACACTTTACTCTTATTACCTATTGGGACCAAGAAGTCTACCCGTTGTGGTGTTCCAGCCAGACGACAGACCTGCACACAAAACCCGAAAAGACGTGCTCTGCGTTGATATGGTTTGACATGCGCAGAGGGCCTGATTCACACGCATGAATGCACAAAGCATTTCCAATCTCTTTGTTTTGGTAGTCATCTCTAACTGCAAAAGTTATAACCAGTACTTAAACTGTAGGCGGGACGCGTCCCCCCATCGAGATTTAGCGCACCCCTATGGAGAATTCAGCGTCCCCTCACAAATAGAAAGCGTCCTGGACGTTTAGACGAAAAAGTGGCTGATAACTCCAATAATTCCCAATTTCCGGTTCAAAATACTATCAAATTGCGGTGAAGACCTTTTTTTTGTCTTTACTCGAATTCGGGGGCAAAATACGTTCTATAAGAATACCTTGAATTTTTCCTGACTTTGGGCAAAATTTTCACCAAATTATTGCCGCATTCCGAATGCATCTGGTCGCGGCGGCGAAAGCGTTCCCCATGCAATATTTTACAGTTTAAATGCTGGTTGTAACACGATTTTGTGTCAAATCGGAAAACCCCAAACTACAATTTTTTTAAGATTACAAACAAACTCTTCGCATTGTTTTTGATTAAAAAGGTTTAGGGGTTTATTCCCAAGCTGGTAAAATAGGACAATCTAGGTAACGACTAACTACAGTTACATTTAAAGCGAAAAAAAACAAGAGTTAATGGCACAGCAAATACTGTAATGGCTCTCTACAATTTCGAAAAATTTTAACTTACAAAACAAGACTGAATTTCAACAGTGCTACAAAGAGTGTAGTGAAATAAACACTTGCCCTTCAAATAAAAACAAACGAAAAGACCCATTTATTGTTCCTACCATTTCTTTTATCTTTTTCTTTTCCTCATCGTCTCTGTGAATCCGTATGAAGTCGTACGTTTTCTCTCTCGGAGCTCTTTGCGACTCCCTGAAAACACACTTTTTAGCTCTTTACCGCTGCCGTAGTGGCAAAAAAGACCTACCTGGCTTTTACGTGCATGCGCCCTCTGATTTCCCCCACATCGTCTCCTTTTCGCGTCAATCGCACGTCAAAGTTTTGCGGCGTTGTTCCAATCATCGAACGCAGAGCGATGACACACTCACCTTCAAATAGATTGTTGATGATTTCTTTGCTAAGCCCAATTGGTGTAGTTGTTAAAGTGTTTGGAACTGAATCGGTAGACACCAGTTCGATTCCGTACCAAGTCAAGATAGAGCTCTAAATTAGGTATGAACAGCAATCCTGCTTGACCTTCAACATTAAAATGCGGGGAGTTTGGCCAATTTACAAAGGTTATAGCTTGGCGTGAAACTACTGAATTTCCTTCTGTCATATAAATTTTGTTAATACTGTTAGTCAATTAATTGTAGTTACCATGAACTTCGCTGTCGTCTTCAGTCCTAATGCAAATGAGTAGATGTTGGTCGACTAGAAATTCCCGGTCTGAGATGATAGGTTCAAGCTTAGGTAGCATTTCACCGCTCCACGTTAAACGGCCGTGATTTCCGCTCAATCCTGTGGTGTCTAATTTCTGATTCTTTCGGCTTTTGACACTGCCTGCAAAACAGATTTAATTGTAATTACGGAAAAAAAAGAGGCCCAACCACCAAGCTGTAAGATGCGATGGGCACCCATCAGCTATGGTGGCAGCCCGTGTGGTAATAGGGCATAGGGATATCCAATCCCTGTTGAGTGGAGTGGAAATGACTATTTCTCTCGAGTTCTCCAGTCTTAACTTTTATTTTGGTCATTTTTGGTGAATGACCAAAAATATATCTGCCAATTTGGTCAAAATGACCAAAAAAACTACAAAGGTTTCAAATTCATGACCAAAATTCGCGTTTGCAATGATGAAAATGACCAAAATAAATTCTGAAATAACCACAAAATTATGTCCAAATTTGGACATTTTCAGAAATTTCTAAGCGAATAAACCCAGTCTCTCTAGTGCGTTGCTGAGGTGTAAGGTTCTGCTGCAGTGTGCTTTCAATCTCAGGAAAAAGCCAACCAATTCCAATCAACAATACTAGTA
The DNA here is from genome assembly GCA_963965965.1 of Trididemnum nubilum. Classification (NCBI taxonomy): domain Eukaryota; kingdom Metazoa; phylum Chordata; class Ascidiacea; order Aplousobranchia; family Didemnidae; genus Trididemnum; species Trididemnum nubilum. The sequence goes on from OZ014471.1 coordinate 9,502,102, forward strand.
TCTGCTTAATTGCATAAGTAAACGTTTTCTAGGTACCTTAACCTAACAGTGAAATCGAAACTTCCTTAAAGTTGAAATTAAAATCAGCCTACAGTCAAGAATTACACCAACTACAAAAACGTACCATGAAAATTAAACCCTTGCATTGCTGGGAACTGGTTTAGCATCATTCACTTTGTCATTTTCTAGCTCAATAGCATTAAATTGGACCAAGCAAAATAAAAGCAGGATCCTTTGTTAGCATTTTTTAATTTGGCTCAGTAGAGCTGCTTCAATATCAAATTACCGTACGCGAGTATCGAACTTTTTTCTATTAACAATTGATTGATTGAACAACATTATGCTCCGATTTATACATTTGAAACTATGCTTTACTCACTGGTTAGACATAACGAGTGAAATTGTAGGTAAAAATTTGATTTTCCTGGAGCTTTCATGATTGTTTCGATGTTTTCAAAAGTAATAGATGATTGGCCGGAATTGTTGGTAGAACTTTGGATGTCTAAAAATAAGTGGTGGAAAATTACACAATACGCATTGAATTTCCCAAGGAAAAAAATTCCACACTATGGAAAATGAATCAAAAATCGATTTATTCCAAGTCAGTCACATGTTAAAGTTATTAGTAACTGTGAAGGTGGAACAATCAACGCTTTGTGGAACAATTTGAAAGTGCTGATTGTCCCGCCTTCGACGAATGGTACCCACAAAATCGTTATCTGGTACCTCTTCGGTCTAGGTTCAATTCTCTTGTGTTCTACTATCGACAATCATATCAGCAAAGGTGATAAACGATAATGGGTTGCATTTAATAATCTCACATCCGACGTCCTAAGTTTTACGTACGAATGGATCAATATTAAACTTTATATTCATTCCCATAAGACGGGGCAGTAACATTTCATTTGATCACCATAGCAGTTTGCCACCTCTTTATCAAACATAATTTAGCAATTCACGCAACATTAGTACAAAATTAAAGCGAGCATTCAAATCTACACCTAGCAGTTACACAATATTAACTTCTCTAAAAAAATCTAAAAATTTCTGGTATTAGGAAGCATACGGTATTTACCTTCGTTGGAGACATATTGGCCACGGACACCGACTTGGAAATTCGAGAAAAGCGGAGAATGATCACTGGTCATAATGTCATCACTACATCCTAAATTTGCAATAAACTTTAGTCGTATTTTGGAACAGAAAGACGGATTCAGGTTCATCTTAATTAAAACATGAACACTTGAACAACCAATATTGCTTAGAAACATTTGGGCACTGCTGCTTATGCAAGAAAATTCGGAGGAAAATATTTATTACGTTTGAGCGAATTCGCTATCTCCTGGCTGAGGCAACTAGGTAATAACAACTTTTTGTTTCTACTTTAACCAAAAGCTTAATTTTAATTGGAAGGCCTTGCTGAAGCAATCAGCTTACATGACTAAGCCATCCAAGCTCAGACTTTTCAATTTGAGATATTGGACAATTTTACAACTTCAGCGGCACGCGCCTTGCCAAAGTACGCGATTCCTAGACCTTTCTAATTATGCACTTCAAAATGACAAACTACTCTAATATACCGTAAGCGTGGCAGACGTTGTGTGTTTCAGGGTAAGAGCGCCACAAAATCCTGTCACACCACGAAGGGACGTTGATTCGCACCCCTGTCTTTTTTACTTTGATATGAGCATAATTTTCTCTGTTTCCTCGCTCGTAGCGATAGGTAGGCGGAAATAGTATTTCTTCCTCGTCTGAAAATTAAGTACCATAAACTAAAAATTTTCAATGTACTATAAGACACCGTACTAATTGCAGGTTCCTATAACTGTGTACACGTAACTGATAAGTTCTAATCGGAGCAAAACAGACTGCATCATTAAAGAAATTAAAAGCATGTTATTTTCTAGGCGACGAGTTAAAAACTATCGATTAAATAAAAAGCATAGTCAAATTTTGAAACTTTTATGTAATGCACTCATATATTAAATTTGATTAGACAATAATTTGTGACATGTTGTGGTTTTGTTTCGTTTTTGTAATTTTGTTGCAACAAAAAATAGTACTCGTAAAAGTAATAAAATAACTTGGTTAGGATATAACATTTGATTAACATTGAAAATAATTGTGACATGTTGTGTAATGTTCGTTTCTCGTAATTTCGTAATAAAAAAAAAAAGCAGGAGCAAAAGAGCACCTGTGAATGTCTTGGGTTGTTGCGGAAACGCGTCTGCAGTGCTTGGAGGCAGAGCACTGGCAACGGTAGATATACTATTCAGAGGGCTTAAGAGATCTTTAACTTTATTGCGGTTTTACAGCTTCTGTTTAAGTTGAGCGTTGTATAGTTAAAAATCATTTCTTCCTTAATATTTCTCTTCAACTGAGCTCAGTTCATTACAGCATCTGAGTGGAGTTAAAGTGAAACTACAAAGAAAAAAAACAACTGTAAATACGATACGCTGAATTGAAACAAACGCAATAAACTCGCCTTTTTTCTTTCAACTTCTTTGAGTCAAAGTTTAAACTTGGAGATAAAAATACAACTTAAAATGAGTTATAACACCCCATTATGGGGCTTGGAGGCTGAGCATAGGCGCAAAAAGCCTACACAAAAAGGTGCGTGTCGGCGGCATATACGAGAATCGAACTCATACATACCGTAATAAACTCGCATGCAAATGCTATGTAAACCGTACAACTTACTTGAAAATAAAGACAAACAATCAAATAAAAGGGTCCGCCTTTAATATACTAGCTGGAGCGATAATGCTCGATAGGAAACAAAACGGTTGACAAAATGAAAGTATTTGAAAGCTAATAGCTGCGCTGCAGAGATAAGCGCTGTGCCACGTTAAATTTTAACCATATGTTGGTTTCGGTCAGTTTAACTCTTAATACATCTGAACATTTAGTACAACGAAAAGATGTACAGCGTTATTTCATCGAGGTAGCTAAAGCAAAACACATCATGTTATACCGTTAAAAATAAAATCAAATTGGTAGTGTTGAAAAATACTGGCATAAAAAGATGAAACTTACTAAAGCCAGAAAAAACTTTATTGGAATCTTTCTCCCGTCGTAATTGATCAACTTTGTGCAAAATAGCTAGATCTTTCTTATGGATAGAACCAAGGATTTCGTTCACATCCATTTCTAGTCTAAATTCAAAAGCTTAAAAGCCGGTAGCTACAGACAGGATTACAGACTTGCATTACTACAAACTAAAATTTACGCTGAATTTGAAAAAATGCAAAAAAGAGCAGAAATTTTTATTATTGAAACGTTATTACAAGATGATGCTAACTCGTACGTAACTAAAAACTGTTGCGCCGAGTCACTATTCCTCGAATTCACAATTGCACCAATACAGCATAATCAGCAAAAAACAAAAAATTTGCTTACATGGCTCCTACTGTAGATACCGTACGGCAAACAGCACAACATAACATAGCCTAAAAGATTTAGGGGATACTTCACAAATAAGCTATATTGTACAGTAAATAGCAAATAAGGCCCGTTCTACACTCTGCGTAAAATCATGAGTATACGAGCGCACCCTAAGTTTATTCTAACCAACTGGCAGCTTGTACGCTGGCAAGACGGTAAGCAAGGCGTACAGTATTTCTGTTTTAACTGAAAATACACTTGAACACTCAAGATTTTACGAGCAGGCCGGACTTCAAAAGTTAACTAAAACGTACCTGTAATTAAGATCGCCAAAGAAATAAAGATGATCGAAGCGGTTGGTCAGGTCCAAAACTCTGAATCGATCTTCGCCCAAGTTCAAATTGCGTATAATATCGTGGTAATTGTTATTGCGCCTAAAACAATTTTTAAACGGATTTCAAGTACACAAGCCGAAAAATTTTTATAAATAGCCTTAGATCTTAACCATGCTTCATAGATAGCCCACCTTCCCTAAAAAATAATAATAGGATCATTTAAGATGGGGCACTTTTACGGGGTTGTCGAAAGTGCTTTTAAAGACCATGTGATTAAAAGTCTGTATCGTAAATTTTTAAGTGATTAAGAGTCATAAATCCGAGAAAAAAAGAAAAGCGATTTACCTTGCGCACTTTTCAGAACCAGATGTCAAATGAGCGTTGATGAAGCAAAATGAAGTTCCACCGAACTGAAACGACACCGCCACAGCCCCCTTGTTACCGAGCGCATTCGCTATTCCTGAAACGAAGTGGAAATTAAAACAGTTAAGCCCAAACTCAGTACTGTAGAGATGTTGCACATGGAAAGTTAACTATTGATCCTGGAGAGCGGAAAGACCTAAAATGAAGAGATTAGAGAGGGTTTGTTTTTTCGCTCAAATTTTTTAGTCAAATACCCAAATTGGCAAATATTTTTGCAATTAGTTCAAGAAAAAACTTAATCATTTTCACGATTGCAAGCATTCGAGGCTTGCATGTAGAAATGTGTAAACTTTTTCAATTTTTTCAGATATTCACTAAAAATTTTAATCAATGACTAATAAACATCCGAAAAATAACTAAGTCAGGGTTACTTTGACAATCAAAAGACATAAATTATTCGTATCCTTGGTTTTGACTGTTAGCTAGGTAAAGTAGAAAAAATGGTAAAGAACATCCAGAACCTTTACTTTGTTTTTCAAAAAACGTTATTCTCTGCTTACTATTCTTAGTGCATAAAGTTAGGCAATCAGAAGAGCTTATCTTTATCCGTAAGCCAAAAGACAATCCTAACCGGCACTTTGCTTATGTACCATGTGATGGTCGGAAAAAAGTCAAGATGCTAGTCTTCTTCTACTTCCTTATTGGCCGGACCAAGATCGACACCACGTATATACAATGCGGTTTGACGCCATTCCAAGAAGAGGGTAATTCGCTAAATACGCGAGTTTCGCAGCAGCTTGGCCAATGAGCTCTTAGAACCATTAAAACCGAAAGACTATGATGTTAGTAAATTGCTTTGTAAATAGCAAAATGTTACCTTCTGTAAACACACTGTGCAAAGTGTGCATATTTTTATACCTGTTTTAACGGTCGATGTTTGGACGTGGCTTATTCTATTTTTGTGCTCATCTTTGACGATTAACATGATTTTTATGTGCCACAAGGCGTCCATCACAACCTAAACATTAAGAAAATAGATATCGGGAAAGGCTGAATAGAGAATATGGGTCAGGTCGTCGAGAAACACGCCTGCGGTGGGATTAGAACTCGTTCCCGCAGTAATCAAAGACATACACTAAATTACAAGTGGCGACGGTCTTCAATGCAGAACAGAAGTCAGACCACTGTGTCAGTATTGAATATGAACATGCTAACATTGTTGGATGCAACCCCTACAGGCTACGATGAAACATAGTTTTGTCTGCTACAGGGAGTCCTCGGTTTACTACGGTCTCTACTTACGATGTTTCAAGGTTACGAACGCACTTTAAATGCAGTGCTTTAAATGCAAGTGCAAGCACTGCACTTTAAATGCAGTGCTTGCACTTATTTAACCCCTTACATCAGCTGCCTCTATTACTACAGAGCCTCTACCATCTACCTCAGCTGCCTCTACTACCCTAACTTCTCCACCATCTTATTAATACAGTACTGTACAGTATTGTGTTTGCTTTTATTCCTGTGATAAGGAATTATTTTCTGTCTTTCTAATAAAGTACTGTTTTGCATTATTTGTACATTTTATTACAGTACCATACTTTACAGTACAGTACGATATGTATAGAGTAATTTATGTATAATGTTCCGACTTACACTAAATTCGGGTTACACCGCGTCCCAAGAACGGATCACCGTCGTAAGTCGAGGACTCCCTGTACTTAGAAATGATTCAAAAAATCAATTTTTTAAACTAATCTGAGCTAAAAACTTTACAATTATTTTTGAATTTAGCTACCGGTATTGTTTAAGATACCAAGTTTTTTTCTTTTTATTCACACAACAGTACCGTAAGGAACAATTAGGGCAACCAAAAAATTGGACTTGTTAATAAGCTAATTAGTGTTTCAGCCTAAACAATTAGTACTGAAGTTTCTAGTAAGTAAAGATTACTTATCCACAAAACGAACTCACTAAATGAAACGTTTTTCCGGTAATTTCTTGCAGCGTGTCAACAACTTTATGCATCCAATCCCTTTCCTGCATTCCCGTTTCCTGGGTTCCTATGACGTAGATATCATGGGGCACAGCTTGCATTCCTCGGTCCAAGCATTTGCCCGATCCATTGCACAGGAGCCAAGAACTTATGTCATTCGGTGGAATCGCATCACCTTCACAAATCGTATGACGTTGTCAAATGATTACGTCAATACCGTGATGTCATAGTTGACCTTATTTCCACGCGTTAATGGATGTCATGTAAAAAAACAGCGGGCCAGATGGCATCTATCATGTAGGGGCACTGTTGCGCGGCCAACTAGTGGAGTAGACTGGCTGGTCTGAGCTAGGGCCACGGCAAAGACAAATTTCATTTTTCTGGTCCCGTTTTGTTCCTTCTCAAAAAAAAAAACCTACGAAAAAACAAAGGCAAAAACTAAACCACAATATGCTGCTAGATTAGGCAAAAACTAATAAAAGGATCAACTGGCGTTGAGTAATTATCGAATTTCATGACGTCACTGATGACGTCACAGCTTATAGATTCGCCCTATGTGCACAGCTTGCAGGTCAAACTTACCCATGTTCCAAGACCCGCAAAAAATAGATACGCAATCGGGATCGGTGGAGGCACTATGTTTATTCCTCATATATTGCATAAGTTGGCAGAAAGCCTCTCGATGGAAACTCTGCTCAAACGTAAAATCCTTCTTCTTATTGCCATCGAAAACGATAGTAAGCTTGTTTTTTGACTTGTTGTTCTTGATCAATTGTAACACTGAAACAAATAACCAAGAAAGCTTAGCAGTGCTTGACAAAAAAGGTCAGAAAAAGATAATCGCGGGGAAAAAGTCCAAAAACACTAGGGAAAAAGACGGCAAATCCAGGAAAAAATTTGACAGCTGAAGATACTAATAATAAAAAGAAACAAAGATTTAAATAAATTCTAGCTTAACCCTATTTTACACGGAAGCCCCCTCGGTTTTTTCGCGATAAATCCCTTGAGAAAAACTTTTTTTCTTTAAATCAACTTGACTTTGAGTTGAATTTATTCAAAAATAAAACTCCTGAAAATATGACGTTGCTAAAGGCAAGGGGAAGTTTTCCAATTTTGAGGTTTCCCGATGTCATTTTCCAAAATCTGAGCATTCTTTGGCCAATAATGGCTCAGACGTTATTAACTCAAAACCAGTTGTTCTAAAAAGTTTTTGTGAACACCAACCAGCATCCCAAATTTGGTGCTCCCAGGACTTTTGATTTTGGAGTTAGACATGGAGGGCATTTTCGCCCTCCTTCCTGGTGCAAAATGCGTAGGTTAAATAGTCCGTGTAAAATAGGATTAAATAGCAAACAAAAGCCTTAAATTAAACGAATTTAAAACTCTTAGGCTCTGTCTACACTGGGCGTAAAATCGTGAAAGTATATTTCCTTTTTCGTTAAACAGAAATTTGGAACGTCCGGCGTACCGTGCTACCAGCGTACAAGCTGCCAGTTGTACGTAAGATAAGCTCATACGCTCACGATTTTACGCACAGCGTAGACTAAGCCGTAAGGTCAATTTGGGTCTAGAAATTATTTTTTCACTTTTTCACAGCTTTCAAGCTACGAACAGCAATTTTTTTGCTCAAACAAACAGATGACTAAGATCGATTTCACGTAAAAAGAAACTTTCGATACTACTCCTAACCTTTGCAAAGCAAGGAACGCATATTCGAGTAGTGAAACTCGCAAAAAATTGTACACAAATAGTAAGTAAAAAGCAAAAAATTGTGAGCAAAAAGCAAAGCGAAAGTGCACAATGAAAACGTAGTTACAAAAGATGTAAAATCGTTTCTGCTGACGCTAGATTTCAGTTTCTGGTTGTCAAAAAAGAAGCAGAAACTTCCGTGAAAAAAACTCTGCAATACACGACTTATAGTTGCCAATGAAGGTAACAAAAAAATACAACTTGACACACTTTTAAGCAGGCGGTGGCACACTTTCAGGCTACCTTCAAAAATAATTCCAACAAGTGAAAATCGCAGCTAGATTTCTGCGATTCTTTATTTTCTATGCTATGGTTCGATTTAAAATACCTCATGGTTAAGAGGTTTTCTTTGCGATTATCAAGTTTTGGGTTCGAGTCCCGGGTTGCATATTTATGAAGGGTACCTAGTATTCTAGAACTACGATTTTAGTAGAAATTTCGACCAATCACAGTTCGAAAATTCTATGACGTCACAGATTAGTAAAAATATTTTTTTTCTTTTATCATAGTACGTGTTTGTTGTCTCCAAGAAAATCTCCAGCTGCAGTAGTTGCTTGCGCGCAAGTAGGCTAGTTTAACTGTTTGGCTACAGTGATGGAAGTATTTTGTTTGAGAAGAACAGATCATTTTCTTAAAGTTGAATTTCTTAGCGAAATAGTTCAAGACAATATTTAGATGAACTACAGCATAGTAGGCCTAGTAGTAGCACCAACAAAAGCAATGCAGTGCCCTGTGCATTAGACTAAGTGATGATAGGTAGAGCAAAGTTGATTTATTACAGCAGTAGCCTAGGCTTAGTCATTATACTGTAAATGTGTAACTAAAACTGCAAGCTATGTTACAACAGTGTTGTAGCACTAAGTTACTACTTGTCAGAGCCACTAAGCTACTTGTATCTGAACAATACTGAATACTCAGTACTACAGACTTTTGTAAACCTTTGGTTATCTGATTTGGTCAAACTGACAAGTCCCAGGTTAATGATCATAAAAGTAACTTCTCAACAGTTTAAGTTGCATATTCACATAATCTGTAGCAATTTGGTAAAATAGTAATAATCAAAATAACGTATTGCCGATTCTTCATCCGCATACTGTATACTAGAGATGGTAAAATGTTGCTTTAGTGGAGAATCTACCAATTAGTAAAACCAAATCTGTTTTGATAGTAACTTATTTATGTAAAATCGATTTTGGCTGTGTAGCCATCTTCAGTAACTAAAAATAAAATGAAATATATCTAGGACACAAGGGCGTAGGGACATAAGGCCGCAAGAACAGAGAGGAGTGGTTCTCAACCTTTTTTCAGAGCGAGCCAAACTTACCGAAAAAGTCAAATGTGTGAAATATTGCAAGCCATATTTGCGGAATGTGAGGTGAAGACCAAAAAAAAACGGTCTTCACATCGGAAACCCACAAACTTCCGCGGGTTTGATTAGACTTGTGTATCACAAACCTTTGTATATCGCGGGTTTTGAGGTAAAGAGCAAAAAAACTAAAAAAAAATCTACACTTCGAAAATCCATATATTTCCGAGGGTTTGCTGAGTCAAAGTTTGTTACTTTTTTCTGCATATTTCACTCTTTGTAGATGTCTACAAAAATAAAACCAGGCGACCTAACTTTGGGTCGCGACCTATAAGGTTGAGAACCATGGACATAGAAAACAGAGACGTAAATCTGCAATCTGCACTAACATTTTCACACTTCGAAAAATAATTATGTAATCAAAGAAACAAATTTTATTATTTTCTAATGAGTATTTTATTTAATAATCAAAGAAACAAATTTGATTATTTTCTAATGAGTATTTTATTTAATTTTTGAAAGTCAAGTTTTGAGCATTTTCCAAATTTAAGTTCGAGTTTTGTTGAAATGCAAGTTGGATTTCAAAAGTTATTCTTCCGAAAAAATAAAAAATAACGAACAGGTCAGCGATGGTTTTCACACGCAATCGTTTAACGGTTGCACTCAATCTGTTACTCCAGGGGTCGGCAACCTTTTGAACTTGTAGCCACATTCAGTCCCAACAAGATTCCAGCCGGCCGCCACCATTCCAGCGGACCAAGCAGAGAAAGGTCTTTGCTAGAAATTCAGGCCTTTTTTCGCCGAATTCATGGGGAAGACCAAAAAAAAAGGTCTTCGGCAGAAATTCAGGCCTTTTTTCGGCCGTATTGATCGCGAAGACCACAAAAGGTTTTCGCCAGGAGATGAGAATCATTTCGGCCGTTTATTGCTGCATATCTATCACTGAAAAAAGAAAAAAGGTCGCGGGCCGGGTAAAATGCCTTGGAGGGCCGCCCTGTGTTACGCAGACAATAATGATTTGTCTTTTGTCCAAAACGTTTCCTAAGCAAAACGTTTCCTAACCACATGCACGAATGGCAGTCATTATTCAGCGTTTAGAGAAATCTATCGTTTTTTTTTTTTCTTTTTGAAATTTTTATTTCTTGTAATTTATTTCGAAAATTGATCGATTTCGTTTCTTTGATTGCATAATTGTTTTCCGAAGTACGAAAATGTTAGCGAAGGTTGCAGATTTGCGTCTCTGCGCCATTTCGTAGATCGTACAGTAATGACTAAGGCTAGACTACCGTTATAATAAATCAATTTTACTCTACCTATCATCACTCAGTCTACTACACAGTGCACTGCATCAAATTTTTAACGCTACTAGTACTACTAGGCCTACTATGCTGTAGTTCATCTATATATTGCCTTGAACTATTTCGCAGAGAAATTCAACTTTAAGAAAATGATCTGTTCTTCTCAAACAAAATACTTCCATCACTGTAGCCAAACAGTTAAACTAGCCTACTTGCACGCAAGCAACTACTACAGCTGGAGAATATTTGAAGACAACAAACGCGTACTATGATAATAAAAACAAAGTATTTCTCCTATTCTGCGACGTCATAGAATTTTCGAGCTGTGATTGGTCGAAATTTTTACTAAAATCGTAGTTAAAGAATATATGGATACACTTCGTAAATATGCAACCCGGGACTCGAACCCAAAACTTGATAATCGCAAAGAAAACCTCTTAACCATGAAGTATTTTAAATCGAACCATAGTATGAAAAACAAAGAGTCGTAGAAATCTAGCTGCGTTTTTCACTAACTGGAATTATCTTTGGGAGTAGCCTAATGCTCTCTAACTTCAAAACCGTAAAATAAAGAGATCACAAAAAAATTGAGGGTTTGGTATCCTTTACCACTTATTGAACCACAACATACTGCTGTAGACGTAGTTAAATGACCATAATAAAAATCCTAGTCTAGAGAGCCTGCGCTAGACTAACAGATTAGTTCATGTGTTAGAGCAAAGTTAGAACTTAAGACTTCCTCCAAAAGAATAAAAAAAAGTCGCACCAATATTAATATTTCAACAGCTAAAAACAAAAAATTGCGTTGCAATACCTGACTAGCGAAAACTGTTACTTAAGCTGAGCAAAACTACTAAACGATTAATAAGAACATAATTGAAGGTAGAGTGTATGTTGATTATTTTTTCATTTTTACCTTTAGAGTGGTTATATTCCGTAGTACCATCTGCTTTTATCAATGACAATGTTCCATTTTTGATATCCATTTTTAATTTCTGTTTGGAAAACTTAAGAGCTCCTTCTTGTTTCACCTAAATATATGTTTGATGAAAATGGTTTTGCAAAATTAGTCGGAACGTTTGTTTTCGGTTTTACTAATCTTCAAAACAAAAATATCACTCGCAGTCAAGTTTCAAGCCATTTCTGACTCTGACGATGTGAATAAATTCACCAAGGGTCGAGTGAACCAACGAAGATTAACTTTGATCCACGAATTATCAATTTTCTATCTTCTAAACCGTTGGACATTTCAGATTAAAATAAACTGAATTTGCAAGTTCAGAGAACTTATTCTCGAATACCATAATGATTATAGCAATTTGCCAGGACATTTGTCAAAAAAATTTTCCCTTAAATTTAGCTGATCCGTGGATCAAAGTCAATCCAAGTACTGTAGGTGGATACGACTCTCAAACAATAGAAATAATGGGATAAGATGACTACTTTCAGCAAATGATGCAATTTGCTAAAGAACGTAAAATAATTCTACGATTGGTTTAGTTTGAGATCATCATCAACATTATGAACATTGAGAAGCTAACATCTTCTCTATGTTCATAATAATTTTACAGTTTCTTTAAAAAATTATTAAAATAATCTGAATCCACTGGATGATTTCCAGTTTTTCATTTGTTAAAATAAAACTATTTTTAAAGGCGGTGAATCATCCAGCCAATTCCGGTAGTTTACAATAGCTAAAATTGAACTATAATTTTTGATAGTTTTTGCTTTGATTTTGGGGCTGCGTTTGCAAAGATATTCAACAAATACAAAAAGATGTCCCTCCGAAAAAAGTTTTTGGCAACTCTGAGTTTTGATCTTCCCGCCAAAACCACAGTTCTCTAAACTATTAGGCCTACTGTAATCTTACAAAACTATTAGGCCTAACTATCTCTAGACTATTAGGCCTAAATGTTTAGAGATAGTTAGGCCTAAACCATGGCGACCTAGAAATACCGGCCATGCCAACAAAAAGCGAGCGCTTCGACTGAAGGCCGATAGAAGTTCTCTGTGGGAGACAAATCTAATTAGGTCAGTCACAAGACTAAGTTGCTGCAATAGAAAACGTCGGCATTTGAGACGATTACTAGTGACAGCAACAACTAACTTGTAGAACAGGTAACTTTACCGTTAAGAAGCAGCGATATAAGATACAGTGCTTATAGTACACATTATTGGGTAGAACTACAGTATAATTATGGGATATACAGTAGCTACAGTATTTATGATGTTTTATCTGCGAAGCCATTAATTGCGTTTGTTCAATCAAGCAGTTAAACAACTTCAGTAATTTCGATAGAAAGACAGTAACAGTATGAGAAGGTAAGGAAGCTTTTATGATTAAAATGTGCTTAGATTGCAATTGTGATGGCAATAGGCAACAGGATCTAAGAATTGCAAGCTTGATACAAAACCAAGGTTTCAATTACTTATAGTTTTAATATTTCTAACTTAGTTTAAATTTTTTAAAGTACGGATTTCGAATCCGGATGAGCAAGCTAGAATGACGATATCCCATAGCAACAAAATGTTTAGAAATTATTGAAAGCTACAATATAAATAAATAGATACTGGTATAACATGGCTGCGCCTCACATAGCATACGGTAATTGCAGTATACTGTACAAAAGCTCCTAAAGCTGTACTGCTAACTTTATTTTCGCAGAGAAAAGGCTATTGCATAAACTTAAATGTTTTTTAAGTGTTGTGTAACGCTTTGTAAAGGAAACTATGCTTCCAGTAGTAAAAGAGTACCTGTATACAAACTTCCACAATATGAGAAAGAAAAGAAAAAATGGATTTCTGTCATCCCGAGAGCCAACTTGGTTGTCTCGAAGTATACTGCAGTGTGTGGAAAGCCTTGGCCAAACGATGCAGAGGTGGTAAAATTCCATGGCAAGCTGAGACCAAAAAATCCATTCTCTGTTTTTCCCGGAATTCCTTCCAAATTGTCTGTCCTCTCAATTAAGCAATTCTCGCAAAGCATATATATGCTCTCCGGAGGCAATGAATATGTGATGCTCGGATGGTTTTCCACTGATCCTTTGGAAAAGGCGTTTGGAAAATTACGAGAAGGTTTAGGAGGAGCTTACTTTATAACGGCATAGGATGTTATTGAATATGTCCTCATTGACTATGCCAAACTTTTTCTACAGCTTGGAGTAAATCTGTCCCAAGACAAATTTATTGAACGACAAAGAATGTGAAGTCTTTGATAATTTGCATGCTTTAGAAGTATGTGTGAAAGAAGAGACATAGTTATCCTTAATATACATTGCTGGGTATGTACAAAAAAAAGGTGGTGTGGTGAAAGAAAATGACTCGCTGTTTCATTACCACAAGTTTGGAAGTATGTTGATGCTCTCAATAGAGAGTCACTTTCTCTTCCAGAAGGCTATCTCTTGCAGTGGTGTATATTTTGCGTGATTTTCTTTCTGCAAGTTTTAGATGCGGGATGTCGAAAATATTTTGTTGACAGGTTTTTTTAAATTTCAGTAAGGTACGACTTCTGTGTTTCAAAAAAAAAACACTGCGCTATTTTGTGCAATTAATTGTTAAAGAACGACTGCATGTTTTGCACTCCACGTAGTGGTAAAGAGTCTGGCTTAAAGATTTTGAAACTTAAATTTACGATATTCCAACGACTAACTATTTTCTGGCTAATATGCAATAGCACTTATTATACATACCGGTATCAGCATGTTTGATACAACATTCTTAGTACACTGTAACGTAGATTATGAAATACCGTAGCACTATTACTTACGGTGACTTAAATGAGCCTATAGTTTCGTATTTGGCCAAATTTTTGACAACGTATGCAACCACTTTTTTCAGTATTTAATACAAGATACTTTTGTTTACCTTATAATGTTTTAGTGTTTAGTCTTTTAACTTTAGAATGTTTAGCATTAAAATGTCGACAATGCCTGAGTATATTGCGTAAAGTGCACTACCAGTACCTCGCGCAGCTGTCTCTATTGCGCGAAGACTGCAATTGTCGGCCTTCAGTCGAAGCGCTCGCTATTTGTTGACATGGCCGGTTTTTCTAGGTCGCCATGGCCTAAACTAATAAACTATCTCTAAACTATTAGGCCTACCACAGTTCTCTAAACCATTAGGCCTATTGTGGTTTTGGCGGGAAGATCAAAACTCAGCGTTTCCAAAAACTTTTTTCGGAGGGACATCTTTTCGTATTTGTTGAATATCTTTGCAACCGCAGTCCCAAAATTAAAACAAAAACTATCAAAAATTATAGTTCAATTTTAGCTATAGTAAACCACTGGAATTGGCTGGATGATTCACCGCCTTTAACTAAGTTACAAAATAAGGTTTTTTTTCCTGTCATAAATGGTTAAATCGTTGGGATTAGCGGATAGATAGACATATCAAAGCTTCATAGGACAATAAAAACGCAACTGAGGACCTGAAAGACAAAGTTCAGATTTTAGTTCATTTTGCTATAAATAGAATTGAAAAGCAGACCACACCTCAAAAATTCGCTCCGTTATAACCTCATGAGCTTTGGAAGGTTTTCGTGATGATGTTCTGGTCACAGTGAGTGTTGGCAAGCCAAGCATGCTCTAAAATATAACAATTTGTAACTAGTAAACCCTCCAACCCATGGAAGTGAACGGTTTTAGATGAGGAGAATAAGGTAGAATGGTGGAGAAAACTTCGATGGTGAAATGCGGAAGAAGAATGAATGACCTAATCAAGGGAGTGGATAAAACGAACCCAGTTAACTCTGCTAATGGTGACGCAGAGAAAGACATGATGATAAAATAACAAACTTTAGTCAAATATCAGAATTTTAAGAATAAAAATTAAGCAGTTTTTAAGTTTTGTGGCCATTTTCACAATTGCAAAGACGCTTTAACACTTGCAAGTAACTTTTTTTAATTTTTGATTGAGTTTCCAAAATTTAAACGAATGGCTAAAACACATCATTGTAAACGACAAAAAATAAAACTACTGACCAATATACAGTATTTAAATACGTTTAAAAGTGATCAATTACTTTTCATGCTAAATTAATACAACAAATAAAAGTTATGCCAGTTTGAGCACTTGGGCGAATAACCGTCAACAGAAAAAAACTAAAAAAATTTAAGTTCAATCAAACCATTTGTAGGTTCAAACTTATTGGTGCGTTATTGCCAACTGAATACGATGGAAATGCCTCTAAGATCCAATCTGAACTAACAAACGCTAGGAACTACAGTATTAAACTAATCTTCGTACTAAATTTACGTGAAACCCACTTGTATACCACTGCATGCTTTTATGTTTAAGGATTTGACAACAGTTTGGCAGTCGCGCAGTCGACCCAAAAATGTGTCCAAATCCACATCTGAATCTTGTATCTAAACAAAGAAATTGATTTGTCAGGAAAGATTTAATTACTTCGTGATAAAAATTAGCGCTTCATACTACGGATTTAACCCACCATATTGAGATCTTAAAGACTAAATTGGCTATTTTATTGAAAATTTTTTATTAGATAGGAGGAATAAATGAGAGACATCTCCAAATCTATTGTTTACATATTTTTAATGATTAAATTCAGAGTGCTTAGATTCGAGCTTTAAGAAACTAATGCAGATTGCATTTCTCCGTGAAGTAGAACTTTCCTTTAATCATTGACTAATACTACGTCCTAATTTAACTAACACATGAAAACCCAACGGTGAAACTAACATATCGAAAGCGTTAACATTAATCAAATGATCTGTTGTTGGGTATTTGCCAAACATTTCGGTATTTTCTAGAGCAAAGATTGATGTGTGATTCTTTGCAAGTAAACGTGCAAAGAAATGATTTATTATTAACTTTACCATGCAAAGTTGCTCAGAGCTTCAGAGTTTTTTTTAAGGATTAGTTGGCGTCGCAAAAGCTTCGAGATCAAAGAATCACTGAAGGGGTTTTCAAACAAAATACTTTAGATTTGCTGAACCATAAAAAACGCGTAGCATTTATTTTTCAGTAACGCTGTGCATAGCGTATATCTCACCAGCGTCCAAATGCAGTAAGCAAAAACGAACAAAATATAAAACAGTTAATTTATGATTGTAACTCCATGTAGGTCGGCCCTAAAAGCTTGATTCGTTCCTTTTTAACAGATTAAAATGCATTTAAGGTCAGTCTATTCCATGCGTAATATCGTGAGCGTACGAACGTACCCTTAGTTTATTTTCATCAAATGGCAGCTTGTACGCTGGTAAGGCAGTACGCTGGGCGTATTATATTTTTGTTTAGAATGAACTAAAAATACGCTCATACGCTCAAGATTTTACGCATGGTATAGACCTTTATTGAAGACTGTATCGCCAATAACCACCACATTAGAACAGTATCATTGAAATAATTAAGAAAACAAAAAATGATGCTCGAACTTTTTTGTTTAAAGATCAAGAAATTAATTGATCATCAGCAGTGATTTTTAGAAGTTGTTCGCAATCATTTAAGTAATAAATGCATATCGTCAAAAAACTCCGTCTATTTCGCAAAAATTACACATTTCCGAAGCAACTGCAACGCTTTGAACTTGCGAGTGACGACCCAAATGACATGCCGCCATGGCCTTTCACATCTCGCTGTAGTCCAGGGGTGTCCAACTTTTTTCAGTCACGGGCCAGATTTGCTGTTCCAAAATTTTCGCGGGCCAAAATTTAGTTTATGGTATTCTTTTAAAAAAAGGTCTTCCGATGGATAATGTGGTGTCCTCCAAGAAAAAAAAGGTCTTTAGCCTACCAATTCCGATTGATCTTGTGTTGTTCTCCAAATAAAAAATTTAAAAAAAGGTTTTCAGCCCACCAATTCCGATGGATTTTGTGGTGTTCTCCAAAGAACAAATAAAAAAAATAAAGACTCGTATCCGTAGCTCACAATATCGTGTCAGCGCGTAAGGATTAATTAACCAGCCAATGTAAATAGTTTAATGGGCCGCTTCCAAATCTTTTGCGGGCCACAAGCGGTCCGCGGGCCGCCCCTGCTGTAGTCTTTCCTTGACAGGAAGACTACTTGGACCCAAAGCCACAAAAAACAACGAGTCAACGATATGAGCAGAAGATCCCTGCGACCAGCAATTTAAGTGTCAAACAAAGACCAACCAAGTTTCCGGGTGCAAAGGCAATGCTCTAACCAGAAAGCGTTACAGTGATATAACGTTCTATTTTTAATACTTAAGGTTCTATTTTGACTTACTCGATTGTACGCATGCGTTCTACGCACAGCTAGGTTGTGGTCGAAAAGTTGTCGCAGAATGTCGGTTTTTGTGATGAAAATTTCCAGTTCTCTAAACAACAAAATGCATACATCTTCGTTTTTTTTGTCTACTAAAACATCATTTTATTTGTTGAGTCTTGATAGTGCAACACCGCAAGCACGTAAAACAAGTGGCTTACTATACTTTGAAAGATTTCTAATCTAATTCCTGTGAAATGCTACTTTCGTCTAGATGTCCGTTCGCATTAGGTGTTGTAGATCAAGTTACAGCAATCTATCCTTTTTTTTTCATCCCTTGAGCTAAATACCGTAGCCTTTTTGCAAATCGACAATGTGGTCCTCGATCTGCACTGTAGAAGGCCGATTGACAATGGTAGAAAACTAACTTTCTTTTTCATACATAAAATGAACAGTGAATTTTGGATGGCTGTTCTTGAAATTTTCACGAACTTTCAGCCGCATATGTTCGTAAATTTTATTCAACAATAAAGTGATACAATTCTATTCTTGCTTAGTGAAAAGTTGTGTTGCGTGAAAAGTTTTTTCGATTGTCAGAGCTTCAAAAACAAAACAGTACTACAATCTGCAGGTCAATGACCATGATTGCAACTACCTGATTATTTCGTTACGATACGGATGTGTATGACGTAAATTGATTTACTATTTTTCAAATTTGGTCCGTGTTGTCTTCTATATTGTTCTTAATTTTTCATAAATTCTGACTGAAAATGAATCTCCTATTCTTAGTTAAAAAAACAATTGTCTAAGTGACCTATTCTACAGTATAAGCTGAGGTATAAACAAAACTAACAGCTAACCAATCAAAAACGGTCACATGATGGATTGAGATGCGTATGATTTTTGTCCGTGTAAGACCATCATGAGTTAAGTATCTTAATATATAAAATAATGGCAGCTTGCATGTGTTGAAATATACTAGAAAGCATTGAAACAGCATAAAAACGCTCGGAGTAACTACAATTGCGAAAAAATACGTGTTCAACTGGACAAATTTTTCCTGCAGCGCTTCATAACTAAGAAAAGATGATAGTTCCATTGCACTGCTGTAGCTATTTATTCAAAAAATACAAATTCAAATCAAATCTTTTATTATACTCGCTGTATTGCGCCGATGCGTGTAATGAATTTGTAAGGCCCTACTCCGCATCATTGCGCCCGGACAATACAGCTTTTTTCGAAGAAATAGCGGAGCGGTGGCGAGCTGTTGGTGACACTGTGCCCGATTTTACTGGCCCGACACTTGAACCTCAAACCTAACGCTCCAAAGACGAAGGCGTTACCGCTCGATTAAACTGACCGGTCACAATGCATTTTTATTGTGCAAGTTTCGCAAGCATACAACAGCATTTCTAATGCACAAAACAAATTTTGCATCAAGAATGCGGCTGTGTGTTGACCTTTTGGACAAGCTGTACGAGTATTAAAACAATAGAAACAAATTACGTGATTGGCTCACTTTAAACAGGATGTGTTGGTTTTGTTTTGGTGAATTTATACAAGGTAAATAACGACTAAGCTTCCCCTTGTGTTTAAACTAACTTTGTATATTGCAATTCGACATGCTGTGAAATGTTTTGAGCATGTCCTACCACTTTTAGAAGCTGATTTGAAAAAGCTACTTATCTGAAACACATGCCCAAATTCAAATTAGAATACTTTTTTAAAGTTTTTTAGTGATAAAATTAAGGCGCATCAAAGTTAACTACATTAAAGTAAAAAGCCACTATCCCAACTTAAACAATACGTTTTTGCCAAAGTATTATGGGATCCAAGGATATTTGAAAGGGAGTGATTATTTCACCGAAAATTTTAAAGAGAATAAAACGAAAATGAGAAATATTCATCCGCGTATTTTTTATTTGCTCTTTTAAGGGTTAAAATTATAGGGTTTGAGTTAAAAGATTGGGGTTAGTTTTAAATCAAGAATTTGAGTTTGGATTAAATTTGGGTCAGAATTAATGAAAAACAATATCAGCATTTCTGGTGCAAATACGCCGAATAGTATCTTGTTATACGAAATCGTAGTTTTATATTACTGTGAAATTTTCGATTTAAAATCAGCGTTTAAAGATATTGGCAAAACTAATTCTGCATTTTTGATAAGAAAAGATAGACTCCAGCATCAAAATTGACAGGTAGACAACAAACACGTTGATCGCAGATCTTAAAGATAGAAAAATTTATGACAGAAAACTTGAAGAACATACCTTTGAAATGACACAGCTTCTTTAGCTAAAAGGGTTTGTAATTCCGCACAGTAATCATTGCCTCTACGAACACTTGCCAAATCCGCATCTAATCCCCCTTCATTCGTATAGGTTTGGAGACTGTCCATGAAATTATTGTCCATTCCTGACCTTAAATTAAAGTTTTGTGTTAAAAAGTTAAGTTTAAAATCCATCAAATAATTAGTTGCCACTTAATTGACAACTGGTGCTTTGGTTCTGGCCAAAAGGTTAAAAGAGGACCGAAGGCAAAAGCAATGGGGGTATCTAAAGTTTGGGCTATCGTATTAGATTAGATTGGCATTGACTCCATACTTCTTGACACAGCCTTTCTGGAGATATTCTACTTCAAACACCTCGTAAGGGCCTCCCTACTTATAATCTTCTTTGGCAACCCTGACGTTTCAACGCAGTAGCCTAGCCCACAGAGGCCTACATTAACCTATAGTATAAAAGGCCTCTGAGGGTAAGCCTAATTGCGGCGTTACCTTAGGATAGATAGAACTAAGATAGCGTTGCCGACGTTATCAACGTCAAGGTTGCCATAAAAATTATGAGTAGAGGCCCCGACGTCGTGTTTGAAGTAGAATATCTCTGGAACAGCTAGATCAAGAAGGATGGAGTCAACACAAGTTTAATTTAATTCGATTGCCCTTGCTTTAGCTATTCCCATTGATTTTGCCTTCAGTCCTCTTTTAAGCGAATGGCATCCTCGACAAAATCTAACCAACCTCCTTCATAGCTGATTTTATGTACTCGCTGCTT
The DNA here is from genome assembly GCA_963965965.1 of Trididemnum nubilum. Classification (NCBI taxonomy): domain Eukaryota; kingdom Metazoa; phylum Chordata; class Ascidiacea; order Aplousobranchia; family Didemnidae; genus Trididemnum; species Trididemnum nubilum. The sequence goes on from OZ014471.1 coordinate 9,522,768, forward strand.
TGCATGCTGTTCCTGAGAAAGAACGAAAATTCAACTTTAAATTCCGATTTGCATTCTTGGTTCCCCAAAACACCAACGTAATGATTGCAAAGCCTTACTACGTGCATTTTTCGGTCTCGAATCCCGATTCTTTTTCGGCTATTAATTTGGCATTCCTGGAAATTATTGCCAACTCATTGAAAAGTATGATATAGCAGATTAAACAGTATTACGACTTTCATAACATCAAAAAATTTTCTGAAACCCAACAGTCTGTTTCACCAGTAGTTTAGTCAAAAACAAGATTCGTTTTTTGCCAGCGAAAAATCATCAATTTTTTTGTTGGTAATCCCAAAAAATAGTGAACGACATTAATACCATACGGCGCACCATGTTGAAGTGATGTCGTTCAGGCGAACTAAAAACTTTGCTTTGAGGTCACCATCTGGTTGATTTGAATCCGATCCAGAAGAGAATAACTTTGAGTTTGGTCTTTGTGGCTGCTCCCTGCAAATAACGAAAATATTTTTTTACCCGTTTATTGTATACAAATGTCAAATATACGTTCTTCCAGTTTTCGCTTTGCATTAAAAATATTAGACTTCAAAGTCAAATCAAATCATATCTTTTATTAAACTTGCTGTATTACGAAGAAACGTGTAACGAGTTGGCGGGACCCATTTCTGCATCATTACGCCGGACAACATAGCTTATTTTGAAGAAATCAAAACAGTGGCGCGCCATTGACAAACTGTGCCTGATTTGACCGGTCCGAGATTTGAACCTCGAACCTCTCATTCCAGAGACAAACGTGTTACCCGTACCGCTCGACCAACCGGTTGGTTTAAATATCAAACTTACAAGTTACAAACCAAAGAAATATCCGGAAAACTGACTCATTAAGCAACCAAAGCTTTTTTAATTATCATTTGGAAAATCCCAGCACTTGATAAAGTTTTGTTTTACCAGATCTGCAAGCCCATATAACAAGAATGTACAGTAGTTGTGCTCTTGTTCAACTGAATACAGAATTAGCGCGCTATCTAAATCAAGCGATCATCTTCAGTGACAAATATATGATACACTGTAGAAATGCCAAGTAAATAAAGCATTTAAATTGAAATAAAAAAACAATTAAAAAAAAAAAAACTTGACCGAGAGGTTGTACCATTCGGTAGAGCTAGTTCTCCCTATACTTCTTCCCGTGACATTTATTGCTTATATAGCTAAAATATGTGCAGAAACTGACGTCACTCCATCGATTTTACTATCAATTACACACTAAGGGCTAACAGGCGCATTTATGTTTACAAAGTAAAAAATAGAATCATTTGTTGATACAACAGGATATCACTAAATTGCCTAAAGGGTGGCGAAATAAAGCAAATCGAGGCCAGAAAATGTCCGTTTTTGAATGAATGGCATGAACTTGAAATAACAGACGTTACAATTCACCTTCATATTATGAAAAAAGTATGTTTTCACAGCATTTCTTCATCTACTAGCTCTAGTCAAAAGACAGCAAATGAGTTAATGCTGTCACTTGCCCAACACTCAGCTGGTACATCACATTGACTTTTTTAATGCTGAACGTCAAGCAGGGACACTTGAAAATATTTTTTCAAATCTTTAGTTTGATCAATTTTAGAATCAAAACAAAGCTTTATCACTAGGTTAGCTATTGTTATACTGCCAAATACCACAATTTGGATGCAGCTTAAGACTTTTTTTTGTAGTTATTTAACGGGTATGTTTATTTACCTGAATTTTTAGTAAATGCCTGAAAAAAAAATCAGTTATTTTGGTCACAATGACAGAAAGAAATTGAAAGTCTGCATATTTTTGCAAATAAACTAAAACTGCAATTGCAAGCGCGAAATGACCTAAAGTCTTTTCAAATTACCAACAAAATATTCACAAATTCGGACATTAGACGAAAAATTTTAAGCAAAAAAAAAACAGCCATGGTTTAAAACCTTCAAATCAATTAGGACTTTGCAAGGTTGATCAAGTGATCAGCTAGCCCCGTTGGTACAGTAACTCTTGCATTGCTCGAGTTGACTATTCACTTAATTTTACACTGTGTGACTGTGATAATAGAAAATTCTATGTCGAAAGCATTACCAGAGACTGAAACTGCAGATGTAAGTAAAAGCTAACGAACCAAAACATGAATTTTGCCCTACAGGAAGTGTCTTAGAAGGAACTGACAAAATGCTACACTAAACTGAAAATACATCTACCAGGTTTACACAAAATTAAGCAAAAAATTTCTAAACAGTGTCATATCAAAATTGCAAGCGAAAGAAAAAAAAATCTACAGTGCAAGCAAAAGAAAAAAAACAAAGGAAGTAAATTTGTACACCTCAAAGATTGAAAACTTGGTTCTATTCCACCTTAAACAGTTTAGGAAAATTTTATAAGCCAAGTTGGAAGCCACAGATAACTACAGGCAATTTCACGGCTTAGGATAACAGCTTGCATCCCAACCGTTGTAGCTAAAACTACTGTAATTATCAAATTATTAAAAATAATCTTAAAAACCACAAAGCAAACCCACATCAAGTTTAATAGATGACCAAACAACTAAGATAAATTTGATCAAACAAAAATAACATATAAATAAAATTTAAATAAGTTGTAAATTAACACACTGCAAGCCATATCATAATGCACAATAATCAAAACATTACTCTTTTCAAATTTTTTAGCATACCTAGGCAAAGGAGGCAAATCTCGTGGAAGAGCATCCTTTTTGTCATTTGGCAAGACAGGTTGTGGATCAACTGGTCGAGACAATGGACTGATTTTAGCTCCCACAGAGTTACTTCGTGCTGCAACTAAATGGGAAGGAACACTTGTGACCAATGGTGTTGGCAAAGAAGCTTCTGCTCTGTGAGCAGGAGAAAGTTGCTCTGAAAAGAATCGCAATATAAGTTATTATAGCAATTCAAATTATTAGAGTAATTTAGCACAGTGTCACTAAATCATTTTTCATAACGTATGAGTTAGTTAACTAATATATTGCTTGAGTATTTAATGAAACATCAGTCATTAAAGGAGACAAGCATCCAACCAATTTCGGTTGTTTACAATAGCTAAAATCGAAATAAGTTTGAAATTTTTTGTCCTCATTTTGGGGCTGCGAGTTGTAAACATATTAAACAAGTACAAAGAGATATCCTCCTAAAATAGTGTTTGGAAACCCTGAATGTGTTCTGCCAGCATGAATTTCCAGCAAAAGAGGGGGGGTTATCAAAACTGGATTAGTCATGTGATGTTACTGAAAGGGTAAATATTATTCAGTCTCTCTTTTTTGTTTAAAGTTTGGGCTAAGAGAACAGATTCAAAATTTCCAAAAACTTTTCAGGGGGATATCTTTTTGTATTTGATGAATATCTTTGTAACCGCAACCTCAAAATGAGAACAAAAAATTTCAAAAATTATACTTCAATTTTAGCTATGGTAAACTACTGCAATTCCTGCTTCACCACCTTTAAATGCATTCCTGCATATTAGCTGCACATTTTATTCTTGAAATCGTTAAGCGCTCCACATGTTTGCTCTTATAAAACAATTATGCTACAGTAAATCCCACTAATAATTCCAAGTTTAATAAGCCCAGTTGTACAGCGCAATCCAGCTCGGTTGCAATTTATTTCATTTTGCTTAATTAAGCCCAAACTGATACAGTCAGTCCAAAGATGGACTTATATAAGGCAACGACTACTGCAGAGTGCATACGCTTCATTATGCATTGATAATGTCTTTATTATTATTAATAAATTTGGTACATTGTGCTATGTGTTAAACCATGTAACTAATCAGTAAGATCTAATGCCCAATCTTCTTGTTTGGAATAGGAAAACAAAAAATCCAACAAAAACGGAAATGCAAAAAAAAATAACGGTGCAGCAAGGGAAACACCATGTTTGATTTGATAGCCCAGCACTTAATCCCAAATTCTCTCTATACTTAGAGGAAAAGTATGTGGTAACTATTTGCCGAGCAGACTTGTAAGCATATAGCCAAAGAGCTTGAAGACTTGGAAAGATAGATTGTATTGTAAGCGTTACTATCCTGCCCTCTACCAGAAAATCAAGGAAACCATTCTTACAACCAGGGCTGATAAATTCTTACAAGCAGGATTTTTTTTGATTTTTAAGTTTTTCAACTTCTTTGAAGAGGAGAGGTACAGTACAGTCAATATTTTGCTGAGTGGTATTTCAAATCAATTTCAAACATGGTTAAACAAAGTTTAACTCAAATAAAAATTTAGTTCACACAAAATGCATCTCTACAGGAGCAGTATTTTTTGCTGAAATGGCTTTTGCGATTTAAATCTGTCTAAAGACTAATGAGTTAATTTTGGAAAAATCAACTCTACGAAACAAAAAAGTTGTTTTACAACCCAAAACTACTGAAATTTTACTATTCCAACATTACTAATTTCAAAAATTTTGAGCAATTCTTAGTCGTTGATTTTACTGTTAGAATAGTACAATTTGAATAGTTTTGGGTTTAATCATGAATTTTTTTGATTGATTTTTTAAAATCGTTTAATTTGAATCAAACAAACCTGCATACAATTGATGTCAATAATAAACAGGTCTATCCTTACTGGTACAATTAACATTAGAATCATTCTGTTTCCATAGACCTTAACAAGTTGAGCAGAATGTTACTAACAAGTTCACATGCTCATTCTTTGCATTGGAACCAGGAACCATCAGGCCAATAAACTAACTTGGTTAAAGCTTAAACCCACTGATAGAGTGGATTGAGTGTTTCCTACTGAAATGGTAGACATGGGATAGATTTCCAGTTGAGTCAAACTAAAGACTATAAAAACTGGTATAGACAGCTTTTCTGCTTGAGGTTCACCAATACAGTGTGTGGTAGACAGGTGGTAGCTTGACTTAAAGACCGAATGGTCCCTTTTGGTGAATAAAATGTAATTTCAATTAAAATTTGTATTTATACTGAATTAAATTGGAACCCTTGGTACCGTACTCATTCAAGGAATCTACAAAAAGGAAGTCTGGTGGACTGCATGCAAAAAAAAGTTAAGATCACAATTCACAACATTAAAACCATAATTTCAAAATGTACCATTTCTATATGATTTTCCTGCTTGATGTGGAACAAAATGTGGCATTCAACAATACTATTCATAAAATTATTTTTCAATTGCAACTGTACCAGTAAAATTTTTACTCCTTGATTATTACCAATCAACATTTTCACAAAAATGAAACACCACATATTTTGGACTATAAGGCACAGTAGCAATATAGTCCTTTATATTGCTTTTGTTTCCTTATATAAAGCGCAGTGGAATATAAGGTAGACAAAATGCGAAGCAGGACATCCTGACGCGACCGACCTGATGCGAGACAACTCATCCCAGGAATCCTGACACTCAGGACATCCTGACCCGAAAAACTTCAAACTTTTACGCTCTACTTTTTTTCTTTCTTTTTTCTTCTTTTCTCTTTTCCATGCTACGTCACGGCTATGCTTTTTTTCTCGAAACGATTAACGTGCAGGTTATCATGACGTAAGTATAGTATTTTCCGTTAATGGCAAACTTCATAGGAATCTTTGTTTTGCAGAAACAACTCAAAAGCGAGTTGTATTTTCGAGAATAAGAATTTTGATAAAATCAAACGAAATTACTAGTTGAAATTACAGCCAAGAATAAAAATAGATTAAAAATACTGTGCAATAGTGTGCAATCATCCAATTAATTAATTTCCCAATGGGTGGTTTATTTAGTTTTAACCTCGACAAATGGAGCTTTTAGTTTTTGCAATCGCAGCTTTTAATTTTGAATATCTTTAAAAAGACAAAACAACATGTTTACACGCTTGATATCAGCACGCCAAATTATCATAACTTCTTCGCTTGCAAAATCAAAGCATTTGAACAATAACAAGGTGCTAATTTCGATAAGCTCCAAAACTTTCAGTTTGTTAAAGAGTAAGATCACAAAAATGACAACCAAATAAAAAATTAATTAAAAAATGAAAAGCTACAAATTAGGAAAAAGCGAAAGTAAAAAACGCATCAGTCCAAAAAACAAAAGTTAAAAAAAGAAACTAAAAATCTATTTCTGTGTTGTGCGCAATACTCTTCAACCACGATCGTTCAAAAATGAGTAGATATATTATTAAGATCGTGATGTTTTTAATCGTCAGATGATATTTCAATTATCGCTAGCGTTTTTAACGATTTGTATATTTACAAAATCATTTCATTATAACATGTTGACTTAGTCAAGTAAAATCTAACAGAGTCAACATATTATACATCGATGAAAGCTCTAAATATTTCAATAAAATTAGCTTATAAATGCTAAAATAGCTTTTTCTGCTTTATTTTCAAAAATCTGATAGGCGGCATCATCATCGTTCCTATCTTTATTTTATTACAATAGACAAAGCAATAATTACGTATAATCTCTTGTTTCATTGTACTTCTGTAAAACGGATACAGAACACAAATTAAGAATTAGGCAAAATTTAGCTTGTAAGTTTGCTATTCCGCGATACAACACATCTCAACTGCAACGTTCTAAAAAATACTGTGGAATTAAGATCTGGAACTCAATTTCGTCTGAAACTATAAATAGTTCCTTCAAAGTTTTCAAGAAAAAATACAAGCAATGTTTACTTGCACTTTATTAAAGATTACTTTCATGCAATAAGATTTCCAAATTCACTCAATTAGTATACTTTTTTTTTTTCTGGTACTACCATTCTTACACTTAAAGTCAATATAGCCTGCCTTAAAATTTGTAACATGTTTTTTTGCCTATAACTCTGATAGTATATTTTTGCCAATTTTTTTTTTCTTTTTTTAACTTGCTTTTCAACTGCAGAACCGATAGTTTTTTTTTTGCTTTTGCTGTTGCTCTTCAGTAGTTTTTTTTTTTTTTTTGTTTACATGTTTACTGCTTTGCTTAGTAGTGCTTTGTTATTTGTATTTTATTGTATTGTGGAAACCTTCGCTTTTAGGGTGACTGCTTGACTTGAAGACCCTAAACCGGTCACTTCGCAGCATCCTTGTAGTCTTTTTGTATATTTTACGTGGTGTGTTTTATTGATTATTGATTTGAGCAACAAAACAAAATAAATCGTTTGTTCGTTCACAGTGGTTTAAAGTTTTGTTGCAAATTACATTTCAACCTTTTAATTATTATATTACAATCACCTCGTATTAAAAAAGCTTCAAGTATATTGCATGTCTGATTCAAAAAGCTAAGTACGACTTATAAACGGAAGAATTTTGAAGCTTATCCAAATTAGCACCTTTTCAAAAGTCAAATTTTTCGATTAGCAACTTGTTATTGTTGTCATTTTTAAATAGCAACTTGTAGTCATTTTTGTGATCTTACTCTTTAACAAACTGAAAGTTTTGGAGCTTATCGAAATTAGCACCTTGTTATTGTTCAAATGCTTTGATTTTGCAAGCGGAGAAATTATGATAATTTGGCGTGTTGATATCAAGCGTGTAAACGTGCTGTTTTGTCTTTCCAAACATATTCAAAATTAAAAGCTGCGATTGCAAAAACTAAAAGCTCCATTTATCGAGGTTAAAACTAAATAAACCACCCATTGGGAAATTAATTAATTGGATGATTGCACACTATTGCACAGTATTTTTAATCTATTTTTATTCTTGGCAGTAATTTCAACTTTAATTTCAAACGTTGTCTATCGACAAACTATTGCTAACATAAAACTAAGATTTTTTAAATGAAAATGCAAGTAAAATTGCAATGTGGTCATCCAATATTAATAGGCAAAATTAATGTTATAATTGCAGCATTAATTAATTTCAATTAGCAGTACTTGACTTTGAATTATATTCTTAATAGTTTCTTTGACATACAATTCCTTTTAGAGGATTTTTCTATGTAAATTAACCTTACATATTGTTATTCATGAAACATCTACGGGTTCGTTTAATAATAGCTAAATATATATTACTTTCAATCGCGGCATTTGATCATCGTTTGAAACTTATCGCGAGCATTTTTATATATTCACAAACTAGGTGTTTGATTTTATCAAAATTCTTATTCTCGAAAATACAACTCGCTTTTGAGTTGTTTCTGCAAAACAAAGATTCCTATGAAATTTGCTATTAACGGAAAATACTATACTTACGTCATGATAACCTGCATGTTAATCGTTCCGCAAAAAAGCATAGCCGTGGCATGGCGAGGAAAAGAGGAAAAAAAAAGAAAAAAGTAGAGCGCAGAAGTTTGTGGAGATTTTGGCGTTGGGATGTCCCGAGCGTCAAGATGTCCCTGGCATCAAAATTCCCGGAGTGAGTTGTCTCGTGTCAGGTCGGTCGCGTCAGGATATCGTGAACCGGACAAAATGAAATGCAACTTACAAAGCTCAAAATAACTCTTGAATTACATCCTGAAAACACAATACAATCTGATCTATATCAAAGGAGCACCTTCAGTTTAAAAATTTAAGTTTTTTAAGTGAGCCTTATGGTCTAAAAAATACAGTATACAGTGCACAAAATATAAAATGACTTACCAAAATTTGGCAATTTTTGTTGATTAAAATCATTAGGACCGACAGGAATGGTGAGACCACACACCAACCCATTTTGGGGGTTTTTATATTCTTTTACCAACTCATCCAAATGTGAGAATTTACGTTGTTGAACACCTTTTAGCGTCTTAAAACACAAAGCATTAATATAGCATATTGATTATTAAATTCCAACTAAAATTCAAGTTAGTTTCAAACTAGAAAATATTTTATGTTATAATACAAATCCAGTATAGGAAAAAACAATTTCAAATTATATACGTGAAAGCTTTTCAAGTTCTACCAATGACAAACGTCCATGTTTGCCGGAACACCAGCAATAGGTAGTTTAACTCTTAACTAGCACTGATAAACATAAATTTGATAGTGAAATATTGGCAGCACATTATCCATTGATTTCAAAAGCTATTTCTTAAACATTTTAGCTTAACAAAAGCGATTAGTATGGTTGAAATACCTAAGACTACCAAAAGATATATATCCACATAACACTATAAGTATCACAGCGGCAATAGCTCAGAGGTAGAGTGTCAGGCTAGTGATCCAAAGGTAGCTGACCTCTGTTTCCATTCTCAAACTGTCAATGTATTGTTGTGTCCTTGTGAAAGACACTTTAGACTTATTTCCCACTGGGGGCCAAGCAATCTATCCATTGTGGTGACCAAGACTGACGAAAGACTTGTAAACAGAACCTAAAAAGTGCTTTGCGTTGGTGTGGTTAGACAGATGCAAAGTGCCTGGTTCATACAAACACACAATAAGGACCAATGACTTTTGTTTATAATGTAAATAACAGAAGTTCCAGCTTTGACTATAAAAAAGTTTTTTAATGTGATTGAAAAAGTGATATCTATTTTCAGAGATCTATAAATAAAATCTTTATGAGTTTAACAAATTTTTTACAAGAACTCATAACTGCAGATCAGAACTTTCAAAAATACCTGAACAGCAAGTAACCCCATTTCAGTAGGTAATATTCTATAAGTGTGAATACTCTTGCTATATCTGAAAAAGACAAAAAAATTGGTGATTTTGCAATAATAATTCGCAACTAACTTACTAAGTAGAATTAGTAAGCCTTTTGATTTTCGAGTCAAGCTGTCGCCTGCCATCTCTCTATCACACATGGAGGAGGCTTCACAATTCACACTGTCTCTTTCAATGTTGAATGCAAAGCAGGGGATCTCTAAATACCAATTTTTATAATCTCTGGTTTGACCCAACCAAAAATTGATCTCAGTTGACTGATTCAGAAGAAGAAAAGTAAATGTTGCAATTACTCAATACTCATCCATTAAGCGATAATCTATATAATAAAAAAAACTAATTTGGGAAACAAAGATAAGACGAAACAAATCATTTCTCCAGTTTTGTTTCTGTTTTTAAAAGATAAAGCCATCAATTCTGAAATTAAACTATGAGTATGACAATTATTTTAATAAAAAAACTGCCTTCTGGAACAATTCTGAAAAATGATCTTGCCAGATTGCTCTTCCATACCATTGTTACTGATTCGCACCAATATGTTAACTAATTAGTGGAAGTAACAGCAAATCCAAATTATCACATAAAAATGCACAGGCCAAGCCCTAGACATGGCTGCAAACCAGAACTTGAATTCGAAAAAATACTTTTTCTAAACTCAAACTTGATAAAAACTGTTTGAGTTCATCAAAATGGAATACAGAGATTTGAGAATTGTTAAACAAAAATATGTTTTGTTGATCACGCCATGTAAATTAAGCTTGTTGTTCACTTGTTTATACCATGGCAACCTAGAAAACCCACACAAAACAAAAAGAGAAGTTGAAAAGTAAACTAAGTATTTTTTTCAACCTAAACTCGTGATATGTTTGTCAAACTTGAGCACAAAAAAATTAGAGAACTTTAACTCGTACGTATTTGAATAGTCTGAACTCAAGGTCAAACTTGATCAAGATTGCAACCCTGGCCTTAGATTAAACTGCTAAGAGCTGGTGCAGGCTAAAAATAGCCCAAGAGTTTGACCACATAAGTTGTTAGCCATGTAACCTCAAACTGTAAAACTTAAATCTGATAATGAAGAAAAACTTAAACTAGCAATTACCAAAAACATTATTATAAAACAGAGTATCTACTATATACTTACAGAACACTCAGTGCAAAAGCTCCCTTCACACTTTCACTTGACCGAATTACAAAGCTTCCATCAATTCCACTAGCATGCAATAAGTCCTCAGCTCTTTGTCGGCTCACTTTGCCCAAATACCATTTTTCATTTGACATACTGGTAGGCTAGTCCTTTAATCCTTCTTAGTAAGTAAATGACTAGCCTTTGGAAAACACAACATGAATTACTAAGTAAATTGTAGCCTACTCTGTATCTACAGTGCTGTTCATAATTCAGGAGCCACCCTGCAAAATTGCCCTTTTTGTAAGTTCCAAGTCGAATTTATGATATGTGCTTTAATTGTATATGGGCAAGTTATATATTTTTGTAAAGGGTTTGCTACGAGAATTTTACTGAAAAAAAATTTTTTTTTGAAATAATTATTTGGGGCCAAAATGCACCCCTTAAGCATGACGTCACTTTGATGGGCCATTTTTATATTGGTAACATGGTTGCAATGATCGAATTAGCAAAATGAAATCGAAAAATTATGTTTGTAATTATTGTGTATTCTGATGACCTGAGGTCACATCTTGGGTCACATCATGATCACACCACGATTTGCTCCCTATGACGTCATAATGGGAGCAATTTCAGGACTTTCTGGATGTTCAACCTTTTTATTCAGTTTCAGTCATCATGGGCTTCAAACCGATTAGTGCAGAACAGAGAGGAGTGATTATTTATCTTTACAATGAAGGAAAATCGCAGAGATTTATTACAAAAAAGACTGGTACATCTCGTAAAGGAGTGCAAGGAGTGTTAAAGAGGTGGATCGAGACAGGAGATGCGAAATGTCAGCCTCGATCTGGAAGGAAGCGGAAATCAACAAAGAGGTCTGATAGAACTTTGGTCAGGATTTCTTTAGGAAACAGGAGACTGAATTCAAAAGAGTTGGCCAGAGAGTTAAAGGAAAGTAGTGGCGTTGAATTGTCTGCTCCAACAGTGAGGAGAAGGTTGCTGGAGAATGGTCTTCGAGGATGTAAAGCTCGAAAAAAACCACTCTTGACGGAAAAACAAAGAAAACGCCGATTAGATTGGGCACGCTCTCATGTTAAGTGGCCAATAGAGAAGTGGAGGAAAGTTCTTTTCAGTGATGAGTCGACTTTTACTGTAAACAACCATGCTGGAAATAATTTTGTGAGAAGAAAACCAGAGGAAGAGTACTGGCCTTATTGTATTTCACCGACCATCAAGCATCCCCAGTCAATTATGGTATGGGGTTGCATGGCTGCAAATGGTATTGGTAGGCTTAAAGTGGTGTCTGGGATGATGAACGGGACAAAGTATATTGATGTGCTGGAAAATAAAATGTTACCCAGTGCACGTTCTTTGTTTTCCGACGATGATTGGATTTTTCAAGACGATAATGCTCCATGCCACCGTGCTAAAAAAGTCCAACAGTGGTACAGGACCCATAAAATTGAACGAATGGATTGGCCAGCCCAATCTCCTGATTTAAACCCAATTGAAAATTTGTGGTACCGAGTTAGTTGCATAATTGGGAAGAATAAACCAAAGACGAAAAGAGAGCTTATCGAACAGGTCATTGCTGCTTGGTTTCGAGTGATTTCACCCGAAGAACTCAACAAACTTGTTGAATCACTTCCTCGACGATGCAAAATGGTGATCGAAAACCATGGATGGCCAACAAAATACTAAATCAGTCCTTGCCAAATCAAACGGCTCTTTTCAGAGCCACTATTCTGTAAAAAGAGTGTTAATAATTTTGACAATTTTGTAATCTTTCCTAATTTTATTACAGGTACGATATCAACTTGACATTTTAGCAAAAAAATGTCATGCTGCTTTTAGGCTTTAAATAAAACCAAGAAAATATCATAAATTATGACGTCATAATGAGTGACGCGCGATGAAATCATGAAGTAAATATGACATGACCTAAACTTGTTACAATACCCAATAAACTATCCTTATTCCTTTAATTGCTTTTGACACCAATACTGTAATGCATATTTGCTGTTAGTAAGGAAATGAGTTTTTTGGCATGACGTCACGTAATGGGGGGCAGTTTGGCTTTAAAATTATTTTCAAAAAAAAAAAAAAATTATGCCGAAACATTACCAGCAACAAACCCTTCACAAAAATATATAACATGTAGATATATAATTATAGCAAATAGTATAAATTAAACCTGGAACCCAAAAAACGAGTGTTTTTGCAAGGTGGCTCCTGAATTATGAACAGCACTGTATATATAAGGGTTGAAATTAACTTTTTAACAGCTAGCACGTCAGATTGGTGAAATTAAATGTTTCTTGCCCATGAACATCTCAACTTGCCAGAAACAAATACAGGCACAGAAAGAAAATTTTGAGTCATCAAATATTGAAAAAGCAAATGAAGTGTATTAAATATTTTGTAACAAAAGCGCTGAATTAGTATAATTCTCAAATCTTATTTTGAGAAAATCAAGGTTGTGGGCGATTGTTATGTTAATGCAGGAATATACTTAACAGGGATGACCGACTAGCATTGTTAATTGTTCTCGTTATGCATGAGTAATGTTCAAATTTTCGGTCAAATTTCTGATCAAATTGCATTATTTCTCATGGAGCGAGGTAGGGGTAGGTTGGATAATTTTTGCTGTATTTTTGCTGGTGGATAGCCTAGGACTCTAACAAACTTGAAAATGGTTTGTTGTTGATATTATGTATCTGAAAATGTGTAAAGCAGAATATTAGAGTGAGAATGACAGCATTGGCGAATAGGCTAACCTATCATCTTGCCATAGCCTAGCATGGGTTATGAATGGGGGCAGCTGAGAACATTGAAATACTGTCAAAAAGTGGCAAGGGTTGTAATATTTTAGCTCTTCCTACTCTGCTCGCTCGCAAAGAAAGTGAAGTGGAGGTATAATTCGGTGCCACTCGAGCCTAAAACTTGGTTAATACGGTAGATAAATGAGATAGTATGACAGAGGCAGTTAGCAAGAAGTTATTGCAGTATCTTGATACTTGAAACCTTAAAGTTGGCTGTACACTTAATTGCAGTGAACGCTTCTGTTTGAAGGCGAAGCTCGCTGCAATGCAGTGTTTACAGCTACTTTGAAATATCATCAACCAGGTAATGGATACAACAGAATCAAGACAAAATAGTTTGAACAGAACAAGCTAGTTTTAGAATAATCATGCTCCTACCAGCCTACGGTTTGCGTTCAATTAATTGCTCTTGACTGCAAGCAGATTTAATAAAATCACGTTTGCATGCAAGTTACTAACAATGTACTCGATTGCAATGTTCCCTAGACCGCTCCAATTGCAAGGCCGTACCCAAAGGAGAGGGCTAAGCAGGAAAACTTGAGCCCTGTCGGGAAAAGTTTCACATGATAGTGGTGCTGTCTAGTGACACGCCATGTTAGCTACAAATAATGTCTCCGACAATCTTAGAACCAAAGTATATCCTACTTTAACCAACGACTAGCTTTTTTGATCTCTACCTTATGTTTGATAATAGACCCCAAATTTTTGCCGAGGATGGTTTTATTTTATTTTTTGTCTTCTTAAGTATGTATGAAATATGTTGAGCCCTGTTTGAATTTTTCTGAATTTAGTGTGAACAATTAACACATCTTGCTACGAATTTACAGTCCTATATGGTTCTATCATACGGCCTGCCCAATCCATGACGAAACCTGCAATCATTTCGTAAGTTTGATTTCAGAGGATATAAAAAATAATTGAAATGGCTTGTGAAATTCAATAAGTGTTGTCTAGCCATTGTAGTGTTGAACCAGGTTGAACAGCAAATCTATCACATTTAATCTTGCTGTGCTAGTAGACATTTTATCTGACACCGATGTAGCTGCATTATCCGTAGGCCTACAGAACATATTAACAGTAACAAAATGCAGTAATGGCATTTAGAAATCGTAATATGTTACCATTTAAGAATTTAAATTTCTCTCTGTGGCTGGGTTACAGTAATTAGCAAAATTAAGCAACTAGTTAAACAATTACAGTATAGATGCGTATAGGTATAAAGCCAGTAGATTCACTTCTTGAATGCTTTCTCTTCATAAACTTAGCCGGTCAGCTATCATGACCCAAGTAAAACATAAGCTAGGAGGTCCAAACAATATTCAAAAATCAGAACACACTTTTATTAAATAATACACAACATTATTTTATGTTTGTATTGAAATAAAAAAATTAAAAGCAACAAATCAAAATAGCTGCAATTTTTTAATTTTAAAAATATTAGGAAGTAGGTATAATTGTTCAGACGAAAAAGAAAATCGGGTTGTTTGAGGCATTTGATAAATGCTTTGATAGCATGCTGGCTAATCATGATTTTTGCTTCATATTTTTCTGATATTGGCATATGCTCTTCTCTTTGCAAAAGTTCTGATGCTGATCTTTATCTTTAAACATATCACTTTAAATCTTCAAGCTTGTAACTTATCTATAGCTGGCAGCTCTGTAGCGTTGCACAGTCAAGCTAAACAATTACTAAAAAACTTACAATAGTTCTGCAAAAGAAAAACAGAACAAATTTGTCAATTGATTGAAGATAATTTTCCTGCAAGATACAGTATTATGGACTTACCTAGCCTAACGAATATTGCAATCGAGTGCATTGTTAGTAACTTGCATGCAAACGTGATTTTATTAAATCTGCTTGCAGTCAAGAGAAATTAATTGAATGCAAACCGTAGGTGCATGATTATTCTGAAACTAGCTTGTTCTGAACTATTTTGTCTTGATTCTGTTGTAATTGTATATATCCATTACCTGGTTGATGATATTTCAAAGTAGCTGTAAACACTGCATTGCAGCGAGCTGCGCCTTCAAACAGAAGCGTTCACTGCAATTAAGTGTACAGCCAACTTCAAGGTTCCAAGTATCAAGATACTGCAATAACTTCTTGCTAACTGCCTCTGTCATACTATCTCATTTATCTACCGTATTAACCAAGTTTTAGGCTCGAGTGGCACCGAATTATACCTCCACTTCACTTTCTTTGCGAGCGAGCAGAGTAGGAAGAGCTAAAATATTACAACCCTTGCCACTTTTTGACAGTATTTCAATGTTCTCAGCTGCCCCCATTCATAACCCATGCTAGGCTATGGCAAGATGATAGGTTAGCCTTATTCGCCAATGCTGTCATTCTCACTCTAATATTCCGCTTTATGCATTTTCAGATATATAATATCAACAACAAACCATTTTCAAGTTTGTTAGAGTCCTAGGCTATCCACCAGCAAAAATACAGCAAAAATACAGCAAAAATTATCCAACCTACCCCTACCTCGCTCCATGAGAAATAATGCAATTTGATCAGAAATTTGACCGAAAATTTGAACATTACTCATGTGTGACAAGAACAATTAACAATGCTAGTCGGTCATCCCTGTTAAGTATATCCGTGGTTAATAATACAAAACAGGTACAGTAACTATTTTCAATCCAGCAATATACAAAAATTTAACTTTTTGATTATAATCATTTCAATTGTTACATTAACAATAAAACATTCAGTGCTGTCTACTTGCAACAATCTAATTTTCAACTGCTGTAAACATCAGAAAGTACACCAGCTTGAAAGCTGAATTTCTTTGCAAGAGATAGAGGAGCTTACTAAAATAGAGAAAATCACAAAATTTTTGATGTTGCCTTTTAGTAGTTTGTAGCAAAGAATAGGACTTATGATATTTTTATTTGAAGGAGCAGTTAATACGGCAAGTGTGAGAAAAATTTTTGCTGGCAAAAACTTAACATTTTACACCAAAAAAGTTGCAGAATGCATCAGACTATCTGGTGTCAAACAAATCTGTGTGTGGTTGAGAAGTGTCAATTACGATAAACGATGTGCGTCAAGATGGACAGAGTCAATGCCAATCTAGTCTTATGCGACTTGTCCAAGTTTAGATAGACCCATTGATTTTGCCTTTAGTCCTCATTAAACAATTTAATGCAATTTTTTGCAAGAACCAAAAAAGGCAATTCTACCATTTCTTTCTTAAGCTCAAAGATATGGCGTCAGATACCCAGTGATATAAAAAACTTTTGTAATAAATCGTTTAAATACCAATATAGAAGACAATTGCTTAATTGCTATGCTTACTAATTGTTGATGAAAAAACTGATTCAGCTTGATAACAGATGGTCTTCTGTTTCACTTTTCCATTCTATTTTATGTTTTTGCTTTCTACTTTTTCCAGTACATTGTTTGTTTTTTTTCTGTCAATTATTTTGTAAGCTATGTTTGCTTTTTGTTTTCCTCATTGTTTAATATTGGCTGAAATACCATATTTTTAATCGAAAAATCTCCAAATTTACCAATATAATTGGCATTACTAGTATTTTTATTAAATCATTAAACTGACTCTAACAACCGTCAGACCATATGGTCTTTTTGTTGTCTCCCAACTTTTTGTCTTAATCTCTGAAGCATTTAAATTTAGTGCAAACAAAAATAATCTGAATCTAAATCTATATATAATACACGATTTTACCATTTTACGACATAATAAATGCGCCAGTATTTTAACATTTATCCTTATCTCAAATCTGTATGCTAGTACTAGACTGCCAAAAGCACAATAGCCAAAAGTAAGAACATTAACTATTAATTATGGTGATTGCATTAAAACAAAGCAATAATAAATAAATAGAAGAATGCATCAGGGTACCGAATAAAACTGCATGCGATTAAGCACTATAAGCAGTGTTAACTGTTAATTGCGATTAATAATGCGTAACTAAGTGTTAATTACAGTGATTGCATTTTAAAACAAAGCAAGCAAAAGCTTTCTTGACAGTATTTGCATTTTATTTTATCATAACAAAAGGGGTAATTTGCAATTCTAAATAATCTTGTTTGATATTGATATAGTTTACTTTATGCTAGATATGCTGCATCAGGTATTTGGCTAACTTAAAGTAAAGCTGGAAAATAACTTTAGACTTGGCTAAAGTGATTTTAGTTTGCCTCAAGGCGAGCAAGCACTACCATCAATCAGGGCAACTTTGAATACTTTGGAACCATTTTGACTGGTCACTTTCGCTAGGTTTCAGCAGCGAACCTGCATATAAGCTAAACGTACCGTAACACTTAAGGCCTCAGCAAAAGGGCCTGCCATAACTAAAAAAATCTTTTGCTCGGATAAACCACATATTCTATCTCAAAAAGTGTTCAAGTCATTCCGCTATTTGGGGCGACTTTGAAGGTTAGGATAATTTGGCCATTTGGGGCAACTTTGAAACCCCAACCCTGAACTAACATGCACATAACTTCACTTTACGTTTACATTATAAGGCCTAAACATTTAAAGCTGCCACAGTCTGGGATGACTTTGAATGCTTTTATGAAAGGGCTTGCAAAAATATTCTTAACCACTTTGAGATGGGAAACCTACACATATGTCAAATTCCATTTTGCATTTGAAGATGAGGAACTTATATGCACGTCAGGGTGTTGCAGCGCACCATAAATTTCAAAATTTTATCGAGGCAACTTCCACTTAGCTCAAGTTGGAGGCTTTGCACAAAACCCTTTGGGTCAAGTTTCGTAAAAATTTGTCAAAGTTTAGGGGTCGCACAGTGACATCAAAATTTTGACAATTTCAAAAAAAATGTTTTTTTTATTTTGAATGTTTTTGGACTTTAAGTCGAACCTGAGATCACTTCCGATCATTTTTACTGTTTTTGGAGTTGATGTTTAGTACACAGCCAAAAAGAGAACTTCTTAAATCAAAGTTATTAAAAATTGCATTATCACTGACACAAGCAGTGATAACACAAGCTATCAAAAGTTGCATTAGCACCTTGAACCAGGCAATACTTGACATCAAAATGTCACTGCGCGTCAATTCACAGCACTTTCCACTATTTTGCACTTTGTCCTACGTATTTACACTTTGCACTACCATATTTTGCCCTTTGCTCGATTGGTACCGTATTTGGACGTGCGATTAAAACGATAAAATTTGAGTGTTCTGATTCAAATTGCAACAAAACATCGTAATGCTGGCCGCCAGATTAATCTGCCGCTGCGCCGCACCGATCAAAATTTCCGCCTCGGCTTATTGGGCGGTAATATGGTCAAACCCTCACTTTAAGAGCTAAAAGTTGGTCTCGGCTTATTCGACTGGTCGGCTTATTAGCCGGAAAATACGATATAGTGTATTTTTCTAATTCATTAATTGATTTCATATCTGGCTCTAACTGGAACGACCAACCCTCGCGTCATGTGTTGCTTCGTTTTTACTCGGCCATTTTCCAATCAACGACTGCGAAATTTCAGACTTTTGCTTATAACTCGAGAATGGTAAAGTCTAATTTCATGAAATTTTGACTGCAGTTTGAGATTAATGACTCGTGTGTTTGTACCAAATTTCGAGGCAATAGATCACGTCACTTTGGTTTTAGAACCCGAAAACCGCCTCGCAAGTTTGGCGTAAAAAGCGATCTCAGGCAAAAACAGTTTAAGAACGGCAAAAAATATTTCATGTGGTTGTATGTCTTAAGATACTCTTTCATCCCAACCAATCCACGTTTGGCCGCAATGAGATTCATTTCTTTTTTTTTTCCTTTTTTTTTTCTTCCTAATTTTTGTACGCTCTTCTTCTCTTAAACTGCAACACATCGAAACCTAATTTCTTGTGTAAAGTTGTTGAGCTGCAACCACAATTTTTTCTTCCAAAATTTTTTGGAGCAACTCCAGCGGAAACCCCCCCAAATGCGGCCCCAAAAAATCAATTTTTTGAACGGCTCAAGCTAGAGTTCTACTTTTTTTGATATCAGTAGATATTTAACAGACAAATATTTTGACATAGGTTGGGGGTGCCATCCCTCGGGGACCCCCCAAAATGGACTCCCCAAAAATCAATTTTTTTGAACGGCCCAGGCTAGGGTGCCAGTTTGTCTTGATATCAGGAGGTATTTAACAGACAAATATTTTGACATAGTTTGGGGGTGCCATCCCTCGGGTACCCCCCTAAATGGACCCCCAAAAATCAATTTTTTCTACGACTCAAGCTAGGGTACCAGTGTTTCATGATATGAGCAGATATTTAACAGACAAATATTTTGATATAGTTTGGGGGTGCCATCCCTCGGGGACCCCCTAAATGGACCCCCAAAAATCAATTTTTTGAATGGCCAAGGCTAGGGTGCCAGTGTTTTATGATATCAGTAGATATTTAACTGACAAATATTTTGACTCTACTGTTGAGGAGGTTCCATAATCAGATATTTTTGAATAATTGCTGATTTTACAGTAGACAAAGTACTTTTGAGCGTCACAGCATTAGCTACGCGTCGGTCGTTCACTGGGTTTGCTGGCAAACTCCCACCTAGTTTTAAACTGAAAAGCGCTCATTATTGTTATTTACCCAACGTCAGTCTTCTTTTTTTATTCAAGACAACGGTGTTAACAAAAAGCATTTTAGTGATCAGCTGTCATAGTTTCCGTTTCTTTTCTTTGACAGCCAAAGTTTTTCCCTGATTCCGGATCCTGATTTTTCAATCAGACTTTATGCTATGCAAAAATGTTTTTGCTGCTTCATTCTTCAATCATGTTAAGGCATTGGTTTGATGACCAAGATTTCATTGTTGTGTTCAATTTTTTTTCAATATTTGAGAAATCTTGAAAATAGTGAAAAGATCTTTTTGTATGCTTTGTCGATCTCGAAAAAGTATAATATGATTGCCTTTCTAACTTTGAGAATAATATGGAGGGTTCTGCAGGAGAATGGTGTTGATGGTCAGTTGCTATATGCATAGGTGGGCACAAGTCCGTTAATCGTTAATCCGTTAATAACGAAGCTAACTTTTTCTTGAACTTGTTAATCGTTAAAAAGTTTTTTCATGTTAACGGATTAAATTAACTTCCGTTAAGTGCTGTTAACGGACTAAATTAACTTCCGTTAAGTTCTGTTAACTTCTGTTGAGGTTTTTTATCGTTAATATTGTGCACCATTCATTCATCGTACCGGTACAAACCAATTTTTTACACTGGTAACACTTGTTGCGTAATAGCACGAGTTTTATAGAAGAGAGCGAAGAAAGGAGCTCTTTTTTGTGGCAAATAGTAAGCTGTAGCCTCATAGGTCTATTAATCATCGCTGTTCACAATTTCCAAACATTTTCCGATCGCAGCTTCGTTAGTGCATTTGAACTTATTTTTATCTTGAAATTAGATTAGACTGTAAAATGTAACTTTCAAAACACAGAAAGACCACCACAGCAATAAATATTTCCTTGCAATCAGCTCAACAGCGTCAATACGTGTTCTAGAAGCGAATGAATAAAACGAAATGTAAATTATACGCAAAATGTTAACGAATTAACGGACTTTATTAACTTCCGTTAATTAAATCTGAAAATAACGAATTAACGTTAACGGAGGTGTGAAGTTTGTTAACGGACTAGTGGTTAACGAAGCTAACGTTTTGCATTAACTTGCCCACCTATGACGATAACAATATCTAGGAAAAATGTTTTTACTAATAATAAAACATATTTTCATAAAATATATTTTTACAAAAAGTAGGCTAATTAACAAAAATTGACAATTTTTGCGTAAATTATTTAGAATTTGGTGTCAACTACACCAACATAAGAAGCTTGAATTTCTGTACAGTACGATTATTAAAAATGGGCTTAATTTTTCTTTGTTTCAACGCATGCTTTGCTGTCTTTTTTTGTAAGATCTATAAATAATGTTGTCTTTGTTACAATGCAAAAATGCTTCGCCGGTTCTACTTCGCTCCGTCGCGCAAAATGTCAATCTTCTTTAGCAAATTATTTGCTCTTGTTTTGTCTCAAACTGCGGTATTTGCATTGTGTTGTAAAATTTCAATTGCGGAAGTTAGGTTGCGCTTTAACTTGGTACGAAAATGCCGTTTCGCAATTGCAGAATCGCGCTGCGCTTCAACTGAATCAAAAAGTTCATTGCGGAAGTTTCGTTGCGCTTCAGAAATTAAAAAATTAAATTGCGTATTTTGTGCTGAGCTTTTACTGGTTGAAAAGATCGTTGCGCTTTGTTGCTTTGCGCTTTTAATATAAAGTTGTTTTTGCTCACCTCTGCCAGTACTTAAATTGTAAAATTTTGCATGGGGGGACGTTTTTGCAGCGTTGACCAAACACATTTGGCCTGCGAAGGTACTTCAATGAAAATAATATAATTCATTCGCCAAACTTGAATGAAGACCACAAATAAAAGGTCTTGGCCGAAAATTGAAGTTTTTTTTTTCCCCGAAATCAGGAGAAGACCAAAGAAAAAGGTCTTCACCGCTATTTGGAACTATATTCGGCCGGAAATTGGGATTTATTCGTGCTAACTGGCTCTTTTTCATCTGATCATCCAGCGCTCAAATCTTGATGAGGAGAAGCTCACTCTTGGTGGGGAAACGCTTACTCTCGATGGGGGGACGCATTTCCCCGCGTCCCCTCTACAATTTAAGTACTGCTTATAACGCTGATTTCCATATGTGGGCAAGTTAATGCAAAACGTTAGCTTCGTTAACCGCTAGTCCGTTAACAAACTTCACACCTCCGTTAACGTTAAACCGTTATTTTCAGATTTAATTAACGGAAGTTAATAAAGTCCGTTAATTCGTTAACATTTTGCGTGTAATTTACATTTCGTTTTTTCCACTCGCTTCTAGAACACGTATTGACGCTGTTAAGCTGATTGTAAGGAAATATTTATTGCTATGGTGGTCTTTTTGTGTTTTGAAAGTTACATTTTACAGTCTAATCTAATTTCAAGATAAAAACAAGTTCAAATGCAAAACAAAGCTACAAGATATTAACGATAAAAACCTTAACGGAAGTTAATAGAACTTAACGGAAGTTAATTTAGTCCGTTAACACCACTTAACGGAAGTTAATTTAGTCCGTTAACATGAAAAAACATTTTAACGGATTAACGAGTTAATGAAAAAGTTAGCTTCGTTAATAACGGATTAACGATTAACGGACTTGTGCCCACCTATGCTGATTTCCCATTCTCGTCGGAGTCAAGCAGTCTAATCTGGCGCGCAACCAGGATTTTCGTAAGGGGAGGGCTTGAATCAAAAGTTAAAATTTTTTATTCCAAAATTGACTCACTTTATTGTACGTGGTGAGCAAGCTGGTACAACTAAGCGAACCACACACGGGTGTCTGGGGTAGAAGCCGTCTTGAGGACTTTCGTAGCCCCCAGCCGCTGGTCAAGTTTTATGATTTTTTGGAAAAAATATCCATTTGAACGCCATTTGAATCACAGATAGCTTGTTTTTGGAACCATTTGAAGAACTAAAATTGCAAATAGATAGTTATTGGCAAGAATTAAATAATTGTCCAGCCCCATTTAGTCCCTAACTTATAGGTGAAGTCCAAAACACATTCAAACGGCTGGTATTTTTGGTAAAATTTTCTAAGGGCCTTGGCTAAGGGGGGCTCATGCCCCCTTAGCCTCCCCCTGGTTTCCCCACTGAGTCTAATTACCGTGGGGGCTCAGCATGACAAAATGTCTTGCACAGCTATAGTAAATATCAAAAAAGATTTTATCGCGGCTCAGAGACCTTTTTTCGGGGGCGAACTGAAGTGAAGGCAGAAAATTTCTTCGCAGCTTGGAAAACCGAAAAGTCGACGCCCAAGACATGCCTCGTTTGCCTCCCGCTAATTCCACTTCTGCTGCTGAGAGGGGGGTTCATCATAGACATCAAGTCATTCAAATGTTAGTGGGTTAGTCATTCACCAGCTAATGTAATGCTGGAGTGCAATCCATTTTTAGGCATTATCGATCAGAGGTTGAGTGGGAAGCGTCTCCAACTAAAACAGCAGTCTACGGTTCGGTTCCCGGTCAGGTTAAACCAAACCCCAGAAAAATCGGTATTCGCAACTTCTCTGGTTGAAGTTCAGCATTAAAAAAGGACAGTATGAAGCTCCAATGTGAGTGGTATAGAAAGGTGGCAGCTATTTGATTCAAAGACCGGAAAGTCTCCTTTGGCTGTCTTATGGTAAAGAAACTTGATGATTATAGATGTAATTACAATTACATTTAAGAATCAGTAAATTAAAGCATTTCTGTACAATTTGGAGGTTGTTTTTTTAGAATAACATATTCCAATGAAAACGCAAAAAATTCATCTCGATCTTCCTTGGCTAGCAGGAAAAACTCATCGTAAAGAAGCAGTTTTTAAAAGATAAGACATAACAATGAACGCCAGAAAAATCAAAATTTATCTTACATCTCTAAACACAAACATTTTTTGTTTGTAAGTTAATAATGAGAGCAGAGCCGTTTTCACCATTCATAACTTGAATAACACTTTTGTTACAATCAACAAAAACATAATTAAAAAAAAAATTTTTTGTGCGATTTCGCACTTCTGTAAGACTGTCATTTGTTCGGTATTGGCTACATAGTCCAACTTTGTTAATGTACAATCTCAGTAGTTGTGCGCCAAAAGATTGTACGAAAAGTAGCGAGAAATAAATCATTTTTGCTGAACTTAAGCAGGAAAATTATGAATACCAAATTTTACAGGCTTGGGGTTGATCCAACGGGGAATCAAACCAGAGTCCACCGCGTCAGTAACAAACTCTTTATCCACAGTCTTAGCTGATACTTAAAAACTCTGAAAAATTATACGAGCGGGATGCTGTGAAGTTCCCTTTAAGATGATTCGATTTCAAAAAGATGTGAAAAGCAATCGCAAAGCTTCAAAAAGTGTACTCCATTGAGCAAAATACTACTGCAATTACTTGAGTTCTGAGCTTTGCTTTGAATCTCCAAAAACTTAATTCTAAACTCTCTAAAAGCCTTGATTGTGTTAGTTGCGCAACCAGGAGGGCTAAATTAGCTTCAGCCCCCTTAGCCATCAAGTCACTTAGTAATTTTGACCCAAATCTCAGACGGCGTTTAAACAGGTTTTAGACTTGACCTGTAAATACGGGGGGAGGGGAGCTTAAAGGAGCTGGGCAATTTAATTCTTCTACTGCCTTTCAAATATCAACCATTTAGTTTTAAATGGCTTCAAAAAGGTATAAAATATGATCCGCATGGAACCGAAATGGCTCCCTTTTTTTTTAATCACAAAAATCGGCTTCGCCCTTAAACCCCATCTGTGATACGCGTAAAAAACACCAATTTGCTCAGCACGCTACCCAAATAAGACATTTTTCAAGTTAAAAAAAATTCATTTGAATTCAAGCTCTCACCCCTCTTTAATGAAATCCTGGTTGCACGCCTGGATTGAATGAACTGTATTAAACAAATTTTAGTGAAAATGCACGAAACTTGCAAAAAGTTGGCGGCTCTGCAACCAAATTTTCACATGCAGCATATAGACGCAAAGCCGAACTACTGGCTATGATAGAGCTATTACCTCTATAAATTCTTTTTACTTAATTGTTGATGTTCATTAGCATATTTATAAGAGACTTCATCACAGACTGAGGCATAATGATAAATATACAGTTTTGAATAAATCATACATGCTTAGCCAAGCCCAGAAGGCATGAGCGAAAATTCTTCCTCCGCGAACTTGCAGCAACTGAACCTCTTTGTTTTGTTATGCCACATATTGAAGATTAAAAAAATTCAACTTTCACAAATCATTATTGTAAGTAGTAAAAAATAATGCAATTACAATGTCTTGATTCATCAATTTGCCTTGGCTAGGAGACAGCAAAAAAACCTCTTTCTATCTCGGAGTCAAGTTGCCATCTGCCCACCTGTTTATCGCACGCGGAGGAAACATACCTGTACCGTCCCTTTTTATTGTTAAACGCCAAGCAGGCAAGCAGTGAATGGAACCAGAGTCTAACGTTTCAGTTGCAGATGTAAGTCTAGTTCCATTGCCGTTGAAATCGAATTTCTATTCAGCAATTGAAAGTTTTCAGCTAAGCCTAGCCACGCACTAACTGAATTCAGTTATAGGAACTAGTGCTAAAATTAGGGTATTAGGGTAGCCATAAAGCTTACAGAAAAGTTTACCACGGTTATAAAATTGCAAAGATGTGTGTCATGTGCGTCCGAAAACAGCTCCTAAACATAGTGCGGAAGCGTGTTTCACACAATACCGGCCCCAAACTCTTTAATATTAGCAATTTTGCCAATTAAGAAGCAACATTTCTCCAAGCAAACGTCTTCCCGTATTTCGTACGATAAGTGATAAACGACTTCCTCACAAGCGTTAATTGCACCGGTAAAACCAATCAAAACCAGTTTGTGTCGCACAAAAATTGTCAAATTTAGGACCTGTGCTGAACAAACTGATGCAACTCAAGCGTGTCGGAGAAGAGGGCTTGGGGTTGGAGCCCCCAGCCGCGAAACGATTTTTGTGATTTTGCAGTAAAAACAGCGATTTTAAGTTTTAACGCCATTTTATTGACATATCGCAACGTTTTTGAAGCCATATGAATTACTTAGTGGATAAAATTTAAATTTTATTTGAAAAAAATAAAGTGCGTAGCCCTTTCAGTTCTCTTCCCCCCTCCCCCCCTTTGCTTCGGTCAAGTCCAAAACACGTTTAAACGCTCGTAATTTGAGGTTAAATTTTTTAAGTGACTAGGCTAAGGGCGGCTGAAATCCACTTAGCCCCTTCTTCCCTAGTTGCGCCTCTGACTTCGACCGAAAAATTTTGATTGCTGACGCTAAAAAACAAAAACAGTTTGTCTTTAAAAAAGGTGCTTTCACGTTTTGTTTCTGGTCATAAGCGCTAACGAAGTACCGGTAACGATTCTGTAGGCTTACATCTCTCTTCCGCGACAAATCCGTAAAGGCATATTAATAAGCCGGATTATTGCGTCACATTTATGTGCAGCAATTGGTTGCTGGCAATTTTGCAAAGAATTGAGAAAACGTCAAATGAGAATTATGTTTCAACATTATTATTTCTTTTTCTTTTACTGTTTGTGGTCTTGTCTTCGTGGGATATTCTAAAAACAGATTTTTTTTGGTAAACCGAAATGGGAGGCACAAGCAGCCTTTAAAGGGTGACGCTCCTCCCCGTAGCGACGGCACAGAGCAATTTAGTTGTTTTAAATGGATTCAAAAACGTGTAAAATGTGATCCACGGGGCGTTAAAACGGCAATTTTTTTTTGAAAAATCAAAAATCGTCCGGCGGCGACCCGCTTTTGCAATACGTTTGAGTAGCACCAATTTGTTCAGCACGCCAAATAGATCACAGTTTTCGAACGAAAAAAATTTAAGCTTTGGTTTTAGCACCGAAAAATCTTAAGTTTTGCCCTAGTTGGGATAGGCCTGGGAGTCTGTTACGTTTACCGGCATTACATTTTACGTGAATTATACTTTATCCGTTTTCTGTCACCATTGTGTGTAATCGGTGGTTGTGAAATAATAATCTCACGCTTGGCTTTAACTTCAAATTGTTTGCATTGATCATAAATGCTGTGGTAGTGTATGTATCATTCGCAGCTTTTACTGGTACTAATATGATTTGGATCAGAGCTATGGTCCAGACAGCAATAAATATTGCTGCAAACTGGGCTACGAAACAATAGCTACAGTTTAGCAGCAAGACAATCAAAGATTGTGCTGTTCACTCACAAACGTAATCTAGATTTGGGTACCTTGTCAATAAATGGTTCAAAGCAGGGGCGTATTTAGGGGGGCATTGGGCCATGCCCCCCTCTTTGGGTCGCCAGGATAGTATAATTAACATAAAATAGTTTGCATAATTGCGGCATGGCCCCTCCCTTTGTAACTTGGGCAGAGAGTTTGAGCACAAAAACGGTGGGCGAAGATCTTTTTTTTGGTCTTGACTTAATTTTGGGCCAAAAGCTGGACTAAATTTGAGTAAAAACCTTTTTTTTGTTTTGTTTTGGGTCTCCACCTAATTTTGGGCAGGAAAACGGAATTGGTTTTGGGCTGGAAAATTTTCATTCTGGTCTTGATTATTCTCAAGTTTTCTGGCCCCTCCCTTTCGAAAATCCTGAGTACGCTACTGGTTCAAAGCTTCAACTTTCCAAGGAAGCAAAGCTGTTAGGTGTTACTCTGGACAGCAAACTAATTTGGAAACGACATATTATCTGAATTACCCGCAAAGCAACTATCAAACAAGCAGCCAGAACAGAGGTTTTTTGTAGGGCAAGCAAAATTTTGGGGGAGCAATGGCTTCGCAAATGATTTCCGTAAGGAAAAAATAAGGTTTCATGGACTGAAGTGGTATTTTTATCCCCGAATTTAGGTGAAGACCAAAAAAAAAAAAATGTCTTCATGGACTGAAGAGCTGTTCTAGAGGAGTGAAATTATGGTTCAACTCTCAATTGGCTGACGTACGACCTTTTTTTCCAAATCATCGGGGGGGGGGGGGGTCAAAAATATTTTTGGTGATGCAAAGTAACGTATTCAGCACAAAATTCATGAAGTTTTGTCAAAAATGACGTTCAACGGAAACTGTTTGGAGGCGCTATGTAAAATTTGGAGGAAGGCAGTTGCCCCCTGCTCCCTAGACTGCATTAATGCAATGTAGACAAATTGTGGGAAAAACGTGAGCAATAAAGACATTTATGATGAAATGGATATGCACAGCTATAATACGTCCAATCATGTCGTATGCATGTGTGTCCTGGGATGGCAGTCTCAACGAAAAGTATCCAGTGAGAAAACTCACGAAGGTGCAGAGACTTGCTTGCCAAATGATTTCATTAACTTTTCTTAACACCCCTACTGGTGCTCTGGAAATATTGCTTAACATAACTCCCATTGATGAATTCTTGCTGGCTAAGGCAGTGCGAGGGTTATACAGAATCACTCTTAGTAGGCTTTGGCATGCCAACTCTGTTGGTTCCTTTGAGAAAACAAAAAGTCATGTTGATGTTCGCAATGAGTCTAGAAGATCTTTATCTCATCTGCAAATGCCAGCTGACTGAATACAGAAAATAAAGGCATTCCGAGAGAAGTTTCGAATGTCAAATTACGGATGAAAAAATGCTATCAGATCTGAAAGCGTTCTAAATCAGAACACTATCAGGGTTTACACCAGTGGTTCCCAAACTGTGTTACGCGTACCACTAATAGTACACGAGAACCTTTCGGGTGGTAAGCAAGTTACTTCAGCTTACTTATAAATTTGCGAAGGCATTCAACTTTTAAAACTTTCATATTCTTACTTCCAACAGCTTCTTCTTACGTGGAGCAAACCCTCCGAAATGTACCTCATTTTCTGGTGGAGACCCTTTTTTTTTGTTTGTTTCTTCCGGTCACCGCCATTGAATCGGATGTAAAATGCCTAACTTTCAAGCAAAAATCCTTTTTTTTTTTTTTGGTCATTGCCATTAAATCGACTGTAAAATGCCTAATTTTCAGGCGAAGACCTTTTAAGGTCCGCTGGAATGGTGGTGGCCCACTGGAGCCTTGCTGGGTCTGGCCCGAAGGACGAAAAGGTAGCCGACCCATATGGTACACGAACACTGTACAAAAGCTCAAAGTAGGGCACGTGTAAAAGAAGTTTGGGAATCACTGGTTTACACTGATGCCTCGAAATCAGATGGAAGAATAGGTGCAGGTTTTTATACAGAATATCGATACAACTTCCCAAAACAAGCATTTTTCCACCTTGCAATACACTGCACTGTGTTTCAAGCAGAAGTCCTAGCAATTTCAGAGATAGGAAAAGAACTGTTTTTAGAAAAAATGCACAATCAACGTATTGTTGTGCTGGTTGATAGTCAAGCAGCAATAAATCACTTATAAAGTACTCTGTAACATCAATCACAGTGCTCGACTTAGGGTTGCCAACTTTGCCTTTAACCTTTCCGGGACATCTTATTGCTTAGAATTTGAAAACTGATGTAACAAAAGCTTACGAAACACGAATGACATCAAAAGCAACGGTGCATGCTGCGCGTCATAGAGTGATGATCGAGCAGCGTTATTAACCAACTCCCAGCCTCTAAATAATTTTATCATAATCAAAGAAACGTGTGAAATAGTGAATCTTTGAAGCATAAATGCAAAAAACTCTAAAACAGAAAAAATGTACTCCATTTGTTCTAACTCTAACAAAAATTAGGGGGCGATATACTGCTAAAGTTTTGTTGCACATAACGCAATGAGTTAACTTTGTTATTATCTCTACGATGCGTAGAGCCGCTAGAGCGCGACAAAAAAATTGAGCAGTGTACCGCTCAAGAAGTTGCAAGAACTCTTAACAAAAAATCAGTCCTGGCTTTTAAATTTGTTTTTTTTTGTGATTTTGCCGCTTGAAGAAGATCTTTGTCTTTGTTGATGAAGTCATAAAATTCATTGCTTGACATATGAAAGTTAATTTTCATCATCAGTTCAGCTTTGACGAGGTTCAAGTTTAGTTTGTTTCTACTGTTGGTCTAAAGCGCTTTCATAATATTGAACACTCTTTCACAATTTGCGTTTGACACTGGAATTGATAGAACAAATCAAGGGCGTACGAAGGGGGGGGTTGGGGGTTCAAACCCCCCCCCCCCATTGGTCTGTCGACTAAAATGCACCGTAAAAAAATTTCACGTTTTTAGCACTTCTGAGCCTGTTTTTTGCATTGAAACGGACTCCAACATGATTTAAACCAACTTTTGAAGCATTTAGAGTTTCTTAGGGGGGGTTAATTTGTCAAAGATATGGCTGATAAATCAATTACAACTTTAGAAAATTGCCAAAATTTGCAAATTTAACCGCTAAAAATGCTTAACATTGGCTTCATCAAAAATATGGAGATGGGGTTTCAGTATTAGTTGATTATTAATCCACTCAAATCTTGTTCCATTCGCCCCCCCTCCATTCCCCTTTCTCCGACTGTCTCACTCTATAAACTGCAGAATATAAATGCTTGCGGGTTTTTTCAAATTATGATTTTATGATTTACCGGCTTGTAAATTAAAGGACTGAAATGTTACCATTACCCACCGCGCACATAGCTC
Organism: Trididemnum nubilum; assembly: GCA_963965965.1. NCBI lineage: Eukaryota > Metazoa > Chordata > Ascidiacea > Aplousobranchia > Didemnidae > Trididemnum > Trididemnum nubilum. The sequence goes on from OZ014471.1 coordinate 9,553,353, forward strand.
ACTTATGCGCAAAGGCGTACACAGAAAGGTGGGGTTTAAGCCATCCTCCCTATTGATCCGACGTATATCATTCGAAATATTGCCTTATTGCGCAAAACAAACAAGCTCCTTCGTTACTCTCACACTAATACGAAATATTTAATTACAGTAAGTAATTTTTTTGTTATTTAGTGCTACATTGTAAGCGACTAAGTGTAATGCTGAAACTCTGGAATGTCGTGTTACGAGTCAGAGTAACTTTCAGTAGCGTAGGCGGGAGGGGGGTTTATACACCCCCCATTGGCCTGTCAACCAAAATGCAGAATAAGAAAAATACATTTTTAGCACTTCTGAGACGGGTTTTCGCACTGGAATGGAGTAAAAGTGATTTAAAACAACTTTTGAAACACAAATTTAGAGGGGCGCTAATTTGTCAAACCCACAGATCAATGAAAACTTTGAAAAATAACCAAAAACAAGCAATCAAATTTGATCGCTAGTGTAAAAATGCTAAACATAAGTTTCATCAAAAAACATATTATAAACTTAGGAATAAAAGGGGGGGCTACTTAGTATTAGTTAATTACCAATCACTTGTCTCAATTTTTTTCCGTTAGACCCCCCCATTTATTTTTCTCTATAAAATAGAGACGAAATAGATTACTCTGTGTGAGTTTTCTTGAACTATACGATTTTATGACTTACCAGCATGTAAACAAGAGAGCTAAAATTTTACCATTAGCCACCTTCCTCACAGCCCATTTATGCAAACAGTTTAATCAGATTTGCTCTACCAATTTCTATGCCACGTTTTAAAAGCATTATTTTTTATCAATATAGCCCTGAAATTAAGTTATTTTTGAAAAAAAAACGCAAAATTTTCAAGCGCTGGGGGCTCCACCCCCATAACAGCCCCTTCAATTACGAATTTCTGGCTACGTGCCTGCCACGCTTTGCACTGTCAATAGTCATATAGGTTTCCGTACCTTTTGTTTTGAACAATTTTTTCTTCATCGTTCAGTTGCAAACCTTATGATGTTAACTACAGATGTTTGCTTAATGCTTGATTGTTTTTTGTTTAAAAAGTTTTATTTGCATTACGCACTGCGTATCTTTGACTCCATCTTGTTACATTACGCTAAGTTATTTATTCGCCAAAGTATAGATCGCGAACAAATTTTTGATGTCACTTGTGAAAACCCTCCCCATTGAAAAATCCTGCGTACGCCACTGGAACAAATGATATAAGACGTAACAGTTGTGTATCGTCTGGCTGCTGAGTGGCAAAGAACTTCACCCATCTGCTGGAAACGTCACCAGTTAAGCGTGAAAGTTCACTGCGAACCTTTCTCAGCGCACACAGTTCTTCGTACAATTTATCGCAGTCGATACTTATGCCCAAGCGTTCAACAAGTGACAACAAGCTTGACCAAGCAATGTCATAATCAAGAGCAAGTGGAGCTCTGTCCTTGAAAAACGAATGCTCATAATCATACCATTTACGTAAGTATGACAAACTGCGATGAAAAAACTGGTCAACTTCTCGGGTGAATTTTTGTTTGTCAAAGGAATTGACTTCGACAGACTGAAGAAGTTCTGTAGCATTACTTCCAAAAAACTTGATTGCACATTGCTGCAGTAACTTTTCCTCAACATTCACCATTATTCAATGCAGTTCTGTGGCAGTAGTGGCATTTGATTCGAGCCGTTTAATGGCTTTTTCAAAAATACTTTAGTACATTACGTACAAAATTTAAAATACAATGCCGCAAAATGCTAAGGCTTTCTTCACAAGAAAACCCTCTTCATATAATGTCAGCGACATTCTCTTCTTCTTGCGATATAAAACATGATTTCAGCACTAGCCAACACAATAGCAGTCTATCGATAGCAGGTAGTAGACTCGGCCACCTTGCAGGTACATGTATTAATAACTCTTTATATTCTGTATCAACGAAATCACAAAAGTCTCTGAGAGCTTCAGATTTCTTCGCCGATGATGAAAACGAATTATAAGTATTAGTAACGAATGATTCCACATCCAAGGAAAAAGCCTATAAAGCACATTTCACACAATTGTTGAGAACATGGCAATTGCAATTCTCCTGTACAATATGCGAATGAATTAATTGTAGTTTCTGGAAAACTGAAGAATGTTTACCGTAATTAACTGAGGCATTATCGGCACTGTATGACGAAACTGATGATAGACTAAAGTTTTTTTTTTCGATAACACTCAAATTTTGGAAATGCGATGAGCAATCGCTTCCGAAGATTCATTACTATCATTGTAAAAGTCTAATACTGCATCAACAGCACCACAGGTTTTGGAAAAATATCGAACAACCATAGGGTACAATTTTTTGTCGCCTTTATTTGAAGCATCAGTTCCGATGATGAAAAAGAACACATTTTCAAGTCTTTAATGCACATTTCTTGCGCTTTGGGCCCCAAAACACTTTCTACATAGCTGCCTGCCTTAGTGCGGCCACATGATAACTTGTAAGCTACTGCAGAGTCAGGATACAGTCTTTTGAGTAGTTTATTGCCACAGTCTTGACTGGCATAGCTATGATGATGAATAACGCCATGTAAGTTGAAACCAGTTCGGCCAAAATCACAAGCTGTTCTTCTTTACTGTTTGTCTTAAAAAAACGCAGTCAATGTCGTGGTTTCTATCTGCAAAATAATATTCCTTTTGTGTTTTTGTGATTTAGCATGACAAGAAACTGCGAATTTTCCGTTATATTTAACAGAAAAGGACTGTCGGCAGAGAGTGCAGTTTGCAGTAAAGTCATCAACTTTAGATAGCCATGACATGCCTTCTTCTTTTAATCGTTCTGAATGGATAACACAATATCGTTTGGCAAGTTTGACTTTCTTTTTCGGCCTAGTTTGTACCAATGTATCCTTAATATTACTTTCTGCGCTAGGATCACTGAGTTCAACTAACTCGGTTTGTGAAGATGACATGGGATTACAAATTTTATAAAAAATAATGAAGAACTTTCATAATACCTATAAAGGAAATAAAAACATAAATCTTTGGTATCGTTTACTGCTACAGTGAGTGAAGATGATTTCCATTGGAAAATTTTTATTTAAATTTCCTGCCAAAAGATTATGTTAAAATTCGTAGCCTAATCTTTACAGAAATATAATATTCAATGAATTATCGCTAAGACTAATACAAAGAGTTGTCAGCAAAGCGTCCTTATTAGAAGGCCATGTAAGCCTGAAAACTGACTAAACAATGAAAACCTGCTCATAAAAAAGCCTAACACTAACAGTGCATAATAGGCCTATTAACTAACTTTATACAAACTAATCAATCTAGTCATATCTTTACCTTTACTTTTAAACTGCTTTTTTTACTTGCCTTTTACGCTTACAGCTACAAAACCGTTTTAAAATGTACGTGCGTTTTTTTCAATCGATAAACAAAGTCGAATGATCGTCTTAAGTTAAGGGGATCGGTGAGTTATCCTCCATTTTACGATTGTTTAGCTTATTTGAAAATTATATCACCAAGACGTGACAGCTGACGAAACGTCTTGTCCACAACATTACTTTCAACTCATTTTTATTTGATTGACGCATAAAGAATGATGTAAACTGCTTTTATTTACAAAAAATATTTGCGTGAATTACATCCGTTTCCAGTATTGAACGAAGCCGACATGCTTACATGGCCTTATATGTTAGAACGCCTAGGTTGTCAGTAAATTCCGGGACAGACGTGGCCCGGTGCGGGACACGGGACGCCAGACGTCAATATCGGGACTGTCCCGGGCAGTCCGGGACGGTTGGCAACCCTAGCTCGACTACATCAAAAACCTAAATCAATTATGTAAGCAATAAAAACCACGTCAGTATTGCCTGGATTTATGAACATCTAGGGATATATGGTAACGAGGTGGCAGACTATGTAGCTAAATCAGGATCTCAATCAAAAATTTAAGCCTTGAACCTTTTATTACAGTCTCGTATGCCACTTGTGTCAGCACGGTAAAGGACTGCTCCACAAATAGATTGAAATCTAAGTGGAATAAATGAAAAGGCTTCTTGAAGATGAAAGAGTGTGTGGATTGGACGTCTTCACGACTAACAATACGTCTCCTTAACCTTAAAAAGCCTTAATTAAATACAGTAGTGCAAGTTTTAACTGGGCACTGCAATCTACGGTGACACAAGAAAACTAAAGGTTGTGCTGAGTCTTCTCTGTGTCCAAAATGTAGCCAAGAGGATTAAACACAAAATCATCACGAGGCAATTGCAAGCTTTTACCAAGACATTCGTGTTAAACATTTTGGAATCACAAAAACCACTGTTTACAATGCGGTAACGCAAGCCCGGCGCCAGGATAGCGTGACTGGGGGGGCAGAAATAAATTTTGGGGGGCACGAAAAGTTTATTTTGTGTGAATTCGAGAAGGGCACGAGAAATTTATCCCACTCTGGATCAAATAAACAAGGTGAGGAGCAAAAACTCAAAGGGATTTTCCGTACGAAATCGGAAATTCAAGCGGCTTTTCCGGCCGAAAACAGGTGATCTCCAAAAAAAAAAAAAAAAAAAAAAAAGGTCTTCATCCCAAAAATGTCACGAAATCTGGTGTCAGTCCACAAAAAACACTAATTTGGACCTCGATTTGCGCTCCAGAAGCCCGAGCCTGTTAATTTCTTCGGGGCACAATCCTCGCTTGGGGGGCACAATTTTCGTTTGGGGGGCACAAGCAGTCAGTTGGGGGGGCACGGCCCGGGTATGCCCCCCCGTGGTGCCGGGTCTGCGGTAACGAAATGTAACATTAACAAACTGGCTTCGTACTTATAGGAATCTGGAAGGCTTTTTGAGTTCGACCAGTAACCAAACAAAACAACAGTAACACAGCAGCTACAGTTGCAATGGGCCCAAATGTGGCCTACGCAAGTGTACGTGGACTTTACTTAACGGTAGCAGATTCACTTGCAACGCTGCCCATTAATAATAATATGATTCGTACCTTCATCGCTTCTGAAGATGTTGATCTTCAAGACCAACAAAACGTCAAATTCACCTAAAAATAGCTAGTTGATGTCTGTTGCTTTACCGGAAGAACGTAGATCCTTTCTAACTTCTAATCTTCCCTAAGCAAATTCTAGGTGGAAACTTGGAAATAACAGCAAATCCCAAGAGAGTTGTGATTAGTACTATGCATTGCGTCTCCGTTGCTTTATCATGACAGCAAGATAAATAGGTAGAAAGCAGGATAAAAAACACTGCAGAAGAAGAAGATTTGGGATCAGCTGGGCAAAAGCCTTGCCACAGGGTCCGCCAATATTAATGAATGTATTGACATGAGCGACAGAATTATAAGTTGGCCCGGGCTTTTTAGGTCAGGTTCGGGCTTAAGATTGACAAAATATTGAGTTTAATATGCGTAAATATAATTGCCTTGCGTTTTCACCTTTTTAGATACTCTAAAACAGTGGTGCCAAAACCCGGGGGGATATATCTCCCCAATAATTTGGCTGTATCCCCCCAATAGTTTGAGAATGGTTCACTTCTGCATCCCCCCCAATAATTTGAAAGGGTGTACAGCTGAACGTAAATTTGGGGAAAAAACGAAAGTGTTCTTCTCTTGCTGAAGACCTTTTTTTGGTCTTCACCTAAAATTGGGGAGAAAAAGTGTTCTGTTCTTGGAGAAGACCTTTTTTTTGGGGGTTTTCACCTGAATTAGGGAAGAAAAAGTGTTCGGTTTGCGTTTTTGTTTTGGTCTTCACTAAATTTCCACACCTGAACAAAATCGTGGTCGAGGTTCATCCCCCCCAATGTTGAAAATAGGGCAAAATTGGGGTAAAATTGCAAATTATCCCCCCCCCAATGCTCAGCAAAGATCGGCACCACTGCTCTAAAACAGTGGCTACCAAACTGTGGTGGTAAGCGAAAGTCTTTCAGGTGGTAGCGAGCTACTTCAGCTTACTTGAAAATTTGCGAAGACATTCAACTTTTAAAACTTTCATACTTTTTACTTCGATTAACTTTTTCTTACTTCAAACAACCCCGCCGAAATGTACCTCATTGTTTGGAGGAGACGGCGAAGACCTTTTTTTTGGTCCGCTGGAATGGCAGTGGCCGGCTGGAATTTAGCTGAGTGTGGATGTAGCTCACAGCAGAGATGGAACCAGTCAGAGTTTTCTCGATCCAACGGGTAAATTTCAAAATCTAGCCCGGTTGACCGGCCGATCGACCGGTTTTTTATTGGTCCGATCAACCGTTTTTTTTACCGAAGGTTTTAGTTTCCTGTTCAATACATCTAATAAAAAATTAAGGGGAGGGGGCATGGGTGAGGTGTTAAAATTTGTGACTTCGAACGGGGGTCTCAAAAAAAAAAACGCAAAAAAAGTTTTGCGTTTTTGCGAAAATAGCTAAATTTTAAGACCTTTTTTGGTTAAATTTCAATTTGAAAGACCTGTTTTGAGCAACGCAAAACGTGCACAAAAAGAACTGGAGGGAACAAGCTACATTATTAGACGTTCTTTCTAATGACAGATTATAGTTTGCAATTCGCCGAGCAGCAAACATTAAACTGTTATGACATTGGCTAAAAAATATTCGAAATATAGTATGCCCCAGCAGTTTGTAGAAATGCTGCTACTTTAGAACAAGCCATGCCTAGTTAGATATAAAAAAATAAGAGCTATGTTTTTCTTGCCCAGTGTAGATTGTGATAAATTTAAGTTGAAAAAAGCTTTTCAAAGCGGCAAGATTACAGCATGTACTAAAAAATCTAAAATCTGAGCCACTTCTACTCTCAAACTGATTAAATTGATGCTAAATCGTCAGATAGCGTAAGCCTCTTCCACATGCAAGCTTTATTATAATCTGATTATGCGATTTTAACGTATATTTTGCACTTTTTTGCTTTGTGCCGTTGCCCAAATGAGGGGGGAGCATGGCACATTGCCCCCACCTAAATATACCCCTGGATGTCCATGTCTTAATGGTCACAGCATATTAGTCACAGCTTGAAACCATTCAACAAGTGTTTTCAAAAGGTTACTGTTTTTTTATAAAAAGTTTTATTTATTAGGAAATATGTATGAATATTTCGGTTGGTGCTTAGCCGTCTTTTAGTTGCAAGTTAGGAGATTTTGACCAACGTTTCAACCGGCTTGACCGGCCGGTCGAAGAATCTCGACCAGACTGGTAACCGGACCGGCCGGTCGGCTTACAGGCTCGGGGCTACTGGAGTGCAAATCGAGGCCCAAATTGGTGTTTTTTGTGGACTGACATCGAATTTCATGACGTTTTTGGGATGAAAACCTTTTTTTTTGTTTGGAGATCACCTGTTTTCGGCAGAAAAAAAACGCTTGAATTTCCGATTTCCGATTTCGGCCGGAAAATCCCTTTCAATCTTTGGTCTTCATCTTGTTCATTTGATCCACACTGGAATAAATTTCTCGTGCCCCCGTGCCCCTCTCGAATTTACATAAATAAACTTCTCGTGCCCCGAAATTTGGTAATAAACATAAATAAACTTCTATTGCCTCGAAATTTGGTACATATATAGAAATCATTAATTTCGAACTGCTGTCAAAATTTCATGCATCTAGATCAAACCGTTTTTGAGTTATATGCACAAGTCAGAAACTTCGCACTCGTTAGTTGAAAAATGGCCGAGTAAAAACAAAAAAACACGCGACAAGAGCGTCGGTCGTTTCAATTACCACAGCATTACAACATTGAAAGAATATAATCTTATGAAACTCAACAACCTGTTTCCCCCATACGTGGGATAAGCAGGATTAAATCTTTTTTTGAATGGAAATAGATTCTACAGAAATATAAAGTTTCAAAAATTTTGTTGAAATAACTGATATACAGATACATTGAAAATACCAGCCAGGCGAGCGCTACCACTATACAGCGTAAGCGCATGATCGTAAGTCAAATGGGATATAGTTGGTTAAAATTTCTCAAGAAAGCTTCGCACCAGGTCAAGAGGTTTTGCGTAAAAGAGTTGTGAAAAAAGTTTATTGTCGAGAAAAACTTTTCGCAAATTCTATTTACAAGTACCGTTTTTAATAGGTTAAAGCGATAAAAGTGTGAGATTTTAGATATTTTGAAATGTTTAAACTAATGTGAAAATTCTTGGTGTTACATATCAAGGTGTTTCCAAAATTACAAAAGCGTTACCGGATGTTTGACGCCATTTAAAGTTTGGATCGGTCCAAATTTGGAGAGTATAATAGTTTAAAAAAATCCTCATAACGTTTTTCAAACAGTTTAGGTTAAAAGCCTGACGTTTCAGTGTTTTTACATTAGAGCAGATGAGTTCACGACAACTGTATGCGAACATACTGAACGCGAACTAACCCAAATGCTATTTTTGGCGATCAGTTGGTTCACGGTCTGTTTGTTCGCGGACAGTTGACTTGGTTCGAGAGACGATGTAGTCACTTCTATAGATTAGCAGAGGTGGAGTCCTCGAGGACGTCCTTGGCCTCGAGGACAGATTTTGAAGTCCTTGGCCTTGGCCTCGAAGGTCAAGTCCTTGGCCTCGAAGCCTCAAGTCCTCAAAAATTGTTAAAATTTTGTGTATCGCTTGAAAAATTTTTTGGAAAACGTTTTTTCGTGGAGATCGCTTGAAAAATTTTTGTGAAGACCTTTCTTTTTTTTGGGGGGAGAGCACTTGCGCTCGTGTCCTTGGTCCTTGGCCTTGGCCTCGAGCATTCCTGTCCTTGGCCTCGAGAGTGTTTGTCCACGGAAAGGCTGTCCTTGGCCTTGGCCTCGGATTTTTTTGTGTCCTTGGCCCTGGCCTTGGCCTCGAGCCTTGTGTCCTCGATTCCACCTCTGTAGATTTGTGAAAAAATATAAATAAATGCGTCGTTCTACTGCACAAGCTTTGAATTACAAAAACAAGTTACGGTAAGCTTTGGTTGTCTTTTAGAAGGTTTCGCAAGCATTTTTTATCTTTTGTTTATGTTGCTAGTCTTATTAGACAGAATGCTTGACATCATTCAATCAATATCAATTGCTGATTGATAGCCAAAATTATCGTTTCCAAGCAAGCGTTTTTCCGTTTTCGTTGGAAGAATGAGAAGCAACTTTCTCGCAAGTTTGATTAATCGTACTAACAAAACCATCTGACCCATAAACAGGACAACAGAACAAAAACAAACTGTTATAAACAATGTAAGCACATTGCACGTAAGTAACTTGTTTTCATTTCTCTAGCTCCAAATCATTAGATATTTTCAAGGATTTCCTAGTTTTGATTAATTCCTCGTTAAGATGATGTCTACATCCGTAACAGGGAGTATAAATTTCATAAAGATACACATCCAAGTTAGTTATTTTGAACAAAAAATAACAAAGAAAAATGAAGCTGCCACTAGTCTTCGTGTTTGGTTTGATTGCGATTGTTATAGGTAAGTTACTTGTTCGTAATATTCTTGGACAACTAATAGTAATGCATCTGCTTTGGCAATTAAAATAGTGTCTTATCAGCTATTTATTTATGTACCGGTAGATATGATTACAGACTATCGATAAACATGTGGTGCAACTGCTGGAGGAAGGATGTAGATTGTAGCTTTGTAGGTTGGGAAGTTCATCCTCGAATCTCATGTGATTTTAAATCGAATCTGAAATTTTGCATCGTAAATTTTAAATCATAGTTTTGAATCGTTAGTTACAGATTTACTCAACCATAAAAATAATCACAATAAAAATTATAAAAATACGAAAACCGTACAATATTGCAAGAAAGCATTCAAAAACAACAGTGCAGGTAGGCCTACTATGCTGGTTGAAAAAAATATTTTCAGTTTATTGTACTACAACTCTTCTTTCGTGTATGAAAGGTTAATGGCTTTCATATGATCCCGAAAACAAAAATCGGAGCGAAATAATCATCATTTCAAATTGTCAAAATCAAAAAATGATTCTGAATCATTTGCGGTCCGATTCGATATTCTGAAATCAACATCCCTAGGTGTTGGATTTTAAACTTGTTTTAACGCAATATGTTCAATGCTATAGATGAGTCGTCGAAGACCAAAAAGCAGTTACGGGTATCAATGTTTAGAAGAGCTATTTACTGTAAGCAAGCTCAGGCAATAAAGTTTTGTAGGGAGGAGATGAACTGTTTATCGCAGGAAAACTATTTATAATATATGTCGTTTATCCACCGAATTATTGTGGGCACAAACATGTAAATCAAGAACTACAGTTTATTTTTCGTGGTAAGAAATTTTACCAGTTAAACATGTAAGTTATGATCTAATTTGAAATGTAAATGTTCTATATGGACCATCTGGCTTTTATGGCTTTGAGGTTGGGCGTTGATTTACGTTTAATGTTCAGTTTACTTACTCTGTTCTTTATTCTACTGAGCAGCAAGTACAAAAATCATGGCAGGATGCGGAAAGTAAAATACATTTCTAAAATGATCTTGCACAAAAGATTCTTTTGACACAAATAGATCATTAGGCCATGAGCTAAAAATCAAATTAATTAAAAGCGATCTTTACTGTTTGAAAGCTCTTGATATTGTTTAAGCGCTTGAGATAACTTTAATCTTTGAAGCGTAATTGTTGTATGTTGAAACAGCTGACAACAAGGTGGAAAGAGTGGAAAACGATGTTGGGTCAGACATGGCCACGAGTCTTGTAAAAGATACCGTTCTTCTCCTGAAAGACCTTAATGTAGAAGACCTGGATAAAATGATTCCCCAAGACAATCAAGTCAAAGGCAAAAATGTCATGTGGTGGGGTCGCTCCAGCAATCGACGATCGACGAGTATCAGCAATAGCCGGCGCATGCACAACCAACCAATCTCAGTCGCCTGCGGCTGAAGAGGAACAATGGGTTAAAATCTTGAATTGTACTTCTGCTATAGCCAAGTTTTATAATAAACTGTAGTTTTAATGTTAATTGGCATTTTTAAATATCTGTAGCGGGGTTACCAGAACGGCAAATTCTAACGGAGTCTTGGTAACAAAAAATACTTTAAAGATAATCACTGATCAAGTTGTCTTGCACAAAAATTTAACTTAAAGCCATCTTATTTCAAGACCACTGCATTTTGATGGTTGAAGATCAGTTCAAAGACGACTTTTTCAGTGTGATTATTTAAAACTGTTCACCTGCAGACTTTTCGAAAATACTCTCTGGTGACTCCCTAAAATTTTGTGGTTGAAAAAACTTTTGGTAAATTGAAAAAATTAGTTTTTCTATGAAATTCATGCAACTTAATTTTTTAAAATAAATGATTATCAAGCGAACTTTTTGAGTGTCGACATATTTTAAGGAATAGTAGACTGCCTAGTCATCTGAAAATGTTTAAAGCTACAAGAATGAGACAAATTTTCAGAAATTCTAGCGGCGGGATATTTGCCTAAAACTTTCTATCAGTCGTTTTAGAAAATTTTTTGGTAGCAGCGGTAGCAATATGAACCGAAGAAAGATTTTAATGATTTATGACGTCATCAAAATATTGTTCTTGCAAAGTGTCACTTCGTCTAGATTTGCATCCGATACAAATGCGATCTTGTACGTAAGAATCAAAAATTCCTTATTCAATGATGCAAATTTGTTTAATTGAAAGCGTTTGTTTGACATCTTACATTGATTCGAATAAAACTATAAATTGATTGTAATTTTCTTTTCTCAAATGCAGATATCCCTGCGAATATATAGACAACGATGATTTTTGTTCGTTTAATTTTTATTCTTTAATTTGAAACAACAACTATATCGATACGTAACACTAATTTTTCTAAGAATAAAATAACTCGATTAATTGGTACAATGTATTGGAAACTTTGATATGGATATTGAAAGCACCGTAGCCAGCAAGTAGTAAAGCACACGCTCGTCATTTTCTAACCGAGCATCAACTGAAATTTTGTAATTGTAATTAATTTTATTCGCCACGTTACTTCGGCCAGAAGACAGCGAAGGGATGTTTCGGTCTTCGAGTCAAGCTGCCGCCAGCCAACCTGTCTACTACAAACGGTGGAGGCTTCACACTGTCCCTTTAATTGCTGAACGTCAAGCAGGAAAGCTGTGAATACCAATTTTTATAGTCCTTGGTTTGACCCGACCGGGAATCGAACTAGAGTTTACCGTTTCAGTAGCAGAAGCTCTATCCACTCGACCACTGATCGGTATCAAAGCAGCAGAGCAACAAACAGTTCAATACTCACTCTAACCAAGGTAAACAAGCAGCTCTTAAACAACATTGTCTTATAATATAGAATTTAACGAAGTTAATTTTCGGTCTAATTAATTATATCGCCGTAGTTTAAAGTTTAAAAGTATTTTGATGTCATAACTGTACAACCATGCATAGTTGGATACCGATTGCCGTTTGGGTTTCCTGTTGAATCAGGTCAAGATTTTAATTATTGCCGTTCGGGTTTCCTGTTGAATCAGGCGCAATCTGGAGGTCCAGGCAAGTGGCAGCCCCCAAACTATGTTAAAGCATTTTTCTGTGATTGTAATTACATTTTATTCCCCAAGTCTTCAAGTCAAGCTGCTATCTGTCCACCTGTCTACACACACGGTAAAAGCTTTGCAGTCCCTTTTTGATGCTGAACGTCAAGCAGGAAAGACATAACTATCAATTTTTATGGTCTTTGGTTCGACCCAACTGGAAATCGAACCCAAATTTACCGTTTCAGTTGCAGCCGCTCTATCCACTTGACCACTGATCCGTAATTTTGTCTCTTATTTATTACCATCAGAAAACAATTAGCTCCCTAGCTTAAGCCGTTCAAGAAATTGATTTTTTTAGTTTTCTGGGGGGTGGCATCTCTAAACTATGTTATGTCTTTTAAATATCAACTGAGAGAAAAAAATTAGTTTTCTAAGTTATGCCGTTCAAAAAATTAAATTTTCAGGAATCCATTTGGAGGATTTTCGACGTGCATGGTGGTACCCTCCCCGAACTATGCCAAAGTAAATTTGTCTCCTAAGTATCAACTAAAAGCAACAAGAGTTAACTTTCTAGCTTAAGCTGTTCAAAAGCTTAGTTTTGGGGGTCCATGTGGTGAAGTTCACGGGGGACCCCCAAACTATGTCAAAGTATTTTTTTCCGAAACATCAACTGAGAGCAAAAAATTACTGCTCAATCTTGAGCCGTTCAATAATTGAAAGCAAAAAATTATCAGTTTATAGCTTAAGCGCTAAAGCCGTTCAAAAAATTGATTTTTGAGGTTCATTTCGGAGAGGGGTTTCCGGAAAAGGTATGAACCCCCAAACTATTCAAAATATTTTTCTCTGAAGTCATAGTCACTAAATATAATGTAATATTTAGTGACTATGCTAGAAAATTTACTGTCATCAAAAAAAAAAGCGTCCTAGCTCAAGCCGTTCAAAAAATCGATTTTTCGAACCAAATATCACAGCAAACTATACCACTAACAAAGTTGGAGCGAATGTCACAGCAGCAGACTACCACTGTTCTAAAGTACAGTCAGCTCGTGTTAATCGGACCCTCCCGCCATCAAACACAATTTGTCAAGGAACAGAATTCTTGCATTGTAATGTACTGTATTTTACTTCTATAATCGGCCAACCTCGCTATCCGACTATGACAGCGAAATTCAAGGAACAAAAGTGCAAAATGCATTAAAAATTACCTGTTAATCGAACATTACAATTAGACAGAGGTGGGCGTTGCGCAAAATAGTTCGCAAGTTGCGCAAGTTGCGCAATTGCGCAGTTTGCGTTGCGCACTATGCCTTTTTTTCAGCTCTTGCGCAATTTGCGTTGCGCTTTATGCCTGTTTTTTCAGCGCTTGCGCAATTTGCGTTGCGCTCTATGCCTTTTTTTCAGCGCTAGCGCAATTTGCGTTTGCGAATCGGTAAATCTAATATTTGTTGCGCTTCAATTGTGAATTTTATTTCCAAAATGCGCAATCACAAAATAATTGTTAAATGTTGAACTGCATGTCCCTTTCAAAAAATAAATAAATTTTGATTTTACAGATTTGAAGCATGATCACGAGATAGTTAATTGATACATGCTGATTGCTGATAGATAAGTTTTTTTTCTTGTTTTGTTTTCTTCTGCACTATCTACTTTTAAATCGCTAAACGTGCTGTATTTAAAGTTTGAGCGAATGAATATACCAAGGAGGACTAGTGTGTGGCAGAAATCAAGGGTGTCAGGTTAGGAGATCCCCCTCAATCGGGTTCTCCAAGCTTTTGAACTTTTAAACCGTTAGAGCTGGATGAATCAGATTTTTAAAGTGGGTAGATAACAAAAATAATCTAAACGTAACAAAAATTGGGGGTACCACAATGGGGGTTTGCCCCAAACGGACCCCTTAAAATTCAAAGTTTTTAATCACTCACGCTGGACACATAAAATTTTCAGATTGAGCAAATATGAAAAAAAGTTTTCCCAAACGGGGCTCTCCAAAGCTCAAACTTTTTAACCTTTTAAAATGGATACATGAAATGGTGGTCCACAAATTTTCAACTTTCCTATTTGAAGCAACCTTTGCATTCCTGCACTATCAGCTTCTTCCGGAAGGTGCTTCTCCAGTGCAGGCTTGACCGTGAGCGAATTAAGAATGCGACTATAAGTGGTGAACATTTAGAAGCACTCAATGTCATGCACTGCAATAAAGCGCTGCTTTAATAAACCTAATCGTTTAATAAATATTTTCTGAATATCGGTGGTGGTTGACTGGTTGTTCACTTTTTCAACAAATTAAGTTAATTAAGCCAGATTAAGGTCGGTTTTAGCTATTCGGAATAATTCTGAAATAGCCTACAATTCTGAAATGCCTATCTCTAGTGGTAGTACTTTTGCTTCAGATAAACTATTTGCTGTATACGGCTGAAAGACATAGAGTAATGAATTAATATTATATCAGGGATCAAAATTAACTTTTTTGACAACTTGCCCGAAAAAAGGTACTCTAAGTTTTGAGGTTAACTTGAAAAAAAAGCACTGAATTTGCAAAATACGCGTAGTTTCGAGAATCAAGTTTTTGTGTGCGATCGTTTAGATAATGTGATGCAATCAGTAACTTTTTCCAATCATGCATCAGCAAAAATCGATTTTTTGATTGTAGATATATTTCATTTAATATTTAACGATCATAATTATTAATTACCGTTGTGGTTTGTTGCAAACGTATTTTTATTAGCGAATATTTTGGAAACTACACCAGCTAGAAAGCTAAAAGATCAAAATAATCATAACAAAAAACTTGCAAAAATCTTGACGTTATGTTCATGCAGCGCAGAATAATACTTGTGTAACTTGTGGTATCTGAAACAGCTGTTAGCGTGGCAAGCGCCGGAAAACTTTTCTAGAAAAAAAAACAGAACATTTTGTGCCAAACAGTTGCTAAACGCGTCCAAGAATCAAAAAATCTGCGTGCGATTAAGACGTGTTAATTGCGATAAATAATGTGCGTACTACTAGACAATGCATTAACTGTGATAGTTACAAAGTGCTTACTAAAATAAAGCAAGAAACAGCTTTCTTTACGTACAAATTTTACTTCATTGCAACAAAACTGGGTAAATTGCGTTTTTAAATAATCTTGTTTGAAGTTGTCTAATACGCTGTGTTTTGTTAACTTGCCGTCGGGGAAGTTAAGCTGAAAACTAACTTGCCCGAAGCGATTTCAGCTTGCCTCTGGCAAGCGAATAGGCGTTAATTCTGAACCCTGTATGTAGTTTAAGCTACCTCACTTAATAACTACGAAATACTTTTTGTTTTTTGTACTGTAATTAGTAGCCGAAAGCGTGGCCCCTACAATAGGAAAAAGATTAGATGAAAGGGTCGGGAGAGCAAACGACAAAATCACCAAAGATTGCTTTCCTGCCTGCAATAGGGATGCGTGGTTGCAAAATTCAAAAGATTCAACACTGCTATTTCTAGTTTGGCCGCCGTCGAGAGATTATTTGTTGTTGGTTCTGATATTTTGCGATCGAAACGATCGTCTATGACAAAAGCAAATTTTAAAAAATTTGTTTTGCTGCGTGAAAATAAAAAGTGTTCAAAAAAGAATTTATCTCCATGAATAACGCATTATTTCTGAATGTAAGTGGAGCTTTTTTTGTTTTGGTGTTTATTTATTTTTATTGTTTATTTTTATTATTTTTTTTGTTTTAGTGTTTAATTGCTTTTGTTCAACAATAGAAATAATTCTTTCTTCGATCTTAGATATGTGCCTTTAGTTATAAAAGCTAAACGCAATGCAGTTGGTTTATTCCAGGGCAGCTTAGCTGAAAATGGTACTATGTTTATACTTTCATATTTTTATACTTAACAGCAAGGATGGCAGTACAGTTTGGTACGGTACGCCTCAATTTTTGCGAAGAGATACGGTACGCTGGTACGGTACGCTTTTTTTGTGATGGTACGGGTACGGTACGTTGGTACGGTACGCCTTTTTTATAATGGTACGGGTACGGTACGTTGGTAAGTGGTTTGAATTTAAAATCCCAGACTTTTCGCACATTGCGCCGGCTTTTTGTATGCAGAGGCAAAAGACAGCTATAAAGCCGAGGTTAAATGTGTGAATTGAGATCGCTGATTTATAGGCAAGTGATTTCAAACTCAGTCAAAGTTGCGAGTAGTTAAAAGCAAGGATGGCAGTACGGTACGGTACGTAAGTACGGTATGGTACGCCTCAATTTTTGCTAAGAAGTACGATACGGTGGTACGGTACGCCTTTTTTGTAATGGTACGGGTACGGTACGTTGGAACAGGACACTTCAAAAATTGAACTGAAGTACGGTACGGTACGGTTGAAGGTGCGAGGTACGTAGTACGCAAATTCTGAACGTATACCGTACCGTACTGCCATCTTTGCTTAACGCCATCGTCTGCAGCGCGCTTTTGAAACTTCAATTATGCAAAAATTTGTACTCAAAAACTTTTTTAAATAGCGAAATTTGTGTGCGCTTCTCAAGCAATCAATTCGTAGTTGCGCTGCACTATTTTCAATATTTGGTTGCAAAATTTGTGTTTGCGCTTTAAAACGTTTAGAATTTTCGTTACGGAATTTGCAATTGCGCTTTAAGCTTTCAAGATTTTGGTTGCGAAATTCGCATTTGCGCTTTAAGCTTAAAAATTTTGGTTGCGAAATTTGCGCTTGCGCTTTAACCCTAAAAATTTTGGTTGCGGAATTTGCGCTTGCGCTTTAAGCTTAAAAATTTTTGGTTGCGGAATTTGCGCTTGCGCTTTACAATGTTTTTTTTAAATACCCAGCTCTGCAATTAGACCGCAGTGTTTGCCTAAGACTGCATTAGCAAACAATAGAAAATAATTACAATTATTGCGTAACTTTTACAACTCTATAGATAAAACATTAGATAAAACAACTTTTGTGACGTATTTGCAGTTGCGTTGTATCATAGGCGTAGCCAGGATTTTTTATTGGGGGGGGAAGAAACCACAAATCACATGCGATTACGTCATCAGAAATTTTTGGAAATCGAACTTTTTGTGGGGCAAAGATGACGTAGAATGGAAGATCTAAAGCAGTAGCCTGTTGGCACTTAACCAGGATTTTGGTAGAGAGGGCGAAAACTAATAGTCAAATGTGCAAAGTTTCTAACTTAGGAGACGTGCTGAAAAAGGTAGTGTACCCAAACGTATCACAGACGGGGGTCTGGGGGCGGAGTCCCTAGCCGCTAGGCGATCATTGTTAGTTTTTGGAAAAAAAAGCTACTTTAATCCCATTATATCACATTTCTCACGTGCTTACAGCATAGGTGAGCACAAGTCCGTTAATCGTTATTCCGTTAATAACGAAGCTAACTTTTTCACTAATTTATTAATCCGTTAAAACGTTTTTTCATGTTAACGAACTAAATTAACTTCCGTTAAGTTCTGTTAACTTCCGATAAGTTTTTTATCGTTAATGTCTTGCACCATTCATTCATCGTACCGGTACAAACCAGTTTGCACTGGTAACACTTCTTACGTATTAGCTCGAGTTTTATAGAAGAAAGCGAAGAAAGGAGCCCTTTTTTGTGGCAAATAATAAGCTGTAGCCTCATAGGTTTATTAATTATCGCTGATCACAATTTCCAAACATTTTCCGATCACAGCTTCGTTAGTATATTTGAACTTGATTTTGTCAAGAAATTAGATCAGACTGTAAAATGTAACTTCCAAAACACAGAAAGACTACCACAGCAATAAATATTTCCTTCAAATCAGCTCTACAGCGTTAATACGTGTTCTAGAAGCGAGTGAATAAGAAAAAATGTAAATTACACTCAAAATTTTAAGGAATTAACGGACTTTATTAACTTCCGTTAATTAAAGCTGAAAATAACGGATTAACGTTAACGGAGGTGTGAAGTTTGTTAACGGACTAGTGGTTAACGAAGCTAACGTTTTGCATTAACTTGCCCACCTATGGCTATATGCCATTAAGGCATTTTATGGTGCCAACTGGAGTTTCGCGGTTGAGTAAATGGCAAGCAATCAAAACTTTCTAACTCTGGCAAAGGTGCATTTTGTTTCTTCTTCATTGTTTACATGAATTTCATTGACAAATGCAACCAAATTGATGAGTTTGCCACGATAGGAAATTGAAAAATCAGTTGCCTGCTTTGTGCTGATGATTTGATTCTGCTTCTATAGAATCTGGCCTTCAGAGCACATTAAATAGGCTTGCAGCTGCTTATGGCACTGCAGGAATAAAAATTAGCACAGTCAGAACTGATGTACTTCATGTTTCAAGAAACACTAATCAGTGCTTGTTGCAACGGAATAGAGCGACGCAGAAACAAGTATACACGTTCAAGCATCTTGGGGTTGCCTTCACGAGGACGGAAGGTAAGACCAAGAACTGGATATTTGAATTGGCAAGGCAATTGCAATACAGAGACCTTTGCACTATTCAGTTGTTGTGAGACAAGAATTGTGGAAAAAAAGCAAAGCTATCAATTTTCTAAACAGTCTTTGTCCCTTCTCACCTACTGCATCTCAGCATGGTCGTGAAAATTCAGTAATGACTGAAAGGGTGCGATTGCAAGTCCAAGCATCCAAAATGAGGTTTTTCCAAAAAAAGCAAAGGAGTTACATCATTGACAAGGTGCACATCTCTTGAGATTCGAAAATCTATAGAGCAGCTACTTCTCGAAATTGAAAGATCTCAGCTTAGATGGTTTGGCCATGCAAACACAATGCCTCAAGAAAAACTTCCGAACAAGCTTTACTTGCCAAAGCAAATGGGAAAACAGACGACCTAGAATTACTGTAGATGAATTAATATCACATTGAGGATCTTGGGTGAAATTGCTTGGGATTTCACCCAAGCAAAATGATGGGGTTGATGGAAGACCATGAAGTGTGGTAGCTTAATCTCGAGCAGCTGTCCCCGCAATCCTCACGGAAAAGAGGGCAATGAAGTGAGAGAATTTTCTTTGAAGTTCTCAATGGTTTTGGTTGCTTTTCTATCGTTTGCTTTTTTAAAATTGCATTTCAGATTTGTACAAACTTTTCATTTCATCTACCGGCTTCTTTACTTCCTCAATTATTTTTAATTTCCAAATTGTAGGAATTCCAGCTTCGTGATGGGAAAACATGTGCTTTTGATAGTATCGTCATCAGGTCTAGAAATAGTTCCTGGCGGCCAACTTGGAGAATTTACAAATCTAGTAAAAGCATACTGCCAGTAGATTTAATTATGTTCATGGTTTATAGAGGCTTGTACTAAGCAGATTGCACAAAACTCTGTATCTTACTCAGCAAAAACATAACAAGTATGGTTTTAGTAAGCTGCTGCTGTAACTATAGTTAACTTAGGACAGCAGTTTAATAGATTTCAATAACTAGGTATAAAGCATAGTCTGCGCCATTATTCTTTAAGAAAGTAACATTGTATACTACGTTTCACTCTGTTTTACACAGCCAGCCAAAATCGAAATTGTTGGTCTAACTCAAATAAAGCTTCTGTTGTAGTTTCTCAGCACAGAAACAAGATCAATTTTCACCAGTATTAATTCTGAAAGAAACAAACAAAAAAAGTAAATGTAAACAGCTTTAGAAGTTGTAGTGAAGTTTTTTTGAATATATAAGACCAAAAGTACATAATCAATTTTGCAATGACTCATTAGTAACAATGATTTCACACAGCACCATCTAGAGGCACAAAATCAAACAAACACTGAATCTTGGATAAAAAAGGTCTGTGTGCGACCCCTAAATCTCACCTTTTTTTTTCTCAAACTTTGTATTCTTGATTTTCTTTGCCAACCTCCTACTTTGAAGAAGGTAGAAAAAATTCTGAAGAGGTCGGGGCAACTGCAAGACCCTAATGTACGTCCACATGTTTTGCCTAAAGGACGACTATCAATAATAAACTCTGCAACCACTATGTTGTGTAGCAATGGTTTAGTTATTAGAAGGGGGATTTCCCTGCAGCTTTTAGCTCAAAAACAAGACAAAAGTGAAAATGAATGCAATAATATTATTAGTCTCTAAAAGCTTTGAGAGGCAGGACAATTGTTGCAACATTACAGGGTAGGGGGAATTAGTGATATCATTCATAACATTATTACTGTGACATGCGTCATCACTCAAGACAACAGCGTCACTTACCATCATGTGCTTTCTAGGCCCGGCGCCAGATCAGGGTGTTTGGGGAGCACATTGTGCAAAGTAAATAGACAGACGTTTTATCAAGAATAATGATCACAATACTGTTAGGCTACTTGAAGATGTTTACTCGACCTATCTTGCTGTTTCAATGAAGAGCATTTGTGGTGAATTATTTTTGGGCAAAAGCTTGCTGGTACTCATCTGCTCTAGTGCTGGTACAAAAGTTTACTCTTGCTCGGGGGTGCACAACCAGTGATTTAGGAGGGACACAGCCCTGAAATAACCCCATAGCACCAGGCCTGATGCATTCACTGCTAACCAAAAGTAATCAAAGACAAGTTTCAGTAAAAACAACGTGATATATAAAGAAGCGAAAGTTAGAAAAAAAATCCTGTCTAGAGTGGATAGGGGGAATTAGTGATGCCATCCGTGACATCACTGCTGTGATATGTGTCATCACCCAAGACAACATTGTCACTAAACATCATGTGCATTCACTATTAACCCTAAGTGATCAAAGATGCATAATAGTAAAAAAACGTGATACATGTATAACGTAAAAAAGTGAAAGTTAAAAAAAATCCCATCTGGAGGGCAAAACAAATGAAAAAAAATCCAGTCTTGAAGTGGTCAAGAATCGATATAATGAAGTTGGACAAACACAGATTGGATGGATATGGATTTATTTCTGGACATAACCTACAGTGTGGACATGCGCTACTTGTCTCAATTGCCAGAATGTAACTAAGTGGTTGCGTGGCCAAGTGGTTAAAGTGGTAGACTTCCAATTATAACGTCAAGGGCTCAGAGAGCCTTCATTTGTCCAACACAGATTGGCTTGTTTTCAGTGATTCTTGACCAATAGTTTAACCTGCATAATAAGCAATATTTTTGTAAATTATTTTATTGAATTGATGAGATCATTTGTCATTGTCATGTGACCTTGCGCTAGTCAAGCAAAAACAAGGCGATCAAAATTTGCTTACTGACTTAATAGGAAACTGTCTATGGTTAGGAAAAGTATTTAACAAACAATAAAGTTGTTTTAGTGCAGCCTTTATGGTTGCCCTGGTTGACGGTAATTTCGAAGCCTGATACAGCACTACAACACAATTATAGCCCACTGTACACAAAAAATAATGCCGGGACCATTATAGTGTACTTCCGTATTTTAGTATTTAATCACAAATTAGACGTTTAGGTTTTCCCTAGGTGCGCTGTGCAGTACCAGTAAATTCTGCATTTGTGCAAGTACTGTACCAGCGCTACAGCAGATAGGCCTAGGCAGTTTAAGGCCTGTATCACTTCACCTCGTGCACAAACAGTAATAATCAAAAACCATACATCTACCACTGACCAGTAGTTTACACAGTACAACTAGCCTAGTTTAAGACTAACAGTGACCACATCAATAAGCCGCCTACCCCCAATCTTTTTCCTGTTTGCGAATTGGAAGAGGCTTTGCGAATGTTCCATTCACGCAGACATTTCGAAATAAAGCCAAAAAAAACTAACCGTAAGCCCTAACCTTAGCCTTAATCCTAGCCCTAACCCAAAGCCTAACCTAAACCCTAACCCAAACCCATAAGTGTAACATATAATCAAAATAAAAATTTCCGAAAACGAGTGACGTCACTGGAATCTTTGTTTATTTCAGGGTGTCGAACCGAACCTGAACCCGAACCGTAAACCCGAATGAACCGTTTCATTTTGGTGAACCCGAACCGAACCTGAACCAGCAAAATTTTACTTCAGTGAACCTGAACCAAACCTGAACCCTCGAAATTGTGCTCAAGTGAACCCAAACCGAACCTGAACCCTTAACAAAAGTAAGAATATATTTTTCCATATCCGGATGCTGTTTAGCAGTGTATATTTGCATATATTAGCGCATATTTATATATACCATATGTGTATATTTACATGTTGTTTAGCGGTAATTTCAGACTTCAGAGTGTTTCACTTTTCAGAACATTTAGCTGCATAGTGCATACAATCAGGGCTTGCGAGAGGGGGGTTCAGGGGGTAGCCTACATCATACCCGGGCCCGGGTCTAGGGGGGCCCGGGCTTAGGGGACCCGGAAGGATTAAGGTCGTCGCGTCAAGTTTTGGACCAAATTTTTTTGTCCCTGCCCTTCATCCTTTGGACCAAATTTTGGGCAAAAAATAAGACCAAATTTGCGTGAAGACCTTTTTTGATTTCTTCTGCAACAGCTTCACTTGAGTTTGGGGGCCCGGCATCGATCTTCGCAACCCCTAGAAAAATTTCTCTCTGAGGCCCTGCATACAATTGCAATTAATTGCACAAAGCTTTGTGTAGCATTTCGTTTTAATCTGATTAATATTAATTTCTTTTTATGGTGTTTTTAACTCAATCGTTTAATTTCTATTTTTCTCGTTTTAGAATTACAGGAATGGGACTTGCCCAAACGTATTGGTTCTCTAAAGGTGCAAAGTTTAGGAAATTTTTCGGTTTCACTAAGTCAGCAATCAGCTCTACTACACTACAAATACAAAGGACAGACTCCATTGTCTTCTTTCCTTTAAAAGAAGTTCAATGATTCGTCCAAATTGATAGGTCATTACTAATGGAGATTTTCAATTCTGTAGTATGTAACGATATAACAATTTTTGACAATTTTAGATTCCTATTTTCTACTGCTGCATTCTAGTCAAAGATAGTTCAGCATCTACTACATGTCCTTTTTTAAACTTGCTGTTTTCAGGTGATTACAGTAGATAGTGCGCTGTGATAGGTACATAGGTGTGAAAGTGTCATCTACTTTTTAGTGATTGAATTTTATTTCTTCTTTGTAAAATGTTATGCTTGCGGCTTAAAGTACAGTACAAGACGACAAGCATTGAAGAAGTTTCTCCAAGTGAATTGTTTGTTCAGTTGCGGTGGGAGGATAAAGCCAAGAGTAGATTAAGAAGACAACAATACTTTTCAATTGTGATACTGTACGAGACTTACGTGCGCAATGAGGTAGTATCAGAAGCGTAGCCAGGGAGGGGGGGCTATAGCCCCCCATTGGCCTGTCAACCAAAACGCAGAATAAGAAAAATATCACGTTTTAGCTCTTTTAAGACTGTTTTTTTGCGCTGGAATTGACTAAAAAGTGATTTAAAGCATCTTTTGAAACATATAATCAGGGGGGGACTAATTGTCAAAAATTAAAGTCACAAATCAATAAAAACTTCGAAAAAATGCCCAAAAATAAACAATCAAATTTGATCGTTAATGTAAAAACGCCAAAAATAAGTTTTATCAACAAATATATTATAAACTCAGGAATAAGGGGAAGGAGGGGCAATTCAGTGTTGGTTAATTACCAATTGCTTCTCTCAAATATCTTTCCATTAGCCTCCTCCCTCAATTATTTTTCTTTATAAAATATAGACGAAATAGATTACTCCGTGTGAGTTTTATTAAATAATAGGATTTTTTGATTAACCAGCAAGTGAACAAGAGAATTGCAATTTTATCATTAGCCACTTCCCATATATCCCATTAATGCAACCAGTTGAATCATGTTGCGCTGCCAATTTTTATGCCACGTTTTAAAAGCATTAGGTTTTATTAAAATAGCTCTAAAATTAGGTTATTTTTGCAAAAAAATGCAAAACTTTTGAACGCTGGGGGCTCTGCCTCCAGACCATCGTGCCTCCGGCGGCTGGGGGCTTTGCCCCCAGACCCCCATTAGCCTCCAGCGGATGGGGGCTTAGCCCCCAGGCCCCCAAAACGCTCCCCCCCCCCATTGCGAATTCCTAGCTACACGCCTGGGTAGTATTATGTGTGAATGTTTGGGTAGATGGGATATTGGTTTTATGTTAACTTGCTGAACTGATTTTTTTTCTGGACGAAACGAGTAACGACAGTTAAATTTTAAGTCAATGAACCCGAACCGAACCTGAACCAGTAATATTTTACTTGAGTGAACCTGAAGCAAACCTGAACCTCAAAAATGGCGCTCAAGTGAACCCGAACCAAACCTGACCCGCAAAATTTTTTGAGCAGGAGCTAAACCTGAACCCGAACCGTCAATTGAAACGGTTCGACACCCTGTTAAAATGTTAATATCTTCGTAGCTTTTCGTCTGACACTTGTTAAGAAGAATCGTCAGAATGGAGAGCGCAGAAAAATGAGCGGCTATTTATACGATAAAGCCGAGCCGTGATTGGCTGGAAAGGGACCAATGAGAAAGCGTCATTAGAGTACAATCTTTAGATTGTACACTAATGACACTAATAAAGATTGTACACTAATGACGCTTTCTCATTGGTCTCTTTCCAGCCAATCACGGCTCGGCTTTTTCCTATAAATATCCGCTCATTTTTCTGCGCTCTCCATTCAGACGATTCTTCTTGACAAGTGTCAGATGAAAAGCTTCGAAGATATGAACATTTTAATCAAGGCAATTCTCAAGTTCTGTACTACCAACCAACTCTTCATTGTTATTACGTCACAATTGATCAGCAATAAGTAGTTTTATTTTAACCGTATGCGAGCAATGACCGCCTATTTCTTTAGATCTGATTTAATTTTCGGGCCTAGTTTTGGCTTTAAATATTTCGGGCTTATAGTTTCGGATTTGGGCCTGTACTTGTCGGCCCGTTCACAGGTCTGATATATGCGATACTTTGCCATGTTATTCGTGCGATTTGATTCTAATTGCTTTGCTTTATATATAAAACAAACTTCATTTTTGTTTTCTCAAGTACGAAGGAAAAAAACAACAAAATAAACATAAAAAAAACAAGAGTAAAAATTCAAGCGAAAAAAACAAACTTTTTTTGCATCTCTAAGTACACGTCAATTAAAAATTATTAACGATACAGTCTATTTCGCGCGTAATCGGAATCATTAGGGGTGCTTGACAAACGTAACACGAAGTTTAATACCCAAAATTAAAATTTTAAATCAAGAACTAAAACCTAAAAAGATAAAATATGAATGGTAGTTCCTCGTTCCGGTACAGGGACTATGGCCCGGCTCAGAAGCGTCCCAAAATCCACCCAACCGCTGAAACATGGTTCAAAAACGTTTAGTGTTTTACACTCAAAACAATTAAGAATCGACAGCGAGGTCAAAAGGGTAAAGAAGTCGTTTTTACGTCGACACTGATCGCTTGATCTGGGTTCAACCCCCGCCCTGATCACGCTGTTAGTCACGTCCTTGGATAAGACGCTTTGCAATGATTATCTCTACTTGGTGACTTTGAACAAGCAGCAAATTAGTGGACAAGAATTCGAAAAAATCCAAAGAACAATTGGTTCTTGGAAACTCTTTAACAGGTGCGGATACGTTTAAACACAAACTACTTGTTACACTGAAAAGTGAGCGTAACATCCAATAGTTAGCATCTGACGCAATCCTGTCACAAAAGGACAAATGTGTACTACAACAATAACAATCACAAAGCTGCCACGACATCGTTTAAAACAAATCGTGCACAGTGCACTTTACTGCACACCCTATAAGAAAAGTTTTAAATGCTAGCCTAAAGTTGTTTGGAATTTGAACACCTGCACACAATTTGAAAGTGCGTTGACACTGGACACGAAGCAACAAAAGTTTGACGTCATCGACAACTCGCGAAATGTTTCAACCAGTCGCAAACTTCGTGAGCGGAAGCTTAAATTCTCTTAGACAAAATTGTTTTTGAATGGTTGGCCCATTTTTAACAAGTGACGTATGCGATCACATCTTGGTATGGTATGGAATGGAATGGAAGACGATTTTTTTTATAAACCCTACTGGCAAATTTTTTCCATTCCATTTCCATTCCATGCTAAAAATCTTTCATTCCATATTCCATTGCACGCTAAAATTTTCTTCCATATTCCATACCATACTTCCATACCAAGGTTTGTTTAGACCGGAAGCACCGCGTAATTTGTATTGTACTTTTGCGACGTTTAAGCCGTGCTTTTGCAGGTAGTTGCTCGCTAAAGTAAGCAGTATGGTACGATGCATCTCATCCCAAATTTAAAGCACTATCGCAATGACCAACCATAAAAATTCAATCTGTATGAAAATATCGACCATTGGGCGTAGCCAGGATTTTTGATTGAAGGGGGGGGAGCGCAAATCACATGCATCAACGTCATCAGAAATTTTAGAAAAGACTTTTCATGGGACAAAGATACCGTAGTGGAAAATCAGAAGCCGGGCCTGTGTGTGTGGCACATAACCATGATTTTACTAAAGGAGGAGAACTTCAATCAAAAGTTATGAAGTTTTCCCAAATATCTAAATTGGAAGACGTGGTGAGCTAACTAGTGTAACTAAAACGTGTCGCAGACTGGGGTTTGGGAGCGAAGGCCCCAGCCGCTGCGCGATTTTTTGTAATCGTTTGGAAAAACAGCTACCGGTATTTTAGAAGTACTTCCACTTGGATCATATTTTGCACGTTTTTAGGCATTTAGACATTTGAAAAAACTACATTTTTAGGATTTGAAAGGCAATTGAAAAAATCAAATTGTCTTTTCCTGCCTTTACTTCTGGTCAAGCCCATCGAACGTTTCAAGTCTTGCATTTTTGGGTTAAATTTTGTTAGTGACTTGGCCCAGGTGAGGGGAAGCAAGGTACATCACCTCCTGCAAAATCTTTAGAAGTAAATAATAATTCACTAAAAGATTTGCCTTGAAGGTTTTTGTCTTAAAAGTAACCAATTTTAGGAGTACATGTACGACCAGGAGGACCAGGCCCATTCAATTCAAATTAATAATTTGCTTAATAGGCATTTCCCTTAGCAAAAGTTTTAAAAATATTTTCTCGCGTAAAAATTGTCGAGGTTCAAGGGGAGTGTTATTTGAAGTTGGTGCAATAAATAGTTGCTAATCGTGTAAGTGCTTTACGTTCATAAAAAGACTAGATAAGGGCCTGAGGTTGCAACTTTTAGGACGAAACCCTGAATTTCTCCCGGGTTAAACGTTTAAATTGGTTGGCAAGAATTTGAATTAAGGGGGCCGGCCCCCTGGTAGTCAATATTAATATTATTTTTAATTATTACTGTAATACGCGAAAATGCTAAACGAAAGTAAAACTGAAGAAAAAATAAGCTTTGTTGTCATCATCTTTATCATCGGTGACATTTCAGTTGCCGGGTTTCTTGCCCCCCCCCCTCTGGCTGGCCCAGCGCCACGGGGGCATATCGGGGTCGTGCCACCCCAAATCGCTGCTTGTGCCCCCCAAACGAGAAATGTGCCCCCCAAGCGAGGATTGTGCCCCAAAGAAATTAACAGACTCGGTGCTACTGGAGTGCAGTTCGGGGCCTGAAACCCTCCAAGTACTGGTCATCAACCCAGTATTCGTGGGCAAGAACCGTTTTTGCGCATATTTCGCGATGAAGACCTTTTTTTTTGGTCTTCATCCCAGAATTCGTAAAATTTTGCGCATGATTTGCAAAGAAAATCTTTTTTTATGGTCTTCACTCTCAAATTCAAGGGAAAATAGTTTTTGTGCCCCCCAAAAAATTGTTTATGCCCCCCCAAGTCACGCTACTCTGGCGCTGGGCCTGCCCCTTGGCTACGCCTATGATATCAACCACTTAATCAACAGACAATAGGTTTACTGGTATGCTTAGAGTTTAATGATTGCAAGTTCGTAATCACACCAATTATGAAATTCGGCATAGCCGAACTGCCAAAAACATTTTAAAAATATACCAAAAAAAGCTTAAGCGCAAAAAGCAACAACAACAAAGAATTAAGCTCAATCGAGGATAGAAAATTAAATACAAAGCTTTGTAACGATGGAAAAGTTTTGTCTCTTGGTAAATTGTTATTCTCAAAATAAAAATTAAGCCAGTCAGCATCAATGCAGCTGCAAAGTGCTGCTGTGAATATATTCTATGATCTGATGATCAATGCCTAAACTGTTTTCGCAATGCTCATGACCGAATTACCTTACTACTTTGTCGACAAATGATTAGCTGCTAAACGCTTCCACATATTTTTAGTTATCAATATCCGTATATATTTTTCTGTATAATCCATGTGCGAAATCTAATATGGAATTGGTATGGATTTGGAATTGGTATGGTATGGAACAGGCTTGGAAAAATTGTAATTGTAATTGACAAAATTGTAATTAATTACACGATTTTGCTGTAATTGTAATTGTAATTGTAATTGAAAATTTTTAAAAGTGAATAATTGTAATTGTAATTGTAATTGAAAATTTTTCTGCCTATTTTCAATTACAATTACTCTATTATTCACTAAGATGGATGATAACACAATGTGTTTGAACAATATCAATATGCTACCGGTTGCAATCACATCTGACGTCACAAAGCGAGAATCAAAGTAGGCTAGGGATAGTTCGAGTTAGTTTTAGGGATAGGGTTAATCATATGCATGACCTAAAGTCAGCACGTACTCTAATCATAACTAGCACTAACTATAAGCCAACAAATAGCCTGACATAGACGTGTCTGTAACCGGTGGAAACCATGCAATAGAATACTAGCCAAAAAGCTATGAGCTGGTTAAAGCATCTATGCTAAAGATTGCCATGATCTATGGTCAAAGTTGGTAATGTGCTTTGGCCAAGTGAAAATGTTGTTAATTGGGACTTTGCGCGCGCGCGTAGGACCTTTGTTTTTACTCGACTATTTTGATAGATGAGCAGCGAAATTTATTGATTTACTGATAACTATAGGGATCCTCCAATTATGTTGACACCTACCCCAATTAGCTGCAAAAGCTAAACAAATTAAATCTATTACTATTGGATAGGTAAATATGAATCAAAGATTAAAGGTAACAAAATTTGGTGGACCACATTGAGGAGACTATGCCAAATGGGACATGTAAGCTAATCGCATTCCAATTTTTCTGTGTATCACTTAACTAAGCATTATGGTTTCCCAATTGTCATTCTTGTCTGAGTATTTACTAAATCGATCTTTATACGCTGGAAGCTTTTTCTCTATGCCGTCATTTTCGTACCCTCATCTGTCAACACGATTGTAAATGGACAATAATTTGTAGCCACTATCTGAACAAAGGCACGTAACGAATCAAAGTTCGAGCAGATAAGAAGCATTAGTTGACCGCAAGACTGGCTTGTTAGCGGTCGACAATATTTTTGTGTTAATTTACAGGTATCCTATAGTTTTTAGTAAAATTAATCGTGGTTTTAATCATAGAAAGTAATTATGGGAATTTAACGCAAAAGTTTGAAAGCCGTTAACCACAAACCTGATCAAGTTAATAAAACCTTATGAAACTCAAAAGCAGAGTATTTCAGATCTGACTATCAGTATCAACAACCATAAACACGCTTTAACACAATTGTAAAATTCTTTAGTTCAGTGAAGTGAGATACGTTCGCGAAGTCCCCGGATTTCGCTTGCGATGTTACATTTTAGTTTCTCCTTGTTGTAACGTTAGACCAAAGCCATAAGTGAAGCATAAGCCCATCTGATAGTTACTTAGCTTGTACTGAGCGTAGTACAGCAGATGTGAACTCAAAAATAGGGTAACCTGCCGTGGTACTGGACTGGTAGCGCCTACTGTTCTTTTGCATTGTTAGTGATTTGCTATTATTGCGGTGGTTACGATTAAAAAATGAATGAAAAATTGATGTTTACCTAAAAAACTCAGCAGTAGCATATACGGTATTGTAAATAAAGATGTCAAGCAGACTTTTGTAAATTCATCAACAAAAGTTGAGGATATTTTCTGCACTTTATTTTCTCTACCGAATACTATAATTTTCTTCAATTTTCTTCTAGCATTTAGCCTATTCTATTTTTTCTTACGAGGCAAATTACGATTGATTTAGTTTTGTTACAAAGTATGATGCAAAGAGAAGATGAACAAGAAAGTGAAAACTGTGAGGTTGAGCAATCGAAACTATCAGAGCTTCATGTCAAATTTTTTGACTCAACAAAAGAGCACAATATTGCACAATGCAAGCATTGTAAAGCTAAAGTAAAATTTTCAACAAAGGCCTCCTCAAATTTGATCACTCATTTGAAAAGGTGCTGTCCGAAACATCATGCTAAATACATGGACCTTAAATTAAAAGCTACAAAAAGTCGCCAGCATTCAAAATCTGATAGCAATAGACCTAACGACCAAACCACAATGTCAGCTTTTCTAGTCAAAAAAAAAACTCAGGAAAAGTTTTCTAGAAATGACGTTCGACAGAAAACCATAACCAAAGCTTTGATCAATTCCATTGCTTGCGATCAACTTCCACTCAATATTTTGGAAAGTCCAACTTTTCGAAAGCTCTTGGAAACGACTGAATCAAGATATTCAATTCCCAGCCGTCCAACAGTCAGAAACACTATGCTGCCTAAAGTCATGAAACAAATGGAAAATGTGATAAAAGAAGAGCTGTCTACTTTGGATCACATATACATTACCCTCGATTTATGGACAAATCGAAACATGGCAAGTTTTTTGGGGATGACCGTTCACTTTGTAGATGAAAAGTGGACTTTAAAATCTTTTGTGCTAGCAGTAGATTCATTTGCAGGTAGGCATACAGCAGACAATATTGCAACTACTTATCATTCAATCGCAAGCAAATATGATATTTGGAATAGGGTGAATAAGATAGTTTCCGACAATGCCTCTTCCATGAT
Organism: Trididemnum nubilum; assembly: GCA_963965965.1. Classification (NCBI taxonomy): domain Eukaryota; kingdom Metazoa; phylum Chordata; class Ascidiacea; order Aplousobranchia; family Didemnidae; genus Trididemnum; species Trididemnum nubilum. Next base: position 9,584,513 of record OZ014471.1, read on the forward strand.
TAAAGCATTTTCCATTTCTTTGCCAAACTTTGTTTTAGAGCGTGATGAGCAGCATGGGAACCAAACCGAGCATCATGAGGTCAGAACAAATGAAGATGACATGGAATTGGAAGAAGAGTCTGATGTTGATGACGTAGACAACTTGTTAGCAGACCTACCTCAAAGAATAAGTTGCTTTGCGCATACTAAACAACTGTGTATACGTGACGGTTTACATCAACCTTCGTTTTTAAAGAGTTTCGTTGGAAAACTGCTTGCAAAAATAAGCAAAATTGTTAATTCTGTCAGAAAGTCCACCATTGCGTCGCCATTTCTGCGACAAAAAGGCTTGGTTTTAAGAGCTCAGAACGCAACAAGATGGAACTCTCAGCTGACAATGATAGAAAGCGTTTTGAAAAACCACAGCTACGTAAATGATGCTTTGGATTTAATGGTATCAACGGAAAAAATTTTGGATCACGATGTTTTGGCCTTAAATGAATTGGTTACTGTTTTAAAACCATTTCAAGAAGCGTTACTAGTAGTGGAGGGAGATAAACGAGTAACAGCATCTAGCATATGCTCAATTGTAGTTGGACTTCAAAAAAAGTTCAATGCTTTTTCAAATCAAAGTTTTAGATATTGCAATGGCCTTATTACATCTCTCCAACAATCTATTCATAAACGATTGAAGTCATTTTTGGATTGTCGAGACAACCAGATCGCTGCTCTGCTTGACCCAAGGTTCAAAACTGCATGGATCCAAGAAGATGAACTCAAACAGAGTGTGATAGCACGACTCACTACTTTAGTGTGTATTAAACGATCTGCTGTTGCAGTTCTACGAGCTGAAGACGAAGTTACGTCTGAACCCTTGGTGAAACGGCCTAGCCTGTTTGGCTTTATCGACACAAGCAAGAGTACCTCTATTTCTGATCCTCACTTCAAGCAAGTTGAGGTCACTGAATACTTGCAAGAACAGATTATTTCATTTGATGAAAATCCGCTTTCCTTTTGGAAGAACAATGAAAAAAAGTTTCCACATTTATCCCAATTAGCTAGAGAGTATCTTGGATGTGCAGCCACATCAGCGCCTTCTGAGCGAGTCTTTTCAATAGCTGGTAATTTTTACACATCCGATCGAAGTTTGTTAGGCACAGCAACATTTCGCTCTTTGATGTTCATAAAATGCAATCAATCACTGTATGATAAGATCAATTTTTAAAGGAATAACTGCTTTGCATTACACAGTCTGGTGTGGTTGTTTTAGTGTATATTATTGAAAAGTGCTGAAACAATATTGCTGCTAAGATACACCTGCAGTAGTTTTACTCTTTCTTTTTAATGCTGTTGTACTCCAAGTCATTTCTAACAGTTTTCTTTGTTTTAGACGCAGTGATTACTCTCACTGCAAATTATGCCTCTGAAAGCTGATATTTGTGTTTCATAACAATATGTGATCTATTGCTGTGTGTTCTTTAGCAATGTTGCGGTTACTCATCATATATCCAGTAAAAAATTATATTTCTCATAGTGTTAACTGTTAACTTCTTGTGTTGTTTCGAATTCGTTAATAATTGCTAATTAGTATTGTTCATTGATTTCATTATGATTCTTTAATGTTGATAATTCAGAATTAACTGGGCCAAGCAAGCAACAAACATTGATTGTTGATAAGTAACTATTGTAACTTCAATGCTATTTGTGATATTAAGATTTTGTGAGCTTTTTTGTTTTTTTGCTTGTTTGCCATTGTGTGCATGTCATTGTCAAAGTAATTCGTTCGTTCGTTCGTTCGTTTGTCAAAGCGTCACTAATGGTTCTTTTTTGTATGATCATGCTAAATATGTGATCTTATTGGTAAAAGTTAAAATAGTAATTGTAACTTGAAGTTGTAACGTACACACTTTCAATTTTTTTACACTTTTTAATTGTGTTAAAATTTATTTTCTTTTGCACAACTAACTGCGGTATAATACCAGGGACGTAGCCAGGGGGAGCAGGGGAGGGAAACTGCTATCCCAAAATTTTACTTTGCTTACAATTGTTTACTATTGACAATTGCTTGCAAGCGAAATTATGTATTGCAAAAATTAAAGTTAAACAAAGATTGATGGAAGAACAAGAATAGAGAAAAATGGGGCTTTGATAGGTCTGGTATAAAAATACAAAACAATTTAAACAAATCCACAGAGTTGACATAAGCAAAACTCGAAGCTTCGTCTGTAACTGAATTGGTTGCAACGTTTTGAGAATTTTTTCTTTGTAATTGTAATTGAAATTGTAATTGAATTACAATTACTTGAACTTGAATAATTGTAATTGTAATTGTAATTGAAAATTTTAGGTTGTAATTGTAATTGTAATTGTAATTGAAGCAAGACCAAGTAATTTTTCCAACCCTGGTATGGAAATATGGAATCGCTATGCAATTGGTATGGTATGGAAGTATGCATAGGTGGGCACAAGTCCGTTAATCGTTAATCCGTTAATAACGAAGCTAACTTTTTCATTAACTTGTTAATCCGTTAAAAATTTTTTTCATGTTAACGGATTAAATTAACTTCCGTTAAGTGTTGTTAACGGACTAAAGTAACTTCCGTTAAGTTCTGTTAACTTCCGTTAAGGTTTTTATCGTTAATATCAAGCAGCTTCGTTGTGCATTTGAACTTGTTTTTATCTTGAAATGAGATTACACTGTAAAATGTTACTTTTAAAACACAAAAAGACCACACCATAGCAATAAATATTTTGTTACAATCAGCTCAACAACGTCAATACGTGTTCTAGTAGCGAGTGAATAAAACGAAATGTAAATTACATGCAAAATGTTAACGGATTAACGGACTTTATTAACTTCCGTTAATTAAAGCTGAAAATAACGGATTAACGTTAACGGAGGTGTAAAGTTTGTTAACGGACTAGTGGTTAACGAAGCTAACGTTTTGCATTAACTTGCCCACCTATGGAAGTATGCAAGATTGTCTTCAAAAATCGATCAAAAACCCATAGTTGAAATATTCCATTCTATTCCATTCTAACATTTTCCGAATTTCATACCGAAATTTCTGTTCCGTTTCATTACATACCTTGCCTGGCGACCACTCGCAAAGGTTATCAACCTTCGCTTCACGTTGCTTCGCGTCCAACGTAAACGCACTTTACATGTGGAAAAACCTTTTGCTAGTTATTTTCCGCAACAGCGATCGAGCTAATGCCGTAATGACTAAATTCATTACCAGCTTACACATCCGTTTCCTTTTTAAAAGTTCATTTGGTAATTAGGTTTTTCCGCTCTTTTTCAAAAAAAAAAAAAAAGGATCGAGCAGAAAAGTGTACATGTCAAACGGTTATTAGTATATTAATTATCGGACAAGGCAGTATTTTTAAATCTTAGAATATTCTACTTTCTAAGGCTCGAAGCATTAACAAACTAGATGGGAGCATGCTGAGTAGCAACCATTTTGAACGACCACGCAAATATCTACAGATTTCAAAAAAACCAGCGCCCTAGCTTAAGTCATTCAAAAAAATTGCTTTTTTGGGGGTCCTGGGAGGGTGGCACCCCCAATATATGTCAAACTATTTGTCACGTAAATATCTACTGATATCAAAACAAACTGGCTCCCTAAGTTAAGTTGTTCAAAAAATTAATTTTTGGAGGTCGATTTGGGGGAGTCCCCGGGGGTGGCATTTCCAAACTTTGTCGAAATGTTTGTCTGTTAAATATCTACCGCTATCAATAAACACTGGCACCCTAAGTTAAGCCGTTAAAAAAATTGATTTTTGGGGGTCTATTTTGGGGGGTACCCAGGGGGTGGCACCCCCAAACTATGTCGAAATATTTGTCTGTTTAGTATTTGCTGATATCAAAATAAAAACAGGCACCCTAGCTTGAGCTGTTCAAAAAATTGATTTTGGGGGTTTAATTGGGGTATCCCCGAGGGGAGTGTTACCCTGAAACTATGCCCAAATATTTGTCTCTTAAATATCTGCTGATATAAAAAAAATTAGTGCTCTAGGTTGAGCCGTTAAAAAAATTGTTTTTTTGGTGACCCATTTTGGTTGTGGTTTCTGGGGGAATCGCCCCAAAAACTTTTTGGGAGACAAAATTGCGTGGTGCAGCTCAACAACTTTACGAAAAAATAGATTTCGATGTTTTGTGTGTTAGAAGAAGAGCGTAAAAGATTTCGGAAGAAAATAAAGGGAAAAAGGAAGAAAAAAGGGGAAAAAAAGGAAAAAAAAAAGAAAAACCTCATTGCGGCCAAAAGTGGGTTGGTGGGGATTAAAGGGTATTTTAAAATATATAACCGTGTGAAATATTTTTTGCCGTACTTAAAAGCCATTTTGACTTAGACCGCTTTTCAAATCATACTTGCGGTGCGGTTTTAGGGTTCTAAAACTAAAGTCACGAGACCTATTGCCTCGAAATTCGGTACATATATACAAATCATTAATTTCAAACTGCTGTCAAAATTTCATGCATCTAGATCAAACCGTTTTTGAGTTATAGGCAAAAGTCAGAAACTTCGCACTCGTTAGTTGAAAAATGGCCGAGTAAAAACAAAAAAACACGCGACAAGAGCGTCGGTCGTTTCAATCACCACAGCATTACAACATGGAAAAAATATAATCTTATGAAACTCAACAACCTGTTTCACCCATACGTGGGATAAGCAGGATTAAATCTTTTTTTGAATGGAAATAAATTTTACAGAAATACAAAGTTTCAAAAATTTTGTTGGAATAACTGATATACAGATACATTGAAAATACCAGCCAGGCGAGCGCTACCACTATACAGCGTAAGCGCATGACGTAAGTCAAATGGGATATAGTTGGTTAAAATTTCTCAAGAAAGCTTCGCACCAGGTCAAGAGGTTTTGCGTAAAAGAGTTGTGAAAAAAGTTTATTGTCGAGAAAAACTTTTCGCAAATTCTATTTACAAGTACCGTTTTTAATAAGTTAAAGCGATAAAAGTGTGAGATTTTAGATATTTTGAAATGTTTAAACTAATGTGAAAATTCTTGGTGTTACATATCAAGGTGTTTCCAAAATTACAAAAGCGTTACCGGATGTCCGACGCCATTTAAAGTTTGGATCGGTCCAAATTTGGAGAGTATAATAGTTTTAAAAAATCCTCATAACGTTTTTCAAACAGTTTAGGTTAAAAGCCTGACGTTTCTGTGTTTTTACATTAGAGCAGATGAGTTCACGAATCACGACAACTGCCTGCGAACAAACTGAACGCGAACTAACCCAAATGCTATTTTTAGCGATCAGTTGGTTCACGGTCTGTTTGTTCGCGGACAGTTGACTTGGTTCGAGAGACGATGTAGTCACTTGTATAGATTAGTGAAAAAATATAAATAAATGCGTCGTTCTACTGCACAAGCTTTGAATTACAAAAACAAGTTACGGTAAGCTTTGGTTGTCTGTTAGAAGGTTTCGCGAGCATTTTTTATCTTTTGTTTATGTTGCTAGTCTTATTAGACAGAATGCTTGACATCATTCAATCAATATCAATTGCTGATTGATAGCCAAAATTATTGTTTCCAAGCAAGCGTTTTTCCGTTTTCGTTGGAAGAATGAGAAGCAACTTTCTTGCAAGTTTGATTAATCGTACTAACAAAACCATCTGACCCATAAACAGGACAACAGAACAAAAACAAACTGTTATAAACAATGTAAGCACATTGCACGTAAGTAACTTGTTTTCATTTCTCTAGCTCCAAATCATTAGATATTTTCAAGGATTTCCTAGTTTTGATTAATTCCTCGTTAAGATGATGCCTACATCCGTAACAGGGAGTATAAATTTCATAAAGATACACATCCAAGTTAGTTATTTTGAACAAAAAATAACAAAGAAAAATGAAGCTGACACTAGTCTTCGTGTTTGGTTTGATTGCGATTGTTATAGGTAAGTTACTTGTTTGTAATATTCTTGGACAACTAATAGTAATGCATCTGCTTTCAGTGGCGGATCTAGAAAATTTTGGTGGGGGGGATGATAAAATTTATGAGCACAAATTGTGTATAATCTCAAAACTTTCATGTTTATGATTAATGTTCTTGACCTCGCGCACACTTGTTGGGGATACTTTTGATCCGTCCCATCCCAAAAACGTTACCAGTATATAAAATATTGTTTTAAATTTAACCAATGACATAAAACTAGTTTCATGTCATTGATTTAACCAATTCAATTCAAATTAATAACATAAAACGCTCTTTTCGTCTTTCCTGCGTCAAAAATCGTGTTTATCAAACTTTCGCTAGCATAACCGTCTGTATCTACACAGAACAGGCGCGTAGCCAGAAATTCGCAATGAGGGAGCTGCTTTGGGGGTCTGGGGGCGGAGCCCCCAGCGATTAAAAATTTTGCATCTTTTTGCAAAAATAACTAAATTTTAGGGCTATTTTGATAAAAAATAATGCTTTTAAAACGTGGCATAACAATTGGCAGAGCAAATATGATTAAACCGGTTGCATAAATGGGCTATGTGAGAAGTGGCTAGTGGTAAAATTTTTTCTTGTTTACATGCTGGTAGATCATAAATTCCTATAGTTTAATAAAACTCACACGGAGTAATCTATTTCGACTATATTTTATAGAGAAAAATAATTGGAGGGGGGCTCATGAAAAGATATTTGAGAGAAGTGATTAGTAATTAACCAATACTGAATAGATCCCCCCTGTTCGTGAGTTTATAATATTTTTGTTGATAAAAACTATGTTAAGCATTTGCAATGAGCTATATTAAATTTGATTGCTTATTTTTGGCCATTTTTCAAAGTTTTTATTGATTTGTGAGTTTTATTTTTGACAAATTAGCCCCCCTGAATATATGGTTCAAAAGATGCTTTAAATCACGTTTTAGTCCATTCTAGTCCAAAAACCAGTCTCAGAAGTGGTAAAAACGTGGTATTTTTCTTATTCTGCATTTTCGTCGACAGGCCATTGGGTGGAGGAGGACAAAAGCCCCCCCCCCCCCCGTCCTCCCTTGGTTGCGCTACTCACACAGAATGAGTAAAAATTACTTGCATCAGACTTTGATATTTCTATTGTCAAAAGTCTATTTTGTTCAAGTGTTCATTCAGCATACCGTAACTAACAATGTAATAAAACTACGTTCCAGAAGACATTTTACTTGATGTTCTATCAAATCGACACATTGCTTGTGCGAAACCGCACTACTGTATTGCGCAGGCGCGTAGACGGAAATTCGCAATTGGGGGCCTGTGTTGGGGGGTGGTGGAGCCCCCAGCCGCCGGAGGCCAATGGGGGTTTGGGGGCAAAGCACCCAGCCGCCGGAGGCACAGGGGTCTGGGGGCGGAACCTCCAGCGCTCGAAAATTTTGTATTTTTTTGCAAAAATAACTTCATTTTATGGTTATTTTGATTAAAAAATAATGCTTTTAAAGCGTGGCTTAGAAATTGGCAGTGCAAACAAGATTAAACTGGTGGCATAAATGGGCTATTTAGGAGGTGGCTATCGGTAAAATGTTAGTTCTCTTGTTTAGATGATGGTAAATCATAAAATCGAATAGTTCAATAAAACTCACACAGAGTAATCCATTTCGTATACAGTTTATAGAGAAAAATAATTTTGGGGGGGCTAATGAAAAGAGATTTGAGAGAAATGATTGGTAATGAACTAATACTGAATAGCCCCCCCCCCCCCTATTCCTTAGTTTATAGTATATTTGTTGATGACACCTATGTTTAGCATTTTTACACTTGCGATCAAATTTGATTACTTATTTTTTACCATTTTCCAAAGTTTTCATTTATTTGTTGGTTTTATTTTCGACAAATTAGCCCCCTTCCCCCTGAACATATGTTTCAAAAGATGCTTTAAATCATTATTTAGTCCATTCCAGTGCATAAAACAGTCTCCAAAGTGCTAAAAGCGTAGTGTTTTCCCATTCTGCATTTTGGTCGACATATCAATAGGGGGGCTATAGCCCGCCCCCCCTCGCCCCTGGCTGCGCTACTGGTATTGCGTGTGGTTTGAGCGAAAATGCGCCATAATTGAACTCTTGTTGTGTTAAGCTTTTATCGTTGAAAAGTGCGAGTTGTCAATTTTGCTAGTTTGGCGCTTTCAAATCAATCGGACCTGTAAAAAACTAATTTCTGCTTTGTAAAAAGTTCGCTGTAAAAATAACCTTTTTCCTCCCCCCGCCCTGCCCCACCCCCCAATGGCTTCTGAAATCATATCGCAGTCATCCGGCCTATCGAGTATTCACTGATTGCTTTTTTTAATGTTTAATATTATGCATATGCACGTTATGTTTAGGCTGGTGGGGGGGATGCATCCCCCCCATCCCCCCCCCTAAATCCGCCACTGTCTGCTTTGGCAATTAAAATAGTGTCTTATCAGCTATTTATTTATGTACCGGTAGATATGATTACAGACTATTGATAAACATGTGGTGCAACTGCTGGAGGAAGGATGTAGATTGTAGCTTTGTAGGTTGGGAAGTTCATCCTCGAATCTCAAGTGATTTTAAATCGAATCTGAAATTTTGCATCGTAAATTTTAAATCATAGTTTTGAATCGTTAGTTACAGATTTACTCAACCATAAAAATAATCACAATAAAAATTATAAAAATACGAAAACCGTACAATATTGCAAGAAAGCATTCAAAAACAACAGTGCAGGTAGGCCTACTATGCTGGTTGAAAAAAATATTTTCAGTTTATTGTATTATAACTCTTCTTTCGTGTGTGAAAGGTTAATGGCTTTCATATGATCCCGAAAACAAAAATCGGAGCGAAATAATCATCATTTCAAATTGTCAAAATCAAAAAATGATTCTGAATCATTTGCGGTCCGATCCGATATTCTGAAATCAACATCCCTAGGTGTAGGATTTTAAACTTGTTTTAACGCAATATGTTCAATGCTATAGATGAGTCGTCGAAGACCAAAAAGCAGTTACGGGTATCAATGTTTAGAAGAGCTATTTACTGTACGCAAGCTCAGGCAATAAAGTTTTGTAGGGAGGAGATGAACTGTTTATCGCAGGAAAACTATTTATAATATATGTCGTTTATCCACCGAATTATTGTGGGCACAAACATGTAAATCAAGAACTACAGTTTATTTTTCGTGGTAAGAAATTTTACCAGTTAAACATGTAAGTTATGATCTAATTTGAAATGTAAATGTTCTATATGGACCATCTGGCTTTTATGGCTTTGAGGTTGGGCGTTGATCTACGTTTAATGTTCAGTTTACTTACTCTGTTCTTTATTCTACTGAGCAGCAAGTACAAAAATCATGGCAGGATGCGGAAAGTAAAATACATTTCTAAAATGATCTAGCATAAAAGATTCTTTTGACACAAATAGATCATTAGGCCATGAGCTAAAAATCAAATTAATTAAAAGCGATCGTTACTTGTTTGAAAGCTCTTGATATTGTTTAAGCGCTTGAGATAACTTTAATCTTTGAAGCGTAATTGTTGTATGTTGAAACAGCTGACAACAAGGTGGAAAGAGTGGAAAACGATGTTGGGTCAGACATGGCCACGAGTCTTGTAAAAGATACCGTTCTTCTCCTGAAAGACCTTAATGTAGAAGACCTGGATAAAATGATTCCCCAAGACAATCAAGTCAAAGGCGAGAATGTCGGGTGGTGGCGTGGCTCCAGCAATCGACGATCGACGAGAATCAGCAATAGCCAGCACACGCACAACCAACCAATCTCAGTCGCCTGCGGAGGAAGAGGTTAAATGGGTTAAAATCTTGAATTGTACTTCTGCTATAGCCAAGTTTTATAATAAACTGTAGTTTTAGTGTTAATTGGCATTTTTAAATATCTGTAGCGGGGTTACCAGAACGGCAAATTCTAACGGAGTCTTGGTAACAAAAAATACTTTAAATGTAATCACTGATCAAGTTGTCTTGCACAAAAATTTAACTTAAAGCCATCTTATTTCAAGACCACTGCATTTTGATGGTTGAAGATCAGTTCAAAGACGACTTTTTCAGTGTGATTATTTAAAACTGTTCACCTGCAGACTTTTCGAAAATACTCTCTGGTGACTCCCTAAAATTTTGTGGTTGAAAAAACTTTTGGTAAATTGAAAAAATTAGTTTTTCTATGAAATTCATGCAACTTAATTTTTTAAAATAAATGATTATCAAGCGAACTTTTTGAGTGTCGACATATTTTAAGGAATAGTAGACTGCCTAGTCATCTGAAAATGTTTAAAGCTACAAGAATGAGACAAATTTTCAGAAATTCTAGCGGCGGGATATTTGCCTAAAACTTTCTATCAGTCGTTTTAGAAAATTTTTTGGTATAGCAGCGGCAGCAATTTGAACCGAAGAAAGATTTTAATGATTTATGACGTCATCAAAATATTGTTCTTCCAAAGTGTCACATGTAGATTTGCATCCGATACAAATGCGATCTTGTACGTAAGAATCAAAAATTCCTTATTCAATGATGCAAATTTGTTTAATTGAAAGCGTTTGTTTGACATCTTACATTGATTCGAATAAAACTATAAATTGATTGTAATTTTCTTTTCTCAAATGCAGATATCCCTGCGAATATATAGACAACGATGACTTTTGTTCGTTTAATTTGAAACAACAACTATATCGATACGTAACACTAATTTTTCTAAGAATAAAATAACTCGATTAATTGGTACAATGTATTGGAAACTTTGATATGGATATTGAAAGCACCGTAGCCAGCAAGTAGTAAAGCACACGCTCGCCATTTCCTAACCGAGCATCAACTGAAATTTTGTAATTGTGATTAATTTCATTCGCCACGTTACTTCGGCCAGAAGACAGCGAAGGGAAGTTTTGGTCTTCGAGTCAAGCTGCCGCCAGCCAACCTGTCTACTACAAACGGTGGAGGCTTCACACTGTCCCTTTAATCGCTGAAAGTCAAGCAGGAAAGCTGTGAATACCAATTTTTATAGTCCTTGGTTTGACCCGACCGGGAATCGAACTAGAGTTTACCATTTCAGTAGCAGAAGCTCTATCCACTCGACCACTGATCGGTATCAAAGCAGCAGAGCAACAAACAGTTCAATACTCACTCTAACCAAGGTAAACAAGCAGCTCTTAAACAACATTGTCTTATAATATAGAATTTAACGAAGTTAATTTTCGGTCTATAAGTGTCTAATTAATTATATCGCCGTAGTTTAAAGTTTAAAAGTATTTTGATGTCATAACTGTACAACCATGCATAGTTGGATACCGATTGCCGCTAGGGTTTCCTGTTGAATCAGGTCAAGATTTTACGACAAACCAATTCCGTTGGTTCAAAAACCGATCAAAAATACCGTTTTTACGATCTCGAAAATTTTTTTTTCAAGGCATTAACTTTTGGACAGAATTTACACACTTTGGAAGCAGTTGTTCTCTCTTTAGCCATGATAATACTTCTCATTGCATTACGGGCATTAAAAGTGGTGATAAAGTAAACAAGAGCTTATTTTTTTAATTTTTAATTGAGTTTATTTGGGAAATCAAAATTAACAAAGTTTTTACAAACCAACGCAATGCTTTGCTTCACATTTAAGTCATATTATCAGAAAATACGGACATCATACAGTACATACCTGCAATTACAATTTATTTTAATGTTTAAATTTAGCAAGCGCCTAGGTCTTCACTGTCTGGTCTTCGCGTTCAAGAGGCTAGCAAAAGAAAGTAAAAGAAACAACTTCGTATGGACATATACCAAATAAAAAAGACCAGTCCAGCAAAATTTTATTAAGAATTGTCCGACTGGGCTGAAAATACTTAAAAGCAACAAACTTGAATTCAACAGCAACAATAAAAACCTCTTCACGCTACTGTCCAAAATTGAAACTCATTCTTAACTTCGCGGTGCCAGATAATCAGAAAAACGTGAATAAAAAAAGCAAAACGGCGCGTCTTCCAGGCAATTTTTGCAGAGTTTTTAACGTGAGAATTAGGAAAGCAGCACAACACAAAACTTTATGCAAATGGGGATTAAAATGCGGTGCACAAGGCAAAAACATAAAAACCTGGTTCGAATCTAACCGAATTAAACGATCGTGCTGTAATACAAGCATTGGAAGAAAAAGTGAAAAAACATTGCAAAGCAATAATTGAACCAAAGCGTCTTTATTGGAACCCTTACTAGATATAGATACTTAAGATTCAAATACAAGAAAAAAACTTTTGTAGTCTGATAGCTTCCTATTCTTTGAGAGTCGTAAGCACTGGAGTGGATTAAATTTAATCCGCGGATCATCACTTTTTCATCTTCTACTCCGTTGGACTTAGTAGAATAAAACTAGCTAGATTGCATGCTCAGCAAGCAAGCCCAGTGATCAACCGACGCATGTTGAATAACACGATTTTAAAAAAGCTATTTTTGATTCCCCATTGAGAGAGTAATAAGAACTATTTTCTTCTGGAACCCCAAGGATGTTGAAACCTTAAACAGCGTCAAAATATATTTATCAACCACATAGTGACTGAAATAAACAAAAACATCTTTCTGGCTTCAGCCATTTAAAAATCAATTGTTAAGGGCGCAATCTGGAGGTCCAGGCAAGTGGCAGCCCCCAAACTATGTTAAAGCATTTTTCTGTGATTGTAATTACATTTTATTCCCCAAGTCTTCAAGCCAAGCTGCTATCTGTCCACCTGTCTACACACACGGTAAAAGCTTTGCAGTCCCTTTTTGATGCTGAACGTCAAGCAGGAAAGACATAACTATCAATTTTTATGGTCTTTGGTTCGACCCAACTGGAAATCGAACCCAAATTTACCGTTTCAGTTGCAGCCGCTCTATCCACTTGACCACTGATCCGTAATTTTGTCTCTTATTTATTACCATCAGAAAACAATTAGCTCCCTAGCTTAAGCCGTTCAAGAAATTGATTTTTTTAGTTTTCTGGGGGGTGGCATCTCTAAACTATGTTATGTCTTTTAAATATCAACTGAGAGAAAAAAATTAGTTTTCTAAGTTATGCCGTTCAAAAAATTAAATTTTCAGGAATCCATTTGGAGGATTTTCGACGTGCATGGTGGTACCCTCCCCGAACTATGCCAAAGTAAATTTGTCTCCTAAGTATCAACTAAAAGCAACAAGAGTTAACTTTCTAGCTTAAGCTGTTCAAAAGCTTAGTTTTGGGGGTCCATGTGGTGAAGTTCACGGGGGACCCCCAAACTATGTCAAAGTATTTTTTTCCGAAACATCAACTGAGAGCAAAAAATTACTGCTCAATCTTGAGCCGTTCAATAATTGAAAGCAAAAAATTATCAGTTTATAGCTTAAGCGCTAAAGCCGTTCAAAAAATTGATTTTTGAGGTTCATTTCGGAGAGGGGTTTCCGGAAAAGGTATGAACCCCCAAACTATTCAAAATATTTTTCTCTGAAGTCATAGTCACTAAATATAATGTAATATTTAGTGACTATGCTAGAAAATTTACTGTCATCAAAAAAAAAAGCGTCCTAGCTCAAGCCGTTCAAAAAATCGATTTTTCGAACCAAATATCACAGCAAACTATACCACTAACAAAGTTGGAGCGAATGTCACAGCAGCAGACTACCACTGTTCTAAAGTACAGTCAGCTCGTGTTAATCGGACCCTCCCGCCATCAAACACAATTTGTCAAGGAACAGAATTCTTGCATTGTAATGTACTGTATTTTACTTCTATAATCGGCCAACCTCGCTATCCGACTATGACAGCGAAATTCAAGGAACAAAAGTGCAAAATGCATTAAAAATTACCTGTTAATCGAACATGACAATTAGACCGCAGTGTTTGCCTAAGACTGCATTAGCAAACAATAGAAAATAATTACAATTATTGCGTAACTTTTACAACACTATAGATAAAACATTAGATAAAACAACTTTTGTGACGTATTTGCAGTTGCGTTGTATCATAGGCGTAGCCAGGATTTTTTATTGGGGGGGGGGAGCAAACCACAAATCACATGCGATTACGTCATCAGAAATTTTTGGAAATCGAACTTTTTGTGGGGCAAAGATGACGTAGAATGGAAGATCTAAAGCGGTAGCCTGTTGGCACTTAACCAGGATTTTGGTAAAGAGAGAGGGCGAAAACTAATAGTCAAATGTGCAAAGTTTCTAACTTAGGAGACGTGCTGAAAAAGGTAGTGTACCCAAACGTATCACAGACGGGGGTCTGGGGGCGGAGCCCCTAGCCGCTAGGCGATCATTGTTAGTTTTTGGAAAAAAAAGCTACTTTAATCCCATTATATCACATTTCTCACGTGCTTACAGCATAGGTGAGCACAAGTCCGTTAATCGTTATTCCGTTAATAACGAAGCTAACTTTTTCACTAATTTATTAATCCGTTAAAACGTTTTTTCATGTTAACGGACTAAATTAACTTCCGTTAAGTTCTGTTAACTTCCGATAAGTTTTTTATCGTTAATGTCTTGCACCATTCATTCATCGTACCGGTACAAACCAGTTTGCACTGGTAACACTTCTTGCGTATTAGCTCGAGTTTTATAGAAGAAAGCGAAGAAAGGAGCCCTTTTTTGTGGTAAATAATAAGCTGCAGCCTCATAGGTTTATTAATTATCGCTGATCACAATTTCCAAACATTTTCCGATCGCAGCTTCGTTAGTATATTTGAACTTGATTTTGTCAAGAAATTAGATCAGACTGTAAAATGTAACTTCCAAAACACAGAAAGACTACCACAGCAATAAATATTTCCTTCAAATCAGCTCTACAGCGTTAATACGTGTTCTAGAAGCGAGTGAATAAGAAAAAATGTAAATTACACTCAAAATTTTAAGGAATTAACGGACTTTATTAACTTCCGTTAATTAAAGCTGAAAATAACGCATTAACGTTAACGGAGGTGCAGTGGCGGATCTAGAAAATTTTGGTGGGGGGGGATTTTAAGCACAAACCCTCAAAAATTCGGATGTCTTCACCGAAATTGAGAGTGATTTTTGGGCCGAAATCGGAAATTCGAACGTTTTTTCCGCCCAAAACCAGGTGGTCTCCAAAAAAAAAAAAAAAAAAAGGTCTTCACCGAAATTGAGAGTGATTTTTCAGCCGAAATCGGAAATACGAACGTTTTTTCCGCCCAAAATCAGTTGGTCTCCAAAACAAAATAACAAAAAAAAAGGTCTTCATCGAAATTGAGAGTGATTTTTTGGCCGAAACCGTTAGCTTTACACTGGTGGGGGGGGATGCATCCCGAAATGGAGCCTAATTTTTCGAAATAGAGGCTGATTTTTCGGCCGAAATCGTTGCTTTTAGGCTGGTGGGGGGGGATGCATCCCCCCCATTCCCCCCCCCTAAATCCGCCCCTGCGGAGGTGTGAAGTTTGTTAACGGACTAGTGGTTAACGAAGCTAACGTTTTGCATTAACTTGCCCACCTATGGCTATATGCCATTAAGGCATTTTATGGTGCCAACTGGAGTTTCGCGGTTGAGTAAATGGCAAGCAATCAAAACTTTCTAACTCTGGCAAAGGTGCATTTTGTTTCTTCTTCATTGTTTACATGAATTTCATTGACAAATGCAACCAAATTGATGAGTTTGCCACGATAGGAAATTGAAAAATCAGTTGCCTGCTTTGTGCTGATGATTTGATTCTGCTTCTATAGAATCTGGCCTTCAGAGCACATTAAATAGGCTTGCAGCTGCTTATGGCACTGCAGGAATAAAAATTAGCACAGTCAGAACTGATGTACTTCATGTTTCAAGAAACACTAATCAGTGCTTGTTGCAACGGAATAGAGCGACGCAGAAACAAGTATACACGTTCAAGCATCTTGGGGTTGCCTTCACGAGGACGGAAGGTAAGACTAAGAACTGGATATTTGAATTGGCAAGGCAATTGCAATACAGAGACCTTTGCACTATTCAGTTGTTGTGAGACAAGAATTGTGGAAAAAAAGCAAAGCTATCAATTTTCTAAACAGTCTTTGTCCCTTCTCACCTACTGCATCTCAGCATGGTCGTGAAAATTCAGTAATGACTGAAAGGGTGCGATTGCAAGTCCAAGCATCCAAAATGAGGTTTTTCCAAAAAAAGCAAAGGAGTTACATCATTGACAAGGTGCACATCTCTTGAGATTCGAAAATCTATAGAGCAGCTACTTCTCGAAATTGAAAGATCTCAGCTTAGATGGTTTGGCCATGCAAACACAATGCCTCAAGAAAAACTTCCGAACAAGCTTTACTTGCCAAAGCAAATGGGAAAACAGACGACCTAGAATTACTGTAGATGAATTAATATCACATTGAGGATCTTGGGTGAAATTGCTTGGGATTTCACCCAAGCAAAATGATGGGGTTGATGGAAGACCATGAAGTGTGGTAGCTTAATCTCGAGCAGCTGTCCCCGCAATCCTCACGGAAAAGAGGGCAATGAAGTGAGAGAATTTTCTTTGAAGTTCTCAATGGTTTTGGTTGCTTTTCTATCGTTTGCTTTTTTAAAATTGCATTTCAGATTTGTACAAATTTTTCATTTCATCTACCGGCTTCTTTACTTCCTCAATTATTTTTAATTTCCAAATTGTAGGAATTCCAGCTTCGTGATGGGAAAACATGTGCTTTTGATAGTATCGTCATCAGGTCTAGAAATAGTTCCTGGCGGCCAACTTGGAGAATTTACAAATCTAGTAAAAGCATACTGCCAGTAGATTTAATTATGTTCATGGTTTATAGAGGCTTGTACTAAGCAGATTGCACAAAACTCTGTATCTTACTCAGCAAAACATAACAAGTATGGTTTTAGTAAGCTGCTGCTGTAACTATAGTTAACTTAGGACAGCAGTTTAATAGATTTCAATAACTAGGTATAAAGCATAGTCTGCGCCATTATTCTTTAAGAAAGTAACATTGTATACTACGTTTCACTCTGTTTTACACAGCCAGCCAAAATCGAAATTGTTGGTCTAACTCAAATAAAGCTTCTGTTGTAGTTTCTCAGCACAGAAACAAGATCAATTTTCACCAGTATTAATTCTGAAAGAAACAAACAAAAAAAGTAAATGTAAACAGCTTTAGAAGTTGTAGTGAAGTTTTTTTGAATATATAAGACCAAAAGTACATAATCAATTTTGCAATGACTCATTAGTAACAATGATTTCACACAGCACCATCTAGAGGCACAAAATCAAACAAACACTGAATCTTGGATAAAAAAGGTCTGTGTGCGACCCCTAAATCTCACCTTTTTTTTTCTCAAACTTTGTATTCTTGATTTTCTTTGCCAACCTCCTACTTTGAAGAAGGTAGAAAAAATTCTGAAGAGGTCGGGGCAACTGCAAGACCCTAATGTACGTCCACATGTTTTGCCTAAAGGACGACTATCAATAATAAACTCTGCAACCACTATGTTGTGTAGCAATGGTTTAGTTATTAGAAGGGGGATTTCCCTGCAGCTTTTAGCTCAAAAACAAGACAAAAGTGAAAATGAATGCAATAATATTATTAGTCTCTAAAAGCTTTGAGAGGCAGGACAATTGTTGCAACATTACAGGGTAGGGGGAATTAGTGATATCATTCATAACATTATTACTGTGACATGCGTCATCACTCAAGACAACAGCGTCACTTACCATCATGTGCTTTCTAGGCCCGGCGCCAGATCAGGGTGTTTGGGGAGCACATTGTGCAAAGTAAATAGACAGACGTTTTATCAAGAATAATGATCACAATACTGTTAGGCTACTTGAAGATGTTTACTCGACCTATCTTGCTGTTTCAATGAAGAGCATTTGTGGTGAATTATTTTTGGGCAAAAGCTTGCTGGTACTCATCTGCTCTAGTGCTGGTACAAAAGTTTACTCTTGCTCGGGGGTGCACAACCAGTGATTTAGGAGGGACACAGCCCTGAAATAACTCCATAGCACCAGGCCTGATGCATTCACTGCTAACCAAAAGTAATCAAAGACAAGTTTCAGTAAAAACAACGTGATATATAAAGAAGCGAAAGTTAGAAAAAAAATCCTGTCTAGAGTGGATAGGGGGAATTAGTGATGCCATCCGTGACATCACTGCTGTGATATGTGTCATCACCCAAGACAACATTGTCACTAAACATCATGTGCATTCACTATTAACCCTAAGTGATCAAAGATGCATAATAGTAAAAAAACGTGATACATGTATAACGTAAAAAAGTGAAAGTTAAAAAAAATCCCATCTGGAGGGCAAAACAAATGAAAAAAAATCCAGTCTTGAAGTGGTCAAGAATCGATATAATGAAGTTGGACAAACACAGATTGGATGGATATGGATTTATTTCTGGACATAACCTACAGTGTGGACATGCGCTACTTGTCTCAATTGCCAGAATGTAACTAAGTGGTTGCGTGGCCAAGTGGTTAAAGTGGTAGACTTCCAATTATAACGTCAAGGGCTCAGAGAGCCTTCATTTGTCCAACACAGATTGGCTTGTTTTCAGTGATTCTTGACCAATAGTTTAACCTGCATAATAAGCAATATTTTTGTAAATTATTTTATTGAATTGATGAGATCATTTGTCATTGTCATGTGACCTTGCGCTAGTCAAGCAAAAACAAGGCGATCAAAATTTGCTTACTGACTTAATAGGAAACTGTCTATGGTTAGGAAAAGTATTTAACAAACAATAAAGTTGTTTTAGTGCAGCCTTTATGGTTGCCCTGGTTGACGGTAATTTCGAAGCCTGATACAGCACTACAACACAATTATAGCCCACTGTACACAAAAAATAATGCCGGGACCATTATAGTGTACTTCCGTATTTTAGTATTTAATCACAAATTAGACGTTTAGGTTTTCCCTAGGTGCGCTGTGCAGTACCAGTAAATTCTGCATTTGTGCAAGTACTGTACCAGCGCTACAGCAGATAGGCCTAGGCAGTTTAAGGCCTGTATCACTTCACCTCGTGCACAAACAGTAATAATCAAAAACCATACATCTACCACTGACCAGTAGTTTACACAGTACAACTAGCCTAGTTTAAGACTAACAGTGACCACATCAATAAGCCGCCTACCCCCAATCTTTTTCCTGTTTGCGAATTGGAAGAGGCTTTGCGAATGTTCCATTCACGCAGACATTTCGAAATAAAGCCAAAAAAAACTAACCGTAAGCCCTAACCTTAGCCTTAATCCTAGCCCTAACCCAAAGCCTAACCTAAACCCTAACCCAAACCCATAAGTGTAACATATAATCAAAATAAAAATTTCCGAAAACGAGTGACGTCACTGGAATCTTTGTTTATTTAACCGCGCATGTTCCATTCGCCAACTCACTTCGTTTCGAATTTCCACAATCACATTCACAGATCAGACTGCAAAGTTCAGAGCTGAGAGTAGCCTATTTCATGGTGGTTATGCGACCCCTTGGGGGGTCGCGACCCCCAGTTTGGGAAGCCCTGGCCTAGGCTATTCTTGTTTGTCGCTACTCTTCACTAAGCAGCTTAGTGCTTTCTTGCATTTATTTCTTGTACTTTTGCTTTTTTACCGTGCTGTTTTGCTTTTTTACCGTGCCCCTTTGGCAGATATGCTGGTGACTTCCAGTATTATCTTCAGGGGTTTACAAATACCATGTTATTATTATTATTATTATTTGATATTTCAAACTTCCATTTCTGATTCTGTTTTCTGTTAAACTATTGTGTGGTATTGGTTAAGCTAATGCAGGTATGCATAGGTGGGCAAGTTAATGCAAAACGTTAGCTTCGTTAACCACTAGTCCGTTAACAAACTTCACTCCTCCGTTAACGTTATCCGTTATTTTCAACTTTAATTAACGGAAGTTAATAAAGTCCGTTAATTCGTTAATATTTTGCGTGTAATTTACATTTCTTTTTATTCACTCGCTTCTAGAACTGTTGAGCTGATTGTAAGGAAATATTTATTGCTGAGGTGGTCTTTTAGTGCTTTGGATGTTACATTTAACAGTCTAATATAATTTCAAGATAAAAATAAGTTCAAATGCACTAACAAAGCAGCTATCAGAAAATTTTAGGAAATTGCGAACAGCGATAATAATTAATAGACCTATGCGGCTGCAGCTTATTATTTGCCACAAAAAAGAGCTCCTTTCTGTGCTTTCTTCTATAAAACTCATGTCAATACCAGATACGAAGCAAGTGTTACCAGGGCAAATGGGTTTGTATCGGTACGATGATTTGATGGTGCAAGATATTAACGATAAAAACCTCAACAGAAGTTAACAGAACTTGACGGAAGTTAATTTAGTCCGTTAACATGAAAAAACGTTTTAACGGATCAACAAGTTAATGAAAAAGTTAGCTTCGTTATTGGCGATTAACGGACTTGTGCCCACCTATGCAGGTATGTTTTTTTAAACACGGTAATACAGCGTAAATTTGAAATTGCAAAGTGAAAGTATCGTAATAAGTATGTATACTGTAGACAATACGGTCGACAGGTCGATAAGATACCGATGAAAACCGAAAATTTAGAAATATAAGATATGGGCTTAGGCCTAGGGAGGTAAAAATTATAAAAACAGTAAGCAGAGTTACCAGTGATCTTGTCACATGGTGATTTTGTCACAGTGATTTCGCCACAAAGTAAGGGTTAGGGCAAGACAGCTCTGGGGATAGTAGAATATTTCAATGACTGCTGTTCTTAGTTAATGCTTTAATTTTAATACAATAGTAGTAGAATATGGTTAGCAAATAGACCTATTCTGTCTTTTCTGTGTTCAAAATGGCGTCTGTCATGTAATCATTTAGACGAAATCACTGTGACGAAATCCCTTTGTGACAAAATCATTGGTAACTAATCATAGGCGTAGCCAAGATTTTTGATTGGGGGGGGGCCCAAACCACAAATCACATGCAATGACGTCATCAGAAATTTTCAAAAAAGGAACTTTTTGTGGGGCAAAGATATTGTAGAATGGAAGATCTGAAGCTGTAGTCGTTGGCACTTAACCAGGATTTTGGTAAAGGGAGAGGGCGAAAACTAATCATTAGAAAATGCAAAAGTCTACCTTAGGAGAAGTGTTGAGTAAGCTAGTGTACTCAAACGTACCACAGACGGGGATCTGGGGGCGGAGCCCCCAGCCGTTAGTGGCTATTGGGGTCTGGGGACTCCGCCCCAGCCGCTGGGCGATTTTTGAAAGTTTTTGGAAAAAAAAGCTATTTTAATCCCATTGGATCACATTTCG
Organism: Trididemnum nubilum; assembly: GCA_963965965.1. Lineage (NCBI taxonomy): Eukaryota > Metazoa > Chordata > Ascidiacea > Aplousobranchia > Didemnidae > Trididemnum > Trididemnum nubilum. The sequence goes on from OZ014471.1 coordinate 9,605,651, forward strand.
CACGTGTTCACAGCCATTTGAAAGAACTAGATTTTTAACATTAGAAAGCCAATCGAAAAGTTTTAACTGTTCAATCCTCCTTTTACTTGCAATTAAATTCCAAAACACGTTTAAAATCATGCATTACAGTGTAAAATTTTAATTGTGGATGATTTGATCCATGTATAGGGAAGTAAGGCAAATTGCCTCCTGCAATATTTTAGCAGTAAATAATAATCCTCTCGAAGATTTTCCTTAGAGATTTTTGTTTTGTCATGAAGTTAACCAGTTACAGGATTACATGTACGGCCAGGGGGCCCAGGACTCCTCAATTCAATTTCAATAATATGTTCAATGAGCATTTTCCTTAGCTGTTTTTTTAAAAGTATTTTGTTCGTAAAAACTGGCGAGGTGAATCGTTGGTACAATAGATAGTTATGCTTACTAAACATGTTATTCCCGGGCCGGATTTACATTGCGCAGGGCCCCTGGCACTTAGGGAATTTTTGCAACATCTTGCTGGCAAATATTAGTGAAAACCAAAAGAAGTCTTACCACCTGAGAGCCGTGCCCTGGCACTGTGCCATATGGCAAATACGGCGCTGGTTATTGCATTACGTTCATAAAAAGTTTAGATGAGGGACTGAGATAGCAACTTTCTGACAAAAATTCTAGATTTCACCATGGTTATACGTTTAAATTAGTTGGAAAAGATTGAATTAAGAAGGTACGCCGGGCCCTCTGGTCGTCAGTATTATTTATTGTTAATTACTGTTGTACACGTGTACTATTGTACGCAACGATGCTAAAAGAAACTGAAAAGGAAGAAACAAGGTTTTTTTTGTCAAGTTTGTGTCATTGGTGGCATTTCAATTGCGGTGTCCCTGGCCCGGGACTCTTGGTCATCAGTTAGGGGCTCCAGGGCCCTCTGGTCGTCAGTTAGGGGCCCGGGCTCCCCTGGTTGTTAGTTAGGGGCCCCGGGGTCTCTGGTTGTCAATTAAGGGCCCCCAGTAGCGTAGCCAGGGAGGCGGGGGGGCTCAAACCCCCCCCATTGGCTTGTGAAGTATGCAAAATCGCATGTTTTTTGTGCATTTGAGGCCGATTTTCTGTGAAAAATGGAAAATAGCCCCCCCCATACGAAAACAGCCCCCCTCAAACGTCTGAATTTGCGAAATTGGACGAAAAATCAGTCTCAATTTTGGTGAAGACCTTTTTTTTTTGGAGATCACCTAATTTTGGGCGGAAGAAACCTTTGAATTTTCGAGCTTTCCGAGACATTTCGTCTCAATTTTCGGACAAACCGTCTGAAACTGATTCAAGATCAATGAAAATTCGAGTCAAGGTCGTTTGCACACTTCTCACTCTTTCAAAATAGCCCCCCCCCCCCTTTTCCAAATCCTGGCACCGCGCCTGAGGGCCCCAGGGCCTCCTGTTTGTCAGTTAGAAGCCCCGGGGCATCCGTTTGTCAGTTGGGGGCCCAGGGCCCCCTTGGTTGTCGGTTAGGGTCCCTGGGGTCCTCTGGTCGTTAGTTAGGCCCCATGGGGCCCCCTGGTTGTTAGTTAGGGGCCCCGGGGCCCCATGGTTGTTGGTTAGAGGCTCGGGGCCCCCCAGTTGTTAGTTATAGGCCCTGGGCCCCCTGGTCGTTAGTTAGGGGCCCCGGGCCCCCTAGTTGTTGGTTAGGGCCCCCTGGTCCTCAGTTAGGGCTCTAGGGTCCCTTGGTTGTCGGTTAGGGGCCCCCTGGTCGTTAGTTAGGGGCCCCAGGGCCCCCTGGTTGTCGATTAAGGGCCCCCTGGTTATTACTTAGGGACCCCCTGGATGTTAGTCAGGGGCCCCTGGGCTCTCTCGTCGTCTGTAACTGCAACTAAACATCGCTTAGGCTATGTTATCATAATTTTATATCATTGGTGGTATTTCAATTGGGGGGGCCCGGGCCCCCTGGCCCCCCCCTGGCTACGCCTATGCAACCAATGAAACATCGTAATACCATTCCCAATAAACTGTACAGTAGTCAGGTTCAACTGTAATCCGGTTGAACTGTCATCATTAAGTACCGGTAGTAGAATTTATTCCTCAATCAAACACACTCGCAAAAGTACAGTAGTACTGCTCATGACACAATATACAGGAATCAGAGTTGTGTTGATTGAGCAGGATGCACCGAATAACCTTGCGGTTTTTAGAGTCAACTGTGCTTCCTGTCAACCTACATGTTTCATTGCAGTAAAATTTAAAGTCAGCCTAGTCTTCTTTTTGTTAATAATGTAATTAATCTCTGATCTTACTCTGTCAGTCTCTACTTTTTGCATTGCAATGTTTTACTAGGCCTACTCGTACCAGCAATTCCAGCCACCAGGTACTGACTCCCGATTACTAGTTACCGGTACCGATAATACTGGTATAGGTACCGGTACCATACCACTAATTAGAATACCATACCTACACCTGATATTGAGCCTGCACAGAGCTAGACTGCAGGGTTGTCCGGAACACCAAATCTTTGTTCCTATTCCATTCCGTTCCTAATGACTTTTGTTCCTATTCCTAACCTGTTCCTCAATTTAACAAAAACATCATTCCAAAATTCCTACCTAAAGAAATTGTACCAATGCATAAAATAACAAACCTTTATCTAAATATCGATACCATATTGACAAGTAATGCATTCTAAAAATATTTGAAGTTTGTTTGATAGTTTGAAAATATGAACAATTTCAAATATGAACTTTTATATAATAATAATAATAACGTACCGGTAACTTATATACCGCTTTAACCTACAGATCATCTAAATGCCCTCTCAGTTAAAGATACCCTCTCAGTTATCTTCATCAAATAGGACTTCAGTTCATTTTGTCTTTTGAAATACTGTCCATGCATGACGTCTGAACTGACACGCAAATGCAAACTTATTTAAGACATTTTGTAATCGCGCATTCTGCTAATAATAAGTTACTTGAAAACTGCACGATTTACTGTAAAAAATCTTTCATGAACAAAATTAATCTGAGATTTAGGAATTCCTGTTCCTGCTCCGGTAAATGAAAAATTGATTCCTAACCGTTCTGGTTCAAAAAAAAAGGCAAATTCCGGCTGGAACTGGTTCCTGGTTCCGGTCCATGGACAACCCTGCTAGACCGTACCGCTAAGCCAAGCAAAAGAATTGGCCAATCACAAACCGTACAGCAGGCTACTTAAAAACCTACGGAGTAGGCTACCGGTAGCCTACTTCTCGCTTACCAGACTGCAAGGTAGGATCTAGCCAACGCTTGGCGTCTACTCATGGAATCAGTCAATCAATTAACAAAGTTATGCTATTACAACCAGAAGCCAGCGCACACCAGAGGTTTATGACTTCTGTATTTGTCTACACATACAAAACAATGCCATTGATTGAACAGCTGAATCTAGCGTGAAGCTGTGAACAGAGATTCGAGACGCGCCACCTAAAGTTACACATGGCGCCCACATCAAAGGATCGCCACTTGCGTATATTATCTGACCGCTGACCCTGTAGGCTAAATAAATGGAAAAAACTCATATACACGAGATCAAGCGGCTTTTACCGAACACGCGTATTTACGCATAAGCTTAAAATAATATTCGTTTGCGTAAAAGAGTTCGTGTACTGGCTGGTTTCATATTTTCATTTAGTGAACACCAGAGGTGGAGTCCTCGAGGACACATTTTGAAGTCCTTGGCCTCGAAGGTCAAGTCCTTGGCCTTGGCCTCGAGGCTTCAAGTCCTCGAAAATTGGCCTGTCCTCGGCTCGAGGACAGCAGTATTTTTTGAATTGTTAAAATTTTGTGTATCGCTTGAAAAATTTTTTTGGAAAACGTTTTTTTGTGGAAATCGCTTGAAAAATTTTTGTGAAGACCTTTTTTTTTCTTTTTTTGAGATCGCCTGAAAAATTTTTGTGCAGACCTTTTTTTTTTGGAGAGCACTTGCGCTTGTGTCCTTGGTCCTTGGCCTTGGCCTCGAGCATTCCTGTCCTTGGCCTCGAGAGTGTCTGTCCTCGGAAAGGCTGTTCTTGGCCTTGGCCTCGGATTTTTTTTTGTGTCCTTGGCTTGGCCTTGGCCTCGAGCCTTGTGTTCTCGACTCGATCTCTGGTGGTGAACACGCTTCTTTCAACATGCATACTCAAGATGGTAACAGCGCAGCGTATGCGGCCGTGCGCTGTTCTTAGTGCACCGCGCAGCGTGGCAACTAAAATCTGCTTAACGTAACAGCGTCAGCGCAGCGCCGCGTACAATAATTTTTTACATTTTTTTTGCATTTATTGCTGGTGATTGTCTCTTTATAAACAACAATGGTTGGTCATGATGTAACTGTAATATGAATTGAAGACAATATACGTTACTAAAACGGTAAAAGGTGCCTTCTGTTTAAGTTTATTTTTTTAAGAATTAGATTCATCTTAAAATAGGCTATTTTAGCTACAACAAACTTAGTTTTAATCGGCTAAACATATTTCTTGACACCAACAAAAAGATCTTGATTTTGGTAGGCTAGACTAGAAAAGGTTTAGGACGTTCGGTGCGAAGATGATGCAAAGGCAGACAAATGTAGATGAAACAGGTTTGTGGAAAACAATCATCAGAACAGAGGCACAAAACAAAGCCTTGCCGCATAGGTATGCAGTAGGACTTTGGTATTGGTACAAGCCCAAGGCTAGATAACAGAACTTCTACTACTCATGCGCTTGCATTTCAGAGTAACAGAGTTAGTTCAGTGTAGCCTATTTGTCAACAGTTCATGGCATCAAGCATGAGGCTTTCGGTGCTACGTCTGTAGCCTATCTCAGATCTGGTCGGCCTATGTAGTAGAGTAGGAAGACTAGGCTACGCAAAGTTCCAATGACAGAATAGCCTACATGGAAGCAGAATTTATTCCACAATCAAACACACATGCAAACGGCAAAGGTATAATATTTTGGGTTATTAAAGCAGTAAGACTAGGTTTGATCTAATACATCGACAAACGCAGGTCTGTACTTGAATTCGGGGAAAAAAAGTGTTCCATTTCTGGTGAAGAACTTTTTTTTTTCATGGTCTTCACCTGAATTCGGGGAAAAAGAGGGCTCATTTTTGGTGAAGACCTTTCTTTGGTCTTCACTTAATTTGCTTACCTGAAAAAAGTCTTGTTCGAGGTTCATCCCCCACAATGTTGAAAATAGGACAAAATTGGGGTAAAATTGCAAATTATCCCCCCCAATGCTCAACAAAGATTTGCGTTACTGGTTAGTGAGCTTGTGAGAGATGTTCTTGCAAGGGTTAGAGGGTTCACGGATACGCTGATAAGTTAGCTAGTTTACTCAATATTGAATACCCATATGTAGACTCACGTTGGGTGGCAGCAAAGTTGTTTTTTTATCAAGTTAGACAGTTGCATACAAGTGTAGTAGCTTGTGACAGCATGCAGAGCACGTGATATATTCATTATTTTAACTACTGGTTCACGATTAGTACAGTAGGTGCATGGAATCATCAGGTAGACTGGTAGATTGTTTTTTGATTGCCAAAACATGGTGCAGAAAAACTGATAGAAAACACACACCAGGCAGATAACACCAGTCCTGTCGGCCTATAATTAAAACGACTGACCTCGCGTTGCATGTTTCTTAGTTTTTACTCGGCCAATTTCAAAGCTAACGAGTGCGAAGTTTCAGACTTTTACCTATAATTCGAGAATGGTTGGGTCCAGCTTCATGAAATTTTGACAGCAGTTTGCGATTCATAAGTTATATGTTTGTGCCAAATTTCAAGGCAATGAGTCACGTGACTTCGGTTTTAGGACCCGAAAACCACCCCAAAAGCTTGGTGTAGAAAGCAGTCTTAATTAAAAACGGCTTAAGTACGGCAAAAAATATTTTACGTGGTTAAAAGTCGTAAGATACCCTTCCATCCCTACTTACACTTTGGACTTTTGGCTTCGTTGAGTTTTTTTTTGTTTTTTTTTTGCTTTCTAAATCTTGTGTGCTCTTCTTCTCCTAAACCACAAAACATCAAAATCTAAGTTTTGTGTAAGTTTGTTGAGCTGCAAATGCAATTTTGTCTCCTGAATTTTTTTGAGTTTCACCCCAGAACATCCTCAAAATGGGGCTCCAAAAGCTTAATTTCTTTTAATTGCTTAAGCTAGGGCAATAGTTTTTTTTTATGTCGGTAGATATTTAAGTGAAAAATATTTTGACATACTTTGGGGGTACCACCTGCCCCCAAACGGACACCCCAGAAATCAATTTTTTTAACAGCTTAAGCTAGGGCATTAGTTTTTTTTTTATATCAGCAGATGTTTAAAAGACAATTATTTTGACATGGTTTGAGAGGGCCACCCTTCTGAAAACCCTCCAAAATGATACCCCTAACATCAATTTTTTTATATGTTGTCAGCTAAAGAGCTAATTTTTTTCTGATGTTAGAGGAAATTTAAAGGGTATATAACTTGCGGTGCGGCGCGGTGCAGTGTGAATTTAGTTGTGTTTGGATGCGGTGCGGTGCAGCATGCGGACAAGGTTTATGGTCACAGCGCAGCATGCAGTTGCATTCTTTGTTATCTGCGCCATCTCTAATGCATACTTCAGCCGTTGCTAATCAGGCAACTTTTTGAGATAAGCTAGTTGCTTTAACTAAAAAGTGCAAACAATGTATTTCCAAGTTTTCGTTGTTTAGCGAACCACAAATAAATCTGCCACGATTCATACCGATTTAAAATCAAAGTGCAATCATTAATTGTTTTTGTAAATACCCCTTACTGAACATTGCAAACATTCAAAATACGCTTTGGGCCAGAAGTCGTATGTGGTTTGGATGAACAGAAGCGGAGGGTAAATAAATCATGCTGATTTAAATGATTTTGTTTCGGTTTGTGTTTTTAGGTTCGAATACCATCGAGAGTAACTACTTTTTTTAAAATGAGTTGCAGAACTTTTGAAAATAAACGGTTAGTTTTAACTTAATTGTATGAAATTTGGATGAAGCAACTTCAAGGAGAATTAATCAAAAAAAGTACAGACAGATACTAAAATCTCTCATTTCAGGTTTTGTCAGCGTGAGTTTAATTCCTAGGCCATGAAAGGTTGGCCAACGGCCTAACTCTGGGCCTAGAGCAACCCTTAAGAATTAGAAACTAAAACCCAAAGTAACCATAAACCGAGCCCTAGGTACAGTGGTGGGCAGAAACGAATTACTAAAGTAACGAATTACTGTAACGAAATACTTCTTTGGTAATTTTTACGGTAATGACATTGTTTTTTCAAAAACAGCAACTTTTGTGGTAATTTTATTACCTTTTTAGAGGTGTCAAAATTACTAATTACAAATTACTTTTTAAATGTTACTAGCAGACAAGGTGAGGATCAGAGGTGGAGTCGAGGACCCAATGCTCGAGGCCAAGGACAAGGACAGCCTTACCGAGGACAGACCCTCTCGAGGCCAAGGACCAAAAACAAAAGCGCAAGTGCTCTCCGAAAAAAAAGGTCTTCAGAAAAATTTTCAGGCGATCTCAAAAAAAAAAATCTTCAAAAAACTTTTTTAAGCGATCTCCAGAAAAAAACTGTTTTTCAAAATATTTTTCAGGCGCTCCACGAACTTTTAACAACTCAAAAAGTAGTGCTGTCCTCAAGCCGAGAACAGAGCAATTTTGGAGGACTGGAGGCTTTGAGGCCAAGGACTTGCCTTTGAGGCCAAGTACATCAAAATGTGTCCTCGAGGCCAATTAAGGACGTCCTCGAGGACTCCACCTCTGGTGAGGATCACAAAAAAGTGTTTGCAGTTGAAACAACGCGCTGTGTATCAGTTCACAACGTGTTTATAATGACGTCGCCGTTCTGGCACAATCTAGGAGTAATACTTGATTGGCCGCTTATGTTAGATTTCCAACTAATTAAAATAGTTTGTGTCTTGGAATGACGCATGGTCGCGACATAGATCGCATACCCGTCTGCGCGTCCAAAAAAATGATTGATTAGTTTGAATGTAAGCAGCGCAAGCCCAATGGCACTAAAAAATCACGGCCAAGTTTTTTAGTTCCGCAGTTATATTTTGTTGTCGATTTGCTTAAGTATACTGCAAATAAGTAGTACACTGGTTTTATTTACGAAAGTTTTTTTGTTAAATACTGACAGATATGGTGCTGTTAAACGTACAGCAGTGCAGATAAAAAAAACTCAATCATGCTAATAACAGGGAACTGGGATCGATCTGACTATCTCAATAATCTAGACTTTCTAGAGCAGGCCTGCACAACATACGGCCCAGCTAAGCCTTTTATTGCGGTCGTCGAAATTATTTCATCATTTTCATGTAATCCCAAAGTATAATCTCTTTTAAGTATAGGTGGGCAAGTTAATGCAAAACGTCAAACTTCACACCTCCGTTAACGTTATCCGTTATTTTCAGCTTCAATTAACGGAAGTTAATAAAGTCCGTTAATTCGTTAATATTTTGCGTGTAATTTACATTTCTTTTTATTCACTCGCTTCTAGAACACGTAATGAGGCTCTTAAGCTGATTGTAAGGAAATATTTCTTGCTATGGTGGTCTTTTTGTGCTTTGGATGTTACATTTTACAGTCTAATATAGTTTCAAGATAAAAATAAGTTCAAATGCACTAACGAAGCTGCGATCGGAAAATTTTAGGAAATTGCGAACAGCGATAATTAATAGACCTATGCGGCTGCAGCTTATTATTTGCCACCAAAAAGAGCTCCTTTCTTCTATAAAACTCGTGTTAATACGCAACAAGTGCTTCCAGTGCAAACTGATTGGTACCGATTGGTACGATGAATGAATGGTGCAAGAGATTAGCGATCAAAACTTTAAAGGAATTTAACGGAACTTAACGGAAGTTAATTTAGTCCATTAACATTAAAAGACTTTTTAACGGATCAACGATGAAAAAGTTAGCTTTGTTATTAACGAATTGACGATTAACGGACTTGTGCCCACCTATGCTTTCAAGCGATTAATAGTTGCAGAGGTGGAGTCGAGGACACAAGGTTCGAGACCAAGGCCAAGGACAAAAAAGAAAATTCGAAGCTAAGGCCAAGAACAGCCCTGCCGAGGGCAGACCCTCTCGAGGCCAAGGACAGGAATGCTCGAGACCAAGGACCAACGACAAAAGCGCAAGTGCTCTTCAAAAACAAAAGATTTTCAGAAAATTTTTTCAGGCGATCTCAAAAAAAAAGGTCTTCAAAAAAATTTTCAGGCTATCTCCAGAAAAAATCGTTTTCCAAAATATTTTTTAGGCCCTCCACAAACTTTTAACAACTCAAAAAATACTGCTGTCCTCGATTCGAGGACAGGGCAAGTTTCTAGGACTGGAGGCTTCAAGGCCAAGGACTTCAAAATGTGTCCTCGAGGACTCCAACTCTGCGTAGTTGTAGTATTTTGGTGTGATAGCTGATGCAGTTGTGTGTATATGCGTAAAATTGGAATCTACGGCGTGTGCTTTTCTGACCACTCATTTTTACTTTCAGTTACCGGTTGCGCCACCCATTGACCACCTACGTAACCGTACCTGGCCTCGAACTGGTCACTGCCCCCACTCTCCTCTTTATCAATACTTTGAACAACTACTCCAACCGTTAGTTTTACTTACATCTTGTGTGCCTGCATGTGTACGTTGAAGTGTGTGATTGATTAGGCCTACATTGTGAATACTTCAACTTGTGTGACAGGTGTAGCAACCATGTAGATAAAAATCACTTTTTTTGTCCTTAATATGCTCTGCATGTCTCAACGTCTGACTTTGTGTCGCCTCTTCCTCTTCCTGACTCTTTGTGATATTATTGTGTTACTATGCAATGGCTATTGTTGTGGTGGTCAAGAACAAAAAATGAATGAGTTTATTAGTCAGCTAGCAGTTAGTTGTGTTATTTGTGTAGTGTACCACAAGGACTGAAAATAAGAAAAAAAAAAACAGTATAAGAGAGGGCAGAGTGTTTAACTCAAAGTGTACATACAAATAAGTCGTACACTCAAAACTATTGCGGTTAATTAACGGAAACGTAGTTTTAGTTCCAAATGAACAATAATCTTAGACGCCATTTTGAAACCAAACTTCCGAATCTCGCTGAAGTAGCTGCTAATAAAAGAGACTTAGAGCTATAGGCGTTGCCAGGGGGGGGAGGGGGGGAGGCAATGGAATTAAAATACAATTGAAGTACAATTGAAATACTACCAATGGTAAACATGTTTCAAAAAAGACAATTGTTTCTTCAGCTTCAGTTCCTTTTAGCATCATCGCGTGCAACAGTACACGCGTACAGCAGTAATAAACAATAATATTGATCCAGGGGGCCCGGGCTCCCTCAATTTAATTTTTACCAAACAATTTAAATGGGCCCCCTACATTAATATTTAAATGGCCCTCATTTTAAATGGGTCACAACAATAATATTGATCCAGGGGGCCCGGGCTCCCTCAATTTAATTTTTACCAAACAATTTAAATGGGCCCCCTACATTAATATTTAAATGGCCCTCAATTTAAATGGGTCCCAACAATAATATTGATCCAGGGGGGCCGGGCCCCTTCAATTTAATGTTTGCCGACCAATTTAAACGTTTAACCCGAGCAAAATTAAGGGTTTTTATCCTAAAAGTTGCTAACTCATGCCCTCATCTAACTTTTTTATCAACGTAATGCAATAACCAGGCACGGATTTAACATATGGCACAGTGCCAGGGGCCTCGCGTTCATATAACACTTCTTTTGGTCTTCACCTGTATTTGGCAAGAAAATATTGCGAAAATCCCAAATTACCAGGGCCCAACTCAATGTAAATCCTGCCCGTGCATTAACATGGTTAGTAGGCGTAACCATCTATTGTACATTTTTCAATAACAATTCACCTCCACCTCGCCAGTTTTTATGCAACAAAATACTTTTGAAAAAATTAGCTACAGTAAGCGGAAAGCTCATTGAACAAATTTTTGAATTAAGAGGGCCTGGGCCCCCTGGCCGTATATATATTCCTATAACTGGTTGTTTTCGTGACAAAACAATAATCTCAAAGGAAAATTTTCGAGTGGATTGTTATTTACTGCTAAATATTGCAGGAGGCAATGTACTTTACTTCCCCTACCTGGGCCAAATGACTTACAAAATTTAACCCCAAAATGCAAGATTTTAAACGTGTTTTGGACTTAAATTGCAAGCAAAAGCAGGACTGGACAATTTAATTTTTTTAAATGGCTTTTAAATGTTAAAAATCTAGTACTTTCAAATCGCTCTGAATACGTGCGAAATGTGATGCAATGGTATTAAAATAGCAAAATCACGAAAAATCGCCCAGCGGTCTGTAATACGTTTCAATTGCAGTACACTTCTTTACTTAACATGTCTCCCAATTCAGACGTTTTCGTATTTTAAACATTGGTTTAAGTCCTCCCCTTCGGACGAGTTACTAGTTACGTGCCAACACCAGGCGACGGCTTCTGATCTTCCATTTTACGATATCTTCGCCTCCACAAAAAATTCCTCTTTCGAGGTTTCTGATGACGTCATTACATGTGATTTGTGGTTTGGGCCCTCTCCCTCAATCAAAAATCCTGGCTACGCCTATGCTTAAAGTATAAGTTACTGTATCTACTGCAACCAAAATACAGCAATTCGATGTTTTAGCATGCAGGTAAAGAGGCAACGGTTGTTTTTACTTTTCCACGATCACAAGACTAAGTAAAATTTTTGTGATAGCAATTAGCCAACTACCGTACAGCAAAATCGGAAAACATTTTGTGCAATACAGTTCAAACAATATCAGAAAAAATTGCTTTGATTAAAATGTTCATATCTTCGAGCATAGGCGTAGCCAGGATTTTTGATTCGAGGGGGTGGGTCCCAAACCATAAATCACATGCAATGACGTCATCAGTAATTTTCAAAAAAGGAACTTTTTGTTGGGCAAAGATATCGTAGAATGGAAGATCTGAAGCCGTAGCCTGTTGGCACTTAACCAGGATTTTGGTAAAGAAGAGAGGGCGAAAAATAGTAGTTAGAAAGTGCCAATATCTAACTCAGGAGACGTGTTGAGTAAGCTAGTGTACACAAACGTATCATAGACGGGGGTTTAGGGGCGAAGCCCCCAGCCGCCGGTGGCTATTGGGGTCTGGGCGATTTTTGTAAGTTTTTGAAAAAAAAGCTATTTTAATTCCATTGAATCACATTTCGCACGTGTTCGTTGCCATTTGAAAGAACTTGATTTTTAACATTTGAAAGCCCAATCGAAAATAGTTAATTTTTCAATCCTCTTTTTACTTGCAATTAAAGTCCAAAATACGTTTAAAATATCGCATTATGGTGAAAAAATTTAATTGTAAGTGATTTGGTCCACGTAGGGGGAAGTAAGGCACATTGTCTCTTGCAATATTTTAGCAATAAATAATAATCCACTCGAAGATTTTCCTTAGAGATTTTTGTTTTGTCATGAACTTAACCAGTCATAGTAGTACATGTATGGCCTGGGGGCCCATGCCCCCTTAATTGAAATTCAATAATTTGTTCAATAAGCATTTTCCCTAGCTATTTTTTTAAAGTATTTCATGCGTAAAAACTGGCGAGGAGGAGATGAATCGTTATTGAAGAATGGTACAATAAATGGTTAGGCTTACTAAACATGTTATTCCTGGGCCGTATTTACATTGCTCGGGGCCCTTGGCACTTCGCAGATTTTTGTTACATCTTCCTGCCAAATATAAGTGAAGACCGATAAAAGTCCTACTACCTGAGCGTGTGGCCCTGGCACTCTGCCATATGGCATATACGGCGCTGGTTATTGTATTACGTTCATAAAAAGTTTAGATGAGGGCCTGAGGTAGCAACTTTTAGAACAAAAACCCTTGATTTCACCTTGGTTATACGTTTAAATTGGTGGGAAAAAATTGAATTAAGGAGGTGCGCCGGGCCCTGTGGTTGTCAATACTATTTATTGTTAATTACTGTTGTACGAGTGTACTGTTGTACGCAAAGATGCTTAAAGAAACTGAAAATGAAGAAACAAGGCTTTTTTTCTCAAATTTTTGTCATTGGTGGCATTTCGATTTAGGGGGCCCGGGCTACCCCCCTGGCTACGCCTATGATTTTGAGATAAGATCGCGCCCTTAAATTCCTTCATAAAAAATATTTAAAGCAAAATAAAAAAAAAAAAAAACTTTTCTTCCAAAACGTGGAGGACTGGAGTCAAGTCACTTAACAGTTTTTTGAAACCTCCAAGAATTGCATGGCATTATTATGACATGGACACTTGGTTGTCATAATTATTACTAACTTTTGTACGCGTAAATCTTAAATTAAAGAAACCGCAATTTCGGACAAGAACAACATACTGGCTATGCTCTGATTATATTTATTACTAATTGTAGTTCAATTGAGAGGTTTGCTTTACCGCCAGTGTTATAGCATTAAGTTCATAATAACGTTAAACGAGGGCCTGGGGTTGCAACTTTTAGGACAAAACTCTTAGATTTCTCACAGGTTTTGCATATAAATTGTTAAAAATTTGAATTAAGGGGCCCCTGGACCGGGACTCTTGGTCGTCAGTCAGAAGCCCCGGGGCCCCCTGGTTGTCAGTTAGGGACCCCTAGCCACTGGTTGTTGGTTAGGGTCCCCGAAGCCCCTTGGTTGTTAGTTAGAAGCCCCGGGGCTCCCTGGTTGTCAGTTAGGATTCCCGGGGCCCCCTCGTTATCAGTTAGGGGCCCTGGAGGCCCCATGGTCGTTAGTTACAGGTCCTGGGCCCTCCTGGTCATCAGTTAGGGCTCCCTGGTTGTCACTTAGGGGTCCTGGGTCCCCTAGTTGTCAGTTATGGGCCCCCTGGTTGTCGATAGGGGTCCCGGGGCACCCTGGTTGTTATGAGGGACCTTATGGGCCCCTGGTCATCAGCTAGGGGCCCTGGTTATCAGTTAAGGGACCCGGGGTCCCCTGGTTGTTGGTTAGGGGCCCTGGGGCCCCCTGGTTGTCAGTTAGAGGCCCAAGAGCCATTGGTTATCAGTTAGGGGCTCCGGGGCCCCCTGGTTGTTATTTAAGGGCCCCGGGGCCCCTGGTTATCAGTTAAAGGTCGCAGAACCCCCTGGTTGTTGGTTAGGGGCCCTGGGGAGTTCTGGTCATCAGCTAGGGGCCCCGGGGCCCCTGGTTATCAGTTAAGGGACCCGGGGCCCCTTGATTGTTGGTTAGGGGCCCTGGGACCCCCTGGTTGTTAGTTAGAGACCCCAGAGCCACTGGTTGTTAGTTAGGGGCCCCGGGGCACCCTGGTTGTTATTTAAGGGCCCGGGTTATCAGTTAAGGGTCCTGGGACCCCCTGGTTGTCGGTTAGGGGTCTTGGGGCTCCCTGGTTGTTATTTAAGGGCCCCGGGGCCCCTTGGTTGTTAGTTAGGGGCCCCTGGGCCTCCTGGTTGGTATTTAGGGGCCCGGGGGATCTCTTGTTGTCATTAATATTGTTGTTAATTACTGTTATGTGCGTAATTACTGAAAAAAAACTACAACTAAACATCGCTAGCCTATGTTGACATAATTTTTTATCATTGGTGGTATTTTAATTGGGGGGGGTCGGGCCCCTGAGCCCCCCCCCCCCCCTGGCTACGCCTATGTCTTCGAGTTTTAATCAAAGCAATTCTCAATCAAATAGATAAATATGTAGAAAGCGATTGGAATCGTAGAATTACGTCTTTCTGACATCTTTTTTATTAACTTTTAGTAGTAGCATTACATTAGTAACAAAAAGTCACAATAATACCGGTAATCACTATTAAAGTACGAAGTTTTAAAAAAATTACGATCAGAGGAATATTGAAAGCGTAATATTATTATTGAGATTGTTACAAATAATAGATCAGTTTGGGTCTATAACCAGAGATGGGCAAGATCACCACCATTTGGTGATCTTGAAGATCAGATCATCCAAAAATGTGATCTTCAAGATCAAGATCAGATCATTAAAATCACGTGATCTTGAAGATCAAGATCTTGCCCATGCCCATGCTTACTACTAGCATTTGTTTTTTCAATATTAGTTCCGGGAGATTTTCCTTACTACCGGTAATCTGTTAATGGTGTGCAAGCAGGGGTGCCGGAACGTCAGCAGGGCAAAGGGGGGCAGCTTTTTCAAAGGGCACTTTCAATACTGTACGTACAGTCATTACTGCACTTTCAATACTGTACGTACAGTCATTGCATACATACAGTCAAACAATTAAACACTTCACAAAAGCCAGAGTACTGAGTGCGTCGCATAAACATTAAAAACTAACAACAAACAAATTATCAATTAAATAAGGGCAGATTCTGCCACAAAATGCCATTGGGAGTTTGGGGGCAGCGCCCTCAACATCCGTAGGCAAGGGGGTCTGGGGACGGAGCCCCCAGCGCTCGGAGATTTTGCAATTTTTGTGCAAAAATAACTTAATTTTAGGCCTATTATAGCAAAAATTAATGCTTTTGAATTGTGTCATAAAAATTAGCGATGTAAAAACATGGTTAAACTGGCTGCGTAAATTAGCAGATTGGCTATGAGGGCGGTGGCTAATGGTAAAATTTTATGCCTTTTTATAACAAGCTGGTAAACCTTAAAACAAAAAAATCACTACTTTTAAACTACTTCGTCTGCATTTACAAAACAAGATAATTTTGTAGAAGATGTTTATTCCAACCACATCCCAGTAGTAGTAGTTGTACTCTTTTTTTGTCGAGCAAAAACAAATACACAAATTGCTAATTCAACAAACATTTAATTCAAAATCCTGGCTACGCCTATGCATTAAACCATGTGCAATATGCATACCAGATACCGGTTGTTGCATCTTAGTATTGTTGACGCACCTTCACGAGCGGTTGCCTACAACATTGCAAAGATGCAAAGCAGCAAAATATACGTTGCATTGCGTCCTGTCAAAAATTTTTTTGGTATGGAAGTATGGAATGGAATATGGAAGAAAATTTTAGTACAAAATGGAATAGGGAATGGAAGATTTTTAGTACGCAGTGGAAATGGAATAGAAGAAAATGGCCAGTATGGGATATGGAAAAATCGTCTTTCATTCCATACCATGCCCTGTCGACCACACAAGTCAAATAACATAGCTTACAAAGTAAACTTGGCTGTTTTTTTTTTTTTTTTTTCACTAAATACAATTAACTGTTTCATACTGAGCGGGGATGTGGAAGCGGAAGCACTTTGATGAAAGAGACTGGAAGCGGAAGCGAAGTCGGAAGCATAAAACTTCAAGAGGAGCTGGAAGTGGAAGCATTAAAAATTTGACTGCTTCCACATCCCTGATTGCAGCATTACAACTCTCAGCTGTTGGTCTTGATCTCAAGTCTAGGACTATTTGCATTATAGACAGACATGGGCACGATCTTGATCTTGAAGATCCATTTTTCGTGTGATCTTGATCTTGAAGATCAAGATCACTTCCATTTTTTAATGTCGCGTAGGGTAAGCATTGCCGAGGCCAAGTTATGTGATATTCTGAAGCTATTTCATGGCTCCGACACGGAATGGAGTCTAAATTGGTGAAAGAAATCCGCATTTGGCCGTGGTACAGACAGGACAGGTACGAACCAATACGGCAATACCTAATCTGTTAACTTGAGGAGTAAATTAATCACAAATCAGCTTTGTTAACAACGGAAAGTTTGCAGGCTTGGTACATCCTATCAACAATAGCACTCTTTTCTTGCACGCAGAGGTGCCGGAACGGGTGGGCAGCTGCCCCCTGCCCTTTTACCAGGAGGGGCAAGGAGGGCTGTACTGCCCTTTGCATTTTAGTACGATAGTAACGAAGCAAATGTCTGCTAATCTCAAAGCTCGCTTATCCAATGCAGAATAAATTCAATTGTTCGTGAACAATAGATTAAAGGTAGCCGGATCTACAAGTTTAAAGATCCGGAACCGATCCGGATCCAACAAGAAGAGATTCGGATCCGCCACCTTTTAAATTTTAAGATCCGGATCCGCCAGTATACAACTGCACTTTATTCCAGCATTACAGAGTTGTAAGTCGGGCCGGGCTTTTCGGATCGGGTTTGGGCCGGGTTCGGGCCTAAAGTTGACAAAATTTCGGGCTTAATTCGGGCCTGAGACGTGCTTTTTGTCTTCATTCACAGCTAACAGACAAAAGTTAGCTTAAGAAAGGAGCAATTAACCGCTTACGTTTTTCAGACCTGACTTAACTTTTGTTTTTTTTTGGGGGGGGCATAATTTGGGCTTCAAATTAGTTTTCGGGTTCGGGCCTGAACTGGTCGGCCCGTTTACAACTCTGCTTTGTTCATGTCAACGAAAACCAAAAGTAGACCAAAGAAAAGCAAGAACGGTCTTTACTCAAATTTGGGGCGTTTTTTTGCCAAAATTCAAGTAAAGACCAAAAAAAAGTCTTAATTGAAAATTGATGGAGCATTCTCTCTGCCAAAATTCAGGTGTAGACCACAAGAAAAAAAGGTCTTTGAGGAATGTGGTGCTGATTTTGTACCCAAATTATTTGGGGGGCAAAGCCAAATTCAGATCCGGATCCGCATTTTCTAATGAAACTGGATCCGGGTCCGATCCGGTCCGCTCCGGATCCGTTGCCACCTCTGCAATAGATCGAACAGATAATTTAATCGTTTGTGAACAATAAACCTGACAAATGACCCAATTGTGCACGATTGCAATTAACACAGTAAAAAGTTAGTAGCAACTTGCAGTACGGTATACTAAACTGTATGTTTTTTAGCTAGCTCATGAAAGCTGATCAATTGGATGAAACTTAACTCACATCATCCTAGCGTCAGTTTAAACTGATGGCACGCAAAAGCGTTCAGGAGCTACAAGAAGCATTTGAGGGATTAAAGTTTAGTGTTTTGTCAACCAACAGAGCCCTTTCTAGCAATGAAACGCAAAAAAAAATTTTGTCGATACAAAATACATTCCAATTTTTATTTTCTGAAAAAAATATCTTTTATTATAAACAAAATTACTTTCCCTTAATTGGCACTAATAAGTTCATTGAAATCAATATTAATAAATTGCGTGTGTTAAATGATTTCTAAATAACGTAACGGTAAAATCAGTGAGCAATTTTGTGGAATGCATTTGCTTAGCCTTTGAGCTGTGACACTCGATTTAATTCCATTAGTATTAGTTCAAACTGATTCTACGAAGATATAGGGTGCTACAAAATTTCAAATTAAAAACTCAAGGACCCCACGTCTGTAGGCCTAGCATTATTCTATCGCAAGACATTCAAGTTTCTAACTTTGTTTGTAGTCGATAGGGATGGGGATGCTGAGATTTTATCAATTTTTTTCTGATTACCTAAATCAAAACCAAACTTTCCTTTCAGTGTCGAAATCCTACAGCCGAATTTTGTTCTATTTCTAAGAGGAGGAGCAGACTCGGCGACCGTGTCGTTTGATTAAGCGACGTTCTTATTTTGGTCTTGCGCTTCTTCTAAAAGCTGGGGGTCTGATTTAGTTGGTAACCAGGATTTGCTAAAGGGAAAAGACTAAATCCGCAAGTTAAAAAGTTTTACTAACATATCAAAATTGGGAGACTTGGTGAGCAAATTAGTGCGACTCAAACGTGTCACAGGCGGGACCTGGGGGCGGAGTCACCAGCCGCCGGAGGCTGTGGGAATCTGGGGGCAAAGCACCCAGGCGCTGGGCAATTTTGTGTAATTTTTTTGACAAAAGTGGCTATTTCAATGCCATTCGGATCACATTTTGCACGTTTTCAGAGCCATTTGAAACAACAAAATTTTTGAGATTCGAAAGTTAATTGAATAAATCGCTCCCTTTACTTCTGGTCAAGTCCAAAACACGTTTAAAATCTTGCTTTTTGAGGTTAAATTTTGTGACTTGGCCTGATCAGGGGAATCAAGGTACATTGCTTTCTGCAACATTTTTAGCATTAAATCATTCACTCGAAGATTTGTCTTTGAAGATTTTTGCTTTGTTATGAAAATAACCAGTTTTAGGAACATAGGCGTAGCCAGGGGGCCCGGGCCCCCCCAATTAAAATACCACCAATGATAAAAATTACGACAACGAAGGCTAGCACTGTTTAGTTGCAGTTTTTTTTCAGCAATTACGCACATAACAGTAATTAACAATAACATTTATGACAATAAGGGAGCCCCGGGGCCCCTAACTAACAACCAGGGGGCCCAAACTAACGACTATGGGGCCCAAACCAACAACTAGGGGGCTCCAGGGCCCCTAACTTATAACCAGGGGGCCCCGGAGCCCCTAACTGACGACCAGGGGGCCCCAGGGCCCCTAACTAATAACCAGGGGCCCCGGCCCCTAACCGAAAACCAGGGGGCCCCGGGGCCCCTAACTGACAACCAGAGGGCCTCAGGGCCCATAAATAACGACCAGGGGGCCCCTAACTAACAACCAGGGGCCCCGGGGCCCCTAACTGACAACCAGGGGGCCCTGGGTCTCCCAACTGACAACCAGGGGGGCCGGTGCTCCAAACCGAAAAAAATGTGGCCTCAGGGCCCCTAACTGACAACCGGGGCCCCAGGGACTCTAACTAACAACCAGGGGCCCCGGGAACTTTAACAGACAACCAGGGGGCCCTGGGGCCCCTAACTGACAACTAGGGGGCCCCTAACTAACAACCAGGGGGCACCGGGGCTCTTAACTGACAACCAGGGGCCCTGGGACCCTAATCGACAACAAGAGGGCCCCTAACTGACAACCAGGGGGCCCTGGGGACCTTGACTGACAACCAGGGTACCCCTAACCAACAACCAGAGAGCCCTGGGGTCCCTAATTAACGACCAGGGGGCCCCGGGACTTCTAACTGACAACCAGGGGTTCCTGGGCCTCTTACTGACAACCAGGGATCTCCAGAGCCCCTGACTGACGACTCAGAGTCCCGGGTCAGTAACCCCTTAATTCAGATTTTTAATAATTTATATGCAAAACCTGTAAGAAATTTAAGAGTTTTTTCCTAAAAGTTGCAACCCCAGGCCTTCGTTTAACGTTATTATGAACTTAATTCTATAACACAGGCGGTAAAGCAAACCCCCCAATTGAAATACTACAAATGATCAATATAATGAGAGCATAGCCTTGTCTGGAATTGCAGTTTCTTTAATTTAGGATTTACGCGTACAAAAATAAGTAATAATAATAATGACGACCACCTGTCCACGTCATAATAATGTCATGCAATTCTTGTACGTTTCAAAAAACTGTCAAGTGACTTGACTTAAGTCCTCCACGTTTTGGAAAAAGTTTATTTTAATTTTGCTTTGATTTTTTTTTTTTTTTATGAAAAAACTTAAGGGCGCGATCTTATCTCAAAACCACAGGCAAAGCCACGGGGGTGGCCCAGGATGCCCGGGCCCCCTCAATCGAAATGCCACCAATGACACGAATTTGAGAAAAAAAGTCTTGTTTCTTCATTTACAGTTTCTTTTGGCATCTTTGCGTACAACAGTACACGCGTACACTAGTAATCAGCAATAAATAATATTGACGACCAGGGGGCCCGGCGCACCTTCTTATTTCAATTTTTTTCAAACCAATTTAAACGTATAACCAAGGTGAAATCAAATTTTTTGTCCTAATAGTTGCTACCTCAGGCCCTCATCTAAACTTTTTATGGACGTACTGAAATAACCAGCGCCGGATTTGCCAAATGGCACAGTGCCAAAGCTCCACGCTCAGATAGTAGGACTTTTTTGGTCTTTACTTATATTTGGCAGGAAGATGTTGCAAAAATCCCCTAAATGCCAGAGGCACCGCGCAACGTAAATCCGGCCCCGGAATAACATGTTTTGTAAGCGAAATCATCTATTGTACCATTTTTCAATAACGATTCATCTCCACCTCGCCAGTTTTTATGCAACAAAATACTTTTAAAAAAATAGCTAGGAAAATGCTCATTGAACAAATTATTGAATTTGAATTGAGGGGTCCTGGGTCCGTTGGCTGTACATGTACTCCTACAACTAGTTAAATTCATGAAAGGAAATTCTTTGGGTGGATTATTATTTACTGTTAAAATATTGCAGAAGGCAATGTGCCTTACTTCCCCCTATATGGACCAAATAACTTACAATTAAAATATTACACCATAATACAAGATTTTAAACGTGCTTTGAAATTTAATTGCAAGTAAAAGAAGAATTGAACAATCAAAATATTTCGATTGGCTTTCAATGTTAAAAATCTAGTTCTTTCAAACGGCTGTGAACACGTGCGAAATATGATCCAATGGGATTAAAACAGATTTTTTTCCAAAAACTTACAAAAATCACCCAGGGGCTGGGGGCTTTGCCCCTATAGCCACCGGCGGCTGGGGGCTCCGCCCCCAGACCCCCGTCTGTGATACGTTTGAGTACACTAGCTTTCTCAACTCGTCTCCTAAGCCAGACATTTTTTGCTTTTTAACTGTTAGTTTTCGCCTTCTCCCTTTACCAAAATCCTGGTTAAGTGACAACAGACCACGACTTCAGATTTTCTATTCTACGTTATCTTTGGCCTGCAAAAAGTTCCTTTTTTGAAAACTTCTGATGACGTCATTGCATGTGATTTGTGGTTTGGGCCCCTCAATCAAAAATCCTGGCTACGCCTATGTTTAGGAATATGTACGACCAGGAGCCCGGGCACCCTCGATTCAACTTCAATAATTTGTTGAATTAGCATTTCCCCTAGCTAAGTTTTTTTCAAAAGCATTTTGTCGCGTGAAAACTGACGAGATGGTGGTGGATTGTCATTTGAAGTTGGTAGATGGTGGAGGTGAAATTTAAAGTTATTTCAAGTTGGTACATTAGATGCAATAAATGATTACTAATCATGTTATTGCAGTATAAAAGTAACCTGGAGGCCTAAAACATATCATTGCATAAAAAAGTTAGATGAGGGCCTAAGATTGCATCTTTTAGAACAAAAACACTGAATATCTCCCGGCTTGGACATTCAAATTGGTTGGCAAAAATTTAAATCGAGAGGCCCCGGGCCCTTGGTCGTCAATATTAAGTTATTGCTAATTGCTGTTGTACGCATGTACTGCTGCGCCCAAAGAATGCTAAAAAATGAATGAATAAAGCTTTGTGTCATAATTTTTATCATTGGTATTTCAATTGTATTTGTATTATCATTTGTATTTCAATTGGTTGGGAGAGGCAGAGGGCCTGGGCCCCTTGATTATTTCGCTTATGGTTTAATGATTACCGTACAGCTTTGTTCTCATATCAACCATAAAATTTGTCTTAACCAAACAGCTAAAGAACATTTACCATAATAGAAATACCAAGCTTTAACCCCAAAAACAATTATTGTTAGCTGAAAATCTAAAAATATAAATAAAATTAAGTTGAAACGGAAATGAAATAGCAAATACGAGTTTTTGTGACGATGTAAGAAAACAAAATCTAGGATCTGGCAAATTGGCAATCTCAAAAACATGTCAAACCTGTCAAAGTCGTTAACTATAACATCAATCCTGCAAATTGCAATGTACTTACAATGATGCAATACATATACTGTTTGCGCAATATAAACAACCAAAGTACCGCGATTTGTCGTCAAATAATACGCGTAGCTATTGAAATTGAATACTTCTGTGACAATATTATTTATCACCACCCGACATCGATACGTATTTTTATGTAAATACAGTACAATGCACAAAATCTAATATGAACCAGGTATGGAAGTATGGAAGATTGTCCTCCATTCCATTCCATAGGCGTAGCCATATGTTTGATTGGGGGGGCCCAAATCACCAATCACATGTAATGACGTCATCAGAAACCTCGAAAGAGGAATTTTTGTGGGGGCGAAGATATCGTAAAATGGAAGATCAGAAGCCGTGGCCTGGTGTTGGCATGTAACTAGGAACTAGTTCAAAGGGGAAGGCTTAAACCAATAGTTCAAATGTGAAAATGTCTAAATTGGGAGACATGTTAAGTAAAGAAGTGTATTGTAATTCAAACACATCATTGGGGCGGTCTAAGGCCGCTGGGCGATTTTTCGTAATTTTTTGAAAAAAAAAAGCTGTTTTAACAATATTGGATCACATTTTGCACGTATTCAGAGCGATTTGAAAGTACTAGATTTTTAACATTTAAAAGCCATTTAAAAAAATTAAATTGTGCAGTCCTGCTTTTGCTTGCAATTTAAGTCCAAAACACGTTTAAAATCTTGCATTTTGGGGTTAAATTTTGTAAGTCATTTGGCCCAGGTAGGGGAAGTAAAGTACATTGCCTCCTGCAATATTTAGCAGTAAATAACAATCCACTCGAAAATTTTCCTTTGAGATTATTGTTTTGTCACGAAAACAACCAGTTATAGGAATATATATACGGCCAGGGGGCCCAGGCCCTCTTAATTCAAAAATTTGTTCAATGAGCTTTCCGCTTACTGTAACTAATTTTTTCAAAAGTATTTTGTTGCATAAAAACTGGCGAGGTGGAGGTGAATTGTTATTGAAAAATGTACAATAGATGGTTACGCCTACTAACCATGTTAATGCACGGGCAGGATTTACACTGAGTTGGGCCCTGGTAATTTGGGATTTTCGCAATATTTTCTTGCCAAATACAGGTGAAGACCAAAAGAAGTGTTATATGAACGCGAGGCCCCTGGCACTGTGCCATATGTTAAATCCGTGCCTGGTTATTGCATTACGTTGATAAAAAAGTTAGATGAGGGCATGAGTTAGCAACTTTTAGGATAAAAACCCTTAATTTTGCTCGGGTTAAACGTTTAAATTGGTCGGCAAACATTAAATTGAAGGGGCCCGGCCCCCTTGGATCAATATTATTGTTGGGACCCATTTAAATTGAGGGCCATTTAAATATTAATGTAGTGAGCCCATTTAAATTAGGGGCCATTTAAATATTGTTTTAGGGGCCCTTTTAAATTGCTTGGTAAAAATTAAATTGAGGTGGCCCGGGCTCACTGGATTAATATTATTGTTGGAGCTCATTTAAATTGGGGGCCATTTAAATAGTACTGTAGGGGGCCCATTCGAATTGGCTGGCAAAACTTAAATTGAAGGGCGTAGGCCTCCTGGATCAATATTATTGTAGGAGGCCATTTAAATATTATTGTAGGGGGCCCATTTGAATATTATTGAGAGGGGCCCATTTGAATTGATTTGCAAAATTTAAATTGAAGGAGCCCCTGCCCCCTAGATCAATATTATTGTAGGGAGCCTATTTTAATATTATTGTAGGGGGCCCATTTGAATTGGTTGGCAAGATATTAAATTGAAGGAGCCCCGCCCCTTGGATCAATATTATAGTTGGGGGCACATTTAAATTGAGTGCCATTTAAATATTACTGTAGGGGGGCCATTTGAATTGGTTGGCAAAAACTAAAGTGAAGGAGCCCGGGTCCCCTGGATCAATATTATTGTTAATTACTGTTGTACGCGTGTACTGTTGTACGTGAAGACGCTAAAATAAACAGAAACTGAAGAAACAATAGTCTTGGTTGTGACATTTTTTATCATTGGTGGCATTTCAATCGGTGGGGAGGGGGACGGGTCTCCTGCCCCCCTCCCCCCCCCCCCCCTGGCTACGCCCATGTTCCATTCTTGAATCTTCCATTTCATTCCATTATGGTATCTTCCGTACCGAAATTTGCGTACCATTCCATGCCCTGGTTGTCGGGTCTATATTATTATTATTATTATTATTATTGGAACGACCGACGCTCGCGTCGCGTGTTCCTTTGTTTTTACTCGGCCATTTTCCAACTACGGAGTGCGAAATTTCAAACTTTTGCTTATAACTCATGAACGGTTGGGTCTAGCTACATGAAATTGAGACAGCAGTTTGAGGTTAATGAGTTGTATGTTTGTACCAAATTTCGAGGCAATAGGTCACGTGACTTTGGTTTTAGAACCCGAAAACCGCCCCGCAAGTTTGGTGTAAAAAGCGGTCTCAGTCAAAAACGGCTTAAGCACGGCAAAAAATATTTCATAGGGTTATATGTCTCAAGATACCCTTTCATCCCAACCAACCCACTTTTGGCCGCAATTGGGTAATCCCCGGGGAGTGGCACCCCCAAACTTTGTCAAAATATTTGTCTGTTAAATATCTACTGATATTAAAAAGAACTAGCACCCTAGCTTGAGCCGTTTAAAAAATGGATTTTTTAAGGCCCCATTTTGGGGGGGTTCCCGGTGGAGTAGCCCCAAAAAATTTCGGGAGAAAAAATTGCATTTGCAGCTCAACAACTTTACACAAAAATTTGATTTCGATGTGTTGTGGTTTAGGAGAAGAAGAGCGTACAAAATTTAGGAAGAAAAAAAAGGAAAAAAAAAAGAAATCAACCTCATTGCGGCCAAAAGTGGGTTGGTTGGGATGAAAGGGTATCTTGAGACATATAACCCTATGAAATATTTTTTGCCGTGCTTAAGCCGTTTTTGACTGAGACCGCTTTTTACACCAAACTTGCGGGGCGGTTTTCGGGTTCTAAAACCAAAGTCACGTGACCTATTGCCTCGAAATTTGGTACAAACATACAACTCATTAACCTCAAACTGCTGTCTCAATTTCATGTAGCTACACCCAACCGTTCATGAGTTATAAGCAAAAGTTTGAAATTTCGCACTCCGTAGTTGGAAAATGGCCAAGTAAAAACAGAAGAACACGCGACGCGAGCGTCGGTTGTTCCAATTACTTACTTTTTCTGAAAAGTAACGATTGCGGTAATTTCATTACTTTTTTAAAGTAATATTAAGTGAAATAATTTCATTACTTTTGTGCAGTAATTTGCCCACCATTGGCCAGGCATTAATGTAGAGAGCTTCGGGATTGTGAATTTGACTAAAGTTTCATGCTAGGCTTTTATTGCATGAAACAATACGCTACAACTTTGAAGTTTCCGTTAGGCTCAGGCGCGCAAAGAAATTGCTAAAGGGGGGGGGGAGAGGGGGGGAGCTTAAACCCAAAGCTAAAATTTTATTGAATGAAGACTATCTTAATTGCAGTGGTGTAAGAAGTACTCGAAAATTGTAATCAAGTAAAAGTTTTATTACTGACGAAAAAACTACTTGAAGTAAGGTACAAAGTACTGAGCAAAAAAATGCTTGAGTAAAAATAAAAGTATTCGTTTTAAAAGTACTCAAGTAGAAGTATTTCTAAAAGTATTCAAGCAAAATAAACAAACTATTCAATGGACCTATGATAGACAACTGGTCGACTACCTTCGCATCACTGCCACATAGCGCTTGGTTTTCTAACCCCTCATACTCTCAAGAAGTCGTGGATTATTAAGTTTTTGTTAATATATTCAAGACAATTAATCAAAAAAAAACAACAACAGCAAGATTTTGATATTTGAAAATCATGGTATGCAGAATATACGTAGAATCATTTTATAACGTCTTTGCTCAAATACTCATTCACTGTTTATTGTGCTAAAATTTAAATACACTGTGGACGTGTATTGTATAGTCTACTGTATCTACAGGGTGCGCCAAAAGTTATGCAGGCCTACTGTAGCTATTTCAATATATCCTGCAATAACCTTTTCTGGATTAATTAGTAAAAATCAGTGTTGATTTTTTTGAATTGAATTTATTTCACGATATACGAAGGCAGCCAGAAGCCTCAAAAATACATGAAACTATTGTAGATAGCCCATTTAGATAGTCTGGATCCAGTAGCGTACGCAGGATTTTGAAAATGGGGGGTGGCATGAAATTTGAGAAGAACAAAGATCTGAATCAGAAATTGTTCCACTCAAAATCAATCCGATTTTTCGCTCAAAATTAGGTAAAGAGCAAAAAAAAAAGGTCTTCACTCAACTTTCCTACAATTTTAAGCCCGAACGTGAGTGCAAGCCTAGAAGAAACGCACAGAACATACCTTTTGTGTGATTATGCCTTAGGCCCAACTTCCAAAGGGGGGCCATACCTCAATTTTGCATACTATTCTATGCAATTATACAATCCTGGCGACCCAAAGGGGGTCCGTGACACAATGGCCCCCCTCTAAAAACGCCCCTGCCTGGATCTCTATTGGGGCGAAAGTGATCATCATATTAAAAACATTTTGTAATAACTAGAGCAAGTTTTTGTCGCCCTAAAAACTTGAAAAAATTGCATTTGTTTTCAACAAAAGTTGCAAAAAGTTGCATTTATGCACAAACAGTTTAAACGACAGTGATTTACTCCAACGATTTATTTACATTTAATGCCAAACATTTGCAATTATTATTTGGGGATAAATGGCGATCTTTTGCTGTAGTAGTAGTCAGTAGCGTAGCCAGGGGGGGGGGCGGGGGGGGCTATAGCCCCCCCCCCATTGGCCTGCCGACCAAAATGCAGAATAAGAAAAATACCACGTTTTTAGCACTTCTAAGACTCTCTTTTGCACTGGATCAGACTAAAAAATGATTTAAAGCATAGTTTGAAACGTTTATTTGGGGGGGGGCTAATAGACTGCCGACCAAAATGCTGAATAGGGAAAATACCACGTTTTTAGCATTTTAAGACTGTCTTTTGCACTGGATTGGACTATTTTGAAACGTTTATTTAAGGGGCGGGAGCTAACGAACTGCGGACCAAAATGCAGAATAAGGAAAATATCATGTTTTTAGCACTTCTAAGACTCTCTTTTGCACTGAATTAGACTAAAAAATGCTTTAAAGCATAGTTTGAAATGTTTATTTAGGGGGGGGGCTAATAGACTGCCGACCAAAACGCAGAATAGGGAAAATACCACGTTTTTAGCATTTCTAAGACTGTTTTTTGCACTGGATTAGACTAAAAAAATGCTTTAAAGCATAGTTTGAAACGTTTATTTAGGGGGGGGCTAATGAACTGCCGACCAAAATGCAGAATTAGGAAAATACCACGTTTTTAGCCAGTAGCGTAGCCAGGGGGGGTGGGCGGGAGGGCTATAGCCCCCCCATTGACATGTCAACCAAAAAGCAGAATCGGAACAACACTACATTTTTAGCACTTTGAGACTGTTTATACACTGGAGTGGACTAGATAGTGATTTAAAACATCTTTTGAAACATATGTCCAGGGGGGGGGCTAATTTGGCAAAAATAAAACCAACAAATAAATGAAGCCTTTGATAAATGGTAAGAAATAAGCAACCAAATTTGATCGCAAGTGTAAAAATGCAGAACATAGGTGTCATCAACAAATATACTATAAACTAAGGAATAGGGGGGGGGGGGCTATTCAGTATTTGTTAATTACCAATCATTTCTCTCAAATCTCTTTTCATTAGTCCCCCCCCCAATTATTTTTCTCTATAAACTGTATACGAAATAGATTACTCCATGTGAGTTTTATTGAACTATTCGATTTTATAATTTACCAGCATCTAAACAAGAAAATTAACATTTTACCATTAGCCACCTCCCGAATAGCCCATTTATGCCAGCAGTTTAATCTTGTTTGCACTGCCAATTTCTAAGCCACGTTTTAAAAGCATTATTTTTTAATCAAAATAGCCCTAAAATGAAGTTATTTTTGCAAAAAAATGCAAAATTTTCGAGCGCTAGGGGCTCCGCCCCCAGACCTCCGTGCCTCCGGCGGCTGGGGGCTTCGCCCCCAAACCCCCAGCCTCCGGCAGCTGGGGGCTTCGCCCCCAGACCCCCATTGGCCTCCGGCGGCTGGGGGCTCCGCCCCCAGACCCCCAAACAGCCCCCCCCATTGCGAATTTCTGGCTACGCGCCTGGTAGTAGTGGTAGTATTCTTTTATTGTCGAGCAAAAAACAAATACACAAATTGCTAATTCAGCAAACATTAGACGACACGATTTAGCACGACGAGAAGAAGCGAAAGACCAAATTAAGAACGTCGCTTACTCTAGCGACACGGTCGCCGAGTCTGCTCCTCCTCTTAGAAATAGTACATAATTCGGCAGTATGTTTTTTGCGAACAGTTTGTCTAACATGCTAAAACTTTGCTCCACTGAAAGAAGTTTGATATCATGTTTTTTAAATCACACTTACATTTTATCCATATTTAATAAAAATTCCAACAAAAAGTTACATCAAAAAAAGAAAAAAGTTGCTATCCAAAATTCCTAAAAACAGTTTAAAACATTGTTCTACATAAATTCTTAGAATTTAGGAATTCTTAGAATTTAGGAATTTAGGAATTTAGAAAGTTGTAAAAACTTGCCCTAGTAATTTGCATTAGACGATAAATTACAATACCGTACAATAGTGTTTATTGCATTATATAGTGTTTGATTTTTGGCTCACTCTGTAAACTTAAGTTTTGGTAATCATAGGACGCATTTTTGGCGAACTTATGTCTCTTTTTGCTTCTTTCATGATTTACAATACTTTTAATCGAGTAAACATTACATCCATGCCAGTATGCTGCGAAGAGCAAGCACCAAACAACGAACGTGAAACTAAAACCATCTTGAACTGCTTTTCGCCCGACTGGATCTTGATACGTGCTTGCATTACACGTACAGTAGAAAAAAGGCATTGCTGCAGTCGCTGTAGTGGTATGGACTCTGGCGCATAAGTTACCAGCGGCAAAAGAACAAAAATACTAATAACTTAACTGAACTGAACATTTGCCGGCAGAAAAGTCGACCGTTCTGACAAATTTGTGGTTCAAATTTAGAATTTCAGTAGCCTACGTTGTACTTTTCTGAATCAAAAACTATTTAAGCAGCTTTACTTCACTTTAACAGTAATTCAAGTAGCCTAAAAGTACAAGTAGCCCCCCCCCCCAAATAAACTTCTCAAAAAGTCCTCGTTACCGGAAAAAACTACTTGAGTAGCGGAAATCTACTCAAGTAAAAGTATTTTATTATTTTAGACCACTACTTAGTTGAGCAGATTGTTGAGCAAACTCGCGCAACTCAAGCTTTTTACTAACTGAAATATTGATTTACTGTAAAGGTTGAACACCCCATCTCCTACGGCGTGTAGTCTCCATGCGACGATATTGGCTCCCAAAGCAATAGTAATAATAACAACATTTATTTCAGACTAAAGGCAGTCCATGCGAAAAATACTTAAACATTACACTCAAGACGCACATACACACAAAAATACACTCCAAAAGCAAGCAGTATGGGGCGCCGTTTGGAAAAAAACTATTTTGGGCTTATTTAGACCATAATTTGTCCGATATATATATTGGAAATATCCGATTTATATATCGGACAAATTGTGCTCTAAGTCGGACCAAAAAAGCCGCTAGAAAATTTTGTATTTTTTTGGCAAAAATAACTTAATTTTAGGCCTATTTTAATAAAAATTATGCTCTTAAAGCACGGCATAAAAACTAGCATTTGCAAAAGCATGTGTCGGACATATATAAGTCGGATATTTCCGATATATATATCGGACAAATTATGGTCTAAATAAGCTCAATTCACAAAACAAATAGTTTTTTTCCAAACGGCGCCCCATAAAGCAGTTCAAAAGGCACTAATATTTGGCATATAAGCGCTCTTTGAATAATCGTTCCATCAGCGGTTTCCGATTGAGATGCATTCAGCGACATTTTAACAATCAAATAAAAGTTTTTATCAAATTCGCAAGTCATTTGTGTTTTGCTTTTGAGAACATTTATTTATGCAAATAAACAAATACGCTAGCTGAAATACGCGTATTCTCCCAATCGATGAATTACCCTACATAAATGCGGACGCGTATTTTATACCTGTACGAGTATTTTATACACTTATGCAGAGGTGGGGTCCTCGAGGACGTCCTTGGCCTCGAGGACACATTTTCAAGTCCATGGCCTTGGCTTCGAAGCCTCCAGTCCTTGGCCTTGGCCTCGAAGCCGTAGGTCCTCGAAAATTGCCCTGTCCACGGCTCGAGGACAGCACTATTTTTTTAACCGTTGAAATTTTGTTGTAAAACACCAGAAATCTGGCGGAAAATTTGCGAGTACCTTTTTTGTTTTTCTCAATTGGAGCATTGGTGTAGCCAGGGAGAGGTAGGGGGCTCGGGCTCCTCCCCAATCGAAATTTCGCCAATTACAAAAATGTGACAAAAAAGCCTATTGTTTCTGCAATTTCAGTTTCTTTTTAGCATTTTTCGCTTACAACAGTAACTAACAACATTATTGAAGACCAAGGGCCCGGGCCCCCCTTAATTCAATTTTTGCCAACCAATTTAAATGTATAACCCGGGTAAAATTAAGGATTTTTCTCTTAAAAGTTGCTACCTAGACCCTCATGTAACCTTTTTATAAACGTAATGTGACAACCAGAGCCGTATTTATTCTATGGCACAGTGCCAGGGCCTCGCGCTCAGATGGTAAAACTTTTTTTTTTCTTCACCTATATTTGGTAGGAAGATCATGCGAAAATCCCCAAAGGGGCCCAGCGCGATGTTAATCCGGCCCGGCAATAACATGGTTAGTAGGCGTACCTTCTATTGTACCATTTTTCAATAACAATTCAATAATTCACCTCCACCCTGCCAATTTTTACGCACAAAATACTTTAAAAAAAAATTAGCCACGAAAACTGCTAATTGAGCAAACCATTGAACTTCAATTGAGAGGGCCTGGGGCCCCTGGCCGAACAAATACTACTCCTATAACTGGTTATTTTCATGACAAAACAAAAGTCTCTAAGGAAAATCTTCGAGTGGATTATTATTTACTGTTAAAATATAGCAAGAAACATTGCACCTTACTTCCCCCTACCTAGACCAAATCACTTACAATTAAAATTTAACTCAAGAATGCTAGATGTTAAACGTATTTTGGACTTAAATTGCAAGTAAAAGGAGCATCAAGTAATATTATCTTTTCAATTGGCTTTCAAATTTCAAAAATTTGGTGCTTTCAAATGGCTCTGAACACATGCGAAATGTGATTCAATGGTATTAAAATAGCTGTTTTTCCAAAAAACTTTCAAAAAATCGCCCAACGGCTGGGGGCTGCGCTCCCAGACCCCCGTCTGTGCTACACTACCTTTCTCAACACGTCTCCAAAGTTAGATATTTGCACTTTTCAACTATTACTTAAAGCCCTCTCCCTTTGCAAAATCCTGCCTAAATGCCAACCGGCAACGATTTTAGATCTTCCATCCTATGATATCTTTGTCCCACAAAAAGTTCCTCTTTTCAAAATTACTGATGACGTCATTGCATGTGATTTGGGCCTGCCTACCAATCAAAAATTCTGGCCACGCCTACAAATTGGAGATTGCCCGAAAAACTTTTTTGAAAACCTTTTTTTTTGGAGAACACGAACACTTGCGGCTGTGTCCTTGGTCCTTGACCTTGGCCTCTAGCATTCCTGTCCTTGGCCTCGAGAGGGTCTGTCCTCGAAAAGGCTGTTCTTGGCCTTGGCCTCGGATTTTTTTTGTGTCCTCGACTCCACCTCTGCACTTATGCATAAATCCGTGTGTTTAGTAAAAGCCGTTTAAGTCTTTTCAATTTATTTCATTGTGGTGCTACTATGAACCACTGTTGTTATACAGCACCAGAAGTCCAGGATGCTCAAATAATAATTCATAATTTTTTTACATTGGTGGACGTTTCATATACAGTGCCAATAAGTTTACCTAATGCTGCTGTTAGCGGTAGTAGAATCAAAATAGCCTACTGGGAAAAGAAATAGACTTTTTGTTACGCAGCTTTGCAGCTGGTGGCGCCACCTTGAAGCTTCAGTTGGCGCCACCTTCAACCTTCAGTTGGCGCCACCTGAAGTTACTTGTGGCCACCTGAGTTGTGCAGCATGCACTGAACCAAATTTGCTATGTCATAGGCCAGTCGGCCTGATCTGATTCCGCATGGCTTTAGGCTTGGATAGAATCATGTCAGAATGTGTTGGGGTGAGAACTGAAGTTGATTTTAAATTTTGCTGGAGGCCCAGTTTGTATAGCCCTAATCTGTGATAGTAATTGAGTTCAGATCTTTAATCTGTGATTTTGATTTTATTTCTGCATTACTTAAGTTTTAGAGCACTGGACAGCAGGTCTAAAGTTGTTTTTTTAGGGGTCAGTTGTCCAAAGTTGTTTTTTGTTTTTTTAGTCTGTAGGCCTACACATTCTGCAGCTTTTTTTGTGTCAAAATATGTTAAAAATTTACACTAAATTGATTGAAATGCTTTAACTATCGGTAACTGGGCTATTTGTTTTATGTCTGATGTTGCATTTTTTACAGTAGTATTGAACTCTGAAGCCCTTATGGTCAGTTTCGTGTTTCCATGTGACGATCAGTGAGAGGCTTCTTATTTGTTGTAGGCTACAGTAATTACACAAGGTAATTAACTTAAAGGCATTTTATCTACTGGCCTGTGGCCTGTTGGTCGAGTAGTAATGCATTTGACTCTGTAGCAAGAGCTCTGAGGTTCAAATTTAAGGCCGGTCAAATCGGACACAGTGCTGCCAATGGCTTGCCACCGCTGCGACATTTCTTTGAAAGTAGCTGTGTTCTTCAGGCGCAATAAGCAGAGGTGGGTCCCAGTCCCACAAACTCAATACATGCTTCGGCGTAATACACTGCACAGCGTGTATAATGAAAAATTTGAATTGCAATTTATCTGTTTTAACAGAATCGTCTTACTTGTATCTGTTTTTTATTTATTTTTTAAGTACGACTCAATGGCGCCAGGCTCACACCCTAGCAGTAACACACTGACTAGTGAAGAGAAGAAAAAAAGTAAAGAGAGTAGGCCTAGGCTACCTATTTGCAAAGATATCTTTAAAAAACACACACACACAAAAATACATACAGCATATCAGGTATCAATACCAATAACAGATGCAATTCAGTTGTAATGCTGAAAGTTACATACAGAAGTCAGGAAGTTTCAGACATTAATAAGTCAAAAGGCAAATGTGTAAATCCAATTTCTTAAGACGTGTTTTAAAAGCAGGTAATGTAAAAGATGAAACAATAGACTCAGGTAGCAAATTCTCCGACTATTGAAAAAATATCGATATGTGTCATATTTAGGTCTGTGCTTGCATCTGAGAACAAAAACAAGGCTACGCAGCTTGTAACTAGTTTGAGCTCATTGAAAGAAAATCATCAAATTTAGCATCTAGCCTACCATGATAGCAAAGCTTGTACGTAAGAATCAGATCAAATTCCAATCTACAATACTCCAAAGATTTTAAATTAAGCTTAGACAACCTATCAACATAAGAAGAAGACAGAATATTGCAACGTATCAAATACAAATTTCTCTGGTAAAATTTTCTCGCACAGATTCAATAGAACATTTATCTCTTAAGATGAGGAGACCATGCCAAGGTTTTATACTCTAACTTGGGACAAACATATGTACCACTTCAAATTTTGATCTCCATAATATTGCCAATTTAACATACTAACTTGTTTGGTTTGTAACGCTTTTTTGCTTTCTGTGTGTATTTTGCCTCACATGTAGGCCTAAGTGTGCTCGGATGTGAATCAAGCACCATTATGTTGTATTTCAATTAAATAAATAAATTGCTAGATATCAAAACACCCAAATCTTCCCAGTGATGAACACAAAATTTAATTATCTTCAATGAAATATTCATTATTTACACTATCTTCATGTTTAATGGCCAAGTCAGAAGTGTTGGCATTTAGTTGGGACAAGAGATAATTGTTAATTGATGAGTACTGGAAAACAACTCAACGGAATTAAGATTTTTCTGCTATTCAACACAGTTATCACTAACGCTAAGTGCTAAATAGTTTGGCATCATCAGCATATAGGTAAATGTCACTTATAGAATTAGAAAAATTACAACACTTGGGTGAGTCATTGATGAGTAAATATTGAATAAAAGAGGTCCTAAAACATTCCCCTGCGGCAAACCACTAGTAACACGAAGAAAAGCAGATTGTACCTAGTTAATGCATACACTTTGAGACCAGTTACACAAAAGTTCTTTTATCCAGGATATTAAGTGATCACTAACACCATGAGAGACAGTGTCAAAGGCTTTAGCAAAATCAGTGTATATAACATCAAAATCAAGGTTACTGCTATGAAAATAGTGCCATTTGTTTAAAACTGACATCAACTGAGTGGAAGTAAATCTACCTGGAATAAAACCATATTGCTTAGAAGTAAAAGTGTTGTTTCTTAGTAAATAATGTAGCAATTTTTTGGCAATAATGCTTTCAATTAATCTACACATCTGACATGACACATGTCAATGAAATATGGCAATAATTTGAAGGCAGTTAGCAAGTACCCTTTTTGTGAATTGGAATAGCTAATGCTTGTTTACATTGATATGGTATCTTGGCAGAGCTAAGACTAAGTTGGTACTGGTACCAATGACATAATACATCAATAATCCAAGGAGCAATTCGTTTTCAAAAGTAAGTTGGTATTTCATCAGGTGATCTAGAAATTTTGTTGGACATGTTAACAAGAGCAGTAGTAATATCATTTGCTGTAACTTCAATATTATTTATCTTAGTAATGTTACAAAGTTCATTTAAGTGAAGATCCTGACCATTGCTAGTATTAAAAACATTATGAAACACTGAATTTAAAGTGTTAGTTTTATCAAGATCTGAAATTGCCATATCACCAGAGACTGTTATAAGGGGTAGAATAAAATAATTCAAAGCAATTTACTTTTTAAAAAAATTGGTGTATATGTTTATTATTATTACTTCATTGCTACAAGGGAAGCATTTCATATGAATATGATGCATATTTCATCTCAGATCTGGCGCTTGCTAACTGCCATGAAATACTGGAGTTTTCGGCATTTTGGCAGTAGAAATTTTGCTTTTAACTTGTTTGCACTGAAATTGGCATGTAAAAGGGTGTTCTCCAGAGATCAATTGAGTCCCTTTGGCTTTACAAAAAAAGAAACAAATGCACCAGTATGACTTCATCCACACATTGATTAATCATCTTCAGACAAATGCAGAAATGTCAGGACTAATGCGATTGAAAGGATCTGGCACCTACTGAGAATACCTAGCATAAGCAATAAGCATGTGGTTTTGTTAGGAAAGTGTTAAGTTAACCAGTCTTCCCTCTAACTTTTGACCTCCTGCGTAAATCCTGGAAATAGTGCGAAAATTTTGAAATCACTATGAAAATGTGGCAGCTACTGAGGAGATCTCCATCAGTCATTCTCAAAAACAAAAATTTCTTTGAGAATTATGGTAATCTCAAAAAAAAAAATTTCTGGCGGGCAACCACAAGGTTTTTGCAGGTTTCACATGTATATTTAAACTCTTTTTTTTAGCGTGGTGCCGAGAACTACAGCTGTCTTTGGCTTGGCTGGAAATAAAAGGTACTTTGCAAATCAAAAACGCCATAATGCCGAAAAAAATCAGTGCAAAAATACCAGAAAAAATTTCGCACTTTTTTGCACTTATTGGGAATACTGCCATTAATTACTTGTCAATTAAAATGCTCTGAAGCGTTACGTAACATTATGATGTTTTTTGCTTATTGATAGAATTTCTCATCGAAAATGTTTTCTACAAGCATAAACTTAAGCAGAAAAATTAGTGACAGCAAAATAGCTTTAAACATTTATTACAACAGTTAATTAGGATAATTGCTAATGAACATATTTATTGTATTAGAGAAACATGCAATTGTTACTAGTACTGCAGAGACTCAAATCAAAATGCTTTCCAATGAACTGTTGTAATTGCATTGGTTCATGATCAAATTATCAAACTGTTTTAGCTTGTTTTATTCAATTGCTATTCAAATATTTTCAGTTTAAGAGTAGGCCTATAAATTGTATAATACAGTTTTTCTTTTTTTTATTTCTGTTTTGCTATGGCCTCAGTCAACCTTGAGCTCTCATTCAAAGCGATTCAAAATATTCAGCACTTTAGCTTAATTTTGAAAATATGTGTATAAGTTGTAATTCTATGCGCCGAGTGGAAGTTCATTTTTTGTGTGCATTGACTGATGAGTGATGACAAATTATTATAGTGATTAGCAGGGTTTCCTCTTAGGTTTTGGTGAGTCGACGTGCACCCAAAAAATCAGCAATTTTTGTGTAGCAAACAATCAAAAATCCAAAAACGAGTCAGCATGTGCCCAATAAAAATGCTGATTCGCTAATAAAATTCTGCTGAATGACTACCTAGGTGATTAGTGAATACCCAAACTATTTGGTCACCGATTGTCACTGCTTCCATGCCAGAAATGGCAAAAATAAGCTAAATTAAATTGAATTGACAACATTCATCATCATAGTGATGCTAGCTTAACACCCATGTGCCTTTTGGTTTGACTTTGGTAAAATAATATAGGCTAGCCACAAACTTATCAGGCGCATACAAAATTGGACTCATAATTTATATACTACAGATATTATATTTTATCAGCTGGAATCAATCTGATTAATAAAATTTGATTTGAAAATTGTCTTGGTCAGTGTGTTTGGGTGTTAGCCCACCATACTGTAGTGTCACACTTAATGAATAAATAAAATAAACTCACAGTTCTTAGTTAGCAGATTTGCCAAATCAGAAATGGCTAATGCTACAAGTCATGATGGCTGACTGTCACTAGTTGAAATTAGCCTGAGCTCTGCCTGTTTGCTGTTTAATTTCAATTAAATGTCTGCAACTACTGTACTAGCTAGCAATAATTAGAGGACCTAAACTAAAGCTGTAATGTTAGCCTACTAACTAATGGTGCTTTCACATGTTCAAGAAGTTTGCCATTGTTCTTGTCACAATGATTTCACCACTAAGTAATAGCTATGGCAAGACAGCTCTGGTGATAGTAGAGTACTTCTGTGACTAGCCCTTCTCAGTCAATGCTTTAATAATCCAGTAGTATGGTGACAGTTGCCAGGTATTCTGTCAAAACAGAATGATGTATGTCGGGAAATCACTTTGTGATGAAATCATTGGCAACCCTTTCAAACTGCAAAGATAATAATGTGTATTTTAACAGGGCTACAAACTCGGCCTTTTATAAAACTGTTTAAGTTCGTTAAAAAAATTGTCAGAAATATTTTTTGTTGATCAAGCCAT
This sequence comes from Trididemnum nubilum, assembly GCA_963965965.1. Classification (NCBI taxonomy): domain Eukaryota; kingdom Metazoa; phylum Chordata; class Ascidiacea; order Aplousobranchia; family Didemnidae; genus Trididemnum; species Trididemnum nubilum. Next base: position 9,643,501 of record OZ014471.1, read on the forward strand.
ATAAAATATTGAGATTGCATTTTTTTTTCCAACAGCTGCTTGTTGTTTAAGTGGAGGTGACCCAGAAAAACAGCAAACGTTCAAAAGCAGAGCAATTTAAGTGGAAAAGTAGTACCGATATGCAACATTTTCTTGCGTTAATTAGGTGGCGAGAAGTTTGTCTTGTGTAGTAAAAAAAACAGGCTCTTGTCTACAGTTTGTAGAAAAAGTAACTTTGTTAATATTTGCAGCTCAGTGGAATAAATGAGCCAGTTTTGTTTTTGACAAAAAAGTTAGCAATTAAGTAATGTGTTAATTTGTGGTTAAACAGATTCATGATTGACAATTTCGCTTTTGTAGTTCGCGTATTAGTTAAGTGGTAAATTGTTCTGCTTACAAAAATAATTTTGGGTCATACAGCATTCGAATGCAATGTATCTTTATGCAAAATTTAATATTTGCAATGGCAGACAGCAGAAGAATGAAGTCTTTGTAAAAGTAGCTGTTATGAAAATTAGTGCATACTGTCTATTCATGACAGAAAAGTATTTGCTTATTGCATTTGTGAATTCAAAAACTTATATTTTACTTTTAGTAGAATCTTAAACATATATTTTTTGTTCATCAAATGTTTATTGCATTTGATGAATTCATTAACCTATATTTTACTTTTAACAGAATAATGAACATAGGCCTAACATAATTTCTGAAAGTAGCCAAATTATTACTTAATTTTATCAATAACTTTGCAAACAAATAACCGCTCAAATTGTGAGTGTGAATGTTTTCAACTTGACGAAAAAACTGAAACATTCAAATGCATAGAAAAAACAAAATACAGTAAAATATGTATGTACTAATTTTTTTCAGCTCATACTCGATAAACTTGATATTTTTGCCAAACTTATACTACAAAAATTAAATTTCAGAACTCAAACTTGCTAAAAATGGCTGAATTTGAATAAAAATTGATCAAGTTCATACCCCTGATTTTAAACGTGGTTGTTTTTTTAGGCTTGCATAGTACAAATTTTATTTATAGCCTTGTACTGTCCAGTAGACCTAACCTATATCAAGTTCAATCAGATTTGACATGGCTTCTAGTAATGAAGAAGCAATTATTGCAAGATTAACTAATCAAACCAAATCTTTTCGTGCTGGTTGCAAGAAATGTGGTTATCCAGGACATTTAACCTTTGAATGTAGAAATTTTATTAAAGTTGATTCTTCCAAAGATATTGTGTTGGATGTTAGTAGCACAAGCTCTGAAGATGAAGAAGATGTTGATTCTTCTTGGCAGAAAGATACTCGTAAAAAAGCTAAGAAAAAAGAAAGATTAAAAAAGCGTCGGAAATATTCTACTAGTGATAGTGAAGATTATGATCAATCACAAAAGAAGAAAAGAAAAAAGAAAAGAAAACGGAAATATAGCAGTAGTGAAAATTCATCATCTGATGGACATACCAAAAAGAAGAAAAAGTCAAAAAAGAGAAAAAAGCATAAAAGGCACAAAAGTTCAAGCTACAGCAGCAACTGATCTCATTTTTCTATATAGGAAAAGAAAACATGATAATTCCAAATATTTTTGTGGCCCTTGCCTGAAACGCTTGTTATCTGTTACACAGAAACATCAGCATTTATTGATGCCACTATTGCTTTAATGGTGTCTATTTTTCCATGATTTAACATCCTGATTCACAAACATAATCGAGCCTGATTCTGAGTGTTAGTTTTTAACAACTTTTTTGTTTGACTTGGCACGTGCAAATTGGTTGCCAGAAGATTTGCCACTTATCAGTGGGCTCAGCCCATCGATTGACGCAGAATCTTCTGGCAATGATGTAAACTCAATACCACGTGATGGTATAAGGTATTTAAAGCCATTTCTAAAGGTTGGTTTAGAGCAGGCCCAGTCTGCACTTTGCATCAAATTGAGACTGTATGAGTGTATCCTTGGTTTATTTTAACCAACTGGGAGCTTGCACGCTGGTAAGGCAGTATGCCAGATGCACCAAACTTCTGTTTAAAATAAACAAACAATTTGCTTGGTACTCACTATTTTACGCTCAGTTTACTCAGTGTAGATGGGGCCTTAAGTGGTTGATTTTGTATTTCCTACCAATACTTGATATTTAGTAATTATCTTTGATTTATATGGGATTAATTGGTAGGATATTTTTATGATTTTTGGGTCATTTTCAAAATTGCGAGCATGATTTAATTTAGCGCATGACTGCATGTATGTAAAAACAATCAAAATTTTTAGAATTTTTGTAAAATGTGAGTTGGTGGCTGAAAAAAAATCTTGATCAGTTAATTTATTTTAAAAGATAATTATGAATTATAGCTAGGTGTGTAATATTGGCAAGCGTTACTTCACTGAAAGATTTCATTCAACTTAGTTATTTCTAAGTACTTGTAATTCTGATTTCTAATCCAATTTCAAACTCAAATCCTTATTTGCACTTGAACTCTTAACCGTAATAATGTAAATAAAAATTATGCGGATCAATATTGTTCATTTTTCTTTTACTTTTTTGAACTTAAAAATTGTTAGTAGAATGATCACTTGGTTAAATATTTGCTATAATATGGCTGCTACTGCATTGCGATGGATTACTATTCTTATAATACCTGATAGATTCAACTTAGTCGATTGTTTTTTTGCCAAATTTGTGCCTTTAATAATGATCAATTAACAGAGCAAGAAATCAATGTATTTAAATGTGCAATTGTTTTGTTAAATGCTCGCTATGTTGCTTACAACTTTAATTCAAATTATCTGGTTTGATTATTTGTTGTTGTGTATATTTGTCCTCCTGTCACCAGACAGCGTCAGATGCTAACTATTTGACGATCTGCACACTTTGCATTGCAGTAACGACTTTTTGTTTGGAGGAATCTACACCCGCCTATTAGTTTTCTGTGATCCAATGTTCCTGTGTGTTTCTTCATATTCTTGTCCACTGAATTTGTTGCTTGTTTGAAACCACCAAGCAAAGATAATCATATAACATCTTAACCTGAGACACAACAACATAACCAGGGTGTGGGTTGAACTGAGATCATGCAATCAGGGTTATTGTAAAAACGGCGCCTTTGTCCTTTTGGCCATGCTACCTGCAAAATTTTGGCGTTTGCAGGTGTAGCCTGCAGAAAATTGTTGACTTGCTATTGTGCCAAAATTGGCCAATTTGTTATCAATTTTTTTCTTTTGTGAGCTGTATCTGACCTGTATGCACAATGTTGTTTTCTTATAATTTTAAGCCATGTTTTTAGATGTGTTTTTATGAAGTTAGTTAAGAAACTATAAACTGATATCTAAGTTATATTTTGGTATTATGTTGATACAAACATATTTTAGTGGGTAGAAAATTTTGTACAATTACCATGAGTCAACGCTTGTATGCAAAGTATTCACAGAAAGGTAAAGATTCTCTTGTAAGAAAGAAAACGTCAAAAAATTTATTTTCCCATTCCACAATCAGTGATTTGCCTCTTGAAGTTTTGCTCAAGATTTTTTCATTGCTAAATTTAAAAAGCTTGCAAAATGCCTCTTTGGTTTGTAGAGCTTGGAGAAACTTTGGTAATGACAATAGACTATGGGAAGCACATTTCAAAGAATTTTTTGGCAAAGGAACGCAGTCTATGTATCTGAAACTGAAGACACTTGCCCTTAGGCCTGGAATAGCAGATGAGGGAATCCAATGGAAACAAGAATTTTTGGCCCAATGTAAAATTCAAAGTATAAAAGTGCTTTCAAAAATCAAACAAAATCCTTACTCTGGAGTGCCAGAAAAAGTTACCTCATTTTTAGGACTGTATAACATAAAGTTTCAATTATGCTTGAGTTGCTCTGACGAAAAGAAATTTTTGTTTTCTAAACCACAGTTGCACAGTTTTAAATCAACAACTTATCTACAATGGAACAGCTTAACCAAATTTCCTGCTCTAAGCTCCATCCAAACGATACAGGTATTTGCCATTTCTCCATTGATTTTGCAGAAGAACAAAAAATATCTACCTGTGAAAAAGGCTTTGGTTTTGTCAGTGGAGGTTGGCCCCAAACCTGTGAAGCAGTTTTCTGTTTTATCTGAAGATGTTAAAGACAAGCTCATTCTGAAGAATTCAGGAGGTGTTTTGGTAGCTATTTGGGCAGAATCAAATGATATTGCCTTTGTGTCGCTATGTTTGCATCATCATAATTTGATTAACAGATGCATTCTATCATCTTTGAACACCCCTTATGTGATAAAGCACAAACCAATTCTTGATGACATAGACCCTTCTTACGGAATGCATGGATACCAGTGTCATATTTTGATTCATACAGCCGAAACTACTCTTTATGAAAACAAATTTTCATATTTGGCATGCAGCAAGGGACTTGAAGGTAAATTTTTAGTAATGAAACCTGATGTTGGTCTTGGAGAGAAGCTGAATTTTTCGAATTTCAGTTGGAAAACAGAATTATTTAGAGGATCTTTTGACAAGATAGCATTTGTGACTATCACATTACAAGATGTTCATAGGGAAGTAATATGGGCTGTCTCATATCCCGGACAAATCAAAAACTCGTCTACTAAAAGTGTTTCTTTTGATAACAGTGGACCAATGAATCTATTACGCATCCAAGATGACCAAGGTTTTGCTACTCTGACTTTCAGAACGGAAAATACCGATGTGGTACCAGAAGTTGTTATCGGCTTATCACTTGCTAAAATTAGCCAGTGGTTTGGCCTGAAGTAACCAATTGCGAGTCATAAAAAAAAAAGTTTAATTTTAATGTTTGTGTGTTAATTAAGATTAGACACAGGAACAAATTAAAAGGACCAAATTTTCTTATGTTGTTGTTTAGAGTAGCCCCGTGATGTAATCGAACAGGTAGGCTATTTTACTTTTAGCCGATGAAAATTAACTTTGTAATGTCATACAGTATTCAAGCACGTCTACCAGCGCACTCACTATCTTGCATTAATTAGATTTTAAGATGCGTTTATACTGGATGCGAAGCGAAGGTTGGCAATCTTTGCGAGTGGTCGCTTACATCACTTGCTCCAAATAGGCCAACCATTCAAAAACAATTTTGTCTAAGTGAAGTTAAGCAATCGCTCGCGAAGTTGGCGACCGGTTGAAACCTTTCGCAAGTGTCAATGTCGTCAAATTTTGGTTGCTTCGCGTCCTATGTAAACGCAGCTTTAGTGTTTATAATAAGTGTCAAAGATTTTGTTCTTGTGATATGTAGACTGTAGAAGCCTTGGAACATTTCTCAACGATTTTTATTCGTTTTGGTTTTTCGTTTGCACCAGCAGTAGTTTTACATACGTAGTTTCAAGCACCAGACAATTCCTACTCGCCTGATTATTTCGATTAGTTTATTCCATTGTTGATCATCAAAATATACTTTTATGTTTGTTTTTGTATCTTTCTGGTGATAGAAACGTTTTCAATCTTACTGTTTTTTGTATTTTGCTTTTTGGTACTATTTTGCGTCTCTAGTGGTTAACTAGTTTACTCTGCAATTTGCACATGTGTTTTGTTGGCAATATTTTGAACTTAGGTCATTGATAAGGCTGAACTAGAATGTCTTCACTTAAACAGTTTTTAAGTTTTGTTTTATCAGGATGCCCAGTCGCCTTTTGACGTGGTCTAATATAAAAAAGAGAGAAATTCATTTCAATTCAGGCGCGTAGCCAGAAATTCGCAATGGGGGGGCGGAGCCCCCTGCGCTCGAAACTTTTGCATTTTTTTGGAAAAATGACTTAATATTAGGGCTGTTTTGATAAAAGATAATGCTTTAAAAACGTTGCATAGAAATTGGCAGTGCAAACTTGATTAAACTGGTCGCTGAAATGGGCTCTGTGAGAGGTAGCTAATATTAAATTTTTAATTCTCTTACTTAGATGCTGGTAAATCATAAAATCCTATAGTTCAACAAAACTCACATGGAGTAATCTATTTCGTCTATATTTTGTAGAGAAAAATAATTGGAGGGCTAATGGAAACAGATGTAAGAGAAGTAATTGGTAATTAAATATTTTTGAAGAGCCTCTCCCCCCATTCCTGGGTTTATAATATATTTGTTGATGAAACCTATGTTTAGCGTTTTTACACAAGCGATCACATTTGATTACTTATTTTTGGCCGTTTTTCAAAGTTTTTATTCATTTGCGAGTTTTGTTTTCAAAAGATGCTTTAAATCTCTATTTAGTCCATTCCAGTGCAAAAAAAACTGTCTCAGAAGTGCTAGAAACGTGGTATTTGTGTTATTCTGCATTTTGGTCGACAGGCCCATGGGTGGGGGGAGGCTATAGCCCCCCCTGGCTACGCTACTGTTTCAATTCAATTATTTATTTCTCGTATAAACTGTGTATAGCAATAAACAATTATAGCTTGAGTGAAACTATATATCTAACACAAGTACAGTATATTCTGTATTATTCAATCCTTTTTCTTGCACTTTTGATTCTTTTTGGATACCAGAATCAATGCATTCGAGATATTGATGCTTTTGAGTCTATTACCTCATACTTTTCGAATTTCTTATTGTAAAAATTGAATCGTATAAATGGCGTTTCGGAGCTTTCAATTTTATTTGACATCTTAGATCATTTGAGGTCGCCTTTTAGGACAGTTTAGAAGATTGTCAAGATTTCAGCTAGTTTTGAATTTTTTATCATTTAGCCTTTTTACGTCAATTAAACAGTATAAAACGTGCCATTTTGTACTAGCAAAATATAAATTCTAAACTGTAATGTAGCATAATAAGCCTGTTGTATTGTTTTGTAGCACTGTGAGATTTGCGACTGTGTATGGTTGAGCGTTTATTGACCCATAGTATAACCGGTGCTTAAATTATGTGGGAATTTTGTAACTCTTGACTGTGCCAATAAGCTTCCTTACATAGTTTTATCTTTGATAGACCCAAGTAACTTATCAATTTGTGCACTACAGTATTTGTTTATCTAAAATGTTGGAATTTGACGGAAACTACGGTTTGGCTGATGGAGAAATTAGCACTGGGGTAAGTAAAATATTGCTTCTTTTTGCTGGTACCGGTACCATAAGCTAAATGTTCTCTCAGGTTTTTTTTTTTTATATTTTTACGCCAAATGCAAAGGGATTGCCAAACGTATTTTAATTATTTTAACGTAATGTGCGCTTTTGCTGCTAATTAATCTTGTACTGTACTCAGTAGCACTATTTTTTCAAGTGGAATAAGTGTACGTTTTATTGGATTAATTAAAAATTGTACATTCTGTACGGTGGTATAAAATGTTGCATTTTTAAAAGAAAGCAAGTTTTGTATTACGTAGTTTATTTTCCTATTCATTTATGATTTCTGTATTTTTTCAGACTTCGATTATGGCCGTTGAATTTAATGGAGGAGTAGTAATTGGTGCAGATTCAAGGACTACGTCCGGGTGAGTTCCGAAGCCTGTCCGGAACTGGCATTTCGGATACGGTTTTAAGCGATTATCGATAGAGTTTTTGGTAATACGTTAAATGCGCATCAAAAGGAATAATGCCATAAAATATCAGTAATAGAGTGGGCACTGGGCAGGTGGGAGTATGTGCAGTGGGGTGGTTCAAAAATACACTTTTGGTTCAAAATCAAGAGGGGACCCCCTAAATTTGTTCAAATTCATGAAAAAACGCCACACAAAAAATTTTAGCGCGATCGGTTGAGAATTAGCCGTGCGAATCCACTTTCAAGTTTTAGGTGGGGTATTGGAGGCTTTTTGGGGGGCAAAATAACATAAGCGATAATAAATTGTGATCTATACATCGCAGAATTACGTGTGACCACTTAAAATTTGCAGAATAACCGCAGCTTTCCGTTTATAACGAAACTATTTTTGTGTTGTAATGCAAACAGTTTTTTTTTCAAATGAAAAAAAATTCAAAAATTATGAAAAATTACCAAAAAGGTAAAAAAAATTTAAAATTGCATAAAAAATATGAATTTATTTTTAAGACAGAAATTAGCTGGGCAATTAGTTTTGAAAAGACCGTGTAAGTGAAACTAGACCAAAAAACAAGTGAAACATTTTGCAAAAAAGAATGCGCTTTCAAAATTAATGTCAAAATGATACATTAGCTTTTGAAACCAACCTATTGAAGCGTTACAAAGTCGAACTGGCTAAAGCTGACTTTCTACCTTAAACCAGGACAATCTCGGCGACTTTTTTCAACACAGTATGACTTTATTAGAAGATAATTTAATAATTTCTGGGTAGTAAACTATTTTTTGAGGAGGGTTGAGGCCAACAAAAACTGGAGGAGATTGGTTCCCGGCCAAATGATGTTTTCAAAATCAGATGAGCTTGTGCTGGTAGTTGATGATTATAATATTCGCTGCATCTACTGAAGCGTTGCTATGAAGAGGATGCAGCTGCCTGGCTTAAACTCTTTCCTGCTTGGATACTTTCTCTTTTCAAATTCTTTTTCCCGGGATAACTTGCGCTTCAGTTTTTTAACTAGCTTTGCACCCTTTCCACCAAAATTAGCTTGACAGAGTTCCTTTTGATCCAGAATAAAGTGATAATCCTTAACACAGAAACGCTGATCGATATCATCCCTTGAAATATCGAAAAGCTTGTTAGCTTTTTTGGGATCGAATTTTTAGTATTTGATGCAGATTACTAATCTTCTTTCGCATCGTCTTTGGACTCACGCAGCAAGTATAGCCAGGACTTGCACCTTCAACAAGGTTTTCCCACATCTCAATGACTTCATCATATGTTGCGCTTATTGCTTTTTTTGCAGTACACTTTTAACTTTTAAATAAAATAGAACTCCTGATTTGTAAGCAAGTTCTTCCTAGGTATTGGCTCTCTCCCTTAATCCACTTCACTGCTGGACGTGTTTGCGTGAAATCATTTTCACAACCAATTAGTACAGCAGTCTATTAGACAAAGCAAATTATTTTACGTTTTTTGCTTATTCTTCTTTTATCTGCATAAATATGACTTACGAGTAGCAACGGTAAAAGCCATAAACTGTGAGGTATTTTTGTGATCTGAGTACTGTGACTAGCACCTATCTTTACCATAACCTGCCTGACCAAATTTACCAAAACATGCGTTTTGGTTAACTTAGTTACAATCAATTTTATCCTCTTAGATTATTGTTATTAGTACATTAGTATCAATGCAATATTACATACACTGAAGCAGAAAACGTTTTGCAACGTCTCTAATATTGCAACTTGTTTACCAATACCTATATCGAGTACACAGTTGAAAGGTCTTGAAAATGTCAACCCTGTGGGATACTTACTAATCGATCAAATTAACCAATTACAGGTAAATAACTTGAAGATAACGCAATGGGAGTTTATGCTGATTGCTGCTATTGTAAAAACATAAGTTAGTCCAAAACGATACAAAAAAATGTATCGTTATTAATAGCACTTATGTCTTTTGATGTTATGGTATTGGCGGTATCTAGTTCTGCGTAAGCTAATCGTTAATGAGGTGTCGTTATACATTTTGATTTGTTGAGGATTACTGGTCGTTTATTCCATCACACTATTTTTTCATAAATGGGATGGTTTTCAAAAAAGCTGTTTGTATCACAACTCAAAAATAGTTTTGCCGTAAATGGAAAGATGCGGTTATTCTTTTTAAATTATCTTCTAAAAAAGTCGTACTGTGTTGAAAAAAGTCGCCAAGATTATCCTGATATTACGTAGAAAGTCAGCTTTTGCCAGTTCGACTTTGTAACGCTTCAACAGGTTGGTTTCAAAAGCTAATGCATCATTCTTAAACATAAATTTATATTTTTCATGCAACTTTAAAATTTTTTTACCATTTTGGTAATTTTTCATAATTTTTGAATTTTTTTTATTTTTCAAAAACTAAAATCTGTTTGTATTACAACACCAAAATAGTTTCGTTATAAACGGAAAGCTGCGGTTATTCTTCGAATTTTAAGTGGTCACACGTAATTCTGCGATGTATAGATCACAATTTATTATCGCTTATGTTATTTTGACCCCAAAAAGCCGCCAATACGCCCCCTAAAACTTGAAAGTGGATTCGCACGGTCAATACTCAACCGATCGAGCTAAATTTTTTTGTGTGGCGTTTTTTCATTAATTTGAACACATTTAGGTGGTCCCCTTTGATTTTAAAAAAAGGGTATTTTTGAACCACCCCAATGTGCAGTTTAAGATCACCGGTGCTATCAGAGCGTGGGGCCTGCGACATTCAACTCTTCGCGGAAGTCAAACTTGACATATAAACATTTCGTGGACAATTTTTTATTGGTGGTTTTTTGAAAAAGCACTAAATCAACAAATTAAGTTTAAACAAATTAGTAGTTTTGCCGCTTTGCCATGTCCTCCCCTTATGAATAGTATTAAACGGAGTCTGTACTAAACTGATGAGCTCCAAAGGTCGAAAAGTTTTCATTAATTAAAATTTTTCTTTCAGATCGTACATCGCTAACAGAGTGACTGACAAATTAACTCCGATTCACGACAGAATTTTTTGTTGTCGTTCGGGATCTGCTGCCGATACGCAAGCTATTGCTGATATTGTAGCTTCCAACATCGAATTAGACAGGTAGGGACTAATTCTTGATTTAAATATATAGATTGCATTAAATACCATTCTGAAAATAAATGGTATGTTTTTTTGAAATATAATTGAAAAAAAAACTCATTTCAGCTATACCTTCAGTTCTTGGAGGCTGCTGGCAAGTACTTTTTGTTTTCTTGTCTATAGTTTCACCAATAATGCGTGTACTACTGAATTTTTGACAAATCAGTGTGTCAGTAAGTTTTGTTGCTGAACGTCAAACATGGAAGTTGCGAATATCAATTTTTAGTCTTTGGCTTGACCCGACCGCAAATCAAAGCCGAGTTCACCATTTCAGTAGCAGACGCTCCATCCGTTCGACCATTGATCCAACCATATCTTTTACTATTGCAGTATAATGATGGGTGAGCTACCCCCTGTACAGAAAGCGGCAGCTGTATTTCGTCAATACTGTTATGATTACCGTGATCAACTTTTAGCTGGAATTATAGTAGCCGGATGGGATCCCAAACTAGGCGGGCAGGTAGGTGCTCAACTTGTTTTTTTGGTATTTGCCTCTCGCATTTTTCGACGCTCTTTAGCACCAAAGGCTGTCAACTGTAAACTAAGTAGAGACAAAAAAAGCAATTACTTGCTGCAAAAAGTTTGAAAAAAAATCCTAAAATTTTGCAAACGTTCGTGGGTTATTACTTCTTTTCTAAAATCAAGTCATACTTATCGTTCAAAGTTATTCTAATTAGTGTAGTGATGTAGCAAAAAATCAATGAGCGCAATGCTTTCTGATAGGTATGACAGTATAACTTGAGCAATTTGAAAAATTCGTTCTCATTCGTGATTTCAATTTACGATAAAGCCTACAAATATGTAACTATTTAACGCTATTTGCTAAAGGTGCCGAAAATCGGGTCCCGTTTTTGTTATACCGTACTGCCACCTACATTTCGCAATGCTGCTATTAAAATCACAGCTTATAAAATCTTAAATTTACAATATTGGGAGAACATTTTCGTTTTAAGTCATCACTTTTGTACAGGTATATTCTATTCCTCTTGGTGGTATGTTGGTGCGACAACCATTTGCAATCGGTGGTTCGGGTAGTACTTATATTTACGGCTATGTTGATGGAACCTACAGACCGAATATGACGCAAGATGAATGCCTACACTTCTGCGCTAACGGTAAGATGACTTCTAAAAGAATTTAGTTGAGGCATGGCCAATGCTTCACAGAAGGTGTTTTTCACTTCGAGTGAACTAAGCAAGAGTTTTTCACTACTTATACGAAAATGGCTATGTTTAGCACAAGTTTTTTACAAAAAGAACCGTAAGAACAAAATCCGAAACAAGTGCTCGGGATTTCCCAAGCTTTGATTGTACAATGCCTACTTTGTTTAGTGAATTCCCGGTAGACCTAAGCATTTACTGTTGTTGCAAAATATCCACTTCGACAACAAGTTGGTGAGTGATGATGGTGAATTAGGAATACTCCTGCCTTTTTTGCTAGAAATGATTCAATCCACGGAAAGTATATCCTTGCTTTTACCGCAATCACGTGAAGCTAGGCTTTTTTTATTGTCAACCATTGAACTAAATTTTTGGTAATAACCGAAAACAAAACAAAAAAAAATTAGCCTATTCGGTCAAAATGACCCCCTCAAAAAATTAGCAAAATCTTTCATTCAAGACCTACAAATATGCTTACGGTGATAAAATGACCAAAATAAATTTAGAAAAAAACGAAATGTTATGTCCAAATCCAAGTGCGGGCATTTGAACGATATTTGCGCGTGGAAAAATAAACCCAGACGAAAAGCTTCAAACAAACAAAAAATATTCATTCTATTACTGTATTTTGCAGCGCTTGCTTTGGCGATGAACAGAGACGGATCAAGCGGTGGTGTTATTCGACTAGCAGCTATCACTGAACATGCTGTAGAACGAAGAGTAATTACTGGAAATGATATACCAAGATTTTACGAAGGCTGAATGCTTACCAGGATTTCATATCCTATTTGATAACTAAAAGCAGTAGAGGTTCACTGAACTGCGTCAAAGGGAGCGTTTAATATTGTAATTACGACACCTTCAGGGAGGGACCTAAAATGTTGAAAATACGTTATTGGGAGTGAAACGAGGGTCATGTGTTTTTTTTTATTATACTCGTACATATATGCCAAAAATTGAACTTATACTCCATCTAGGGGGGATCAGCCAAAAAGCTTAAATACTGTTGAAAATTAAGACAAGAGTTAAATGTTTCCCATCATTTTTACTGGCTTTTATTTTTAAAGTCAGCCTGCTGCTCCTTAGTTAAGTATTGAAAAATTTTTATTTGGTCGTTTCGCATTAGGCACGTTGTAATAAATTTCTGAGAAAAAATTACTGTCATCATTTAATCGTTATCAGCAGCAAGAATTTTTACACAGAAACGCGAAACTTATACAATTTCGTTGGCGTAAAATGCAATTAACTCAGAAGGTTGATGCTAATTGGAAATTAATAATTAGTGTCCCTTTTAATATTTCTTGCCAACGAAAGTCTTTACCAAAACCACATTGATAAAATTATCCAATGAAAAGTTTTTAAAATTTATATATTACTGATTGACAGTAAAATTATCGCGAAAACACAATAAGAATTAAATATGCAATATAAAACAAACCTCTATTCAACTAGTGCAACAAACATACCACAACGAAAAACCATTTTTCGGCATTGATACACTGATAAATATGCTTTCGCTTGGCGTTTAAGATGGAGCAAAAATTAAGTCAATCCAATGTTCGTTGCATCTTCAGTTTGATATCTACTGTTCCATTATTTATGTAGCATTGCACAACGAAACAACTTTGTAGCAGAAAACATACCGTATGTCGGTCCGTTGGAAATTACTGCAGATGCAATTGGACAGTATTTCCATACGTGCAACGATCTACATACCAACGCCAAAACTTCAACCATCATACAATTCTTGAACACCTTCGCTATAATTGATTTAGTATAGTTGATTAAAAACTGCCAGTCGGAGACAAATCAATTACAATGCTTTAAGTTTAAAATTTGAATTCAAAGCTCTTCTTATTTCAACAAAGGTACAGTGTAAGACGCAGGTAGCATCTACCGCAACATGGTGTCGATACCGTTAGTTACGCAAATTAAGCCAATATTAATTACAAATTGTAAATTAAAACGTACACCAAACGTAAAAGAACTTCGTAGATTCACGAAAATCAATGATACGGTAGCAGCTAACTGTAGAACCAATTGCTTTTTGCCAATACCGTATCAAGCTCATTGTGCGTTAAAAGGCGTGTCAGTTAAAGCAGTTTGAAATTGCTTTTGAATAAGTTTTTCAACTAAAATATTATCTTCTTCGCGCTTTGCAATATCGTCAAAAGGAGTCCATGTAAGATCATATTCAAGCTTATAACAAGCTAAAAACTCGTGTGGACAGCTTGATCCCCATTCCTAAAAAAAAACGAACCATGAAGACTATTAAACGTTAACTATCTCCGTCTGTTAGCATCAAAGTAACTAACAAACATCTTGAAATTATTAGTTACACTAAAAAAGAAGAGAGTTTTTGCTATTTAACTTTAGCTGAAGTGGTGGCGTCTTTATCAAAATCGAGAATATCTACAGCACTAAGACGTCTACTACTACAGTTGTAACTGTTTACCTTTAAATTCGTGTACGCTAGCTTCTTTATCTTGTTTCATATTAAACTGCAAACACGACTATTAATTTAACAGGCAGAAATTTGACACGGGTTTCGTACGCAGTTAACAAAGCAGTCCGTAATGCGACAAAATCAATTAGTGCATTCAGAATCACAAGAAGGGCATCAAACATTTTTTGGCTTAAATAAAATTCCTAAACCTCAATTATTTTAGACGTTTGAATAATAATTTGGGGTACAAATTTTAAACTCAAAAACTGTAACTTATTTTGTGACGTACCTCAGGAGAAAGCATTGAAAAATATGTTTGCCCCGACGATCGTTTATATAAATAATAAAGTTTTCCTGGAATCTTTTTGAAATTACAAGCTGCATGGTGAAGTTCGGCATCTCTCTTTGCTTCTTCCAAAACTGTTCTTGCCTAAAAACAACATTAGGAAGTAAGTAAGAAGACATCAATACGAAGCATGGTAGATTTGGAAAAAAACATTCGTTTGAACAAATTACAACTTCAGTTAAAACCGTTACCAGTACTGAGAAGAATCAAGACAGCAAGGGAGTAAAGACGTGGTTTTCATGACGACCTTGATCTGGCTTCAACCCACAACCTGGTCACATTGTTGTGTCCTTGGATTACGCTTTATGATGATTGTCTCTGCTTGGTGGCTTTGAACAAGCAGCAAATTCGGTGGACATGAATTAAAAATAAATCCACAGGAACATTGGATCCCTGGAAACTCTAAGCAGGTGCAGAATCCTTCAAACACAAAGTACTTTTTACAATGATAGTGTGCAGATCATCCAATAGTTAGCTACTTAGCATTTGACTTCGTCTTGTGACAGAAGGGTAAATATGCAACAAAGTATCACTTACTTGTTGCTGTAGATGCTTCAGTTGATCCAAAATAGTTCTTAACTTGCTGCTTGCTGCAGACTGAATGGAAACATCGCACTAAAAAACACTTATTGCCTAAATATGTTTATATTGACCATTTGGTAAGAAATTGACAGCATGGCTTAATCACCATAAGACTGTTGTGCAAAGGGCACAACAGATAATCAAAGTACCAATAATTAAAAAATTTTGAACCTAAAACACATTACAAATGTTACTCATTAATAAAATACTATTTTAGTTCTATAGCAATGGTTACTTTAAATAGAACTTGGTTAGCAGTTTAAACTTTGGCAACAAAAAATTACAATAAATTGGTCAGAAAATTAGTTCTTATGAATGGAAAAAAATAGTTTTATGAAGGAGTGATGAGTAAAATGCTTTAAAAACTTATTTTTGAGCAACAATTAATATATTTTTTACCAACTATTAATAATTTATTAACACCATGTAATCTTTTTATCGTACTTATTATGTATGATCGCTTTTTGAACATGAAGAATTCCATTGTTCCTTCTACATTGAACATTAAGTACAGGATTGTAGGCAATATTTATCAACTGCCATTTTTTGTGAAATGCAGTATAACAAGGTGTGCACGACTACAGTACATGGAGTGGCAGATAAACTGCACCACACAGAATTTATTTGCTAAGTAAAATAAATCATAAAATCAAAAATGACAAACCAAACAATCTCAACAGGAGACTGCAAAGTGACCACGAGGCCTATTTCAAGTCTTCCAGTCAAGCAGCCACCCAGAAACTGCAATTGCACCAAAAAACAGGCCTATAAATTTAATAAAGTAGCCTACTGAGTATAGGCCTGAGTACAGTCAGAACCTGTTGAATTTGTTTTGCCAGTTCAATTAAATCTTCTTTGTTTTTTGGTTTGCTGCCTTCAACTAAATTTGCTTGTCCAGTAAAGTTTCCGCAGTTTGTTTGCACCACAGCAATGGTCCTTTCTGTACATAAAACAAATTACGTAAAAAAATTTAAGCTAAAGGCAAGATTTTTATATTTCATACCAAAGCTGAATTAAATCAGAAATTGATTTACCCTTATGGTTACAACACTTAAGAATATGTTAGCAAGTAGGAGTAAAAGTCCATGCAATCATCTAGATTTGAAATTAGCTGCACTACAGTACAAGTAATCTGTTTGCAGGAGCAACAACTCTGTCTAAATATGAAGCGAGCTAACTTTACAGTAGGCTATACAGGTATAATGGTCATAGGATAGTACCGGTAATATTGCAAAATTAGAAACATAAATAAACTACCAGACTACTGAACAAATCCTGGTAGGCTAGAATTATTTATTTCCGGTAAGTCAAAAGGTATGATAAGTCCTGTGCTACTTAATTTTTAAACAGTAAAATTATGATACTTCACCTTACTCTATCAACTTAATGACAAGGTTAGCTGAATTTGTAACTTCACTCACTGAACAGAGTAGGCTAACTAAAATGTCATGACAAAAAGACAAAATTACAACACTGAAGCATGTTTTGCTTACCAGCACCATCAGCATTGCTACCGGTATCTGATTGACTCATCGCAATTCCAGTTTAGATTAAAAAATCTTCGGTTCAACTTTGGTATAAACGTTGAGTGTAAATATCCCACTAGACTAATCCGAAAAAATAAAACTAAAAGATATACAGTATTTTCCCTTAAAAAATTAAAGCATCTTCTGTGTCTGTGAGCAGAGAAACAAATAACTGCGAATCAATGACTGGCTACCACCAGCAATAATAGGACCGCAGAACCCTATAGAACTACCGGGATGTAGGTATGCTTGCATGCATGATGCTGTTACATAATCTAAGTTTCTGCTCCATTTGTCACAGACTGGCGGATTTTTTCTGCAATAATTCACTCCGCTATATCAATATTTTTTGCTCATCAGTTCTCACAAAATAACACGCCTCCTAGTTGACACTAGAGACAAGGCAAAGGAGTGAGCACCTGAGCGTGGACTAAAAAGTCCGTACCACGTCGGTCGGTCTATAACGAACTCCGAAACAGTTGTACTAGAGTCTACTAAACGTCTAAACCACGCCGGATTGGGAGGATCTACAGTACTGAGTACTGCAAAGTGAGAAAAACAATACCGGTAGTTAGAATCAAGACAAGGCTATCGGGAATAATTTTTGTTCCTTTTTGAATTCAGAATTTATAATTAGTCTACACCAGTAGGCCTATCTGAACCTAGTGAAACTTGGCTGTGAAAGTAAGGAACATCTACCGGTATTATATCTGGTCTAGCTTACCATACTCGCTGGCATGTGATTTGTATTTAATCAATAACTGCTTGCTGATTGCTTAGGCAGTCAGGCTGCAGTCGAAGTCTGTTTAAAAGGATAGGACTACAATTTCTGGGCATGTTCGGGGTCGTTTTCTACATAGGCCTAGCCTATCACTATCAGCTGTTGCAATTGGAGAGATCTGAAGTACTGTGCATGCCCTTTGTTGCAATTAATGTGTGTGCTCCAGGCACATAGCCAGAACGGATTTTTTTTTGGGGGGGGGCAAAGTAACCTATTTAGGTACAAAATGCATAAAATTTTGTTAAAGATGACGTTCAACTGAAATTATTTGGGGAGGCAAAGTAAAATTTTGAGGGGGCAGTTGCTCCACCTGGCTACGCCCCTGGTATGCTCTGTGCTAAACTGCTCTAAATTTGGAATGATTTGTGCAGTTCTGAGTCTGAAGTGACCGATACCATACTTCAGTTCTTAGGAATCTCCTGTATATTATAACAGATAATAATCAATAGGCTAATTATAAAGTTAATAATAATAATAATAGATAAAGTTCTTATAGATCAAGGCCTACATAGGCTACCATTACCATTATCAGATACTTATGGGAGTTCATAAAGTAAAGTACTGTATTTTATACTAAACTGGGCTTTCTTAGCTGCTGGTTTATTTTTCACTCAAAAATTCTGGTCAAATATCCAAATTTGAATATAATTTTTCGGTCATTTTTTGGGATTACCTATTCCTTTTTTTTTGCTGGTGTCAATTCTGATTCTATGATTAAGTTAGGCCTACATATTTTGCCTCTGAACGCAAAATAGTCACTTCCTAATTCTTAATTTAATGTCTTGATTGCAAAATCTTGTCTAATAAGTTGAATCAAATAGGCTTAGTTTATTTATTTTTGGTCATTTATATACTGTTTATATTGCACACTTCACCAAAAATTTATATCGATGACCTACAAAGAATTTATCTACAGCTTCATCGTGGTTATTAATAAAACAAAAGGCGATTAATTGATACACTTGTTTCAGATTTAGACACAATTGCTATGACATATTACTAGCCTACTAGTATTAGTCTCTCACAAGTCACATAAATCTATGGTAGCTACCAGTCTGCAATGCAGAACATTTTTAATTCAGTCAAGAGCAGTGCTTTGGGTGTAGCAGAGTATCTAACACCTGTTTTGAAGGTAAGTCGGACAATCCAAGATCTTAGTTATAGACTCATGTGTTAAATGGTATTTTTTAGATTTTAAAATGTTTGACTACAAAATTCTTGGTTCAATCAAGTTCTTTAGGAAAATTTTTAATGCAAATACTCCACAGTGTATCATTTAGTTAGTGTATAGGCCGAGCGAATTCAACTAGACTGTATTGCTGCATGACCTTTAGCTAAATGCCATTCAAGCTATCTACTGGTCACCAGCAATTCATTTCAAAAATGAATGTAGCAGGTTGTTGGTTATGAGAGGTTTTCTTCCACCTTAATGTTAAATGTTCGAACATGGCTAAAGTTTTGACAACGAAACGTTACCAATATGCAACTGCATGTTAGAAAATGCAGCTTTAAGGTTAGAACTGCTCAATTAACCATTCGTAACTTGGACTTTTAAAAATTTTTTTGTGTCAAAATAATGGTTTAAGGTTGAGAAAACTGGCAATTAGGTGAGGATAAAAATTAGCGTTACGTTGACTATTGATAGTACCAGTATATATCAGGGGTGGCCACCTCATTAGCCACATGTGGCTCTTCGCCAGGTTTTATATGGCTATTTACTGTTTTGTCTACTCTGTGTTGCAAGAAGGCAATGTCAAAATTTTAAAATTTTTATGGTCATTTGTTCTTTTACCTTTTGCAAAACATTTCAGCATTACAGCTGGTATTAAGTAATTTCTGAGATAATTGCAGTTGAAAATGTGCAAAGAGGCATCACTTATCATTGTTAACAACTGAGTAATCACAATAAAAAAAATCAGTTTTTATCCATTGCATGATCAAAGAAAGTTATCAATAACATTACATAAATATAGCAGTTGCTCACAAAATTTTATTTCTCAAAATGGTAGTTCGAAGTAACTTAAGTTGGCTTTTGCAGCACAGGGCAGGTACCATAGCTTAGTTCTGTAGCGTGCAGTATTTTTTGTATTTGTTAATTTTGAGTAAATGTTCTAGTCTGTGCCTTTGCGTATGATATCATAATGACTCTTTGCCTTAACACTCTGAAAAATGTGGCTTTTGATCTCTGATTAGTGAGCCACCACTGGTATATATCAAACCTTAATTAACAGTTGCAATATTTTTTAATACTTTAGACGTAACTTACATACACTGTTTGTTTGTACTTTACTTAAATGACTCCTTTGAATAGTTGCAGTGAGCAAGCAAAATGTTTGTCTAATTGGCAATGCGAAGTATTCAAATTACTAAGTATTATACATAATTACTATTTTGTTATTGGCCTATCTGAAAAAATTTACTGGAATAGTCACTTCATTTGTTGTTAAAATTGTCAGATATCCTTTCATGGTAATTCACTTAGGCTAGCCATATACTTCTTTCTTTTACCTGAACTAAAATGCTTGAGTTTTGGAAAGAAAAACAAGAGTGCTCATTCTGGTTATATAAAGTTTTTTAGTCAAATTTACTAACTTCAATAAATTTTAATGCAAATTTTGCAGGAATCAAAGTTTAAAGAAACTGGAGTTCTGACACCAGAAGAATTTGTGATTGCAGGAGATTTTCTTGTGCATCACTGCCCTACTTGGAAATGGGACCCAGGTGACAAATCGAAAACAAAACCGTACCTTCCATCTGATAAACAGTTCCTAATAACTAGAAATGGTTTGTAATGACATTCGTTGTTAATTGGTTTAATTTTTTGGTTTACAGGTGAAATATCTTCTTACTTTTATTAAAAATATATACTTTGTATTGTAAATTTTGAGAGAGACTAAGACAAGGATCATAGTCAAAAGATTCCCAAATCGTACTTGGTATTGCTATGCTGTAATTTGTAGTGCAATGGTATTGCTATGCTGTAAGACAAGGGTCATAGTCAAAAGATTCCCAAATCGTACTTGGTATTGCTATACTGTAATTTGTAGTGCATTTATTTATTATTGGCTTGTTCAAAATAAATAATCTTGAGCTAGATCTTTAATGTCTCGTGCATAGTAGTGTTTGTATACCGGTAGTTAAGGATTAGCTAATGATGGATGTTTCCGCATTGTTAGCAATTATTGGAAAGGAATAATTTTTACCATCATCAGTTTGTCATATTGATGAAAACATCCAAATTCAGAAACACTGTTTTTAATACCATTGCTTTTGTTGTTGTGATTTGTTTGTTTGTTGTCTTTGTTTATTTTTGGTTCTTTTTTTCGACGTAGTAATGAAAATTGCTTCAATTCATTTAGACTTCCAGCACCACCCTCTACTGACAAAATGAATTCGTGTCTAGTTTGAAGATTTCACATTAATGCTGCTCTCTTTTCCTTCTTTCCAGCCAGTCACTGCTTTGCTTTTTTCTATAATTAGCCGTTCTTTTTCTGCGCTCTTCATTCTGACGATTTTCTTGTCAAGTATCAAGCGAAAAACATGGAAAAAATGAACATTTTGAGTAAAGCAATTCTCAAGTTCTATACCACCAACCAATTTTTCATGCTTGTAAATGCTGTAGTAACAAACGCGGTTGAAAATCTATCAAAACTTATCCTAATATCTTTTTGTAGTTCCCTGTCACAAACGCTGTAAGCAAATGGAATATAATGATGAGCATGAAGCTATAGTGGAAGGGACAGATGAAGAAGGGTGGGTTGATACCTACCACAATGTTGATTTCAATAAGTTGCAAGAAGATGTCAAAGAAATGACCATTAACAAAGAGGTAGACTTTGGTTAACTTTTTATCCATTTATGTAACGCGCAATCTTGCTTTTTTTTTTATAATTCAGTGTAAGTATTTAGATGGCCAATATCTGGACACTAAAATATCATAATAGTGGAACGATGCGCAATTTTTGTTTTTTGCGTTAAAATCAATTGTTATCGGCAGCAAAAATTCATCAGTTTTCTATTATAACTTGCTGATTTTGTTTAGTCTATAGTCATACTACTAATATTCATCCCATAACGGTAGTGGATTTCCTGCCTTTTTAATGCAATACCATAACCGAACATCATTTTAACCTGCACCCTGGCCACGTTTTGCGAATGTTGCGTCCTTTGATGAGACGCTTTATGATGATTATCTCTGCTTGGTGGTTTCGAACAAGCAGCTAATTCAGTGGACAAGAATTCGAAGAAATCCACTGGAACATTGGATCACTGGAAACTCCTAATCAAGTGCGGATTCCTCCAACTACGAAGTAGTCAGTGCAATGAAAAATGCGCGGACCGTCCAATAGTTAGCGTCTGACGCTGTCCGGTTACAGGAGGAAAAATATACACGACTGTAATTTTTTAAAGCGTTGGTTTAGTTGAGTATTGTTTATTTTAATATAACTCACTGTTCTTAATTTACACAACATCATATTAGAGCAGTCATTGCTGGTTATTGTGCTTCGTATGCTAAGAATAAATAATTTGTTACTGTATAACGATAAAAATGCAAATTTTCATGCTATTTTTTTTCGTCAACACTCAAATTAAATTGAGCTTTTCTGTATTGTGATATTATATTTCCCAGGTGGCAACTGTTGAGGAAGAGGATTCAGAAGATGATGAAGACGATGAAGCTCTGGATATGGAAGAATATGCTGCTAAGATGGAAGAGTCCAAGGATGATGTATGTTCTGTATAGAATTGGTTGGTTAAAGCTCCCGCCTCTCCTGTAAACGAGCGCTTGGTGCAGCGAAAATACTGCACCCAGCTGGACTGGAGGACCCGGTTGAGAAAAGTGGCTATTTCCACACCACTCAAAGATTAGATACAAGACAATGGACATCCCATCGCCACAGGGTCCACGACAACTGACCGCGAACAACGCCGATTGGCTGAGAAGGGCGATTCTAAATATATTTTTACTATCCCCAGAGCCATCTTGCCCAAACCCTCACTTTGTGACGAAATCACTGCGACGAAATCAGTGACGAAAACAGGTAGCGAAATGATTGCTTCGCGGTCAGTTTGTCGCGGTCAGTTGGCTTGGCTGGTCGCCACATAGGCGGCCATCGCTGAGCGATAGGTACCCGTTGGCAGCCTTTTGCGACCCACTAAATGATCGGCTAGTCGTAAGAGGACGTCATTTGCGTGAACGGCGTCTAATCGAAATTGCCTGATCCTCATTCATTTTTGTTAAATCGTTTTATTGTAAGTTCTTCTAAAATCGAAATTCAGATATCAGGTGGCACTGCTGGAAATCAAGTTGAAAACCTTTTTGATTATTTCAGAGAATGTCAAGCTTCGCAAGTTATAAAATTTTTTTCAAGCCAGAATTTCAGTTTATTTCTTTTTTCCGAGTTAGGAATAAGAATTGATGTAGCTAGGTAAAAGTACGCTTTTGGTGAACTTCTGTGCTTGGCACTTACAGGCTACGGTTGATATTGTATCGATCGTGAAAACAAAGGCAGCCTCGAAGCAGAATGAAGACGGAAGCATTCTTCAAACTAGAACCTATGATCTTCACATTACCTATGACAAGTATTATCAAACACCAAGACTGTGGCTCTCTGGTTATGACGAAGTAAGCTTTGCTTTTTTGTTCTTCTGTTGACGATTCAGCAACACTTGCTGTACAATAATTCTGTAGTATTGCAGTGTTTTTAAAACCAGTTTTAAGAGAAAACAACAACTACCCCGAATCATTATTGAAACTGGTTTTCAGAAGTTACATAAGAAAAAAATAATAATAAACTGGTTTTGAAACATAAAAAATCATTTTTCTTGTCGAGAGTACTATATGTGGTGAGGAGGGGCCTTATCAAACATTTCAAAAATATTGGAACATAAAAATTGGTTTTGAGAAATACGAGGGGCAGTCGAAAAGTAATGCCGTTTTTTCTTATTACGTGAAAAATACAGAACATAACGAAACAGTTCATATATCAAAATTTTGTATAACTTTCGTGGATTACATTTTTACTATTCAACGTAGTCACCATCTTTTTCAACCGCAGTTTTCCATCGTTATCTGAGAGCATATATTCCAGCCTTGTAAAATTCAGATGGCTGACTGCGAAGCCAATTCCTGGCAGCTGTTTTTACTTTATCATCGGCGTAATGCTTGCCTCTTAGTTCTTCTTTCATTGCACCAAACAGATGATAGTCCAAAGGCGCCAAATTAGGAGAATATGGAGGATGCGGTATGGTTGTCCACCCAAAAAAAGTGATTGCTTCCCTTGTTTTGATGCTTGAGTGGGGTCGGGCGTTGTCATGCTGAAGAAAAACTTTCTTCATTTCTAACTGGGGTCTTGCACGTCGAATTCTTGCTCGAAGTTTTTTAAGGGTTTCGATCTATGCTTCTGAGTTGATTGTTTTACCTTTTGGTTAGAAATCAACAAGCAAAAGTCCTTGAGCATCCCTGAATACGGTGGCATTGATTTTTCCAGATGACTTTTGTGATTTAAACTTTTTTGGTTGTGGTGAAGTCGTGTGAAGCCATTGCATTGATCGCCGTTTAGATTCTGGCTCATAATGGTGTATCCATGTTTCATCACCCGTTATAAGTCTTTCAAACAGTGTGGGATCTCTTTCACTCCGTTTAATAAGTTCACTGCATTTGCTAATCCTTTCTGCTTTGTGCTCATATGTCAGCTGTCGTGGAACCCGACGGGCACACACTTTTAATTAGCCAAGAGACTCTACAAGGTGGTGGGCACTTCTATGACTTACTTTGAGCTCTGATGCCTACTCTTCAAGTGTTATGCGCCTATCCTCTCTGATTAATTTGTCGGCATTTGCTTTGTTATCAAGATTAACGGACGTGGATGGGCGACCTGTACGAGACTTGTCTTTTAAGGTTGCATATCCGTACTGTTGGTACTCATCTGAATCTTTAGCTAAGCGGCAGGCCCATCTTCGTACATTGCTGTAATCTAAGGCTTCATCATGGTAAACTCTTTGCAGTCATTTGTGAATCTTTACTGGAGTTTCTCCTTCGGACTTGTCTTTTAAGGTTGCATATCCGTACTGTTGGAACTCAGCTGAATCTTTAGCTAAGCGGCAGGCCCATCTTCGTACATTGCTGTAATCTAAGGCTTCATCATGGTAAACTCTTTGCAGTCATTTGTGAATCTTTACTGGAGTTTCTCCTTCGGACTTTTCTTTTAAGGTTGCATATCCGTACTGTTGGTACTCATCTGAATCTTTAGCTAAGCGGCAGGCCCATCTTCGTACATTGCTGTAATCTAAGGCTTCATCATGGTAAACTCTTTGCAGTCATTTGTGAATCTTTACTGGAGTTTCTCCTTCGGACTTGTCTTTTAAGGTTGCATATCCGTACTGTTGGTACTCATCTGAATCTTTAGCTAAGCGGCAGGCCCATCTTCATACATTGCTGTAATCTAAGGCTTCATCATGGTAAACTCTTTGCAGTCATTTGTGAATCTTTACTGGAGTTTCTCCTTCGGCCACAAGGAATTCATTAACTGCTCTCTGTTTCATGCGGATCTCTAACGGGGCAGCCATAGTACTCGTAACTCAGCTAAACATATACTCACAGGTAAATCTGAAAACACATAAATAAATAAATAAATATTTAAGTCTCATCAGTACATCTGCCTTAACATTTCAGCTTAATTTCAATGTTTTACATGCATAAATTGTGTCTCCAGTGATAAAAAAGGCTTTACTTTATGACTGCCCCTCGTAGTTTCACTAGGAGTGAAAGAGCCAAAGCTGTCTTAAACCTTTTATTTGAAGAGACGTTTCGGCTGACTACTTAAGGTGAATTTACACAGTATCCGTTTTTCGTACGTTTTCGTCCGTTTTTTTTACGTTTTTGCTTCTCCTTGACAAAGTGTGCGCTTTTTCATCCGCATTTTTATGTGTCCATATCCGCACTAACCAGACAGTTACATACTGGACAAAAGTTTTCCGAAAAATTTTTTTTGTAAAGGGGTACAGCTCTATTTCGAAATATCGCTCTTATCGTTCATACACAAAATTTTTGAACAAAATTTTTATCGATATATAACAGTCTACTTAGTGCGTATATGGACTTATAAAAATGCGGATGAAAAAGCGCATACTTTTTCAAGAAGCAAAAACGTACGAAAAACGGATACTGTGTAAATTCACCATTACATCATAATTAATCTTATTCAAATTTATTCAATTCTATTTGAATAAGATTGATAATGACTTAAAAAGGCATTGAAGTCGGAAAATTTTTTTCCTCGGTTTTTTCAAAAGTTTTGACAGATCTGAAGACTAGCTTCACCAAATTTGAGTTTTCTGCGACCCTCCGTTCCCGAGATATAGCAGTTTAAATTTTCCCTTAAAAAGGCTTTTTCCCCTTGAAATTTTGTCAAGGTTGCCAATTAGAAACAAAATTTCAAAATGTTACAGCATGTTCCTAATTCTCTATAACTGCTTTGTGGCAGAGTTGTTGTGAAGACGAAGTAAAGGTTCAGAATTGTAAATTAGTTGTTTTTTTTTAAGTAAATATAAGCCAATTTTTCAAAAGTTAATCTTCTGTCGCAATACTGACAATATAGCAGCACTGAAGTAAGAGAAAAATTGTTGACTTTGAACTGTAATATCTTGAAAACGGGAAGACGTAGAGCGTTCAAATTTGGTGAGAATATATTATACGCTTTTCTCAACATTTTGATCAACATAGAAAAACTTGACCTGAATGCCCCAGTAAGTAATTAGTCGAAACGTCTCTTTTCAAGTAAAATGTTTACGACAGCTTTGGCTTTTTCATTCTTAGTGAAACTATTTCAAAAATACTGTAGGATATGTTTTAAATTACGAGCATCTAGACATGGAAATTGTCAAGCCAAATGCAATGCAAGAATGAAAAGGTTAAGGAAACTGGGCTCCTCTCTCATCAAAAGAGAGTGGAAGGGAACGGAGAATTCCAATTAAGTCTAATTTTGATTAATAACCAGAGTTTAAATCAGCATGACTTCTGGGTTTCGTAGAGGGACATGCCGATGCCCTTTTTTCTATTTTGGGGGTGGTAGCAATCAACCAACCAGAAAAAAATATGCTGTTTGCTGAATCATGTTTGATTTTAGGACCGAAAACCGCTTAGCATGACGGCTATGTATGAAGACATCAGCCAAGACCATGTGAATAAAACTGTGACAATAGAGCTGCATCCGCATTTACCTCCACCTAATATGTGCTCAGTACATCCTTGCAGGTATTTTGGCTTATATATATTTGGCGTATTTTGGCTTAGTATGCAAATTGTATCAAAGGTTCGAATTTTTTATGACTGTAAGGTAACTTTTCTCGGGTTTGTGGTGCACTACAACTCCAGATGGAAAAATAATGCGTTCTGTAATTGAAGTAGTTTTCAAATTATTTGGGATCCAAGTATTCTTGCAATTATTGACTTCACGGAGCCTTGCCATTTCGTTGGATGACATCACTGACACGCATCCTCTATAATCAATCCATTTTTATTCATTGCTTTAAAAGACAATTAGCCCTTAGATAACCTTACTGCTCTTCATTTAGACGCGGTTTAGCTCAGTTGGTTGAACGTCTAATTGGTGACTGAAACGATGACTTAAGGCAAAATCACTAAGGTTAGGCCAATCGTATTAGACTAAAGTGGCGTTGACTTCATCCCTCTTGGAGCCAGCCGTTCCAGAGATATTTAACTTCAAAGGCGAGGAAGGGCCTCCCTCGTTTTAATTTTTATTGGCGACCCTGACGTTGATGGCATTAACGATACTCGTCCCAGTTCCAACTTCTAATCTAAGCAATACCGCAATTAGGCTACTGCATTGAGCCGTTTCGCTGCGCGCTAATCAGTTTGATCTTGTCAGAAGTACAGATCGGAGATGAAAAAAAGAGTAGACTGTACGACAGCCTAGAGGTCTCAGTAAAATTAAAGCTGTCAGATATGTTTCAGTCCGAATCATTGCCTAGTCTAGCAATAAGGCTATTTAGTATTTATTACTAAAGGCTACAAACTCATACCGTATCACCACTACCTAAGTAGGCCTGGTGTATTAGCTTGAAGTATTTTGTGACCTCAGAATCAACTTTTTCATCAAAGTTGCAAACTATGGCCTACTACTATACTAGCCTTACTTTCGCTTGTTCGTAGACGTTAACAGCTTAATTTTTACTGAGGCCTCTGGGCTACTGTATATTCTGCTCTGTTTTTCAGCTCGGGCCTGTTTTGCTGACAAGATCAAACTAATTAGCGCGCAGCAAAACGGTGAAATGCCATAGCTTTAACTGCGGCGTTGCTTAGGTCAGAACTAGGATGGCGTCGCCAATGCTATCAACGTCAAGGGTTGCTTATAAAAATTAAAATCAAGGAGGCCCCTACGTCGTGTTTGAAGTACAATATCTCTGGAACGGCTGGGTCAAGAAGAATGGAGTCAACGCCAATACAATCTAATACGATTAGCGTAATTTTAGATACTTCCATTGATTTTGCCGTTAGACCGCGCTAAAGTACTGATTGCTCTCGGTTTGACTTTCAAACAGGCAAATCTTTGGTTGCTCCATCGGGTCCCAGCAGTTTAGACTTACTCATGAAGGTAGACCAGCCTGACGAAAGAACTACCAATATAACTCAAAAACATGCTTTGTTTTGGTATGGTTAGACAGTGGGTGAACGATTCAGTACAATTAGGTGTTTTAAGGCTTTCACTCCTTTGTTTTTAGGCATGCCGAGGTGATGAAGAAAATTATGCAGACTGTAGAAGATGGTGGCGGTGCCCTCGAAGTTCAGATGTATCTTCTTGTATTTCTCAAATTCGTTCAAGCTGTTATTCCTACCATTGAATACGATTACACTCGCCATTTCGCTTTATAAAAGTGTTTTATTTATTTACCAAAGTGGCTAAATCATTGCTCACTTGCGCTTAGTTTCATGTAATTTCCCACCGTAAGACTATTTGATGGTGTAGACCTAAGTGCGAACTAAAAGCATAACAACTGACTGTGCTTCTCATTCAGCATCGGTTTTGATCTACGTTTTCCTAACTCTTGATACCTAATTGCAGGGATTGTTGCGTTGAGTACACCCAGATCGGATGGTTTGCCTTTAGGCCGGAATATTAATCGTTGTGTTTTGGTAATGAGTATTATGTGGTAGTTCATTGCTCCCGATTCTATTTTGAATTGTTTTGATAGAGCTAAATGTCCAATCTGGCATAGGCCTACATGTAGATTGTAGAATGTGTATTTACTTACAAATAATGTTTGTTTCATATTATACGCAATTAACGAATTCCCTATCACTCGTTCTTGCTATCAATAACCTGGGATGACATTATAGAACACTTAGGTCCTTGCTATATGAAATGCAGCAAAACTTTGCTTGATATGAGAAGTGTATGCTAATTAATGTGGTTTGTTTTTTCCGCAGTTTCTAGCGCTGTGAGGTATATAATTCCATGATATATGAGGTAATGTAATTCAATGATACCACCCCCTGGCCCAACATTATGATTTTTGTTGTCGAGTTACTAAGATGTTGTGAATTTTAATTTGCGCTTGTTAATTCATGCGAACTTCACTACTTTGATTCCATTTATGTATGCCCATTGCCCAAAAATTTCTCCTGTTACTTAGAGGTGGGCAAAATGTATCCTAGCTACGTATCATAAAAATAAAGCAAGTTACATGTATTTAAGGGTGCAGACTGCAGATTCCATTACATTTGACCCACTTGGGATATCTTTATTGAACTAACACCATTATTTATCCTACTACACATTTATTTAGTCGGAATAGAGTCTATTCGCTGAAGTTTTTACGTTACTGATGTACACTACTGCTACGTGCAATGTTTCAACAACAGAGAAAATGCTTTCATGTTGAGATGCAAAACTCTCTCGAAATCGACTTTGTGAAAATGTGCTTAAAAAAAGTGAGGTTCGAAAATTTGTTTATTGGTGTAACCATGTTTTTGCAAAACAAAAGCTTTTTCAAGGTCAATATCGCTTTGTGCTTTATTAATATTGAAGGATTGTGTCTCCAACAAGCTTCTGTATGCATGTAATCTACTTCTTTAGACAGTAGTAAAAAGCGGAATAGCGCGTTTTTTTTCGCAACTGCCCGAAGAAGCGAGTTACACATACTTGATTTAAACTAAAATTGCAGAAAAAATTCAATGAGGTTTAAGGCACACCACCACTGAGTTAATTTATTAACTGATTAGTGATTACTCTACCGAATTGGCTTGACCAGGAGGTAGCGAAAAAACCTTTTAATTTTTTCAAGTAGTCCCAGTCTTGTCTACCTCACAAGTTAGATACTTTTATAACCTACGTTGTTTTGCAATTTTGAACACAGGCAAGTTTGCCCAATTTTTAAATTGTAATTGTAGTTACATTTTATTCACCAAGTTGCCTTGGCCAGGAGACAGCGAAGGGACCTTTCGGTCTTCGAGTCAAGCTGCCACCTGTCTACCACACACGGCGGAGGAAAACAGTTGCAGAAAAACAATACATGACGAGTCGAAGTCGGACGCCCATCATCAAAGGTTAATCTGAACATCCGACCCAATTTTTTTGATGAAAGCTGAAAGTTTGCCCGTGGCTATTGGTCAACCTTGCTACAATTTGAAAAACTGACTAAGAATCGACTTTCTATTTGGAATTTTTAGCTAAAATTTGAAAATTGATGAAAAAAAATTAACTCGATCTTGTATTTTTGGCCAAAATTTGCCCATGGTCCCTTGCTATCGAATTTTAATTTTGCTAAAATTTTCCAAAAGTTTTTTTTTTAACAAAAATCAACTTGAATTTCAGTTTTTTTGTTAAAATTTGCTCATGATTATCCTTGACATTTTTCAAAACTTAGCAAAAACTTTCAATTATTTAATGAATTTGAAAATTTGGCAGTGTTAAACTTGATATTATTCTATTCTAAAAATTATTAAACAATCAATCAATACTCGATTTTCAATTTTGTGTCAAAATTGAAACTTCGCCAAGATTTTTAAAAAATGAACATCTGCTTAACTCAAATTTCAATTTTTGGGAGAAATTTAAAACTGCTCCATTGATTAGCCGTTGACATTTTTTTCAAAATCAAAATTTTAGATGAAATTTGCCGAGGATTATTGGTTAACCTTGACAAAAACCAACTTTGCTCCAGTTTCAATTTTTTTGATAAAATTTTAAATTTGTCCGTAGTACAAAACAGCGCCGGGAACTCAATTGATTGTTATTCGAGTTCAGCCTATTTTAACAAGTCTTAGTTCTTTATGTTTGAGTTGAAGTTCGGCAAAACTATCAAGTTTTTCGTGTTTAGGCTGACAATAATAGTCTACTATTCGACTTAATTGCTTTTTTTGTAGAAATGCCGTTTTTCTAGGTCTCCACTGCATCATCAAGTGACCGACAATCCCAATTTAAATCGCATGGTCAGCAAAAAGTATTTCTTTCCGACAAATTTTTAATCTTTAAATTTTATTTTAATGAACTAGAACAGTTTTATCAGATTCAGAAAAAATATTTTTTCGAGTTCGGCTAAATAACCGAGTTTCTTAGTTCGCAACCGTGGGACGGGACATAACATCGTCTGACTCAAATTTCAATATTTGGTTAATATTTGCAAATGATTTACGATAGATATGCTATACTTCCAAAATTTGCAATTAGTTAGCCTTGATTTTGTCAAAATTAGGCTTTGACAAAAACTCACTGGAAATTTTTCTGGTAAAATCTGCAACCTTGTTTGATATGTAAATGTTTAGGCTTTACCCCAATTTTCACGGATTACGTCACCACAAGCTCGAATAACCAGGTTCGCACACAGGTAAAATGCTTCATCTTTAATACAGGTAAAAGCACTAAATCAAAACCATAAAAGCTCCGGTTTCGTCAAAAACCGCTCACTGGAAAGTATCTGTTCGCTATGGCACGCAACAAGCAAGCGATTTACTTATCAAAATTCAGGTGGTCTAGCGATAACGAGTTCGTCTCTGGAGCGGAGGTCTGAGGTTGAAATCTCAGGCCGGTCAAACCAAGGACAGTGTCGCCAACGGCTCGCCACTGCAGCAATATTTCGAAAGGAGCTGTGTTGCCCATGCGCAATAACGCGGAGTTGGGCTTCGCAAACACGTTACGCGCTTCGGCGTAATACGAGTATAACAAGATCTTTGATTTTAAACGAGTAAAAGCTGAGCAAAGCGGAGAGGTCCGTAAGTACATTTTACAGAAATGTACCTACTTGACAAACGTAGCCACTTTAAAGGCAAAATTAAGGTAACAGTTTGGCAGTTCAAGCAAAATATGTACAATCTAAAAAAAAGTCCACTACTAGGTCTTTGAACTTGATCATGAACGTGAAAGATTGGCATTAAAAAACTATTGATTTGTCAACATCAAAATAGTTTTGCTTACTTCTTCAGCTTGACAGCTTTTGCTTTGTAGTCCTTTTCAGTCAGTGTATACGCCCAATGTTGCAGAACTTGTCGTACTACAGGCGAAACGCCATGGTTGTCAAAACTGACACCTGCTTTGTGTATTTTAGTGATCAAATTATTACGCCATCGTCCAGTCACCCCAGCACACCGAGACCACCTTCCTATTTGTCTCTGATCATCTTCCGATCTTCTCCCTTGGAAGAATCTACAATACCATTGGAACCATCCATAAGGATCTTGGGCACGGATCCAGTTGGAACTTTCCCAAGCCTCCAAACTAGACCCACATTTCGCCTTGTACTTGTTTACCGATACGTCATATATTGGTGATGCGACCAGCTTCTGGACATTAACATTTTCGAGCCAATCATCAGGAAGCTCCTTCCAAACTTCAGGTCCGTAACTTTTCTTCGCTACTCCAGACTTTATGGGTCTAAAATACGTGCCACCAAAGCTCCCAGCCTGTATGACTTCCTTAGGAGACATGTTCGGACGAAAAGTTGGGGCGTCTTCGAAAATAAACACTCCATCTTTATTCCGCTTTGGCTCAACCACGTTCTTCTTCGTGGCAATACCAGGTTCAACTATTTTCGCTTTCTTTGAGACAAGTTTCTCACTTGATTTAACAACATCCAATAATTTTCGCTTTTCCATAGTTTCTCTTTTTCTTATGTAACTAAGCACATTAAAGATACAAAAAGTAGACCTAAAACGATGGCTTGCTTAGCTCCAACTGAAACAACAAAAACCAAACTAATTGCCAACGCTAACAAGTATTATCACTGATAACAATACCAACGTTACTATTTTGACAACCTTGGAGAGAACCGTTAAAAGCAGTACTTAAATTGTACGAGGAATGCTTCCTACTGTGGAAATTCAGCGTCGTCGTCCCCCCCCCCACAGAAAGAAAGAAAGTGTCCAGGCTGATTTGGACGCAAAGATCTTTTTTTTGCTGATCTATACCATAAGTTTGAGTAGCAATTGACCGACATGAAAGTGGAGATCTTATTATGAGCGTGAATATTTTTGTTTTTCCGCCCTGAAACATTTTCTTTCCAGAATGCGTCCGGTTACTGCTGCGTAAGCGTCCTCCTATCCAATATTTTACGGTTTAAGTGCTGGTAAAAACTATCTTTAATTTAATGGCTTCTCACAGAAGCAACAATGTGCGTAAAGCAAAAGTATAGATATAAGGAAAAATTATAGACGTTCCAGCTTCGAGTTACAGCCTACGGATCTTTCTGAGGTTGCCACATGATTACTTTTTTGCCCGACATTTTGAAAACAAAGGAGACCATAAAACTACAAAGTTACCATAAACATACGTTTGAATGTTGTTGAATATGCCAAATAATATCTTTAGATTTCTGATAATCTGCGCTATCGAAAAAGCCAAGGGTGCGCAATTCATAAACAATGCAGCAACGAAGCCTTCAAACGTGAGCGGTTTGGACATAAAATAGGTAGCAAAATGCAACCAATTTTGAACAAGCCGTAAATTCAACAAAATTCACAGAAACATTAGCTAACTGGAAACTCCTAAGCATGTGCCAATTCCATAAAGCATAGGGTATTCAATGCAATGAAAAGTATGCGGATCGTTCAATAATAAGCGTGTGACGCTGTCTAGTGACAGGAAGATAAACATGCACTACAACAACAAACTCATTTGGCTACGGCAATTTTGTATTGGTTAGCCGCCTAATTTCCACACGTTCGTGGGTTGAACACTTTTTAAAGAGTTCGATCAAGATAATCAAGGCTGCAAAGAAATTCAGCACATCAAATTTTCCAGATTGTAAAAGATTGGGCATGCTTCGAGTCTAGGCCAAAGTACTCGAGAATTTACAGTGTAAGTAGATCAACCCATGCCAACACAGTCTTAAATCATTAATTGCGAGTTTATTGTGCTCACTAAAACTACTAATGACCACACAAAACTTCAGCGCTCCATTCCTTAGGAAAGAATAGTAACCTACCAATTAAACATACAAAAAAAAAACAGACAATATATCATAATATCACCAGAAAAAAAATACTACAGTTGGGTCGAAATTATTTGAAACCCAGGATAAAAACTGTAAAGGCATATATTTGAATTTCATAGTAACGGGTATGTTCTGCAAATGAGTTAAATAATTTTGAAAGGATCATGACCGAATAATAGCCTTAGTTTTAGGTAGAAAACCAAACAAAACTCCGAAACGAACAGCTCAAATCAGTTTCAAAATCACTGGATTATGGTGCAATCATATATGAGTAAACACTTCGCAGGTCGTTAAAAGTTGCTTAACTATGTAGAGTTGATGGCGTTTGAATCGCCAAGTCTTATTTAGAGCTTTTTACACATGCTGGGGACCTCGGAAAAGTTCCTCACTTCGTATCAAACAAAAGCGAAATCAACAACAAGGCGTCTACAAATGTAACGCTTAGGCATTGCACAGCGACCACAAAAAACCTGAATTCACGATTTTGTTGTAGTAAGCAATGGGGACTGGAATAGTCACAAATTTTGTTAGTGATAAGGCGTCCACATACGAGCGGTCTGAAATGACAATTATTTTTTAGAGTCAATTAACACAACGGACTTCCAATTTACAGCTTCACATAGAATTCAGTCTAAAATAGCTACGAGTCAACAGTCAACACATCTGTACATTATCCATTTGCGTTAAAAGGCTTTAAAGTACAAAAAAGAACATAATGTGAGAAAAAATTGTGCCGTGATAGAAACAGCGCGGTAATTTCCAACGTTATCAACCAACCGTAATTGGAATGGACTTACAATCTATTTAGCTTCGCTCAGCTAGACCAGCGATCGTTCAATAAAAGACTGCGAAAAAACGTCGTAACAGTCTTCCACTGTAGTCTGCAGGCTTTTCATCGCTAGTTCACGATTTTTAAGTCCACTCCAGCAATATTGGCAGGTTATTTGACATATTTTTCCATGAATTTTTTGTGGAATTCAGAGCGCAAAGTGTCGTTAATAAAATGTTGTGCTTTTTTGTCCGATTCACCACGCGCACAATTTTTGAAAACTACGTCATCATCCCAACGACGTTTTACGGTGAAATTGGAGTTGGCTGATCCACTATTTAAAAGGGGATTTCCGCTAAGGATGTTTTCAGTTCTGATCTTCTCTTGCTCTTCTCGGCGCTCCTGCTCCTGTTTGATCGCTTCCTCCGCTCTCTCTTTTTTGATCCGATTTAACTCCGCCATCAACTCCGCAGTGTCATCTTCAGAGTCGTCTGAATCCGAGTCGGAGTCGCTTTCATCAACTGGATCATCTGCATCTAGATTTGATGCAGAAACGTGATCAAGACGTTGCCGCTTGCTCTGATCTCTGGAGGAGCGGGAGTCGGAGGACCTCTTCTCAGATCGGGAAGCTCGCTCTCTTTCGTTTAAGTCATGACGCATATCTCTTCGGCTGACTTCCTCGGGCGCATTTTGACCAGGTTGCCTGTACTTGAGTTTTGTGTGACTTGGCAAATCGCGATTTGAGTATTGTTTTGATAGTTTTCCCAAATCACTTTCTCCACGGGAAGATCCAGCCTTAGCAGGCGCATAAGTTGCTCTATGAGCTGTAGACATCGCTACAATATTCACTACTAGTTAAACTAATAGATATCAAACCTGAAAAATTACTATAAACAATCATTAAAAAGGTCACGGAGACGGTAACTTACAACATAGCACATAAAATCATACAATGAATTAAAGAAATGTGATTATGGTTTTCTGCGCCTTTCTTCTTTCAGAAACAAAATTTCAGTCAAGAATTTGGAAAGAAGTGCTGAACTGTGGATTGCAAGTGGATTGCAAGGATTGCAAGTGGCTTGCAAAGGTTGAATGCATAAGATCGAAACTAAGCTGTAAAAATCAACTGACCCCTGCATGTGGGAAAAATTGCTGAGTTTAAAAAATAAAAACTACACATTCCTGGAGCAAAATGATTCTTTCTTTTTTCAGTAACACATTGCATGGCCACTTGTCAGTCCTATGGAGTCAAAATCCATAAAAATTTTGCTAAGATAAGCTTAACCAGCATAGTAGTTAGATATCACTAACGAAAGTAGCACTGGTTGTTTTCTACACTCTAAAAAAGTAAAGAGTGCTTAACGTTGGCTTTAGCCTCGTAAGTCACAGTATTCAAAGTCAAATTTGATATTCGTCTTAACCAAGGGTCGGCAACCTTTTCGTCTACGCGGGCCACAACCAGACCGAACATCGTCCAGTGGGCCGTCATAAATTCTGAAACGAGGTCAACCTTGAATTTAAAGCATCAGTAAAGATCAAACGAAAAAACAAGTCCACCAAATTTTAAGGTACTTTTCAGCCGATTAATTGGTGAAGACAGAAAAAATATAAAAGTTATTCACCAAATTTTAAGACCAGGATTTGATTTCGTGGCGAATGATTTGCGGAAGTCACGCAAGAGGTTTCATCAAAAATGAACGAGGCGGATAAATCTATGAGATCGCCGGCCGGATGAAATTCCTTGGTAGGCCGTAGGTTGCCGATCCATAGTCTTAACCACATGAAATTCATTCAAATATGATTAACGAAAACCAGAATCTCACGATAACATTGAAATTGCAGACATTAGGAAAACGAGGGCTATTACTGTAATTATCTATGACACCTAATGAACCAGGAATATGGAATTGGAGATTAAACTGTAAGCTTCACAGTGAAAATCAGCTCCAGTGTCACGCATATAGTTTAGCCCCCCAAATACACAATCAGTGCACCATTCTACCTTCACAAAGAGTGCTTACACGAAGCAAAAATTTGATTAATTCTTGAATTCGACTTGACTTAAAAAGTAAAATATGCTTTGCTACAAATCTCGGTTGGGTCAAACCTAGACTATAAAAATTGGTATTCTCATTTTTCCTGTTGGACGCTCAGCGGTGAAAGGGGACAGTGTGAAGCCTCCACCGTGTGTGGTAGACAAGTGGTAGCCAAGACAACCGCAACGTCCTTTCGCTGTCTCCTAGCCAAGACAACTTGGCGAATAAACAATCACGTAATTTCAATAGAACCAGTACTTAAATGCGCATACTCTTATTCTAAATACACTAGAAGAAAATGATGATAGTGTTTCAAGAAATTTAATGTGTTGTCGTATAAGTTGAGTGGGGAAAAATTAGTAACATTTTCGCACATATTAAGCCAATCAGAGATTTAACAATTTAGCAATCTCATATTTCGGCAACCAAAAATGCAGCATAACAGAGCTAACCAACACCATTGAGCAAAGACAAACATAAAATCACAAAACTAGGCATGACGTACGGTAGTGAATAGCAACAATGGGGAGAGACACGCTAATCGAGCCAAAATAATCCATTCAATAATTGTTTCCAAATCGTTAATTCATAATTAATTCTAGATATCTACGCTTGTGTCAAATGGTTTAGGCACAAAAATATTTTTACAATACTTAAAACAGAAGCAAATGGAAAGTACTACGATCTTTATTATACACAGTATATTGATCTTACAGTGTAAAACTGCACCACTATCAGCATTCAAACTATTTCGGTTACGAAAGACCCGATTTCCAATTTAAAGCTGGAATATGCTTTTATACAATTCACCGCCTCTAGTGTGTACTGATTATCACTTATGATGAAAAACCAGATGACACTCAAATGTACTTGCTTGAGGTGTAAACCTACTTTAAGTGCAGTCCAATCACACGTTAGTTACTTAGCGCAGAAGAAATTATGCAGTTTTTGGAAGTTTGTATGGAAAATGACCTGAAGGAATAGAAAAGTTGCTCGGACTTTGTCCTGATCTGCGTACAATGTTGTCATACACACCAAGATAGCGCCCGTTGTAGTTTTCTATCCTCCCACGCAAAATACTTGGTCCGAGAAATTTGCCCAGTTGAATAACACAGTCTTCACCAGCGGCGACTGTAAGTTGAACATCACAAGCAACCGCCTCAAAAATGGGGTCCAAAAATGTTTCCAAATGCATTTTGAAAGACCGTTTTCCAATGCAATTTGCTATCTTCGGCAACTGCTTACAAACTGTTTCAAGAAAGACAAGGTGTTGTGAATAATGCTTGAACGATAGAGCTTTGATCACGTTTGGAAAAAGTTGTGCCATTTGTTGAGGATAATGCTGAGAAAGCTCAGACAATAAATAGATGGAGCCATCTGATCTCTCCCACGGTTCAGAAGGCCGACGAAACTTGGCATCACTGCATCCACCCCTACTGCCACGACCCATTTTGGGTGCTAAGGATCCACAAGAGTACATTTGCTGATCTGTATGTTTTTTGTCAAGATTTTCTTCATGAATGTTCTTGGCAATTCCAAACTGAACAGGACGTTTATCAAGACCAACAAATTTATCAGCATTTTGAGGCTGGTTTTTAACTTCCAGCAAACCTTGTGTTATTTCATCCACTACCTTAGGTAAAACTTTATCACCAAAAGCTTTTACATACTTGGCCAATGCGACACCAGCCCCTTCTCTAACAGAAGGAATAGGGTCCTTCAAATTTCCAAGAAACAAACTATAAAGCATTGTCTCTTTATCTTGAGCTTCTGCAGCAAAACTGAGTATGAAGTTGCCACAAGCAACGCAGGCAGCATCTCGTACTGGCCAACTATCATCTTGAAAGCACTGTAACAAAGCATCAAGAAGCTTTGGCACATATTGTCGCACCACACTGGGATCGATTTTAACAGCGAGTTCGGAAATGCATGCACATGCAGCTTCTCTAACTGCGTGATTGTCTGCTTGAGTCGCTTCAGTGTAATAGTTCACAACATCAGCAATGTACTTTTCCACTAGCTCCTTGCCTTGTTCCTTTGATACCATACGCCAAGTGTCTTGAGAATAGATTCGAACTCCTTCTGCTATATAGTATCGGTTCAGGCATAAGCGAGGAAGAAGAGCAGGAAAGTACCGTTCACAATCTTCGAGGTTTGAAAATGACAGTAAAAAGCTCCTAGTAGCTATCGATGATGCTAGGCGAACTTGTGACCAATTGTCTGCTAACCCTTTAGCAAAATACTTCGCAAATTCTTGCCCATATTTCACAACCGAATTGTTAGCTGCTCCATCAGAGCTATTTCCACACAAAACAATAGCTGAGCAGACATTAAAGCCAGTCTCTCGAACAAAACGATTCGTGTGCATCAATGCACAAAAGAGTAAATCGAGCAATTCTTGGTTTATGAACTCGTTGAAACTCTTACCACAGCCTTCAATCATGGAGCGCAAGCACTTCATTGTAGTTTCAAGAAACCTCCAACCAGCACTTTCATGAAATATCTTTGATTTTAAATCCTGTTGATTGGCTATTTCCTTTGGTGCATTATGGTCAGATTTATTGCTAACATCATCTCCTTCAATATGCCGCTCTAAATCACCTTTTAAAAGCTTCAAAACTTTTTCTTGGCTTAGTAAGTATATTTTACTTCCATGTAAACGACACAAAACCCCCAAAACCTCACCAGCCACAGTTCTAACCCGAACTTCTTTATGCTGAAGAGAATCAAGTGAAAACTTTTGAAAAAAGATAATCTGAGACTGTGAAACTAGATTTGTTTTGTCACTCAGATCCATGCTTGCTTCAAAAATGCATTTTGAGCCCAGCAAACAGCCATGAACAATTTGCCAAGCTGTAGAGCTGTTAGAAGCTTCAAGTTCCTCACAGAACCGCTTTAGTAAAGTGGCAGAAGTTTCTTGATTGTCATTCTGGGATAAATTTGTCTTTAGAAGAACTATTCCTTTGTCACGTTCAAGTCGCAAATTACTTTGTAGAAGTTTTTGAATGTCAGCAATTGACATTTTGTAATAATCAGTATCCCACACTATCAGTTAAAATTCCTCCGCCACAAATGCATATGCTACTAACTCAGCAAATACTAATCTACAAAAAATACTGAAAAACAATAAAATTAAAGTACTGTATTTTTCAGACTCTTCAAAATCAAGCAACAAGAAAAATACTCCACAAATTTTCTGGTTATTGTTACATAGTATACGCGTAAACTAAGAAGTTTTAAAAATCTTGCAAAAATTTATGCAAGATTGGCAGAGTTCTTAAGCTTTGAAAAGCGCAATACGCAAAACTTGTCTAGCTGTCAAATGATGTCATCTTCGAACTAACTGTCAAAACTACATTCTGTGTAAACAGCGGGAGTGTGTTTCCACGCTATAGAAATTACCTATTCACTATCCAGGTAATAAGCTTGGTAGCAGTTGTTGTTCGAGAAAACGAATTCCTTGCCAAATTTATTAATCAGAACTGTTGGTTGTGTGAGTCCATACAGTAAATTTATGGTAGCAGTTGTCTATGAATTAATAAGCTTAGTTAGTAGCAGTGATGTACAACAAATCGTATTTCTTGCTCAGTTTTATTCATCAAAACTGTTTGTTGTGCAAGTTCATACAGTAAATTTAAGGTAGCGGTTACTGCATCTGCTATTTCTGCCGAGTAGGTTTGTGGATTACCTGAACTGGTTGCGTTTACTGATTAGGGACCAACTTGAGTATTTGGCCAGCTCTGTCAGTTACTAATACTCAGTACTTAAATTGTGAAATTTTGCATGGGGGGACGCTTTTTCAGCGTTGACTGAACCTTATTGAAGAACAGGCACGTAGCTAGGATTTTGCAAAGGAGGGGCTTTTTTGGAAGGTTGATCCGTAAACGAACTTCACCCAAATTTTCATTGTTCCTGAATTGGATTGAGGCAATTTTTCAGTGAAAATTAGGTGATCTCCAAAAAAAAAGGTCTTTGCTGAAATCTGAAGGCTTTTTCTGGCCGTAATCAAAAATTTAAGCTGTTTTTCCGGCCAAAAACAGTGACTTTTTCCTCCCATAAATACCACACAAATCTCGATGGGGGGACGCTCAATCTCAATGTTTTTGAAGCCATATGAAAAACAACAGTAAATTGCAAAAATTCAGAAGTCATTGAAAGAATTACATTGCCTAGCCTCTTCTGCCCTCCTTATACTTTACAGTTCAAGTCAAGTCCAAAAGGCAACAACGATTGTATTTTTCAGTTAAATCTTCTAAAGGACTCGGCTAAAGGGGGTTGAATCTTCATTACTCCCTGGCTGCGCCACTGACTGCAACCTAAAAAAATCTTGAGAGTGCTCCAAAAAAACAAAAACAGCTGTTTTTTTTTAATGTTTTTACGTATTGTTTCAGGTCATTATCACTAACGAAGTGCCAGTACCAACTTTATTGGCTTACATCCCTATTCCGCGACACATCCATAAAGAGTAATACTTTTTTTTCAACGCTTAGGACGCGTTATAAACGCCTAACAAACCATCGCTTTTTTAAGATGCTATTAAAAATCAACTGAAATCTAGTTTATTTAATAAAAAGTTTAATGGAAATTCAATTAAAATCAACTAAACTCTAGTTTTTAATAAAAATTTTATACAAATTCATGCAATAATAAATGCAGTACTGGTGAGTGGTAATGGTATGAACTAAAACACCTCTGTCCTAAAAAAAATTTGCTGTAATGCTTTGTTTAGAATGCGATCAAAATCCTTGGAAATCTGGTTTGTTTTACAAAAATCATCAGTCTAAAGCGATGCAAAGTTTGAAGATGACCAATCATCCTAAACCTGCCAACAAACAAAATGAAGTGCAAATTCGAAATAAAAAAGTATTTTAATATATATATACTTTTTTTAGGACACTGTACTTTTTTAGGACAGAGATGTTTCAGGACAAATTTATTAGGCAGTGTCCGCTGCATCGGACTAGTTTCCAACATCAAATCACCGCTGCACCGGCGGCACCGGTCGTTTCTTTTTGCAGTTCAATTTATTATCTCTCAAGCTGGCATCGCTGCTCGAACCCTAATTCTAATCATAAGGTTCTAGAGAGAAAAAAAGTTATGTTGCGATATTGCTTTCTAGCGCTATATTTGCCAAGCATGTTCAGCGCGAATCGATACCCTAACCCTCAGATTGGCAGGCAGGCACGCTAACCACTACACTACCAGGTGTTCGCATTAGGTGCGTCAAAGTGCTGTATTTAAGTCAAGGCAATGAGAAAAAAAGCAATATAATAGGCTGCCAGTGCATCAGCAATTAGATGTAGAAAACAGGTCCGGTGCAGCAGACACTGCCAATTTATTATGGATTTGTATGTAATTTTGTTCATTGGCAGGTTTAGGATGATTGGTTATTTATCTTCAAACTTTGCATCACTTTAGATTGATGACTTTTATACAACAAACCAAATTTCTAAGTATTTCAGATTTTGATAGCGTTCTAGAAAAAACTTTAAACATTTTTTAGGACGGAGATGTTTTAGTACATTACTAGAACTAGGTTTATTATGCATGAATTAGCATAAAATTTTTTCTTTAAAACTAGAGCTAAGTTGATTTTAATTGAATTCCCACTAAATTTTTAATTAAATAAACTAGACTTCAGTTGATATTTGATAGACAGTGGCTATTTTGCCTCTAGAAGCAAAATAGCCCCATGTTATTTTGCCATTTGGAGGCAAAAAAGTCCTAACGGCTACCGTCAACCGGGGCAACTTTGAACGGTTTTAAATCATTTTTACTCGTCACTTCTGCCAGGTTTAAGCAAGAAAAGTGCTTATAGGCTGAACGTAACCCTTATGGCCTCAGCAACTAGAACTGTCATAACTAAAAAAATATTTCGCTCTTATAAGCCATATATTCTATCTTAAAAAGCGTTCAAAGTCGCCCCGGTCTCTGGGGCGACTTTGAACACCTACCAACATGCACTTAAACCTTCACTTACAAGCGCAAATTTGCCTTCGCCTAAAATGTCTTTGAATTAGAGTGTTGCAGAGTGGCTAATTTTTCCACTCCGAAAATTTTTGACTGACTCGGCACCGAAATTTTACAACTCTTCGCTTTGAAATACTCCGATACAAAAATACACTTTAACAAAAAATTCGAACCAATTGTCATATTGCTCAATAGCCTGGATAAGCGTAGCCTAATCACATATTTTGATATACCCAGAGAGCAAAAATAGTTGCTCATTCTATTACCAACAATCACCATAGTCGACTATGCGATCACTACGGCTTAAAAGATTAATCAAAGTCACACTCCGGTTCCCCATTTTTTTAAAATTGGCACTCCGCCTTAAAAATACGAAAAAAACGCATGACAGAGTGGTGAGGGCAGTAAACTGCTGATCACATCGTCATGGTGCATGGGTTTGAGCCTGCAATCGTCTATTGCTAATTGACCTGACTTGGGGATCTACATGTCATTTGTCAATAGTAATGGTTAATAAATCGCCCTATTTTGGAGAATTATTTTGTTGAAATGATGACGTCATTGTCACGTGACCTTGTGCTAATCAGGCAAAAAAAATCTATCAAAGTCCAAACACTGACCTAGTAAAAGATCGTCCTTGGTCTTGAAAAGTATTTACCTGAAATACCGGTAGTGAAAACAAAGTTTGTTTTAGTGAAGTGTTCAAAGTCACCCCAGCGTTCAAAGTTGCCCCGGTTGACAGTATTTTGCCGCAAGTGCCAAAATAGCCCTAAGCGTAATGCTAACCCAAACCCTAACCCTAACCCAAACTCTAACCCTAATCCCAACCCTAAATCCCAACCAAAAAATTTAAGCCTCTAGAGGCAAAATAGCCACTTCCTTTTTGATAAGCGTCCTACAAAAAGTATCAATTTGTTCGGACATCTAGCCGACAGATTTAGGAAGCGCATCCCAAGCGTTCTAAAAAAAGTATTTACATCCGCAAATCGTGTAACACAGACTATTGAGTCACATTTTTGTACAGCAGTTGGTGGCCACTCTGCACTGGCCAGCAATTTTGAAAAGAATCGAGAAAACTACAAAAGAGAATTAGGCTAGTGCATGTCTAAACATTAATATTCCTCTTTCCATTGCCTGTTACGTAGCTTGTCGTTATGTGATGTTTCAAAAATTGTGTTCTGAGTAAACTGAAATGGGGGAACGGCCCCTCTGGCCTCCCGTAACAATGGCGCTGCAGTGAAAACCGGAAAATGATAGACTGCCTTGAATTATCTACCGGTACTGCAGACTGTAACGTAAGTTCGTATCAATAGCTTTTCCCAAATGTCCAACATAACTTCTTTTCATTGACTACATACATATATTTTTTCTATAAGAACAGTTTTATGAAAACACGAAGCTCATTTATGCGGAAAATTTAAGAACGAATTAGGAATGATGCAAGCATCCGGCAACAACAATGGCTTAAGTCAATTACGGTTATGCTACTAAAGACTTTGCTAAATAACCAGATACCGTAATGCTGGCTTGCCTGACTATTAAAAATTAATTGTTCTATTAATTCTAAATTTCTGATGCACTGCAACAATATCTTATGTCCAAAAAGGGATACTTCTCTGACCTACTCAACTGACAGTGCCCCAACTCGAGGCCTATGCCATCTTGAAAAGTTCAAACCAAATTATTTGCGCCGTAGAGTTGCGCCAACCCGAAACTCACGCAATTTTTGAGCCACGCCGATTAAGACATTGTAAAAAGAAAAAGTTTAAAAGAGGCATTCAAAAATAATATTGGTTATTTTATTGGTAGCCTTTTCAGCTCTTGCACATCAACATTAGCGTAGCGGCAAGGCTTTGGTTATGATACTTTGCGCCGCGCAGAAAGATGAATTATCCTCCACAAGATGCAAACTTTTTTGATAAGACTCCAAGCTTTCATCCAGCATGAGCATATGAAGGCGGAGCAGAACATGAATTTATGTTTCTCTCTTGCCTTGTTTTTGGTGTCAATAAATGCAACTTGACATTCAGAGTAGGAAAAGTTTCTGATTCTGCGTATGGTCAACAGCTGCATAAACTTAATGTTTCCTATACTGTGGCTTATGCCTGAAAGAGCGTAATTTTGATGCTGTATAACATAACCAAGAATTTATGTAGTGTGTTTAATGAAAAGAAACTAAAAACCTGTCGTTATGCCATGTT
The DNA here is from genome assembly GCA_963965965.1 of Trididemnum nubilum. Taxonomy (NCBI): domain Eukaryota; kingdom Metazoa; phylum Chordata; class Ascidiacea; order Aplousobranchia; family Didemnidae; genus Trididemnum; species Trididemnum nubilum. Next base: position 9,688,356 of record OZ014471.1, read on the forward strand.
AGTTTTAATCTTACGTCAGAGTGGGTCAGACAACTTTCTGCTTGAATCACCACATTTACTTTTAACAAATTTGTATGGTATAAATCAATTGCGGTAGGATATATGGCATAACCATTAAATAAAATGCTAATAACTTTTGTTGTCGTTAACTCTCAACACTAGTTTCCTGCTTGCGACAATGGAATGGACTCGTGAGTCGTGTGCTGGTATTGCCGGTTGTACAATAGAATTTGTCATTAGTCCAGATTTCAATTATTCCATAAAAAGTTTATCGCTTTCTTCAAAGTATCTTCCTGCATCGGTTTTCCAAGATCAGGGATGCGAGATGTTTGAAAATTGGATTATTATGAATCATTCGGATTTCTCATGGAACTTCATTTGCTCGAACATCTCAATTGTTGTCACCAAGAATATAAATTATATCAAGTTTATTAGCTCAACTGGTGGAGCAGAAAACGTTTTTGCCAACGTTTCGATAGGCTATACTCATTGCATTTACTACCTATCTTTGTCAGGGCCAAAATGAAAAGTTAAAAACAAGCGAACAAACGTTTGTTTTTAACTTTGCATTTGCGTTCGTACCCTGGTTTTCAACTTTGCATTTTAGCCCTGACGAAGATAGGTAATACATGCAATGAGCATAGCCTATCGAAACGTTGGCAAAAAGTTTTCTGCTCCATCAGTTGAGCTAATAAACTTGATATAATTCATTTTGCTCTAGTTTTTTTCTTATTTCGCAATATTACCAACTTATTAGCTGTAATGATCATATGTATATCATTGCAATATTGCTATTAATTCGGTTACAATAATTTTTTGCAAAGTACTGGTACTGTTGCTACTATTGTATTAGTACCGGTAGTTGGTTCAAAAAGATTTCGTATTGAAACAAACTAAAACGGATAAAATGTTGTTTACTGATAAATATTACTGCGACAAAGCTCGTAGTATGTTGACAGAAAGCACCTTGATTCTGAAAACCACAAGGTTATTCGATGCTTCCAGTTCAATCAAGACAACACTTAATTTTCTTTATGTTGTGTCATGAACAGTGCTAGCATTATATTGCGAGTGTGTTTGATTGTGGAATAAAAAGCGACTATTCTAGTCTATATTCATTACATTTTAAGTCGGTTTGAAACCGCCTATGCAAATCTGATGTTATCATGTTGCCACAGCCGAATTCTTTCCCTAGTCAAAATTTTTTTCTTTAAACCCATTACTACAATTCTCGCTGGCAAGACCAGCAAACCAAGGAAATGCGATGCAGACAGAATTCACATACCCCAGCTCAACTTTCATGTAGGGTGCGGTATAGAAGACGTAGCCGTATTTAAGGTATTGTAGTAAATTATAGCAATAAGATTTTTTCAATAAAACACAACTGTAGCCAATGACAAATGATGTCTATTTGCAACAGTATAAACTGCGACAAATTCAATAACATTAAAACTTTTCCTGTAGGGCTATTCAAAACAACTGACAAATGGGGCACCGCCAATACGCCATCATGTATCACATAAATTAGCAACAGAAGTTTTTTTGTCTATAGTTGATTAAAAGGGGTGAAGCATCCAGCCAATTCCAATAGTTTGCAATAGCTAAAATCGAAATAAAATTTTTGAAAATTTTTGTTCTCAATTTGCGGCTGCAATGATATTCAACAAATACAAAGATATCCCCCCTGAAAAGTTTTTGAAACCCCAAGTTTGTTCTCCCAGCCTGAATTTGAAAAACGGGAAGATTTACCAAAATAAACTGGTAACGTGATGTTACTGGATGGTAAAATAGTATTCTGTCTTTTTTTCCCTAAAAGTTCAGACTGAGAGAACAGATTCAGGGTTTTAAAAACTTTGCAAGGAGATTCAAAACTTTTTGTATTCTTTGAATATCTTTGCAACAGCAGCACCAAAATCAAAATATGTCAAAACTTATATTTCGATTTTAGCTATTGTAAACTACCGGAATTGGCTGAATGTTTCACCCCCTTTAATTGTTGCCCACATGAAAAATTTGAAATTTACCAAACCTTATCGCTAGTGAGACAACGCCATATATATACTCGTTTAGAAACACGCAAAGCAACAGAAAAAATGACGTCATTGTAACTTGTACTTTTATACTTGCGTTATGTGCAAAACAAGAAAAAAAAAAGAAATGACTGTCCAAAACAAAATACTGCAGCATTCTTTTTGACTTAAATACTCCAACGATGAAGGTCCAATAATTGGTCACAGTCTATTATTTTTGTCAGTTTAGTGTTGAACATTGCATGGCGTGATGCCACAACAAAGCTTCTACCAATAAGCAGTATGCATTATTATAATATCAAATCTTTCATCATACTCGCTGTAATACACCGAAGCGTGTAACGAGTTAGCGAAGCCCATCTCCGCGTTATTGCACCCGGGCAACACAGCTCCTTTAAAAATGTCAGAGATGGCGAGCCCTTGGCAACACTGTGTCTAATTTAACCAGCCCTAGACTTTTCAGCTCCAGAGGCGAAGGCGTTACCACACGACCAACTGACCAGTAGGCTTACCAATTATGTGATGGAAAGTGGTGTTAATACATATGGCGCTGGTCAAATTGCCTATAATCAAAAAAATACAGTTTGTTGTCGGTGTTTATTTCACTCTGGCAAGCTAACCTACTCAGTTCAAAAAGTTATAACCCAATCAGAATAATCGTTATCTATTAGTTTCAGACTGGATCCTCTTATTAGCATAATTTTTAGGGCCAAAGTGAAGATCGCAAGATGTTGCAGTTAGGTGTATATTTGCTTGCATAAATGTTCAGCAATAAAATTATTTTTTAGCCAGTTATTTCGACTGGTTTCGAACGTTTTCGCTGTAGAAAGTCGAATTCTACAAGTTTTCCACCAAATTCAGCGCTCCGCCGGTTGCAAAAACCTTGAAGCTAAATCCACGTTTTCGTGAGTTGAAACATTCTAAGTTTTAATTAAATAGGAATTTTTTATTTAAATCAGAATCTTTTTTTTTTAACTTTTTTTTAGACGAAAGGAACTAGTCAATATTTTTCATTTCGATACTGAATGATAAGTGAAATAAATCTCAAACATATTTAAATTTATACCAGCTCATATAAAATACATCACTAGTAAATTTCATTGCTGAAAGGGCTTTGGCACAATTAAATCGGTCTGAAGATTATTAAGTTAGTTTTGGAAAATAACCGCTGCAACGGAATGAAAAAATTGCTTTCTGAACGAAAATTATTGAAATGTTACAATTTTAACATTAAAATTTCATTAATTTACAGCTATCTATGATAGTTGATTTAAATCAAACAATCCTGGAAGTGCGGGCAAAAATGGCCTCGATTTGGGTTTGCACACAATATATGTGTTTATTTCTTTCTTACGTTTGTAAACACTTATTCGTTAAAGTCTCACAAACGTGTAGTTTGTCGAGTGTACTGTATACTGTAAAATATACACTGCGTAACATAATGTCTGTACCAAACGTGAAGCGTATTTCTTCATTGCGCGAAGCAAATCTTTTCAAGCAGTGTTCCCTCTAACTTTTTGGCAATTTGGCCAGTGCCCAAATGTTCTTGAAACAATTGTGCCCAAAGCTATGAAATATATTTATGTGCCCTAAATTTCGTACCAATACGGTATTAAAGTATACTAAATGTCATATTTCCACAAATTTGTCGACTTTTCCGAGGCTAGGTTTATCATATTGCCAAACATTATTTGCTCTTGTTCCTACAAATCGCTTATTCACTGACAAAATCGGCCAAGTGGGAAGGCTGTTTTCAAGGTTTAGTTAACATTTGGGATTTTTCGGTTCCTTTCATAAATTTTCAGGGTTGAGTTTAAAATATTCGGTCCGCTTACCATCCACTCAACTACAGCATAAAGAAATTTGCAAAATAAAAACAGTTAGGCTTCATTTGGAACAAATTAATACACAGCTGATAGAAATGGAAGAAAAACGTAGCAACATGCCACTAAGTGTTAAACAAAGTGCTTTTCAATACAATTTCCCTGCAAGAGCAAAAGTCCAAAACAGTATCATAGAATGAACGTAAAATTCTCATTGCGTTGGAATGTAGCTTCGTCTTTTTCAATCTGTAAGGCACCTGTAAGATGAAGAGCAGTTAATTCTTACTCTATATTGATTTTATTGTTGAACCTTGAAGTCAAAGAACAAAGCAAAATCATATAGCATAGTTATACAGTGTACAATGTACAAATTGTACATGCCACGGTTTATTGCGACAAGCCGACAACTGTTATTTTCTTTTTCTACTTCGAATGTCAAGAAAATAAAAAGATCCAGCCATTCCTAGTTTACTCATAGGAAGAAAACCGATTAAAAATGATGGCAAATTACCAACGCCATTTAAAACATTAACTTAATTACAATTACACTTTTTAACAGCTTAAGTGAAAAAAGTACTTACGTCATTTAAAAACTTGTTCAATAGATAGTGGATCCAGAAGACGTTAGTCTTTGGTTTGTATTGCGACCAGTTATTGTTTGTTTCTTCTTTCATCATACGATAGATTTCGAACTGATAATCAACGTTAGAGTTTCCAGTAAACAAATCGTCGTCGGAAGACAGGTCGTGAAAAAGGCTAAGTCCACCTACATATTTAAATTGAGGTTCTTGGTGCTATCAGATAACGGCCAGTTGGTCAAGCGGTATAGCGTTCGTCTCTGGTGCAGGAGGTCCGAAGTTAAAATCTCGGGCCGGTCAAATTGGACACAGTGTTACCAATGGCTCGCTACTGCTGCGACATTTCTTCGAAAAGTATAGTGTTGCCTGTAGCCGCAATGACGAGGAGATGAGCCCAGCATACTTGTTACACACTTCGGCGTAATACAGCGAGTATAATGAAAGATTTAATTGGGTGCTGTCAGATTGCCCATTGCCTACCAATACCAAAATCACATCGAAATTATAATACAGAAATGTCAGCAATTTTGTGCACATTAACGATATCGAACGACCGAAACTCGCCGTAATGTTTGATTATTTCGGAATAGATGGCTCAAGTCTTAATTGCTAGCAGTGCTTGTATTACATGTGAGCCGAGCACAAACTTACACATAGCATAAAAATTTTTATAACCGAGGTCTAACGCACCAGATCATTCAAATAAGCAAAAATTGGCTGTAGTCGATAGCCTACGCTTTTTTTTGTTTATTATTTTGGTCATTGACCTAAATTTTTGATGAATGACCAAAAACTCGTTAGCTCATTTGACTGAATAAAATAGCAAGATTCTGCGCTGAAGACCTAAAATAATGCTTGTAATAAAAAAAAACAACTGACTGGATTTATTTTTCGCCCAGAAATTTCGATGAAATGTCCAATTTTAGATGCAATTTTTTGGTAGTTTCCGAATTGATTTCGGTCATTTTCATCATTGAAACGCGATTTCAAATCATGAATTCAGAATTTTCGACGTTTTTTGGTCAATTGCCAAGAATTGAGATCAATAATTGACAAATGAACAAAAAAAAACAACAATCAAAATTGCCAGAAATTCCGAAATAAGCAAAAAATTAGCCCGAATTTTGACATTTGACCAAAATTTCTACGCAAAAAAAAAGCAACAAAAAACCAAGTTCGATACCTTTAGTCATTCTAGAAAAGGTGAAATCAATGATTCTAGCCGTTACATCCACACATTTGATCTGCTGAGTGACTCCGTCCAGAGTAAATTCAACTGACTTTTTTCCTGAATTCTGCTCCACTAGAATATTCCCCCAATGGAGATCACGATGTTCGAATTGGTAAACCTCTTCAGCAACGGCCAGACCAGCTATTGTTTGCTTGAGTACTGACAGAGCCTAAAATGAAAAAATCTAAATATCGCTGAATTACGCCGTTCAAAATGAGTAACGAGTTTCGGAGCCAATCTCAGCGTCATTGTGCCTGCGGGCAACACATCTCTTTTCGAAGAAATGCTATAGCGGTGGCGAGCCGTAGATAACTCAACTTCCGATTTGAGTGGCCCGCGAATCGACCTCGAGAGCCCCAGACCCATGACTCCGGAGGCGAATGCGTTAACGCTCCATCAACTGGTCAGTTTTTACGCTAAACTAACATGTAACTAACTCAGTTCTACTATGCGAGCAAAGGCTTTGGTTCGTCAATGATATTATGCTCATGACACACACGCAAGAGAAAAAGCAATTACATTTTAGCCACAAAAAAAATTTTTTTTCGACAGTATAGTTCTACTACAGTACTTTTTCGACTACAAGTGTAGGACCCCAAATTTAATCCAATAAAGGTCATATGATGTAAGAACGTTGGTATACAGTATTTAAACAAGGAGCGTTGGAGCGACTATTTAACAGAAAATTTTGAAGTTTAAGAGGCTAAAACTAAAATGAGAAATATTTATCAGCGTATTTTTTAAGGGTTAAAATTAGGGCTAAGGTTTTAGGGGAAGGATTTGAGTTTCGGTTTTAGTCAGAATTTTTAAAAAAGTAGGTAAAAATATTCGGCGAAGTAGTCTCTTCCATTTAAACAACAAAAGCAAGAACAAATCCAGAACACAAACCTGAGCAGCATTTCGGAATTGGAAGTTCTCCAAGTCCGTACCTCCATCGGTAAATTCAAACACGACGTAATGCTGAGTCGGTGGGAAAAAATCGGGACGCTGATTTTCAGTTGCACGATTCCTTCCATATTCGTCCCATGCTTTCAAAAGAAATTCGGGATACTTCCCAATTACACAGTGAACTCTAAAAATAGTATAAGCCAAATTAGCATCTAACAATTTTTATGAAGTCTGCCTTTTTATATTTCATCCAGGCTATAGGTTTGTTTGTTTTTTTTTTTTTCTTTGTTTCGTTTTTTATTGACGTAAATTTTTGGTGAATGACCGAAAACAAATCTGTCAGTTCGATTAAAATGTTCAAAAAAATCAGCAAGATTTTGAATTCATGAGCTAAAACGCGTTTGCAATAATGAAAATGACAAGAATTCCGTAATGACCGAAAAAATTATGTCTAATTTCGAACATTTAACCAAAATTTCTGCGCGAAAAAATAAGCATTCCAGCCATTTGCGCTCGATTTCCAATCGGGCTAAACAAAGCTTTAAACTGAGATTTGCAGCTGCCTTGCTTGACATTCAATAATAAAGGGGAGGTATGTTTAAGTTTCGTACCCATTCCTTTGCCTGAACACCAACTCAAAATGAAGTTGTTTCAAAAAAATAAAATAAATGCAACGCGAATTGAAGACTAACTAGCGTACTTGTCAAGTTCGCGCTTTACCATTAATTACACCACAAACACGGCGGCTCTCCAATTGTGAAAATGTCGTAGTTGAAATACAAACATACAAAGAGAAAAAATTGAAACAATAACGGTAAAGTTTGTAAAAGTCTCACTTTTATCATGAGAGCTATAGAGGAGCCAGCTTGATTCGAAGACCTCAACAATGTACTTTCGCAAGCCCTTCATGCCCAGGAAACAACCGTATCTACAAAGAGTTCTCACCCGAACAAGTGAATAAAGGCATCTGTTTTGTTGCAACCATCTTCTGATAGGCCAGAAAGCTCGGACGAATTGACGATTTCAGGAAGAATTTCAGAAAACGTTTTCTGTAGCTCGTTGTTGATCTTGTCCTTACCGTTCACAGGAACAATCTAATTCAAATATTTCTTGCTTTAAAAATAAAGCTAAATGTTAGTGATGTTTAAAATTAGAGTTATTGGGACATACAAGCGGCCAACACAATCGAAAAAATATTTTTTAAAAATTAATTTAAATTTAGTGTAGTTCGAATGCAGAAAATTTTATCTCTTCTTTTTTTTGTTGATAATTTGCTCAAGCTTCAAATAAGTTTCAAAATGTAAGAATACGATTTTGCACAATTACACAAGAAAATTTCAAAATCTACGTCAAAAATCGAAGAAACGCCAAATTTTGGTAAAGAGACGCTAAATTACAACTGGATTCGGATATTGGAAAAAATTTTTAAAAGTGTACTTTTCCCGATAATATTTTCATTTTTCCCTAAAAACTGTAGCGTTAAACCTAAGAATTAAACAAACTTACTTTGACAGCAATTGCTGCTTGGTGTTTCGAACTGCATTTGAATACTTCTCCATAGACACCTTCACCGAGTTTTTGGCAACTTTTTTCGTCATAGTTCAAGTTTTCAAACAGTTGAGGTTTAACTTGGTTACATTCAGACAAAACTTTATTTATACAGTCATCGTCCGCTATGAGCTGGGACGAAAAACCCTAAACCAACAAAATCGTAACTACTCATAATAACCTGCAATAAAACTTCAATGCCACTCTAAGCCTATTTTTGCATTTTCGCTTATAAGAACAGTTGCTATTCCAGGTTTACTTTTTTTATCATTACAGAAAACCGTTCTTTAAATAACAAAAAATTTAATGGCCCTTGGGTCAGAAATCAACCCGAAAAAAAACACACTTTGTTGAGGTTATTCTCATAGAACGCGCTAGTTTATCAAAGACTTGATGCTTACACGAATGTACAGCGTTGCGTTAATGCGTAAAGCGGTAAGCATAAGACATTTAAGTTATGTCTAGGTCTACGACTGTTAATCATAGTTTCGATTGCACCTGGATAGTGTCAATAGCTTAAAGTTCAGAAAAAAGTTACATGAGAACTGACCTAAAGTTTTCATTAAAAAACCTTATCTGACTCGCAAGGATAACCAAATTCTAGCAGAGAAAAAGTATTTCGTTTATCTGCATAAGGGAAAAAAGGCTAGGCGCAAATATGTATTTATATTTTTTTTTGACAGTAGAAGCAATTACTAACTTGAAAACGCAAATCGCCCACTTCTATTACCCATAAAAAAACTTCGTAGGTACAAAAATTTGTTCGAAAACTCTTGATCGTAGACAAAAAATCTCCAAAGAAATCACAACTCCCAATTTTTTTGGTCTAGTACGAGTATACTACTAATAGTTAGTTCTACAACATCCACTAACCCAATTAACTTTTCTACAAGCTTTGACAGTAGAACGTCGGAAATTTCTGCGCAATTTTTGCCTATAATTAAGCCGTACTCTCAAATCTACTACTTTTGCGCACATCTTACGCTTCATGATGCTGATAACAATACCAACAAAATCAATTGCTATAATTTCTAAATTTATCAATGATTCATTCTTGATCCAAGAAAAAAACTTGAGCAGTCATAATTCAAAAAATTTAGATAAATGATAAAAAAATATACAATTTCTTGCGACTTCAAACAAAAAACAAAGTTCAATTATGACATAATAGTGACAAAAAAGTTTACATTTGTCAAATAAAATAGCTAGAGTTCTTTAATTCGTAAAAAATGCAAGTTCACTAAGAATTGGTCACGGAAAAGATATGATTAATTGCCAGTATGATAAATCAAAGATTTTTGGCTTATGATCTAGTTTAAAAAAATTATTATAAATTTGAACGTTGAACCCAATAATTCTAAACTATAAATATCACAAATCATCAGACAAAATGAACTTACCTCAAAACTAGAGCTAAGATCTTCCGCCATTTGTTGCAAAAAAAGCTGGGTATCTGTTCCTTTGCTAACAAATGCGGACAAGTCCTTTAGGGAAGGTGTACTGGACATTGGATATTCACTTGAAATGTTAAAGGACACTTTTGGAACATTAAAAGGGGTGACTTCAACAGAAAATGGCTTTTTGCTGCTCTTCAAATATGGAGTCGATTGAATCAAATGCTTTTTTGAAGACGAAAAATTTTGGTGATTTTCAAAAGATGGAAAGAAATTATCTACTCGAGAGTCATGACCTATGATAACAGAATTTTGGAACATAAGCAGAGAGTCTTGCGCTGCTCGAATGTGTTCACTAAAAGAAAAAAATGAAACACCGTCTGTAATTTTGAAGTTGGATTTTCGGTGTCGCCTGTTATTGGTTACACAACCTCTTTTCGAAGAATGCAAAGCCACTAAAGATTGTTGGCATTTTGACGTGAAAAAACTACACGAGTTATCCATCTGTGAGCCCATCTCTGAAACAAGATCACTGCCTTCCATGGAAGGGGATGAAAAAGACAAAGAACATCGCAACTTAGATCGTTTTCGTGGTCTTAGGGAGGAAGCCTTTTGTTTGTGTCTCCAACAGTTCCAGCGATGTCCATAAGAAAGGTCTCTTTTCTCATTCTTGGTGGTAGGTATAAAATTGCTGCTCTTTTCACCAGTGGTGCTTTTTAAAGATACACTCTCCCGACTGAGAATCACTGAGCATGGCTTAATAACATCTTTGTACAAGTCACTTGTGGACTGGACTGATATACTGGTATTGCTTCTGGCGGTTGCATTTCTGTTTTGGTCAAGATGAGGAATCTTGCTGGAATGATTAGAAAATTTTGGTCTTAAGCGAGATAATAAGACACAGCAAGAATTGAATAAATCTGGAGTTAAGTTTTTCATGTTCAAACATGATACCTTTATATTGGAATTTGGCAGTGCGTTGTTCTCTTTATAGAAAGTATTCTGAGGTACAACAGGCGAGTCTTCTGGTATAATCACAGAGCTTTTGTCTTTTTCATTAATATCATTGCTATTGTGTTTTTCCATTCTAAACTTATCCCGTATAGAGTTACTCGTCTGCAATGCACAAGTATCGCCATCAGAACTGAGTAAGATTGATGATGGAAGCTTTTCTTGGAGCGTAGGTTTGGCAGCTTCTAAACTGCCACTTGAACTGATGGCTAAAATAGCAGAATTTGTATTTTCTTTGTTGTTAGGCTTGGCAGGTTTTCTTCTAGCAAAGTTTTTCTTGGCAGTCTTTTTTCTAATTCGTCTACAAAAAACATCAACATATTATAAGTACATCACATTTCCAAACTTCCAGGCTACAAAACAGTAATTCTGCATCCCGTGATACTCAGTGTTCCCTCTTACGTATTGGTGAGACTACAACCAAAAAATATCTGTGATCTTGCTATAACTACTAAAGCTCGACCGATATGACTTTTTCAGGCCGAAAGCGATATTTGGGAAATTTTTAGGCCGATACCAATATCGATAACCGATATCTTAACTTATTGACTACGAAATTTTGTCGCTGTTTTTCAATTAACTTGACACTAAAAGCTTCACTAATTCCCCTCCAAAGAAAGACTATTGCAAACACAAGTCGCCCTCCAGTATTATTCAATAAAAAAACAAACCAAAACTACAACGATTTGGCAATCAATAGTCAATAGCGGTCGTGCTTGCTCTCAAAAATAAACAGTTTAAGGTAATTGTGTGCTAAGCCGATATTTTATCGGTAGTAGATAGCCAATATGATATATCGGCTTGGCCCTGATATCGGCTGACCGATATATCGGTCGAGCTCTAGTAATTACCAATGATAAAATTAAAAACGAGTTGGCTTGCACCCAATAAAAACACTGACTTGCAGATAAAAATAAGTTTAAATGGTTTTTGGTTACCTTAAAATAAATGTACGAGGTGTGGCGAAAAAGAAACGGGACTGACGTCACAGATTGCGCAACACAATTAATCATTGGGAATCAACACTTTCACAGCGTGGCGTAACATGTGTTCTCTGTCTAACAGCTGTTTTGACACAACATCGCAATTATTTTCGCTTTTACACAGCAATAGGTGAATGCGATTGATTACTTGCTGAAAAAAATTGTCGTGCGATATCTGATTGAGTTATTGAGGCGATAGGAGTTCGATTGCAAAATGACGATTGAGCAAAGAATCAACATTAAATTTTGTGTCAAACTTGGAAAACCTGCGACAGAAACTTTGAAGATGTTGCGTGATGTTCATGAAGATTCTTCCATGTCCAGAGTAAAAGTTTTTGAATAGCACAGCGATTTGTGGAAGGCAGGGAGAATGTGGAGGATGATCCAAAATCAGGGAGGTCTTGCACTTCCACGACTGATGCCACCATTGAAAAGGTTCGGCAGTTGGTTCGCACTGACTGTCGCTTAACCATTCGTGTCACTGCCAACGAAATTGGGATGGACTAAGAAATACACTTTGGGCATGCGGAAGGTGTGTGCCAAAATGGTGCCTAGGCTTTTGACTGAGAAGCAGAAAGTTCAATGATTGAATGCGTGCCGAGACATCCTTCAGGAGCTGGAAGCAGACGACAAACTCTAGAAAAACGTCATCACAGGAGACGAGTCATGGGTCTTTCAATATGATCCAGAAAAAAACGACAAAGTCGTCAGTGGAAAAGTGCATCCTTACCCACACCAAAGAGGGCCCGCATGCAACGTTCGCAAGTGAAAGTAATGTTGATCACCTTCTTTGACCACTACGGACTGGTGCATCATGAGCTTGTTCTTCAAGGGCAAACAGTTAACCAACTATTCCACAAGGAAGTCCTGACTCACCTTGTCAACAAAATCCGTCAAAAGCGAAGAGCTTCCTGGGCACGAAAAACCTGGATTTTGCATCACGACAATGCTCCTGACCACAAAGTCCTCAGCTTGAAACAGTTTTTGGTCTCAAAAGAAATCACCACACTGCATCATCCACCTGATTTGCCGGACTTAGCCCTTTGTGATTTCTTTCTTTTGCCACTACTAAAAAGGATTTTTAAGGGGACACACTTCAAAGGAGTCGAGGATATCAAGACCAGCATGACGAACCACCTTAAAACCATCACAAAAGAGGAATTTTCACAGTGCTTCAAAGCGTGGTCAACAAGAATGGAAAAGTGCATCAAACCCAATGGGGAATACTTCAAAGGGGACAACTAAAAATGACTTAAGAATTGTATGTTTACACAAAGTGGACTTTGTATGATATGTATCTATATAAACTTCACAATTCAATAGTCCCGTTTCTTTTCAGCTATACGTCGTACAGTACATATTCATAAGTTTTATATCTTTAAGCACTTACAGCAAGTAAATCAAAAAAATTTACTATTTATTGCTCAAGTCTAGTAACACTAAACTTTTTTAATATTTATACTGCAGTGAGGTGCAATGAAAGGCCTAAATGGCAAAGGAAAATGCTTACATCACCAGTTCAGTCAGAATATGGATATACAACATACTAAAATTTTGACTCGAATTTGAGCTTATTTTTTCTTTAGAATTTCAGTTGAATAAGTACAAATGAAACATTTTTTCAATTATTTCGGACATTTTTGTAAAGCACCATCCACACAATAGTGTACTATAAACTTACATTAAAACTTGTCAATATTTTGTTACAAATTCTTCAGTCTCTTTGAGAGAAATGCCAAATTTTTTTCCAATCATAGCCAAAACTTAAGGACTAGGGAGTGACTATTTCATCAAAAAATTTTAAGTTGAAGAGAATAAAACAAAAATAAGGAAAATTTATCTGCACATTCTTATTTACTTTTTTAAGGCTAAGATTAGGGTTTGAGTTAGGATTTGGGTTAGGTTTAAGGTTAGTTTAAAGTAAGGATTTGAGTTTTGGTTAAATTTGATTGAGAATTTAGAAAAAAGTAGATGAAAATTTTCAGTGAAATTAGTCTCTTCCAAAAACTTATTGGTCAATGGCAGTCGCGCCAAAAAATTGACTCAAACTTGAATAAATCTCTGAAAAAATAATTGAAAAGTCCATATGTGCAAGATTTTAAAAGCTTTATTCGGTTTCAAAAACAATTTTTCTTAAGCATCTGAAGATAAATACGAGCAAACACAACCTAGCATTAGACTACTTGTTTACATTAATTAACATAATTTCAACATGGAGGTATTGTATACAATACAATGTAAATTAGGAACAAAAAGTACCGTATTTATTCGAGTATAAGTCGCATGCATGTATAAGTCGCACCCCCATTTTTGAGATGAAAAACAGGACAAAATTTTTTTAACGTTATTCATTCATTGCAATCTCATAACAAAAAATTAAAAACCAGCGAAGTCATCACTGCTGCCACTGTCTTCAAATAGCCCTGTTTACCTCTGGAACATCCTCATCAGCGTCCATGAGGATGGCAAGTAATGCAACCCATCATGACTTGTGTGGATAAGTGATAACTAAACGTGTTAGAACGTGAAAAAAAGATGGCAGCGTTAAAAGTGCAATGCTACTCGCATAGAAGGCAATAAGTGATATGATCATACGAAAGGAGACAGCGTAGAAATGCATAGCAAGGAAACACCTCAAAAAATTTTGTGCGGCATATAATGCACTTTATGTATTCGTGTATAAGTCGCACCTGACTTTTTGGGTGATATTTTGGTACAAAAAAATGCGACTTATACTCGAATAAATACGGTAGGTTCAAATACAACAGATTTACCCATTTTGAGCTCTAGGTAACTTTTGGATTACATGATTATTTATTTTGGTAGTAACAGGATTTGATATTTGAAAAATGTGATCATCGCTATTAGAGTTTGAAGAATTGAAGATTGTAGATTTAAAAGCAACATCACTGGTATTGTCCTCTGAATCTGAAAATAATCCTTTCTTTGGCTTATCTTGTATCTCAAGCCATCGAAGATCTTCCTAAAAATATTAAACTAAGAATTAGAAAAAAGATAAGCTTTATGATTGCACAGAATAACTGCTGTACATAGCCAAAAATTTAAAAGGATTAGAGCTTCTCATGAACCTAATTTTTTCTAATTCAGAATTGATTTGCTACAGATGATTACCTAAATCAATGGTTTGCAGCTATTTTTGATGCTATATATCATTTGCACATTTTAAAATGTTTTAATACTTTCTGATTGTTTCAAGTCAAAGACTAAGGCTGATGAAATTGAAATGCCATCTGTAATCTCTTTCACATCTTAAGCTTTACTTTCGAACTAAGCCTATAAATAGTCAACAAGGATTACAGAAAAAATTGAGTATAATGTTTCTACTTATTTGAAAATATGTCTCAATGGTGCAAAGCCACACTGTGCCAGTGTACCAAAGCTAAGTACACTTCAGAGAAAAATAGGCACAGTAAAAATCATACCAGATATTGAGAAAAAATAATAATACCAGTTACAAGATACAAGCCACCCTATATTAAGTTATAATTATTTATAGTTAAGTTCATACACAGAGATAAACTGATTGATCTCTGATACTGAACTATGATAGTAATAATAATAATACCTGACACAAGAGCAAAGTGTTTATTAGTGTAAAAGCAAACTAGATTTACTGAATATGAGAATATCAACTCAAGTAAAGAGCAACAGCAACTGCATCAAATACTGGTATATACATTATACAATTAAAATTCACAATACAGTACTGCAAAGAAAAAATAAGGGAACAAAAACGTGTACATCACAACTGATATTAAAAATAGCCTATTGCCTGAATGCTAATACCTTCATGTAATAAATTTTGAAACAACTTACCGCAATATTTCTAATTTTTATCTTTCCATAAGTAGAAACACTAGAGTTTAGAATTGATGAATTCTTTCCTGCACGAGACTTAATTTTAAACTTTTTCATAACAACAGATAACCATGAAATTTCATTAGCCTACAATTTTGTGCACTGTATATAACAGGAATAAAATTTCTATAAATTATGGACTGTTTAAGTTTTAAATTTAAATGTGCTGTGCAAAGTGTTATGCTATGAAATGATACAATCAGCCAAGATTAACCAATCTTGGACCATTCTGCCAGTTTTTCCTCTTTACCTTCCTACTTCGCAGTAAGTGTTGGAAAAAAAGGTATGAAAATATGCTTAAGTCTTTGCAAAAATGCTGCAACTTAGGCTTTGTGAACTGCCAGTCCACTAAAAAAACACTCAAAAATTACAACTTAGTGCAGTACATTAATTGGCATTTATATTTCATGGCAATATCCGATATACCATATGTTGCACTCTGCCAATCAATGTGAAAACCAAGAGAGCAATTCAGAATCAACTGAAAAGTAGACTTAGGATTTTTGTAAGCCTAAACTTGAAAAACTTGATATAGTATTTTTGCTAAACTTTAAGTTAAACTCATACAAATTATATTGCAGTACAGAGTAGGCCTACTTTAGAGAACTCAAATGCTAACATAGACTGAACTTAAACTTTAAAAATTGATCAAGTTTGAAGCCCTGATTTAGTGGATATATTTACCAGTTGGATTTCTGATTTAGTGGATGTATATACCAGTACATTTCAGAAGTTAACAGTTCAGGAGCAGGAGTTAACAGTTTGTACAGGTAATCTCTTACTCAGCAAACTTCCACAGCTTTTCTGACGAAATTTTAAAAAAGGAAGTGGCTAGTGTTACGTTAGATAACGCACATAACTAATAACTGATAAAAAGAATAAGCGAGCAAAGAATGAGTGCTTATTTGCAGTTTTTTATTAACGAAATCTTCGTTATTTATCAGTGGATTTCTGATTTAGTGGATATATCTACCAGTACATTTCAGATTTTTTTAAGTTCACAGTTCAGGAGCAGGAGTTAACAGTTTGTACAGGTAATCTCTTACTCAGCAAACTTCCACGGCTTTTCTGAAGAAATTTTAAAGGAAGTGGCAAGTGTTACGTTAGGTAACACCCATAACTAATAACTGATAAAAAGAATAAGCAAGCAAAGAATGAGTGCTCATTTGCTGTTTTTTATTCTTGAAATCCTCATTAGGGTTCAGGCAATTGGGTTAGAATTAACAACAACGGTAGGCCAATTTCTGGTTTTACACTGGCAACCAATTTGGTGCAACAGTAGAACTGAGAAGTCAGACTAGGTAATTGCATTGATTTGAATGGCGCCTTTCACACTTGGTCGCGATCGGATATTTGGTCGTATGACACAAATTTTGGCCGCATCACATTGAATCTTGACCCAGCTTTGAGCTGGTCAAATAACCAATTCGGTCATTTAGGTTAGGATGGCGACTTTTTATCCTTACGTAACGTACTGCTAACATACTAACAGCAGCCTCTGAATGAAAAAAAAAACAATTCTTGAATAATCGAACTGGCATTGGATTAACTTCGGACTTCACCTTTGTTCCACCGATGTCGAATATAGAAAGCTTAGTCTAGATCAAGACTAAAGTCATTCTAAGGATTTATTTACAATAAAAATACAAGCATTTTCACCTTTCATCAGGCCTCTTGAGGTATTAGTTAAATCATAGCCGAGTTAACTTCAGACTAACTTGAAAAAATAAAACACAATAAATTAAGCAATATCAAGGTTTTGAGTCACCGGGCGTTAAAACAATAAATATCATCAATCACATTTAACAGGTCAACAGCTCATTTATTAATGGAAAATAAGAAATTCGAGGGGAAAAAACAGCACATTAATCAACAGACATCACTATCATTTGTACACATTTAACAGAAAGGACCTGCCATGAGCATATAATTGCTTGCTCAAACTAGGTCTATGTTTCTTAATCAATAAAGCTTCATGAATTATGACCTGAAAATCTAATTTACTTTGTTTTAGAACCTTGAAAGCATTTAAGTCATGTTGCACATTGGAACAAATAGTACAGGAAAGCATATGTTATTTAATCACACTATTTTCATGCTGGCTGGCTGCGTTCAGGTGCTCTCTCGCTCTGGTACTCAAATGTCGAGTTGACTTATCAATGTAAGTTAAGTTTGAATCACACGAACATGTAAATTTGTAAACGACATTGGAGCAGAGCAAGAGAGGAGTGTGCGACTTAAGCTGAAAATATGTTCCTGTTTTGAAGGTTTTGTAAATGGCAGACACCTTGAGATCAAATTTTACATCATATAATTTTGCTAAACGACTAACAAAACGCCTGGATTCTTATCCAATGTATGGTATATTCAAGTATACTACAGGATTAATTTCACTACGCTCACGATCACCTAAATCAGAAATCATTGTCAATAGTCAAAAATTGTTCCAAAAATTGGATAACCGTTGGAGAGAAATATTTGCCATAGGTTTATCACATCATTCTGAAATAACAATTTAGATGAACAAATAGCTTTCGCATGATTCAATAAGCACAATATTAAGCCAGATTTCCATTTCAAGGGGCATAAAGCACCAAAATTTAGCAAAAGACCAGTATGGGTAGTTATGCGTGGATGCCACCGAAGTCGTCCCTCGAACAAGTTGACCCACCTAACCCTAACCCCAAGGTAGCGCTAATCCTAACTCAGATCTAATTTAGGATGATTGCTCTAACCCTAAACGGCGCCAACCCTAACCCCAAACTTAACTAAACCCCTTGAGCAAGGCGCTAACCCTAATTTCGGATATAAGCTCACTACGGCGCTATTTTGGGACGACTTTGGTGGCACCCGTTTTGCGCTATGTCCATGTGTCGCACCCATTCTCCTTAACCTTAATTTGTACGTCCAAAAAACACATCAATTCTGAACCATATTTGACAGTAAATTTTATGTTGTTGTGTTGAGAATTTAAGCTATCTAAAAACTTTAAACAAGATTCATTTGTTTTAAAAACAGCAAAAATGTCATCAACATAACGCAGATACAATAAAGAATGATTCGCAGAGGCGATGCTCATTATCTTTTTCTCCATTTTTGCCAAGAAAAAATTAGCTAATGTTGGGCCCAACGACAATCCCATGGCTACAAAATCAATCTGTTGGAATAATTTATCTTTGTACATAAACATTCCTGTTGCAGCTATTCGTAAAAGTTTTACAAAAGCAGCTTTATCACAAGGGAGTCTGTTTGGGTTTTCTTTAGAATAAATACGGTAGTATTGGCAATTAATCAAATCATTTCATTCAGTGGAACATTGGTAAACAAAGAGGTAACTGGATAACATCAACACTAACTAATTTGTAATTTCATGAAAATTGGAACTGATTTAGTTTAGAGATAAAGTCATTAGTTGACTCCAACATAAAATTATAGGGAATGTACAGCTTAATGATTTTGTCAAGAAACTTAGCAAGTGCATATTCAGGTGTGCCAACCATAAAAACTACTGGTCTTAATGGGTTATCTTTTTTATGAACTTTCACTAAACCGGAAATTTTTCCGGGAACATTACCACTGAGCACAAGTTTTAGAATCAATTTTTCATCATACCCTTTAAAGTATTTTCAAATATAGTACCGTACGCGATAGAACGTTCTTTAGCAATGATTGGGTGTGTTTTTTTGTTTACATCAACTTCCTCAAATTTGCCTTATCGTTTAAGATCAGAGATAGATTCTAATTTTTCATACGGTAATATTCATTCGAGTCCATAATCGTAGTGCCTTTCCCTTAGTCAAACTTGCATATCTTGATGTTTTTATCTTGTGAAAGTGATTTCAAAGGACGATGTAAAGCCTGATTGGAGAAGTAGATCAAATTCGTATTGCGTTGTTCAAAAAACGTTTAACAATAAATTTGATTTCGTCTTTTGTTTTATCGTCTGAAGTTAACATGGCTATAATTTAACTAACACCTGAAGAGGCCTGATGAAAGGCGAAAACGTTTGTATGGTATTTTTATTGTAAATAAATCCTTAAAATGACTTTAGTCTTGCTGTTTGTTGCTATTACTTGGCTAAATAAAATTTCCGCTTTATTGAAGTTAGTTTAGATCGCCTACAAGTGGCACCTTGACTCTCGACAGCTAGCAGTTCCAGTAGGCCTAGCCAAAATACGGTATGAGGAGATAAGCCTATCTCCGACTTCACTTGCCCCACCTGTCCACAGTGCTAACGTAAATATATGTATGAAATATATGTATGAAACTTACCGATGTAAATATATGTATGAAACCTCGATCTGGGTAAGCATTAAATGCAAACTTTGTTTGGCCAAGATTTTCTAAATTCCTTCTCGTAACTTTTGTAATTTTATTCATAAGGGTAGAAGTAGACTTGAAGACTACATTGGTCACTTCGCTTCTTCCCTATTGCCAGTAAATATTATCGTCAACATGCTTTGCTTTTGCTTTAATTGTGATTTTAAACTTCGCTGGCTTTGAAATAAATTACTACTACTAGGCCTACTAACTTAGGCAGTTTTTGTGCTCCCGCTAGTTTTTTTTTCTAAAATGCAGCCAAGCAAATCGGTAAGTATTTGATTATTTAATTAAAATATTCCAAGGGCCACCAAGTATGCATTTCCAATACTTCGGTAATTTGGTCCTATTGCAACTGAACTGTGCAAAAGTTTGAGTTGAAATAAATTCATTGAGATCAGTTTATCTGAGGTGGAGTCTTCGAGGACGTCCTCAAGGACACATTTTGAAGTCCTCATACCGTATTTTGGCTAGGCCTACTGCCTGGAACTGCTAGCTGTCGAGAGTCAAGGTGCCACTTGAAGGCGATCTAGACTAACTTCAATAAAGCGGAAATTTTATTTAGCCAAGTAATAGCAACAAACAGCAAGACTAAAGTCATTTTAAGGATTTATTTACAATAAAAATCATGACCTAGAGGCCTCAAGTCCTTGACCTCGAGGCCTCAAGTCCACGAAAATTGGCCTGTCCTCGGCTCGAGAACAGCACTTTTTTTCAGGGTGTCGAACCGAACCTGAACCCGAACCGTAAACCCGAATGAACCGTTTCATTTTGGTGAACCCGAACCGAACCTGAACCAGCAAAATTTTACTTCAGCGAACCCGAACCAAACCTAAACCCTCAAAATTGTGCTCAAGTGAACCCAAACCGAACCTGAACCCCTAACAAAAGTAAGAATATATTTTTTCCATATCCGAATGCCGCTGACGCTGGTACACGCACAATAAGAGCAGTGGTGAACTTCAACAGGATCAACAATTTTTTTTTTTTTTCTGGACGAAACGAGTAACGACAGTTAAATTTTAAGTCAATGAACCCGAACCGAACCTGAACCAGTAATATTTTTCTTGAGTGAACCTGAACCAAACCTGAACCTCGAAAATGGTGCTCAATTGAACCCGAACCAAACCTGAACCGCTAAAATATTTTGAGCCGGAGCTAAACCTGAACCCGAACCGTTATTTGAAACGGTTCGACACCCTGCTTTTTTTTGAATTGTTGAAATTTTGTAGATCGCCTGAAAAAAAATTTTAGAAGGCGTTTTTTACTGGAGAATGCCTGAAAAAAATTTTTGAAGACCGTTTTTTTTTTGGAGAACACTTGCGCTTGTGTCCTTGGTCCTTGGCCTTGGCCTCGAGCATTCCTGTCCTTGACCTCGAGAGGCTCTGTCCTCGAAAAGGCTGTCCTTGGCCTCGAAGTTTTTTTGTGTCCTTGGCCTTAGCCTCGAGCCTTGTGTCCTCGACTCCACCTCTGCAGTTTATTCCGTGGTCGAACAGATGAAGCATCTGTTGCTAAAAGTTATTGTAGGATCCATGCTAAAACGGTAGACTCGGATTCAATTCCCTATCAAAGTTGGTATTCACAACATTTTAGAGACCAGAAAAATTGGCATTCACAGCTTCCCTGCTTGACGTTGAATAATTAAAGGGACAGTGTGAAGTCCACCGTGTGTAGTAGACAGGTGGTCAGGTGGCAGCTTGAATCGAAGACCGAAATTTCCCTTAGCTGTCTCCAGAGGTGGGCAGTAGCGCGCTACTGTAGTAGCGCCGCTACTACAGAAACCGAGTAGCGGGTAGCTGTAGCGACGCTACTTTTTAGGGCAAGTAGCGGTAGCGATAGCGCCGCTACTTTTAGAAAATGAACCATCCCGTTATCGCTACTTAATTAATGTGCTTATTATGATATTTTTAATGCAATCAAAAACAGATACATTTGTAAATTGTTATATTTAGTTCACAAAATAGTTAGTACGGGAGAGAATGCCAAAATAACTTTGTTCATGACGTCGTAATGATGAATTTATGACGTTTTGCTATTTCCAACAAGGCATTTGTATGGGTGATCACTGTCCTCTAAAGTCTAAACTAAACTATGGCCAAATCGCCGAGGCTCGGTAGCAGCTGTATCTGAATAGGAGTAGCCTAGCGTATACTAGAGCTATAGGTTAGTTAGAATAACTGATAGTAGGTCTATTAAGTTGGCAACAAGCGAACTAAAAAAATGCGAAGATACTTAGTTAAGCACCAGAGTAGAAAGCAGTGCCGTCGCTACGGGGGGGCCCGGGGGGGCTGTGCCCCCTAACAACTACTTGTGCCCCCCCATTTTGGTGCACTCAAATTACTGTTTTTGGAACATCACGTAACCGCAAGACAGCAACAATGATGCTAAAAAGAGTAATTAGGTTCAAATATAATTCTCCTTCGAAGTTTTTTTCTACTCTGGTGCCTAACTATAATTTTGACACTCAAGATTTTGAGGTCGCGGTCTGTGGCGCAACTGGAGTGAAGGGGCTTAAGCTCCCTGAGCCAAGTCACTTAGTAATTTAACCTCAAAATACGAGCGTTTAAACGTATTTTAGACTTGAAATGAAGTAAGGAAAAGCTAAAGGGGCTAAAAAATTTAATTCTTTTTTGAAGTAACTTCTGAATTTTAGCAATTTAGTGAATCGTATTGCTTAAAAACGTACGAAGTGCGATTAAAATGACGTAAAAACCGCTTCTTTTTCGCTGCAGAATCACAAAAATTGCCCAGGGGCTGGGGGCTCCACCCCCAAGCCCCCGTTCATAGTCACTATATATTTAATGACTATGCCCCCGTTTGTGGCACGCTTGAGTTGCATCAGTTTGTTTAGCACGGAGCCCAAATCAGACAATTTTTGTGCAAAAAAATTACATTTCGTTTACCCCTCTTAGCAAAATCCTGGTTGTGTGTCTGGTAGCATTTACTGATGTAGATCGATTTTTCAGGCAGTTGTGGGCCGCTGACGAAACAAGCTAAGAAACGCTGCCGGCCTTATAGGTCTTTCTTTCTTTAGACGTGAATACAGAATTGTTAAAATTGCGCATATTAGTAGCTGTAAAAGATCTGCTCGAAGATCAGTTTTTATATGCAAAAGTTCAGTTTATTTTAGCCCCCCCCCACACTTTCAGCTGGTGCCCCCTCACTAGGCTACGTTTGCTCTGGCGACGGCTCGGGTAGAAAGTTGCGCTTGGTTAGACCACATTAGACAGTTAGAGGCTGGCCCAGCGCCAGAGTAGTGTGTTTGTGGGGATGGGGCACAAAAAAGCTTTTTGGGGGTGCGGTTTGGAAATAACGAAATGCAGTAACTTTTTTTTGTTAATTTTAGTTAAAGACCAAAAAAAAGGTTTTCATCGAAATCCGCTTGCTTTTCCGTCAATTTTAGTTGTAGACCAAAAAAATAAACAAGGTCTATCTGCAGCTATCGGTCCTGAATACGTAATGCTCCAGCTTTGCAATGCGACATAATTGAAGCATAATTATGCATTACTTACTTTGCGACACCACCGCCATTTTGGAGGGACACAATTCTTGCTTGGGGGGTACGGACCCGATATGCCCCACTGTGGCGCCGGCCTGATAAAAGGCTTGTGCCTGCAATTTATTCAAGTGCAGCAGAACTTGACCTTCTTAACTCGGCATCAATATTTTGCTTCCAAATTTAGGACCAGATTCTGAAATGTCTGTGGCTATCCTCAAAAAGCAGGACCCATAGTTTCGACTAAGCCGTCGTTTTACTCTAAAATGATTTTTTTTTAGCAGTTTACGCTAGTAATTCCATATGTTGGCCATTAGACGACCAAGACGAGAATGAGTCCAATCAAAGCGATAGCATTGTTGACAGTAAGCCAAAGATTATTGTGGAAGAAAGCAATGACACTGATTTGAGTCCAGCCGGGTCCAATCCTTGGCCTTACATTAGCGAGTATTTTAAATTTCTTGGATGCAGGGGAGAAGCTAGTTTGGAATTTCAGTGCTTAATTTGCAAGCCAGTTATTAAAAAGTTCTCGGTAAATCGCCGTTCTCATTTTAATTGAAAAAACATGTGCAAAGTGTGCATCCACAATCAAAAGAAGCTGCCCTGAAGTGTTTTTCTGAGGGGCCAAAGATAGCAAAAAAACAAAAGCGAACAGACGGCGATAACGGCAAAGCATCAAATGCTACACAACGTTCTTTAGAAGAATTATTTGCAACTGCAGGATCAAAATTTACTCAGGCCCGGCGCCAGGATAGTGTGACTGGGGGGGGGGGGGGGGGGGGGGGCAGAAATAAATTTTGGGGAGGCACGAGAAGTTTGTTTATGTGAATTAGAGGGGGCACGGAGGCAGGACAAGTTTGTTCGAGAACAAAAAAAAAGATCTTCAGTACAAATATTTTCACAAATTCTGGTTATCGTCTCAAAATTCTTGCAATTTTTCACGAATTGTTAAGACCAAAAAAAAAAGGTCTACGTCCCAAAAGTTCTATGAAATCCGGTGTAAGTCCACAAAAACTACAAAAAAACAGTTCTTGCTCGTGAATTCTAGGGCGGTAAACACCAAGTTGGGAGTCTTAGGCCACGATTTGTACTTCAGTAGCTTCGAACCTGTTAATTTCTATGGGGCACAGTCCTCCCTTGGGGGGACACAGTTTTTGTTTGGGGGAGCACAAGCAGTCATTTGGGGGGCACGGCCCTAGAATGCCCCCCCCCCCCCCCCCCCGTGGCACCGGGCCTGAATTTACTCAGCTATTTATGAAAGCAAAGTATGTAATAAAATAACGATTTCCAGCAAACAAATTAAATAACCTTTTTATACTAGAACTAGAGTAGGTATACAATACAACAACAATTATACAATACAACTGTATACAATACAACAATTATAATAATCAATTCTGTTAACGGGTTAAGCTACTGCAATGGATTTACCTATTTCTTGCGAAATGCAGTATTTTATCCATGCTACATTTAGGTTTATAGGCAACTAACAACGTATCGTAACGTATTAGTATTACCAATTTATTGAGCATTACGCTGCAGTACACGATTATTAACTTGGTTAATCACTTAATGAAATAATTATTACACTTCATATTAAATACATATAATCATATATCTGCTTAATAGTGATCTAATTCAAAACAAAAGTTAACTTTTAACTAAGCAAAAATAGTTATGCCACTTTATACTTAATGAAATTTATGTCACTGAATACTCCAACCATAGTTAAGAACAAATGAGGTGAAAAATACTGTACGTGAAAATTTAAAAGCAGTCAGCCCCACCCCAAAACATACTAATTTCAAAAAACGTAGTCAATAGTTTTTTAGCAACGCTATTCACAAGACAATCGATAATAATCTAATTTATCTTCTGAATTATCCCAGCATAAACTCAATCACTTATAAGTCACGGCAAAAAAAATTTACTCGTCGTTTAAAGTAGCGGGTAGCGCCGCTACTTTCGTTGTAAAGTAGCGATAGCGCGCTACTTTTTAAGACGAGTAGCGGGTAGCGGTAGCGACGCTACTTCTTAGGGCATGTTGCGGTAGCGGCGCTACTTTTGAAGTAGCGCGTGCACATCTCTGGCTGTCTCCAGGCCAAGAGAACTTGGTGGATAAAATGTGATAATTTAATTGTGATGTTTTATTGACTTTTGCAGGCCAGAGTTTTAATGTTTTATCGTTTTGCGTGCACGTCAAAACATCGCACTTAAATTATTATCAACATCAGAGTACTGGGTTTAAATTGCCAAAATTAAGCATGCGAAGAGACATCCTCTCTCGCTTAAGCGGTAAAGCAGTGGAACGGTAATCCAAAGGCTGCAGGTTTAAATCCTGTACGAGGACAACGTTTTCGCGTTGCTTGTTTTTAAGTAGTCGCCGTTCTGGTGGCTCTTCCCTAGGCTTCCACGCTGGTAGCGTTTAGGTCAGAAGTACGCAAAATGATTAAAGATGATTAAGATGTAATTACAATTCCAAATCAACGAGATCAAAAAGGAGCTCTTGTCGTTGTTATACTTTGCATTATGTATTGTTGGACACTATATATATAATGTTTGACATTATATATGCATATTCCACACTATTGTTGTTTTCCACATTTTATATCTTGTTTAGCACTGTAAATACACTACTTTTTGTTATTCTTCCTGGTGACAAAAAACACATTCATTCTGTACTTGTTTCACAATGGTGAATGTTACATCTAATATTTAATCAGTTAAATTAGTTTATTTATTTCACTTTTGTTTTTTGTTTTTTTTGTATGTATTTTTTAATTTTTTAAAAATTAGCCTATTAATTTAATATGCTTTTCAAATTTGTGCAAACTTTGCTGATTTATTTAATGTGATATAGCTGTTAGTACTGGTACTAGGCTTATGAATGTGCCGATTGTCAATATAAAGGGTCTGCTGATTCTCTGAGACAGTTAATTTAATTAGCTTTCAACAGAAAATGTATGCTTTGAAATAATTCAGGATAATATCTAAGTTATGTTTGTTCTCACAATTAGACTGGTTTGAATATATTTCACTGCCTTTAGTTTAACTCAATGTATTTTCTTATCTGTTCATACATATGGGTACTTTTTTGGTTTAAAATTACTAACATTAATTAACTTTGATGTTGCTTGGTGTTAGATAATTCACTTTTCAGTGTGAATATTTGTCATTGACCAACTTAATTATTGTGAATGCTACTAAATAAAACTTCTGTTTCCTCCATACTGAACTGATTTAGATCACTTTGTTGCTGGAATATAATTGGAATGATGGTATTATACATTTGGTATGACAGATAATTTTTTTTGTTATTTTCGCCGTGGCACAATTGTGCTATACCGGTACATTATTATTATCTTAGTTCAATCCAGTAGCGTAGCCAGGGGGGCGGGCTATAGCCCCCCCCCCCCATTGGCATGTTGACCAAAATGCAGAATGGGAAAAACACTATGTTTTTGGCACTTTTGAGACAGTTTTATGCATTCGAGTGAACTAAATAGTAATTTAAAACATCTTTTGAAACATATATTCAGGGGGGGGGCTAATTTGTCAAAAATAAAACTAACAAATAAATAAAAACTTTGAAAAATGGTAAGAAATAAGCAATCACGTTTGATCGCAAGCGTAAAAAAGCTAAACATAGGTATCATCAACAAATATACTATAAAGTAAGAAATAGGGGGAGGGGCTATTCAATATTAGTTCATGACCAATCATTTCTCTCAAATCTCTTTTCATTAGCCCCCCTCCCCCCAATTATTTTTCTCTATAAACTGTATACCAACGAGATTACTTCGTGTGAGTTTTATTGAACTATTCGATTTTATAATTTCCCAGCATATGAACAAGAGAACTAACATTTTACAATTAGCCACCTCCCAAATAGCCCATTTATGCCACCAGTTTAATCATGTTTGCACTGCCAATTTTTAAGCCACGTTTTAAAAGCATCATTTTTTAATCAAAATAGCCCTAAAATGAAGTTATTTTTGCAAAAAAATGCAAAATTTTCGAGCGCTGGGGGCTCCGCCCCCAGACCCCCAAAACAGCCCCCCCATTGCAAATTTCTGGCTACGCGCCTGGTTCAATCATGCTCAAGTGCCTCCATAACCAATAAATCTTTCCAAATCCCAGCCCCTGATGTCACCATAAGTCCGTGACCAAAAACGTATTCTGGCCCCAATTTATTGTTTGCATTACAATAAAAAGTTTGCGGGGACCAATCTTCGCCCCTTATGCATTGGCTTCCTATTTACGTCTGGGCTACTCAAACAGTATACAGTACAGTCAGTACTGTAGTCTGTTACTCGGTAAGTACACTCAACGAATTTTATTGCAAAAGCATAGGTCTATTACAGGGGTCGAAATCAACTTTTTCAACAACTTGTCCGCAAAAGTCGAAACATCACAATTAAATTACCATTAACCAGATGTGGAGTCGAGGACATAAATCTCGAGGCCAAGAACAGCCCTTGCGAGGACAGACACTCTCGAGGCCAAGGACAGGAATGCTCGAGACCAAGGACCAAGGACAAAAACGCAAGTGTTCTCCAAAAAATAATAATAAAAAGATCTTCAAAAAAATTTTTCCGACGATCTCCAAAAAAAGGACCAGAAAAAATTTTTTCAGCCCATGTACAAACTTCTAACCATTCAAAAAATACTGCTGTCCTCGAGCCGAGGACAGGGCAATTTTCGAGGACTTGAGGCCAAGGACTTCCAAATGTGTCCTCGAGGACTCCACCTCTGCCATCTACAACTTGCACATCGGGCAAGTGATATCAAATGTTTACTTACCCGAGGAAATTTATATTTGTCCGACACAAACAGGGATAGTGAATTTGGTCAAGAGTTATTACAGCCGGGATTAAACTAGACATGTTCAATTTCCTAGATCTTTGACTTTTTGAAAACTGACTTTGCTTGATTTTCTACTGTTTAAAAAATGCCAAAGTCTGCTACTCTACTTGCCGTATCCAAAGAAGCAGTATGGGAAACATTTTTGCAGAAAAATAATCGTAACATTTTGTGCCAAAAAAGTTGTTACCGCTTTTGAGTATCGAACGAATCGGTGTACGATTAGGAAGCCAGGGTTAATCGCGATTAATTTAATGACGTCGGTGCAATTTAACTAAGTGTTAATCGTGGTAGGAAAAGCGGTAATATGAGGTTGTAAAATAATTCTGTGTTTTGATAACTTGCCCGTCGGTTAAGTCAAGCCAGAAAATAACTTGCCCGAGGCGATTTCAGCTTGCCCCGGGCAAGTGTTAATTTTGAACCCTGGTTCAGAGTTGTAAGCCGGGCCGGGCTTTTCCGGGTCGATTTCGGGCTCAAGATTGACAAAATGTTGGGTTTACTTTGGGCTTGACGTACGTATTTGCCTTTGAGATGGTATGCGTAAGTAAAATAACTTTGCTACTGAATGAGGACTTCGTTTAACTATCAATATGATTCAGAGATGGACAGTGCTGTTTCGAGCTTTTTGCTCTCACCATACCTAACCAAAGGTATTGGACAAGTCTTTTCGCCCCATCCTTTCGGGCTAGCTCAGTGGCAGAGGATTTCGAGGGAATAAACAATTTTTCACTTGTGGTACTTTACAAAACAAGCGAAAAATTGAAGGGCTCTTGCAGTAAGGGCAGCCATAGGCTATTCTTTCTACAAGGGTTCCTCACTTCCCAGGAGTCGACCACGAAGGACGTCAAGCTTGTAGTTGTACGGTATCAATCCGATTATTGTTACACAATCATCATTACTACATCACCAATTATTCAGCAATGAATAAATTAATTTTAACCGCATACAAGCAAAAACAATATACATTTTTAAATCTAACTTAATTTTCGGACTTTTTTGGTCCTGGTTTTGGCTTCAAATACTTTTCGGCTTTGGGCTTTTGCTTTCGGGTTTGGGCCTGTACTTGTCGGCCCGTTTAAAGCTCTGCCCTGGTTAGCCTATTGCCACGGTGGCACCATAGTTACAAAATGTTACAATTTAGTGACTATGGTGGCACGGAGGCAAAACTGTAAGTGCGGACACGACTGGTTTAAGAATTCAACTCATTTAAGACTGGTTTGAGACCGGATCAATTCCAGAAGCAAGTGCAAATTAAGTACCTACCGCTCAGCAATATTATTCGGTTTATTCGACCTTATATTCTCATTCACCAACAAAAAAAAAACAGTTCAAGCTCACACTTTTATTTTGTAACGTTATACAAACGTGTAGAAAGATGTAGAAAGGCAGTGACGATCGGTGGCAAAAAGTTTTGGGTATTCAATTACAAATTTATTGCGTCGTTTATTTTCGTACATGAAGTAATTGCGCATCCGGTCTGCGCATATAGAATTATGTCCATACGTATAGGTGGCATTTGATATTTATACTGTTTATGTACTGTACCATTTAAAAATAAAAATTGAAAGACAAAGTTTGACTGGGGGGAGTAGCAAAAACACGTTTGGGAGTAAAAAGTTTTGGCTCAAATTGAGGGTAGCGTAGCTGAAGTTAATTTTTCTCGTCTCGCTTCAGCTGTTGAGTGAAATGAGTATAGTGAAGGTGTAGAAATATAAAAAAAGATAAACTATAACTTCTACACTCAATTCAAGCAATTGATTAAAACTTTTAACACGCCTTTACCTCATCCAATGATCAGTTGCCTGCAAAAAGCAAAGAAATAGTACAAGCTGAAACAGCTTTGGCCGTTTGATTAGCAATTCAAACAAAACTGTTTACTACAAAAGGCAAAGCACTAAAATCGGCAAAGTTTCAGAATTACTGCAGATGCAAGAAAGTCATTTAAAAGTAAATTCCATCCGCTTTTCCGCTGAAGCAAATTCAGTTATTACTGAATCCTGAAAAGATTTGGTTTCCATGACTCCTGTCAGTGATTGTGACTCGATGTATATAAGGCCTAAATCTGAAAGTCTGTCTTGTTCCATTTTATTTTGAGAAAATGATTTGATACGTTTTAAGGCAGAAAACGATCTTTCAACAGATTTGGGTCTACCAGCAGCAACGACTGCTGTTTTTTTCTTCAAAAGTTTTTTGAGTGAAGGAACATCCCTATAAACTATCCACAGCATTCTTTGTGTTATATTGCTGTTGTAATTTACTTTGACGAATTTTAAGTTTTCCTCTTATTAGGTTATTTTTGCTAAAAAACCTTGCAAGTCTTTTACTGTCAATTGTTTGATACGGAGAAAGTATTATGATGTTTCAGGGTAGTTAATTTAATTGACAGGTCTGTAACGGTCGATCGCGCAACCACAAGCGCAGGCAGTTGAAGGCAAGGTAATCACGCTCGCTATCTGAAAACCCAGGATGACGTCAATCGTGACGTTTCTTCACTTGACCAAATTTGATTGGTTAATACAGAGGCGGGGCGTTACATGGTTTCATTTTACCACGCCATTTTGGGTTTTCACAACTTCGCTTTGATACCTTTCAGCGCAATCAAGCTACAGCGACTGCATACCAACGTTTAGCGCCACAATGCCAAAACTCAAATAATTGACTGCCTGCCACTAGGTTTCGCCAATTGCTACTCAGAATACGCTATGCTTGTGGCCAACTAGCCATGAAAGCAAAGATAACCAAATTATAAAATACTATTTAAAAGATATATTACTTTTATAAATACAGATGAGATGATTTTGTTTGGGTATTCAAAGAATACCCTGATGCCCCTCACCGATCGTCACTATAGAAAGGGGTCTCAAAATTGTACGATAAAACTAAAATGGTGCACGCTTAGCTATATGCACTCGCGACAAACGCGTAACCAGGTATTAAATCGGTTAAACTTTCGCCTATTAGGCCTACTCCGACGTCATATAAGTACATTATATAAATTTTCACATTAACAGTAATATAGTTATTTAACACCAGCAAGTTGGTCGAGCGGTAACGCGTTCGTCTCTGAAGCGGGAGGCCAGAGGTTCAAATCTCGGTCGGTCAAATCGGACACAGTGTTGCCAACGGCTCGCCCCTGCTGCAACATTTCTTCAAAGGAAGTTGTGTTGCCCGGGCGCAATGACACGGATATGGTCCCAGCAAACTCGTTACACGCTTCGACGTATTACAGCGAGTATAATGAAAGATTTGATTTGAAATAATTTCTTCAAAAATAATCTACCGATCTTTCATATGGTTGAGATTGATTCATTCCGTACTTTTAAGCTTACGCAATATTTCATTTCCAAACTTTGGATTGCCAGGACTGTGAGCCTGCGCTCATTAGGAATACGCAAATTATAGCAAATACATAAAATAAAAAAGCAACAAAGAAAAGTAATATAGAACCATTCATGCTCGTAACTACAATAATAACTTAAATGTGCAGTACTAGATAACGTCAAATTATTAAAAATATTTCGAACAATAGCGTAAAAGAATATTAATTTCATGTGAACATATCTGAAATACAGCTTTATAATTTACGCTGAAGAAAATTGTAATGCTTTTAAAACTGTATTGAGGTTCAGATTGACGATTTTTCTCTTCTGTTTTAACACTTCAAAAAATGTGTTTGAGATTGTTGAGAACGAATAGCGCAACGCCAAATCAGATGCCAGTCACTCTCTATTTTAAAGCATATTCCTAAAAAATTATGAATCTTTCAAAAAGTGGGAAGAGCCGGGGTCGGCAACCTTTTGAACTAGTGGGCCACTTTCAGTCCTAACAAGGTTCCAGCGGGCCGCCACCATTCCAGCGAACCAATAAAGACAGGTCTTCGGCAGAAATTCAGGCCTTTACGCTAGGTGAATCATTTCCGCGGTTTATTGCTGCATATCTATCAATGAAAAAAGAAAGGTCGCGGGCCAGGAAAAATGCCTTGGCGGGCCGCATCCGGCCTGCGGGCCGTAGGTTGTCGACCCCTGGGGAAGAACATCATCAACTTACATCGGTTTTGTCAAACCCGTCCAATAAATTTCATGATACATTTTGTGCAAATCGTTCGATTGATGACATCATTACAATTTAATAGCATCATCAATCGTAGTGGGCGTTACAGCCAAAATACAAACTTGAAAAAATTTGCCACTAACCAGCAAAGCTGTAAATTAGCAATGACGTCACTTCTAATCACATAATAAACCTCAATAACTGCATCATTTTATGACGAAACACCGCTTCCAGACTGGCGCGGCGCAAAATAAAATAACTCAAAGTTAATTGGTCAATTGTGCCTATGAGACACAGCCTGCCTGGTGAACATGAAATTACATCTTTATTTACAAAGTTGTTCTGGCCAGGAATAGCGACAAACTGACCTTTCGGTCTCCCACCTGTTCACCACACGCTGTGGAGGTTTCACACTATTCATTTGTAACTGAACGCCAAGCAGAAAAGCTGTACATAGCAGTTTTTATACTTTTTGGTTTGAGACGACTGGGAATCGAACCCGAGTTTACCGTTTCAGTAGCAGAAGCTCTACCCACTCGACTACTAATCGGTTACAGTAAAGACCATTGAAGAGAGTAAATATGAAAAAGCATGAGCAAAACAAAGCATTTATGCTCTTTTTATGATTCGATTAAACGGTAGTCGAGTGGGTAGAGCGTCTGCTTTAAAACGGTATACCCGGGTTCGATTCTCGATCGGGTCAAACCGAAGACTATAAAATTGGTCTTCACAGCTTCCCTGCTTGAAGTTCAGTAATAAAAAGGGACAATGTGAAACCTTCATTGCGTGTGGTAGACAGGTGGGCAGGTGGCAGTTTCCCTCGAAAACCGAAAAGTCCCTTCATATCTCCTGTCCAATGCAACTTGATGAATAAAGACTACAATTACAGTACAATATACAAGTCTATCAATTACTGCAAAATCAAAGTGAAAAACAGCCTGGAATAAAAACAAATTGCACAATTTCGACAGATTTGTATCGGAATGCAACCCGTTAAAGAACATTTTACGTGTAGGCTTAAATATGAAAATTCCTTAACTAACTGTAAGTCTTCTAGCCAGCCCATTCTTTTCTTTTTTCAAAAAGAAACAGCCGAAAAATTGTGGTCGCATCAAAAATCGTGATCTATGAAAAAGATTTGTCACTGAGTTGCATACCACGTTTGATAATAATACGCTACTTTAGCAAGAATTAACGTTTGTTGTTGCACTTTGGCGCCCTCTAACACAAAAAAACAGAGAACGCCGCAGCATTTTAACACACCATCCAATCGCTCTAAACCCTGCTTGATTTACTGTATGCTGTAGCAAGACACAAATTTACCAATTACGCATAAGTGATATTACATTACATAATTGTAAAGTGCAGCTGGGAAATATAGCTGACGAATTCTAAGGGATGTATTCTACTGCTTATTTCATCAAAAGCCATATCAGATTCCATATTTTTTTTGTTATTTTGTTCACAGCTTTTTGAGCACGCGTAGAACAACAAAAATACGAAAACAATAAATTTGCAAAGATGACAGGCATTCCTTTTTTAAAAAAGTTAAATTTCAACTCGAAAATTGCGTTTTTTTGTGAAACTATATTGGACCTGGCTCTACCAATACTGTAAGGTAGGCCTACACCAACCACTAAAATTTTCAAAATCAAAAACAAAAACGCAATCGCGAAATAGAAAAGCAATAAGAGCGCCAAAATACGAGCAGAACAAAGAATAAAAACGAATTTTTAACACGAACTATAAAAATACTACAGACAATATTAAAAATAACACGATAGCATTTCTAGCACACTAAACACAGTCCGTAACAAGAAAATTATTTTGAAGAAAAAAAAATATTGAAGATCCATCTTAGGAGAATTCACTTAAAAAGAAAATCTTAAAAAATAATTAAATTCTTTTATTACACAAAGAATAATCGAAGAGCAATATTTCCTATGGTGTACTACTAATTCTTAATGAAAAAGTTGATAACTGATAGGAAGAATTTGAATTAAACTGATTCAAAAAAGTGCTCAACAGCTAAGACCAGAGCGCATTCTATTTGAATAAGACACACCTGATGATCCCGATTACGGGTGAAACAGACTGTAGGGTTTTAAATTTTTTTAATTTGGACGTGTGCTGTTGTGCTGTGTTATTTATAACACAAATCCAAATCAATTGGCCTTGTCGCGGTCTATGAAAAAGATTAGCTTGTGTAATTTGTCATGTAAACATTTGCTTCGAATATCGTTAATCAAAAAATTGCTAAGCAGCAGCAAATAATAATAGCGCAGTTACACTGAAGGTTTATAACAGCACCTGTCAACCAAACGAAAGCATTGGAACGAAACCGTCCCTACAGTTGGGTGAAGGTTTGATGCACTAAAAATCATAAAAGTGAATTCTTTTGATTTTTGAGAGTAATTTGGATTGAAAAACATAAATTTTCCAGTTTTTCACTCAAGTGAAGGTGCGTTTGCACTGGAAATGAAGCGACGCGAAGCGACACAAAGCAACGAAAATCTGACGTCATCGACAACTAGCGAAAGACTTCAACCGGTCGCGAACTTCGCGAGCAGTTGCTTTAGCTTCGCTTAGACAAAACTGTTTCTGAATGGTTGGCCTATTTTGACCTAGTGAAGTAAGCGACCACTCAAGAAGATTGGCAAACCTTCGTGTCCAGTGAAAACGCACTTTAAGAGTTCGAATCAACAGAAGTTTGCTCTCATAAAACGAATCAGAGCAGTGTTTCCAGATCGAAACAACTAAAAATCCTAACTCAGGGCTCGAAAATTCCCAAAACAGAGTTTTCTGAACAAAAATCCCAAGAACATTAACTGAAGACCAATCAGCAAAATAAATCTTTAAATTCAAGAAAAAAAGTCTTCGTTTCTTTTTGGGATCACTTTTCTGACAAAAATCGAAAATTTATAAGAGACCAGATCTAAAAAAAAAAATGAATGAAAAAAAGTCGTTTGAGAATTTCAATCGTTTTTGGGCCATTTCTCTGATTTTGGCAAATAAGTTTTTGTTTCAAAAATTTGTGAAATCCCGTTAAAAATTCCAATTCAGGCTGAAACATTCCTAAATTTGAGATAAACGGCAGCATAGTGACAGACCTCCACATGTTACAACCAGTCATAACAGACACTGGATCTGGAATCATCTCGAAAAGGTTTTTTTCTAGTTAGTGATTGTGTTGCGAAGAATGATAAATGCTGGGAAATACGCATTACATACTTAGGCAGTCTATGTCTGAATGCCATTGAAATAGCACAGTGTAAAATAGCAGTTGAAACAAATGAAGAAAATGGTTAAAATCTTCGATAGAAACCCAAAAAAAGTTGTTGCATCTAAACGTTTGATGTGTTTGTGCTTTAAAAACACACAAAATTCACATTAAGACGCAAGTTTTGCTCTGGCTCTTTGTGCTTTGTGAGTGATTTGCGTCGTTTGAATCTTTGTTCTTTTTCTTCTTTTTCGATTTGACATCATTTCCTTCGCTCATCAAATTTTCTCCCACTGCTTTTTTCTTCGGAGAAAATACGACTCTCTCAATAACCACCTGAAACACCACAAAACCAATTTTCAAATCAGAATTTTCCAAAATACACCAAGACCCATTTTCTACGTTACTAACTGAGATTTATTTTTTTACACAGGAACCAGTAAATTTTGGTTCGACGTTAGCTCTTCGTAAATTTTATAGGAAAATAAACTGACACAAATTGATTTTTGGCTGAAGAAAATTTGTTTTGCAAGTTTTGTCGATTGTCAAAGCTGCAAGAACAATATGGTAGTCAGTCCACCGGCCATGATTGCAAAAATCCAGTTATTTTGTTATGACACGGCAATGTACAACAGGAATTGATTTTTAAATTTGGATTGTGTTCTTAATTATTTTAATTAAGCCAAGAATCGAGGCTGGCATTGTTCTTAGTTTGTTCTAAAATTTGAGTAAAATGAGCCTCTTGTTTTTATAAAATTGCTCTTATAGAAAAAAGAATGTAGCAGACGTAAGACTAATGGGTCTGAAAACGGTATTTCTAATAAAATTTTTGATCTTTTTGAATTATTAAAAAGATTTATCGCTTTCAAAATAATAAACAAAATTTGTAATTTTTATAGAATACACAGCTATTACGTAAAACCATCATCAAATGACTTGTTTTGTACCAAAAATTTGATCGTGTAAATGATACTAAGCCCTACGACTCGCAAAAGAAAATAAAACGTCAAAAGACAAGAATTTATCACAATTTATATTTAGGGTTTCATACAAAGGCGTAAACAGACGGGCTAAGGGGGTTATAGTCTCCTTTCCTTAGCCAAGTCTCTAAAAAATTTAAGTCAAATACGCAAGCTTTAAAACGAGTTTTGGGTTTGACCAGTAAATAAGGGAGGGTTGAAAGGGCTTAGGAATTTAATTCGGTCAAAGGTCTCCCCAAATGGCTCTAAAAACTATGAAATGTAACCAAATGCTTGTTTTCTTCCTAAAAAAAATCAAGAAGTTTTTCCTGAATTCCAAAAAAAATTTTCCGAAAAAAATTTCTAAAATTACCCAGTTTGTTTTTGTTTACTACATCAGCATTTGAAATAAGTTACGCATAAGCATGACTGACTCAGGACAGAGAACAAGAAAATACCGTATTCGGTATTGATTTTTTTTGCTTGTGCTTTGTTTTCAGGTTCAGCTACTGTCATTCAAAGTAAATAAGTTTCAAGTAAAATCTTTTTCATTTTAAATAAATAAATAGCTGTTATCTTTTGAGAGACTAAAATAGCATAAGTATACCAATGATTTTGCTATCTACCACAAAATATTTTATGGATACCAAAAATAAAATGACCGCTTTAATAAAATAATCAAAAAAAGGCAATTTTTTTTGTTTCAGAAAATATATAATTAAAAAACATCATGTAAAAATTTAATAATGGTATGATGTTGGACCTGATTAAGACAGGTTTCTTTGTTTTGTCCTTTGGCTTAAAATTCTTTGTTGTTTTTCTGACTCTTTCGTAAAAATAGACAACTGCTTTAATTTGATTTGCATCGATAAACTCGAAGTATTTCAATCACAACAAGGAACAAACATGCCACATATTGAAACAGTGAACAACTGCTTTGTTAAAAAAATCTGCCAAAAAAGACTTGTTGACATAACTAAATCGATCAGTGGTCGAATTGATCGAGCTTTTCAACCGA
The DNA here is from genome assembly GCA_963965965.1 of Trididemnum nubilum. Classification (NCBI taxonomy): domain Eukaryota; kingdom Metazoa; phylum Chordata; class Ascidiacea; order Aplousobranchia; family Didemnidae; genus Trididemnum; species Trididemnum nubilum. The sequence continues at coordinate 9,725,647 of OZ014471.1, forward strand.
AAAGGTATACTCGGGTTCGATTCCCGGTCGGGTCAAACATATGATAATAAAAATTAGTATTAACAGCTTCCTTGCTTGACGTTCAGCAATAAAAAGGTGCAGTGTGAAGTCCCCACCGTGTGTGGAAACAGGTGGCAGCTTGCCTCGAAAACCCAAAAATCCCTCGATCTTTTCTAGTCAGTACAACTTGGCAAATAAAAATTAATTACAATAGAAAAATATTAAGTTCATTAAGCTAATTTAAATGAAAAGTTCGGCACTTTAAATAATACATACTATATATAGGATTACAAGATTCGCATAGGCTAGGAAAATCTGATCGATATAATCGGTACGACAGCAAAGTCCACAGCATAACTATTTTGCTTAGTCATACAACTCAGTCAATTTCTAGACCAAACTACAACCAAGCAAAACAGTCGTGCGGGGAAAAAACTATTCTCTGTAGTAAAAAGAATTTTGCGAGTGTAATAATCCTCCATGCAATGCTCAGAATAGTGCTATTTCGGTCAAAACCAAATCTCGTCAATAAAAACTATGTTTGGCTCTTATTGGTCGAAGCTGACAATTAGGACTTTTTAATTTTCACGATATATTTATCTTCCCACAACTTTAAGTTCAGATAGTCAATGAATAGACTTTGATGTAAAATCTTAACGTAAAAACAAATGCTCAAAAACGAAATGGCTGCCCTAGATGAATACTCAATAAAAACAACTCAAATTAGCTTTAAAACCAAAACACAAAATGAACTGAAACATATTGATAGTTTCGTTGAGTTGCACAATTACTACATTTATGTACTGATAAAGTGCTTAATATGGAATTCCTTGTATAAATTTAGTTGATAATATTATTTTTGACCGAAAGATGAGTGGACAATTAATTTTTAGTTTTGCAACAGATCCCAAAATTGAGTTATATTATTTATCTCATTTTTCAAGCATTACCTTAACAGTAATAATCAAAAAACAGTGGAAATTATTTTTAATTGGCTTCATTAAATGCTAAGAGCAATTCAATAAAGATTTAAATAATTCATAATAAAAAGTCGATAATTATTTTTTTGTATTTTTTTTTTTGCATTTTATACCCAACCTTATTCGGTTGAAACGCATCAGAAAAAGCATTTTTGACCACATCATCAAATATTTTCCAACAATATGCTGCGAAAAATGCATCGCATAAATATTTAATACGCTATACACGCACACCTACAACTATTGATCGAATTGAAAGGGCAATAACAAAAAGCTATACCATCTGCTGCAGCATAATGATAGAGAACTTCACCCTGTCATTTACCGTTTGAAAATTTAATTTGAAATTTTAGCTGTTTCGAGTAAAAAATTAAAAAGCTTACACCACACTACGTATAGCACTGACGGCATTAAAAAAATAAATTTTAGCCTATGTTCTACTTTAGCTAATTTAAATTTCAAAATTTGCAAATTCAATAACCTTGTAAGACTTACTTTGACCATCAAAAGTCGGTAAAACTCTTTCGTATTTTTAATTTTTATTAGAACCATTAAACTTTGGATTGGTACTGGCTATTTTTGGTTTTTGCGAAGTTCAACCTCGTTTGTTCTTCTCTTTTCAGTTTTTGCGAAGTTCAGCCCCATTTGTTCTTCAGTACAATTTTAAGAGAATTCTGTATAGGCACCACTTTATGTGAGAATGCAACCACGTTTGGTTAAGTTTAATTTTCTACGCTTGTCGGCTTCATCAAGCTCTTTTTTGCAGCTTTCGCAGCACCTTAAGTTAGCAAAGCAAAAAGCTGTCAAAAAATTTCTCAGCTGCCATCAAAACAACACTCTAACTAATACTTTGAACAGTCTACGATTTTGCCTGCAAACACCCGAAAATTTTTTTAAAGTTTGCTATAAGCTATTTTTATTGTTTTCAATAAATTTTTCCTGCTGAAGCTATTGTTCTTAAACTTTCTAATATGTGTAGAACGTTATATCTCCAAAAACTAACCAAGTCACAATAAGAGATTAACAGGGAAAAAACTGCGTAAGTCACATTAATAGACGCGCACAAACTCCATAGAATTTCTCTTCTTACCTCTGGTGGGGCCTCGTTTGGATCGATGCCCCAAATGTAGTTTTCTGGGTCCATGTTCCAAAATTTCACCCACATCTCCCCGATATCTTCCTCTTTCTTCGCTTCTTTCGCTTTGGGGGCGTCTGGGTCCGGCATGCCTTGTTCAACTATGCAATAACAACTGAATCAAGTAAAATTTTACAATCAAACTTTTTAAAAAAATTAAAAAGATATGGTCTCAGCGAAACCTAACAGAGAGCCTAATAATAGTAATGGTCAGAGTGGATTAAAATCAGTAAAATTAAACTTTTAACACCACAACACCAAGCACTTAGTATAGTATTAGCTTTTAGTATTTATTATTTTAGTATTTATATTAACATCAAAACACCAAGCAGTTTACGGAGTGTTAGCTTTTTTTAGTATTAAATATCCTAACATTACAACATAATTAGAACTTATCCGCCTGAAGAGCTGTTTTTCATCGAACTAAATGTCGTTGTGGTTTTAAATTTTCAGTTTTAGTGATTTCATTACGTAAAAAAAAATTATTTAATTTCGCTCTCTCTTCGTACGGCGCACACGTGCTCAGCAGTACAGCTTTACTAGTGGACATTCAAAATTAAACAAATCCCCACCACAATGCTGTTAACGTGCTAGGTAGATAAATCGTGTGCTACTCTTTAGGGTGCATCACAAAAAGCTTTCACATTAGTTTTACAGTTTTGAGGTTTTACTTCAAGTGGTAAGGTGAATGAAGACAGCGCCCCAAAGAGCAAAAAGTAATTTTCCTGTCTCACAGTCAATAAGATACAACCTGGCATATAAATAAGGTAACTTAACCCAGATATATCCATTAGTAAGCCTTAACTACGTGACTTTTAGCTGGACGACGTTATTTCAGTTCCGTTTCTATGAGGGGGCAGGAAGGGGCCTTCCCCCAACGACTGCTTGTGCCCCCCATTTCGGTATACTCAAAATAGCTTTTTTGGAACATCACGTTTGGACAAGACAACAGAGAATGATGCAAAAAGAAGTAATAACGTTCATTATGATTTGAAACAATTCGTGAAAACGGTTCAGTAGCGTGGCCAAGGGGGGGAGGGACTTAGCCACTCCCCTCCATAACATGTCGACCAAAGTTTGTAATAAGAGAAATTTCAAGTTTTTCCTACTTCTGATGTAGTTTTTGCAATGACATGGACTCAAAAGTGATTCAACGCTTTTTTAAAACGTTTATTTGGAGGAAGAGGGCTAATATTTGTCGAAAATAAAGCTTACGAATCAGTTCAACCCTAAAAAATGGCTGAAAACACGTAATCAAATTTGATCGGTTGATGCAAAATACTTAACGTAGGCTTCATTAAATTATAGTGAGTGAAGGACAATTCAGTATTCAATTTAGTTAATTACCAATAACTTTTCTCAAATCTCGTTCCATTAGCCCTGCCCCAAAATTATCTTTCTCTATAACATGCAGACAAATTTTTTTAGTTATAGGATTCTATGATTTACTGGTGTGTAGTAAAAGAACTGAAATTTAATCATTAGTCATTGACGCAGCCAGTTGAATCATGTTTTTGCAATGCTATTTTCTATGTCACGCTTTAAAAGCATTAAGTTTTAGCAAAATAGGCCGAATACTCGTATTAAATTGCTTTTGCAAAATCTTCAAGCGCTGGGGGCTCTGCCCCCCAGCCCCCCTTCTTCCGCCAGCTGGGGGTAACGCCCCAGCTTTTGGCGGCTGAGGCTTTGTCCCGAGACCCCCAGTGGCCTCCAGCAGCTGCGGGTAACGCCCGCAGCCTCCACCGGCTGGGGCTTCGCTCCCAGACCCCGCCACAATCCCCCTATATAACAGATTTCTGGCTAAGCGCCTGAAACAGTTTTTGTTAAAAGACCAGATGTTTTTGTTAAGCACACTCAAGATTGTTAAGGTAGCAGTCGCTGCTGCGGATAGATTTTTCAAGTCATTGTAGGCCGCAGACGGAAAAAACGCTGCCGGCCTTATTAAGTGTTTTGTAAATGCGAATACAATTTTTTTTTCGAATTAGCGCTTAATTTTGTAAACGTACAAAAGCAGTTTTAATGTGCAAAAGTTTAGTCTATTTTAGTTCCCCATCACTTTTGGCTAGCGCCCCCTCACTTCGTTCGCTCTGGCGACGGCACTGAGTTATTTTGAGCTGAATTGAACCCCAGTTTAAAAAACAAACCTGATAGTGTACACAAAGTTGCCAATTTTATTGGTTTAAAACTTCTATGGTTTCGGAACAAAACGGTAGGAACGGGTATTGATTCTTAATAGAAAAAGACCAACAGTAAGAAAAGTATTCTTTTTAAAGAGATACTGCTCGAAATCGATTTTATTACAAAAATGAGAACTACTCGAGAAAACAAAAGGTGCGCCAAACCTTTTTCCACCATTCCCCTTATTTGCGAAAGTGCAGAGTGGCAACCCTGCATTTCACAATTTTGTGACATCATGAAAGGCTTTTTTTGCAAACTTTTTCGGAATTTTTAGGCTAATGCCTACTATAGCAGCCCTGAAACATCACCAGCCTGGCCTAGCAGTCCTATTCTTGACAACTCTTTTTCACTAAGCTACGTTTGTACAACAAGCAATAAAATAAGAGAATATACTGTATACTGCAGGCTAATCTCTGATCTGTAATCAGAAACTAACGCAATAATACCAGGGATATAATACAATACTGTAGATCTAATCTAATATCCATGGCTTACCAACCTAATCAAATCTGAAAACTTGGCTACTGCTACGGGAACCTGTAGACCTAGGCTACCAGTACTGATCTACAGAAGGCCTTTAGCGATGTCACAAAATCACGAAATGCAAGGTTGCCTATGGTACAGAGTCAAACGAATTACATCGTATTTTCGCGAATAAGAGGAATTTTTATCACCTCAAGTAGTTCTTATTTCTTTAATATAACCGATTTTGAGCAGTATCTCTGTAATATTGCCGGCGTTATAAGAATTAAATTATTTCATTGTCAAAGCTTATTCAAGATCATCAAAAATTTCAGTTTTCAAAATACAGAACTTACTCCAACGATCTTTCCATCTTTGCCGATTGTCTTTCATCCCGTCTCGTAACGGCGAATATTCCGGACAAAAATCAGCCATCATCTGAAAGTGAAAGCTTCAATTGAGCCACAAACAATTACACTTTTATTTCATTCTAACTACATTGACAAAACTGAAATACAGAAAGGATAAAATACCAATTGAGATCTTAATCTTAACCTTATCAGTTTTCCAGTGGATAGAGCGTCTTCAACTGAAACGGTAAACTCGGATTCGATTTTCGATCGGGTCAAACCAAAGACTATAAAAAAGTATTCACAGCTTCCCTGCTTGACCTTCTGCAATAAAATGGACATAGTGAACTTCCACGCGTAGGATCTTTTTGCTGTTTCCTAGCCAAGAAGAAAGATATAGTTACAATTGAAGGGATACTCCAACTGAAATTAATTAGCATCTGAACGCTCACGTAACATCAAAACTTAACTTCATCAAATCTGAGCTGTCTTTTACAGACCTGTCGTTTCTCGTATAGTTCAAACATAAAGTCGGTTTTAGCCAATGTTGCCCGCTAAGATTTCAATTTCAAAAAATTTCTCCCAACCTTAACTTTTCAAATATTTTGATGAAAATACTGATGCATTTTCAGCTCTGGGTCAGAGTTTCCATCAAACTAATTGAGGAATCAAATTGGGTTTACTTTTTTGAAAGTTAGATCTCAAATGGCAACATCGAACCACACTAAGTTAGAACTACAGTATTTTGAAAATAGCGGCTTGGTGATTTAGGGAAAGTTGTTTTTCTTGATTCAAAAGTCGCAATTTTAACTGCAATTAGTCTTAAACTATTTGAAGACCTCGGTCTTGTCTCTTGGGTTTTATGGTTTGCCTTTTTTAATGAGCACAATTTGCAAGCATTTCTTGAAACACAATTTTAGATTACAGTAATTTGCAATACTATTTCAACTTTCTATTAAAGCTATCTGTACTCCAGAGACTCCAATCTTGCTAGAATCAATATTCCATCCATTTCTAAGTCAATACGGTAGTGTCTCTTTTTTACGCACTGTGCTTCAACTTTTCTTCAAATTAAAAATTTTGTAAAGCCCACAGACACACGAAACAAATCAATATCATACAAAATACCAAAGACTAAATTCAAATGTCATAAGGTGGGGAATACCAGCTATAGCAGAGTTACCATCTCAATCGATAGCAAAGGTTTATGTATGCAATAGTTCGTAGGGAATATAATTACGTCTATTTGTCCAGAATGTCATATGAAATGCAAAGATATCCAATTAAATACAGGGTATTTTTATGTGAATCATTTTAATCAATGGCGCTTCCAGGGGTACTAAAAGGGATGAATACCCCCTTAGACAAGGACCATAGAAAATTTAGCCTAGATATGCAAGCTTTTAAACGTGTTTTGAACGTGGCTCGAAGTGGGGGGGAGGAGCAAAAGTTTTACTCCCGTTCGCGGTTTGCCTAAAATATCTCTACCTACGCTATACGCCAGTACGAAGTGTATTTTTATACAAGTATTTGTAACTTTGAACTCAAACTTTTCCCTAGGCAAAATCCTGGTTGGATACCTAAATTTAATTGCAAAATTTATGTTGATAGATGGTTTACTGGTAAAAAAACACTACTATATTTAGACTAAGAATATTTCTTTTTTTTTTCGTTTTATTTTTTTGCTTTGCAACCATCAAACTAACCCCTATTACTTCAGTCTACCAACCTATCGTAGTATTTTTTGCTGTCGCTACATTGCTGAAATCAACAAAAACTACAACAATAGTTAGTTGTATTGCTTTCTGAATCGTGACGGTACGTAAAGTGTCGTATGCCACAAAGGTTACTATCGGTCAGTTGATGTTATCATGCAAATAAACGAACCAACCAGCATTGCTATCTTCAAACCATATTTCATTGGGCTTGGGCCGTTGGGGGAGCAAACTCCCCCTTTTCAGTATTTTACAGAAGTCCTCTGAAACTAAAGTTTTTCTTTGAAACTAACATTTGAATTATCATACAAAATTGAGGCATAATAGGCATATATTAATGACGTCAGCCTTTCCACAATTTAAGCGAAAAAAGGATTTTGATGACATCACCAATTTTACTTTACGTCATCACTTCAAGTAAAACATTTTACAGCACGAAAATAATTAGGACGTCAAAGTTAAGACAAGTTTTGAATCGGTAGCTAAAAATTAAGTAAAATTTTAAAATTCGGAATTAAATGTTGGTGATGATGTCATTAATTACACATGGAGTGATCTCATCAAATTAAAACTAGTTGTAATCGAATCGCATGAAATTCGTAGTACTTTTTTGCTTGTTCTTATTTATAGGTGATTAACCTCAGTCAAATGTTTAGAGTAACATGTACAATTGTACATTGTATAGGTCAAGCTGTATTAAAATCTCTGGCTACGGTGAAAGCTTTTAAGTCCCACAAACTTGATAACTTTTAGCTAAGTCTCTGAACTTGGTGCCTGTTGTTAAAGCTGCCTGTGCGCAACTGATAAGCTCCGACAGAGTAAATTCTGTTGATAATAATAATCTCTATTCTTCCGTAATTAGCAGCTGTCTCGCATTACGTCTCATAGTTTAAAGCAGAATTAAACTCTACGCTACCAAATACTCAACCCAAGAAAGAAAAAAGCAAGAGGCATTTTGCAAAACGCCACATTAGCGTTTTTCTTACTTTCGCACGTTCAAGTTTTACAGCAAATGAAGACCAGTTCAAAAAAGGACCAGAAATCACGCAACGCTGAAAACTGTTACTATTTTTAGATTTTCGTCACTCTAAGAGGTCTTCTTAGTAACCACATTTAATGCAAATCAAATGACATATTGGCGTGTGTCGAAAAATGTAAATTCGTTCGATGCAGATATCGACATGTAATTTAATGACGTCATAGTGGGTTAAAACTTTGAGTTTTTGGACTAACAAAATGATGTTGGACTAACCAAAAGGATGACATCACCAGACATTTTATGACGTCATTTTAGACACATTTTAACTCAAAATTTCACGAATTTGAGCGATGTGATTGGTTCAAGCCTCTTTGTGAGAAATAAAAGCCTTTATTCTTTAACAACATCTGGTACAAATTTGCGGAAAATAATGCCTGGGGTACTTAGACCCAAGCTGATCCAACTTGAAATCGAAATCAGATAATAGTTCCTCATTAATTTATTCCTCCATTAAGTTTCACTTAACCACTCACGTCACATTAACTTAAGTACACAGTACAATCAAGAATAAGGTTCTAACGAGTATTGTTCATCAAAGTATTCACCTCATAAGCCATTGAGCAGACTCCGTCGATGAAACCGATCTGCATTTTCGGTAATTCCCCTTGTTTGCTTCTGTCCATCATCGGCATTGGCTCTGTTCCAAATAATTCACGTTCCTGGTCCCCTTGGTCGAAAAATTCACTCGTAACCAACTTGGCCATCTACGAAACATAGATTTTAGTGAACAAAGCGATAGGTTGTAAATCTAAGGGTATACTTTTTAAAAACTAAAATTGATCATAAAGTCTTTAATCAAATCGACAAATTCACCTTAAAAAACAGCATTTTAAAAAGCACATATGTCAGCTAACAAAACCCTATACACTAGCACTTTATAATAGTACCAAAAAATTATTATATGCAAACAAAGCAAACAAACCTAACGATTTTATGGCTAAGGATGTCAATACATATGCCTGAATCTTATTACTCCAACTAAATTTTGAAAAAAATATTAACTTTCACGTCTGACACAACAATAGGCGCCTATAGAAAACAAAATAATGAAGTGTTAGTTAGATATAGCATACATTATTTTGGATGAAATTTGGTAGCAAACTAAACATTTTTTAAAGTTGTGGCGTACTAGATTTAAACAGAAAAAAATTTATTGCCTCAAATTCAAGCTTTAAAATTGAAGTTTAAAGTTCCAAATTCTTCAGAGAGAAAAGTAGTAAACAACTCATAGATCAATAAAATAACGACACAAAGCACAATGAAAGACTAACAAAAGAACAAATAAATGTGTTTTGATAGTTAAGCCTATTTATTGCCATTGTCATGATGAAAAATACCACTGTTTTTGTTTTGATAATAATTGTTAAATTTATTAAAAATAAAGAGTTGTTTTCAAGAATAGAATAGCTTTGGTTGAATTCAAATTAGCCAAACATCATTGTCATAGTCAGTACGCCTACTAGCACAGAAGTTCATGCTAGGTATTTAGGATCTTTTTCTAGGGCAAATCATAGAATTAGGGAAAACTTTGACTTCAAAGCAGGCAAAGAGCTCTCTGTTTTTGTTCCTTACCTAAATATCAGAAAGACTTTTCTGCATCGAAAATGATTGCAGCTTTTTGTCAGAAAACACATTTTGCTTTGGGGGGGGGGGGGGGGGAGGGGCGTTGATACGACTTTACATCAAATTGACCTGGCAACAATGCGTGTGGTCCATACCAATGCAAACTCGTATGTTTTTCAACACTTATGATTGGTTTAGAGTTAAATTTTGCCGGCTGAATTTAATTTTGTCGATGTGTGTAACGAGTTTGAAAGCCATTCCTGCAACATTGAGCATTGGCAACAACAGCTTCTGACTAAGAAACGTCACAACAAGCACACTGATTCCGATGTGACCGAATTAGAGACCAAAGAACCCAAATAACTGAGCTGGAAGCGATAGCATTATAACTTGATTAACCGGCCAATTGAAAACAATCAACGTTGTCACTGGGGCGTGAATTGCGAGGGGTCCCAAACCGAACATTAATTGGGGATACAGCTCACTCAAACTCACGAAAAAGGACTATAAGAATTTTCAATGGTTTCGGGTTTGGAAAGAGTCTTCTAGCGATTATTTTAACGATTTCAACGATTCTTTTAACGAAAAAATATGGGTTTTTCTGCATCTCTTAATTTCTGCCTAGAAGAGTGAAGGTCAGAAAAGCAAGCAATTTTTTGAATTTTTTGCTAAAAACAAAAATTTTGTGTTGATTAACCTTTTGCTGCACCTCCCACGGCTTCGTAATTGACGACAAATCGGATGCTGTCATCATCATTGACATGAGGAGCATTTTGTTGTCTCCAGTGAACTCTCTTTCGTCTGCTGGTTTTTCAAGAAGAGCTTTGAAGGAATTTCGACGTCTGTAAAGGAACGCGTTACTTTTTTAATAGCAGTAGTGGAATTTTTAGAGGTTAAGAATAAAAGAAATTCAGCAATTGAATTTACTTATAAACTATATTGATTGTACGACTTGGGTTCGATTCTAGCCGAAAACGCTATTGGTAATAATTAGGAAGGACGTCTATCAGAGTTTAAACTGCTTCAATGTTTCGAAGTCTAGCGGCCAGGTGCAACACCAGAATTTTTTCTAACGGGGAGGGGGCTTGAACCAAAAATTAAAATTGTTTCATTCGAAAAATGTAGCATTTAAGCGCCGTGCTGAGCAAACTGATTCAACTAAGCGTTTCACAAACGGGAGTCTGGGGGAAAAACCCTCAGCTGCTAAGCAATTTTTGTGATTTTTCGGAAAAATTATCCATTAAAACGCCTTTTGGATTACATTTTGAAAGCCAATTGAACTAAATCGATAAAATTGGAAGTTATTCGCAAGAACTGAATTGCCAATTACTTCAGCCCCCTTGCTTACAGGCAAAGTTCAAAACATGTTTAAGCGATTGTATTTTAACATTTTAAGGATACATTTTCTTAGTGACTTGTCTGGGGAGAAGAAGCCCCATTAGCTCCTTTCCTGGTTGTGCCACAGCTAGCGGTGATGTCCAGTTGAGCAGTTACAACATCCGCGCTGCTAGCGTCATTCAATCTCGGTTGAAAACTTGGTAGTGGAAACTGTCGCTAAGTTGAGATCAACAAAAAGGAGAAACAACAGTTTTTGAGTAAATTTAAAGAGTTTTTTAGTAAATTAACGCATATTAGTCGGAAGTGTAGTGAGTCAAGGCAATGACTTGAGTCATATTTCTCTGTGACTCGACTCGAGTCATTAAGAATTTTTTTAAGTGACTTGGTACACGTCAACATTGGCTAAAGTTATTTTGATTTTTTTCAAAAATGACTTCACTTGACCCGAGTCTGGTGACCATATGACTCGAAACAAGTCAACTAGTTTGTGACTTGTTCCATTTCTCCAATAATTAAGTATTCATTATCTCGTTTACTTACTGGAAGTAAAGTGCCAGGTCAGTAGCTAAAATGGCATGCTTCATCAATTCACAAGACGATTCAAATTCTTCATCCGTGAAGGATTCAAAAATGTTATTTCCTGGCATACTTGATATTCGTAAACAGGTGTCATAGTGGTGGTTCTCCAGGGTGGAGGTGTTGTAAAGGATGGCTAAAGGTGCACCGGCTCTAAAATCACACAATATGGGAGATGTTTTTGATTTACCCAAAAGATTTTGACGAAACTGCAACCCCAACAACCCAAAACCAGCCTTGACTTTAACCAAAGTCTAGCGTTAACCCCATTGCAAAATCCCAACTTATGTCGTAACTTCAACTATTATAAGCGTAACCAAAAAATACGTAAATGATTTTAATTTTTTCATTTTCTTGCAGACACAACCACTCCAAAAATCCAGAAAATCAGGTTGATATTAAGAATTTTTTTAATATGTGCGACAAACTGGTAAGTAAGCATGTACGAGGTGTGGCTAAAAAGAAACGGGACTGACGTCACAGACTGCGCAACACGATTAATCATTGGGAATCAACACTTTCACAGTGTGGTGTAGCAAGAAGTTGAAAATTAGAAACTCTTTTTGTGAAAAACAATGGGTTTGAATCAAATCTCGTCAATTGGTAGAGTGGTAACGCGTTCATCTCTGGAGCGGGAGGTCTGAGGTTCGGTAAAATCGGACACTATGTTATTAACGTCTTGTTACCACTGCGACACCATTTCGAAAGGAGCTGTGTTGCTCGGGCGCAATGACGCGGAGATGGGTCTCCCAAAATCGTAACACGCTTTGGCGCAATACAGCGAGTAAAATAAACGAAATAAATTCTTGTGCTTTGTTTTTAACTAAAATTAGCAAATTCGCCGTTTTTAATATACTAAATTGAGAGAACTTATTGCATCTATATAATAACCTATTTGTATGAAAAAAAAAGTGTGAAGGTCTTCGCAGTTCAAGTTAAACGTCTTTCTTAAGCTCTATAACCTCACCGTAAAGCTTGGTTTTATCTAAATTTAAATTTTTAGGAGTTTATTGCATTTGATGAAAGACACAGATGTAGATTTATTAGTCTGTTACACAACTCAACTTGCTGACATTTTTATTGCATTGTTACGGCAAAATATTCAGAAAATTATTTAACTTGATGTCTATACTGTTTTGGGCTTCTATGGGTAACAAAACCTTTCGTTGCAAAATTAATTTTTGATAGTTTAAAGTCTTTCAAATTGTGCAGAAGAGTTCATTTTTCTAAGTTACACATGAAAAAATTAAAAAAATTGTTAAAAATGTTTAAAATTCTTTTCCGTAAATATGTTGTAAACAGCAAGCAGCGACTTTATAGTAGTTGTTGCAGACAGCCATCTCGCAAACAACTTACTTGTACACAACAGTCGTTAGATGGCACTACTGATTAATCATAAGCAAGTAATAATACTATAGATCACCAAAAATGTTTTATTACGCTATCGGTTCATTGTTTCCACCAGTGCGCAAATTAAGCTATATCAGTTTATTATTTTAAAATTAATCGAGATTAAGCGCTGTTTTGAAAAATTTAGGTTATACACTAGCATAGAGTTGTAAATCGGGCCGGGTTTTTCGGGTCGGGTTCGGGCTTAAAGATTGACGAAATATTGGGCTTAAAGAAATACTGATCAAAATCGAATTTATTCAAGAAATGAGAACTACTTGAGGTAAAAAAGAGGTGCCCTAAATTTTTTCCACAATTCTCTTTATACGCAAAAATACGGTTTAATCTGTTTGACTCAATACCATTGGCAACCCTGCATTTCGCAAATTTGTGACATACAAAACGCGTACTGTAGATCTGTATGAGCATACGAGCAATAACCGCTCACAATTTTTAGACCAACTTAACTTTCAGGCTGTTATAACCGCTTGACCACTTATTGAAGTCTGTATTTTTTGAAATAAAAAATTGTAACCGGCTAAAATTTGGAGATTTTTCGAAACAACTCTAGCCAGTTAGCTTATCCTTACCGGATTAAAAATGCATTATTTGTTCCTCTGTGATCAATGTCATGGCAAAACCCAGCAACCACCAACGTAAATTTTTCTCGATCAGAAAATGTTGAAGATATTCCGGGTGTCTAGAGCGAAACGTTAGTTCAATCAATAAATGCGTAACTATATAAGTAAACGTACAGTACATTTAAAACCAGCTAATGTTTCGGCAAAGAGCTATACAGAACACGTTTTCATCAGTAATTTTAAAATAGGGTCTTTGTCATTGGGAAAAGAAAACAATCAAAAATAACTGAAAGAAAAACTGTAATAGATTGGAGCCGAAGAACTGTAATAGATTGGAGGGGCCCAAACCACAAATCACATGCAATGAGGTCATCAGAAATTTTCAAAAGAGAAAACTTTTGGGGTACGAAGATATCGTAAAACAAATATATCGTACATCTTTTTGTGCAACAAAGAAGATGGGAAGCTGAGGCCTGGTTTGCCAAAAGTTCATAAGTTAAAATGTCTAAATTGGGAGACGTGTTGAGTAAACTAGTATAACTCAATCGTTTCAAAAACGGGGGTCTGGGGGCGGAGCCCCCAGCTTCCGGAGGCTATGGAGGTCTGAGGGCGCAGGCCCCAACCGCTGGGAAATTTTAGGAAAAAGAAAGCTATTTTAATGCCATTGGATCATATTTCGCACGTGTTCAGAGCCATTTCAAAGAACTAGATTATTAACATTTGAAAGCCAGTTGAAAAAAATTAAACTGTTCAATCTTCCTTTTACTCACAACTTAAGTGTAAGTGATTTGGCCCAAGTAGAAGGAAGTAAACTTTAGTGCCTCGTGCTATATTTTAGTGATAAATAATAATCCACTCGAAGAAATTCCTTAGAAGTTTTTGTTTTGTCATAAAAATAACCAATTGCAGGAGTGCATGTACGACCAGGGGCATAGGTGTAGCCAGGATTTTTGATTGGGGGGGACCAAATCACAAGTAATGATGTGTTCAGAAATTTTTGAAAGAGTAACTTTTTGTGGGACAAAGATATTGTAGATGGGAATATCAGAAGTCGTGGCCTGTGTGTTTGCACGTAACCAGGATTTTGCTATAGGGATAGGAATTAAACCAAAAATAAAAAGTGCAAAAGTGTAAATTGGGAGATGTGCTGAGTAAACTAGTGTAACTCAAGCCCATCACAAACGGGGGTCTGGGAGTGGTGTGGGGGCTAAGCTCCCAGCCGCTGTTCAATTTTTCGTAATTTTTTGTGAAAAAAAACTAGCTTGTTTAATGCCATTAGATCATAATTCGCAGATGTTTAGTGCCATTTGAAAGAACTAGATTTTTAACATTTGAAAGCCCATTGAAAAATTAAATTGTTTAAGTCTTTTTTTACTTTCAATTTAAGCCCAAAACACGTTTAAAATCTTGCATTTTGGGGTTAAATTTTGTAAGTGATAGGGTCCAGGTGCGGGAAATTAAGGTACATTGCCTCGTGCAATATTTCAGCAGTAAATAATAATCCACTCGAAGATTTTCTCTAGAAATTTTTGTTTTTTTATAAAAATAACCAGTTGTAGGAGTACATGTACGAGTAAATGTATTACTGAATTTTTGGGCCCACGCCCCCTCAATTCAAATTCAATAATTTGTTTAATGAGCATTTCCCGTAGCTAATTTTTTTCAAAAGTATTTGGTCGCATAAAAACTAAGGAGATGGAAGTAGATTGTTATTTAGAAATAGTGCAATAGATGGTTACGCCTAATAACCATGTTATTGCCCGGCCTGGATTTTTGTTGCGCGGGGCCCTCGGCACTTTGAAGATTTTCACAAATTTTTCTGCCAAATATGGGTGAATATCAAAAAATGTCTCATCCTCTGAGCGCGGAACTCCTGGCACTGTGCACTCTGAGCCTGGTAAATCTGACCCTAGTTATTGCATTACGTCCACAAAAAGGTTAGATGAGGGCCCGAGATAGCAAATTTTAGAACAAAAACTCTCAATTTCTCCCAAGTTATACATTTAAATTGATTGGCAAAAATTGAATTGAGTGAGCCCGGGGCGCCTGGTCGTCAATATTGTTCACAAAAGCTAAAAGAAAGCGTAGTACGCGAAAAATGCTAAAAGAAACTGAAACTGAAGAAACAATAGGCTTTTTTGCCACAGTTTTGTCATAGATAACATTTCAATTGAGGTGGTTCCCCAGGCCTCCTTGCTACGCCTATGGCCATGGGTCCTAGGCCCCTCAATCAAATTCAATGGCTTGTTCAATGAGCATTTTCCCAGCTTATTTTTTTCAAAAGTGTTTTGTTGCGTAAAAACTGGCGAGGGGGAGGTGAATTGTTATTGAAAAATGGCAAAACAGAATGATGGTTACGCTCACTAACCATGTTATTGCCCGGGCCGGATCAACATTGCGCGAGCCCTTGGCAATTTGGAAACTTTTACGACATCTTCCTGCCTAATATAGGTAAAGGCCAAAAAAAAGTCTTATCATCTGAGCGCGGAGCCCCTGGCACTCTGCCTTATGGTAAATCCGGCCCTGGTTTTTGCATTACGTTCATTAAAAATTTTGATAAGGGCCTGAAGTAGCAACTTTTGGGACAAAAACCCTTAACTTCACCCGGGTTGTACATTAAATTGGTTGGTAAAAATTGAATTGAGAGAACGTGGGCCCCCTGGTCGTCAATATTGTAGTTACTTACTGTAGTACGCGAAAAATGCTAAAATAAAGTAAACAAACAATAGCTTTTTTTGTCACATTTTTATCATTGGTGGCGTTTCAATTGGGGTGACCCGGGCCCCATTCTGGCTCCGTTGATGCTGTCGACTTTTAGTATATAAAGTACAGTAACTAAGTTACTTTTACTTTGTAAAAGTAACTTAGTTACAGTTACTCGGGGAAAAAAGTACGTTACCATGCAGCTACAGTTTTAAAAAACTAACTGGTTACCGTTGCAGTTGCGGTTTTAGTTACTTTGATAGACAAAATTTTGATCCTAATGAAACAAGTGCTTGCTGCTCTGGACGGTTATTTTTTTGTTTATCGATATTTGTGCATTGCGGCTTGCGGGTTTTGCAACGGTTAATTGAGCAGTGATAGTGTAGTGGTAAGAGCGTCCTCCTTGCAGTCGCTAAACCGGGGTTCATTTCCTTGTTGAGCCATACCAAAAAATTTTAAAAATTGGTATTCACAGCTTCCCTGCTTGACGTTCAGCATTAAAGGGACCGTGTGAAGATTTAGCATTGGTGTGGTTGACGTAGGTGGCAGCGACTCGAAGACCGTATGGTCATTTCGCTGTCTCCTGGCCAAAGCAACTTGGCGAATAAATCAGTGAAACTGAAACTGATGTAATCGCGTGATGATGACCACGGTCCACGTGTGTGTGTGCATCTACCAATTGGCTTGCGCAGCGCATGCAGTTAACATTATTACCAAACGTAGTCCGGCATACATCTGCTGTCACTAAAAACAAGTAACTGTAACTAGTAACTTTTACAGGTCTAATTTTGTAACTCGGCACCAATTTCGTTACAGTTTCAAAAAAGTAACTAGTAGCAGCAACTAGTTACAAAAGTAACTAGTTACTGCCCACCTCTGGTCGAGCAACTGTGCTGCTTTCAAAAAAATCTTTCTGTTTTCAAAAAGTTTGCTCTTTTTTCTAACAGCTAGCGTAGTTTTTGGATGCCTAAGTCAGCATCAACTGACATGGGCTAATCATAAAATTGTCTAAGTCAATATCAAATGACATAGGATAATCATGAAATTGCCCAAGTGCGTCTCTGGACTTAGACATTTTTATTATAACAGCATAAAACGCCTTCCAGTAGCGATTTTTGAAATCTGAAAAGTTTACAAGGTGCGCCTTTCCAAGCTGATCATTTTGGTATGAATAACTCATTTAGCCCAAAAATCGACTTAGACATTTATTTTATTAGGCTGACGAATTTCTATTTCACAGCTTTTTTATTCGCCTCTTAAGAGTTAGGCCTCAACCTTACTACGTTTTCTAATTTGAAGTAAATAAACTATGTTTTCAACTCTTATAAAACAGGCGAATTTTCTAAAGCCGTACCATTGTTGCTTTGTTCAATCGGTCAATAAGTAGAAACATGGTGTGAGCGACATTAAATCCGTGCCTCCAGTTGTGGTAATACACTGGGCGGTAACATCTTCGGACAGATATAATCCAGCGCAACATAGTCTAAAGAGAAAAGAAATTAAGAAAAACTAATTTTCTCCAACGCATTGTTCAAAAGAATCTTGATTGTACTCGCTGAATTACGCAGAAGCGCGTGATGAGTTGTTGAAGCCCATTTCCGCGTCACGTGCCTAGGCAGAACTTTATTTTAAACAAACATATTCTTAAAATCTTGCACTTGTCAAAGCAGATGGTCAATTAACCTCCTATCACTGCCTTTTTAACGTATAATTTACCCGAATATCACACAAATCAATACAGCTTGAACATGAACAGCTGAATTGGGTCTTGTTTTTAATAGAAAAAGAGGTTCTGTTAAAATGGTAAAATTTGGGTTCGATTCCCTATCAGATTAAACCAAAGGCTTTTTAACATTGGTAAAATTTTTCCAGCTTGATGTTCAGCATAGAAAAGTGACCATATGGACCTTACACCGTGTGTGGTAGACAGGTGGCAGCTTGACTCGAAGACCGCAGGGTCCCTTTGTTATCTACTATCCACGAAAACTTGGTTGAAAGATGCATAAACAACAACAATTACAATTTTTTACAGGTAGCCTACCTCTTTCTGTATTTTGAACAAATTGAAAGCATCAAGATCTTCAAACATTCTCAAAGCACCAAGCACTGTTTCATCATCGGTCAAGGGGATATCAGAAAAGGAGAACTCGTAGAGATTAAATTTTTCACCTTCTGGAATCTCTTCGTTCTGGCAAAAATAAAAATTTTTAAGTAGTTGGTCTGCATTCGTCGCACTCCAGCATAGCCGCAAGTGAAACGTCAATTCAGAAACATATGTTCCTAAGGCAAGCCGGAGAGCAACTCAAAGATAGTTTAACCGCGAGCCGATCGACCGTATGGGGACGCGAGCTATTGACCCGGATGTTATAGTTCTCTCAATGACTTGTCTACCAAAAGTTTCTGAACAAACTTTATGAAGTAAACTTAACCTCGGAGTTGACTTGATATGATGCAAAAACTACCTCAAATTAAGTGGTCCGGTTCTAAACTAAACAGGTGGTTGGGTGAATAGAGCATCTGCTACTAAAACGGTAGATTTAGGTTCGAGGATTCGATTCCCGGTTGGGCCAAACCTAAAGACTATAAAAATTGGCATTCCAAGCTTCCCTGCTTGACGTTCAGCTTTAGGGACAGTGTGCAGTCTCTACTGCGTCGTGGACAAGTGGAAGGGTGGCAGCACGACTGGAAAACTGAAGAAACCTTTCGCTGTCTCTCTATAATTGCAACTACAATTAAAGAAAAAAATTCATTTTTCTGCGCAGAATTTCTAAACTCTCAGAATCGCCAACTTTAAGAGTGAACTCTTCGCTATGGTAGTTGGAGTCCACTCCATTTCTTACTGCTGACTCCGTAAGCACTATTTGATCCGTATAACAAAAACTTACAATGACTCTTTCAACTTCTTCGTCGAAAGCTCTGGTGTGGAAACGAACTATGTCATCGGCAACGTCCGTCTTCGCTTTGTTGATTGCAATCGAGTTAAAGCCGTTTGCAAAGAGCAAACCATTCATAAGATAGGGCCGAATAGACTGTAAAAATATGAGTAAATATAGTTTCAAAAACCAAGCAAACACATCACTGATTTGGCAAAGGGCCGAAGCCAGAGAGGGGCTCAAAAATGTTTGAACACGGCCCGGAAAATTTAAACTCAATATTACTGTGATCTGCGCCAGCATAACAATCTATTATGAGCTTAGCATCCGGCAATAGCCCTTATGAACAATCTATTTCAAAGCACACAGAGAAAAACAGCACTGGCACAGTGTTAGTTCTCACCAACAACTATCAAAAAATGTTCAACATTGTCGACTGTTTTTTTTTGGGGGGGGAAAGGGAAAACGTACCTTTCTCGCCTCTCGGTGCACATGCAAAGTACATTATGCGGGTCAACATACAAAACAAAGAGTCCAGCTTTGTAAACTTACGACTTACATGTAAGCTGCAACTGTTTTTGCGAGAAGGTTATAGGTAAACTGGCAAACAGCATAATACAAGTTTAACTTTGCACTTAGACAACAATGTTGCCCACTCAGAGCGGGTGAACAAATGGGTATACCCAGCATCGGAGGCTACTTTGTGGTGATGGGATACCCACTCTTCAAAAGATGTGAAAATGGCCATTTTTTCCTCTCAGGTTCTCCAGCCCACTTCTATGGGTTCTTTGTAGAATTTTCGTTGCAACGTGATGCTGCATCCACAGGAAGGGTAACTCCAGCCAACCACATCGAGCGGTATTCAATTGATTTTCAATATTTCGCTTAGTATGGTTATACAAAAACATAAAAAGCAAACTCAGTCAACAAGTTTAAATAATTCTATTTGAATAAGACGACCTGACGAATGCAAATGGGTTAAAACACTGCTGTGGTCAATAAATCTTTGCTAATTTAGAGAATAAATATAAAAAGCAGGCTTGTGATAAGGCAAAAAAATAACGACAAAATGAGGCCCCGACCTCGATAATTGCTTCATCCGTTTCTTCAAAGCCTTTCTTTTTATTAGCGAGATGTAAAACTCCGAGCAATCTACCTGATCCATCATAGTACGGGACACATAGCACTGTTTTAAGCGAAAATTCTTTCTTGGCGTCCTGCGAGAAAAATTCAAAGCTAATTTCAAAAGCACTCTATCTTCAGGAACTTTTCGGACTTCGGGTCAAGCTGCCGAGCCAAGACCATCTGTCGGAGGCTTCACACTGTCCCCTTTTATTACTGAACGTCAAGCAGAAAAGCTGTGATTACCAATTTTTGTAGTCTTAGATTTGATCTAAGTGGTAATCAACCCCGAGTCTACGCTCAGTAATCGCTTTACCCATTTGACCTTCGATTGGTTGATGGAGATTTTTAACAAATCCATCTGTAAATTATCACGAATCTAAAGAAAAATGCTGGTATTACCAAACCAAGGCAATTAAAGACAATTTCTATGATGAAATGAACTCTCGTAACACCTTAATTTCAAACTCTGATAATAGATTATGGCGGTAGTTTTTGCCAGCAGTGTTTTGTCCAAAAAACATTTTTGTGAGATTGAAATTTGTCGTTGTAATTCGCAATGGGAACATACAGCATATTATTTTGTAATCATAATGTGGAATCAGCTTTATATATTTTCCCACGCTTTTTGCAGATAGAGATCAGTGTCAAATGAATAGAGCGTTTACAAACGGCAAACTTAGGTTTAACTCCCCGTCGGACCAAACCAAATACTGTAAATATTACCATTCACAGCTTCCCTGTTCGACATTCTGCATAGAAAGGGACGGTGCGAAGGTTCCGTAGTGTGAGATGGACAGGTAGCAGCTTGACTCGAAGACCGAAAAAGGCCCTTTCGCTATCTCCCGTTCAAAGCAACTTGATAAATAAAGACGTACTGACAACAAAGCAGATTAAACGTACTTAATTTTCAAAATTTTGTGCGCAGAAATTTCATTTTAATGGTACGCTATTAGCAGTCTATTGAGTCTAAACTGTTGGTATATGAAGATCAAAATTTTTTAAACAAATTGATTTTAGCACGCAAAATGACATCACAAATACGTACAGAAATCAATAGTATGAATAGGATACAGCATTGTTTCGTCGATCATCGAAGTAAAAAGAAAATATATTGATTTTGTAAAAACTGCTATTGTTAGCCTAATGTCAATGCAGCAAAAAACCAGCACCAAAATTTTCTTGAAACTAATGCTTTTTACTATCCATATAGTGCAGGATGTCATTATTTTGCTGAGTATTAAATTCTTTTCCTATAAGAAAGGTTTTCTTTTGCATATTTAAGTTTTATTATTATTCAAGATTGAT
The DNA here is from genome assembly GCA_963965965.1 of Trididemnum nubilum. Classification (NCBI taxonomy): domain Eukaryota; kingdom Metazoa; phylum Chordata; class Ascidiacea; order Aplousobranchia; family Didemnidae; genus Trididemnum; species Trididemnum nubilum. The sequence goes on from OZ014471.1 coordinate 9,746,959, forward strand.
TATATTAGTCGCGTAATTTGATTCTTGATTTTAAAAACCAAAAACAATTTCTTACACGGCTTCTATTATTTATTTACTGTCTGATTTTGGAGCATAATCTATCTTTTCTGGATTTGTTTCTGGATTCGCCTCACTCACAATTACTTTTTATTATTAATTTATTACGTCGTTTAAGTTGTAAATCCTCATTTGTTCAATTGGGATTAGAGTTGAGATACATAATTATAAAGCCCTGCATTCACGTAACCCTTATGTGGATAATTGTTTCATATTAACATCTAATAGACCAGGGGTGGCCAAACTTTTTGAGGAACGGCCGCACAATCAATACCGTCCAGAACAAGAAAACGGTTTCCAATGAGATTTGGTTCTAAACTGGCGGAAATTTAAGTGTAGACAAAAAAAAGGTTTTCGCCACATTTTGATGTGATTTTTGCCGGAGCTTTTGATGGTGACAAAACGAAACAAAGGAAAATTGATTTGATTTCTTGCAAAAATTCGCTGCTACTTCATTTCGAAACCACTCATGGGCCCCAAAATCTTCCTATGCGGCCCGCGTAACGGAGTTTGGGCCAGCCCTGATAACAGACGAATACTTACTTCGAGTTTAAATTCCGAAAACGGAGTAATTTTCGACATATTCAATGACTGAAAAATATCAGATTAAGTTACCAAAAACTTCAATTTCATTTTTTTAAGTTAATGACGATGCATTGTGTTAGCCATAGACAGATCACTTCTTCGAATAACGGCAAAAATTCCTCCCTCAATAATAGCAAATTTGTAAAATAGAAAAAATCAAATATACAGTTTGATGACAAAAGTGGGTTATCTATGAATCAGAGTTGCATGTCGGGTCGGGCTTTTCGGGCCGGGTTCGGGCATAAAGTTGACAAAAATTTTGGGCTTAATTCGGGCCTGAGACGTACTTTTTGTCTTAGGGCACAAAAATATAATCAAAATAACTTGGCAATACTGCTAAATTTTTCAGATCTAACTTAACTTTTGGGTTTTTTCCGGCATGATTTGGGCATCAAATTAGTTTTCGGGTTTGGGCCTGAACTAGTCGGCCCGTTTACAACTCTGCTATAAATATATTGGTCGGACTAGCTTCAGCACGCCGGCCAGTTGGTCGAGCGGTAACGCGTTCGTTTCCGGAACAAGAGGTCTGATGTTTAAATCTCGGGCTTAGCAAATTAGACACAGTGCTGGGGCCAACGGCTCGCCACCGCTGCAACATTTCTTCTAGAAGAGCTGTGTTGCCCGGGCGTAATGATGCAGACTCGCTACACACTTAGGCGTAATACATCGAGTATAATGCAAGATTTCATCCGTTTTCAGGGTGCTTAAATTGGTCGTGGAGCAAAATTGCAGTATCACAAAGTCGCGAACCTAAATTATATGTTTTTCAAATGTAAAACAACGTTATTAATCCTATAGATGCATTTGAAGCATTCTAACCTGTTTTGTTTGAATAACTTTTTCGATGACTTTGTGACGGAAAATCCAATCGTTTTTCTTTAATCTGTAACAATAATGTCTTTCAAAACTGATGAATTAAAATTCCTTTTCCCTATAGATAATTCTTATGCACCAAAATTGAATCTTGAAACCAGCCAAAATCAAAATTCACTCTCACCCCGCATCTCCAATCTTTTTTTAATGTATTTTTCAGAAAGGACGTTTTCCCAAAAAGACAAAATTTTTTTCTTCTTTCTTCATTGCCCGTTTTTCCGTGAGGGTTGCGGGGGCAGCAGCTCGAGATTAAGCCGCCACACTTCACGGTCTTCCATCACATCCATCATTTCGCTTGGGTGAAGTCCCAAGCGATTCCATCCAAGATCCTCAATGTAATTGGTCCATCTAGTTCTAGGTCGTCCGACTGGTCTTCTCCCATTTGCTTTGGCAAAGCTTGTTTGCGAGTCTTCCCTGGGGCATTCTGCTTACATGGCCAAATCATCTAAGCTGAGATCTTTCAATTCGGAGAAGTTACGGCTCGATGTTAAGAGATTTTCGAATCTCAGAGCTACGCACCTTGTTAAACAATATAACTCCTTCGATTCTTCGTAAAAACCTCATTTCGGACGCCAGAGCATTTTTCCGAAAGGGCAACTTCCAAAATGGACAGCTTTCCAAATAGGTTGGGCAAAGTATTAGATTACTTTGAGGGTTGAAATCTATGCTTTCCCATCGATTTATCTTCTTTTGAATTTCGCTAAACCGGCCAGTTGGTCAAGCGATAACGCGTTCGTCTCTGGAGCGGTAGATATGAGGTTCAAATCTCTGGCCGGTCAAATTGGGCACAGTGTTGCCAACGGCTCGCCACCGATGCGACATTTCTTCGAAAGGAGCTGAGTTGCCCGGGCGCAATGGCACGGGGATGGGCCTGCGAACTCGTTACACGCTTCGGCGTAATGCAGCGACTCTTTAAACTATCTCTTACGACGTGACTAAACAGTAACAACTCATACTTTTACCAAACTGATATTGTTCGAGTAGGACTCACTTAACGACGTCAACTTGTTTTGTTACTACTTCGCTTTCCCCAAACATGCTTGCTTTCGGCTTTTGGAGAAGCATATCATAGGAGCGAGCGAAAGGGAGGCATCCCTCGATATTGCAGTTGTCCACCAGAGCGACCGCCAGCGTGTATCGTTCACATTGAACCAATTCCGAAACTTGGAGAATTAGCCCTTTAAGGATATCATCATACGACCTACCAGTCCATAAATTAGCGACGTTACCAGACAGATCGTTTTGAAGCTGCAAAGATAAAAATACAACTCGATTTGCGATCTAGGTCAGGCTATCAATTAATTTCTTAGAGAATTAAAAAATTGAGGAACGAATTAGGTGTGCCATCTTACATCAAATGTACGCAGAAGTAGATGGTTGCCTGTACAAGCAAAATACTTCTGAAAAGGCATCGTAAACAATCTTTCCTCATGATTAAGAGGGAAACGCTTATGGTCATAAGACGACAACGAATATAATGACATAACGCAAATTTGGGCCAGAATCGTTTAGGACTTGACCAACTATAAGTGGAGATACAAAACTGGGAGACGTTGTTGTGTAGTTGCTCGATTTCAAGCTCATGTCTTAGCAACCAAAAGGAATAGATGGAAATGAAAAACAAGCAAAAAGCAGAAAAGAAAAACAGCAAAAAGCAGCCGTTTGGGCAGAGGCTTCCAGAGTTTTCCAAAGAAGAGTCAACAAATTAATTTACCGTGGCTGCTTGTTGCAGTCGCTTAATTTGACTTGCATCTCGATGCTTTTGTATGGCGAGGCAGCACAGTAAAACAATATTACCAAGGAGCTGCAACATAAAATTCTAATTAATATTTTTGAAGATCACTTGTGCTGGCTTAACTGCATGAACATTTTTCTCAAACTTTTTACCATTCGCAAACTGCTTTCGTAAACTTCTTGCCCTATTTCGAAACCTTTTTTCGTAAACTTCTTACATAACATTTTTCATTAACTTCTTTCCAATATCAAGACAGTTATTTGCACAGCCTTAAAGAACGGCTTTATACAGACTTAAAATTTTGAAAATGGGACGTCAGGGTAGCATTGAGCTTCTTATGAACACATGAAAAATGTTCGGTTAAGTAAGCGTTCGTAACTCGGCCCGAAAATATTGATCATTTATGTGGCAGGGTAAATAAAAAAAATTGTCGAAATCCAACAACTAGAAAGTTCGAAAAGCTCCGGTGTCTGTCTTTAAAACGAGGATTTTAGATGGAGCAAGTACAACAAGAGAGCTGAGAACGCATTTTGACATTTCATATAATGCTGCATTAAAGTTAAGCCAGCAAAGCCTGAGGATTGGAAAAGCAAATACAAATAAAATGGCTGCAAATAAACAAGTTTTGCCCAGATTTTATTACTGAATCACCCAAGAAGTTAGCGGTTTTCTCTTTCAAGGAAATGCGTCATATTACCAGACACCATGGTAACCAATCCATCACTTAAGAACGTTTTTATAGCAGTGTTTATTTTAGTCATTATTTTTTCTAAATGGAAAAGAAAATTCCTAAATTAGGAACTTTTCTCAGCTGTATATAAAATATTAATTTCATGCAATCATCATAATACCCATTCATGCATATAAATCAGGAATTCTGCCTTTTAGCTCTGTTTCTAAGTTCTTCGATGGTTTGCTGGATCATCACAATATAGACTAACTGGTGTTAAAAAGTCCTTATTATCTTTCTCAAGAACATAGACGACCTTTTTGTAGGGAAATCGTATGGAGGTGAATTGTAAAGATAACCAATGGCCAGTTGGTCGAGCGGCAATGCATTCATATCTGGAGAGGTCTCAGTCACCCACATACCTTTAAATCCTCGTCTGTAAAGGGTTCTTTTGTTTTCTTATTGAGAACTTCAACAACCCCGACAACTTTGTCGTCCTCGTTAGTCAAAACCAGCGGATAACAAAGAAGATCTCTCGTTGTGTAACCGGTTTTCTCATCAATGGATTTGTCGAAAAGGTCATTCTAAAATATTCGCACGTTAATGAATCGAACTGATTTTTACTATTTAGCTAAAAGCTGCTTCAACCAATTTTTCCTTCGTTTCGTTAAGTCACCACCTAAAAGTCGGGCAAAAATCACATCAGAAAACGGTGAAGACCCTTTTTTGGTCCTAACTAAGATTTTCTCAGTTTTTGCCCCAAATCTTTTTAGAAACCGTTTTCTAGTTCTGGCCGGCAGTGTTTATGCGGACCACTCAAAGTCACTGTGGGCCGTTCCTCAAAAAAGTTTGGGCACATCTGATTTAACTTATGTAACCAAATTTTTCGTCGAACTCGCTGCTGAGTTATACTGAAAATATATATTTTCATATACTGAAAACACATGTTTTCGTTACACTGAAAAGTGAAATGAGTTGATCGGAAATCAAACCCGAGGTAACATAACTCTTGTCGAAAAAATGTTTACAAACGCGTTACAGCTCGGACAACTGGTCGATTTCAGTAAGCAATCTAAAAAACAGCAACTATTACAATAGGCAGTCTCAAACCAATTTTCTCAAAGCAGCAATCGATCAATAATCGAGAGGATGAAACGTTTGCTACTTAAACTGCAAACTCGGGTTCAATTTTCGGCTGGATCGAACAAAAGGCTGTGAAAATTGGTATTCACAGCTTTCCTCCTTGGGGCTCAGCTACAAAAGAGACAATATGAAGCCTTTACCGCGCGTTGTATAAGGTGGCAGCTTGACTCGATGACCGCATGGGCCCTTCGCTGTGTCCGTGCCAACGCAACTAGGTAAACAAAGATGTAAATACAATTCATGTTGCTGTAAGACAGTCAAGCATCATGAACAAACTTTGCTTAGTCGCTCAAATCGCTCAGTAACTGGGGGCAGAGTATTTTTAGAGCGATATTTGCAGAGCTTATAACTAGAAGAAATCCTTGTTTCGTACTCGGTTCATCATCACTGATTGCAATCATTTCAGAGTATATAGCTAACAAAATTCGAGTTTGCTGCGGTCATAAGTAGCAGCGTTGTTTATTGCAATTTTGCAGTTAAGTTTCTTAGCTCTCCATTGTATATTTATACTCTTACAGTGATGATAAACAATGACAGAAAATGTTTTTCTAAGTTCGAAAACGTCCTTTTTTTATTTCATTTTTAGCTCTTCCAGCATGACTCAAAATAAAGTTAAAATCTTCGGAAAGCTATTGCTATAAAGAAAGCATCACTGAATGTAATTGTGTTTATATACCTGCTGGTGTATGATAGGAAAATCAAATTCTATGTTTTAAATTATTCAGGCACTATTGATTGACTATTTCACTATCACATCTGCGATTCTCATATTCAAATATTAATGATACGGGGACTAATTTAGCGCAAAATAAGCTTCTTTAATGAAAATCACAAAATCTTGCCGCAAAATTATTGCTGTTGAGATGAATATCAACATAAATTTAAGCCGAAGAACTGTAAAAGTAAATCTTGACAAACGACTTTACTGGGCCTCGTTTCAAGGTACAGTAGAACGCAGGGCCAGGGGTGATGAGGCCTATAGTAAAATTTATAAGGCCCGCGCACAGCCTTCACTTCTTTCGACCAAGTTGACTCTACAAATACGATCGAATCAGCCCAGGAAACATGCCGTGGACTTTTTTGGTCTTCGCATACGTTATGCCCCAAAAATGCTTCGAAAAATAGCCTAAAGGCCTTATTTTGTTAGTTTTTTCTTTTGGTCTCCAATTTTTTCTGGCCTGATTTGCACAGTGCTGGTCAGTGGTCCTGGCCTGATATTCCAGCATCCAAAGTGATGTCATAAAAGTACTGCATTGCTGGTCCACGGGCAATTTCGCAATTTGTAATTTCGCAGCTCTTTCAAAACATTTTGGACTCCCCTGAGGCTCATAATAACAGTTGCTTAGACATAAAAATTAAGTTACAACTGAAAGTCAACAAAGGCACGGGAAACTACTTGAACGCTCAACTTTGCCACCTCTAAACCGAGAGGTAAAATGCAATCAATTTTCGCGTCAGTCAAATTGGGCACATGGTTGCCCACGCTTGCTAAAGCTGCTACCTCTTCATTAATATCAATATAATCATAACGCAGCGAGTTTAATGAAGAAATATTATTTTTGAGTTCCATGTCTTATTGGCGTTTTAAAGTCTTTTGAAAACACTTCAGCTAAGTGAAAAAGGAATACACAGTTTCTATGTTTGTTATACTTTTCGGGTAACCTTAAGCAAACAAAAACTATTGATTTTCACCTTCAGACAGTGAGGCTTACTTTGTAAACGTCTGACACAAAAATTGGTTCTTTCGTTCGAGCTACAAAACCCACTACTCCTGAATCAATGGATAGAACCATTTCATTCTTGGCGTTGCAGATGACACCATCGAAAGTGGACGACGTGGTTATGTTCCATAACTTTGAGGCTAGTTCTTTACTGTCCCCCTAGGAACAAGAACATTTCATCATTTCGTGACCTTGACGGCGAAGACTACTAGAGTGTTTGCCATTGAAATGGTAGATTCGGGTTCGATTCTCGATCGGGTCAAACTAAAGACTTTAAAAATCAGTATTTACAACTTTCCTGATTCACGTTCAGCAATAAAAGGGACATTGCAAGTCTCCAAAGTAGGTGGTAGACGGGTGGCAGCTTGAGTCGAAGACCAAAAATTTGCTGTCTTCTGCCAAGGATAATCGATGAATAACGATGTAATTACAATTACATTATAACGTATTCATTGTTATGGTATCTTAAGCTCTTCAAAACAGACTAAAACCTGTGCTGTCATCAAGCGTTGCGTTATACAACCAACTTAAAGGAGGACTGCAAGCACACCGATGGGGTTTCCAAACATAGAGCAATGCTATTAGTTTTTATCAAAATTAACTTCATTCTTCTTGACCCAACTGTTCCAGGGCTATTCTTTTTATACATATTGTCGTGCCCCTCCGACTTTAGTGCAATACTGACGTTAATTACCGTCTGTGCCATCGAAACACGCCACTGATTACTGCCGATGTGCTTAAGGCAGAACATCTCTCAAACAGTTGGGTAAAGAAGGACAGAGTTGCAAATATAATCTGATAGTAGTGCACTATTTTTAGAAACCCTATTGATTTTTTCTGCTGTCCTTCTTTAACACTTTTAGGTTTAATGCTTGGGATTGCAATTTCGGAATTCAGTTTTTGAGAAAATTTAAAAAAAATTCCACAACGAACTACTCCTGGAGCAGAAAAGGATAACTACTTTAGGATAAACGATTCTTGTGAAGTATTGTTTCACCAAAACAGACTTAACAGATCAAAAAATTAGGAAAAATTAAACTTTGCTTGATCAATACCTCACCTTTGCAGAGTCTCTCATCCAAAATAGACTGCACTTCTCCGCCGCGAGAAGCTCAGCGACATGTCGAAGGGCACTGAAGCAAAACTTGTCAGGATCATCACAAGTATTCAAATCTCGAGCGAGCTCCAGAAAAAGTGAATCTTCACTAAATAAACGAAGAAAAAATTACAAGCCGGCGATTTGGACGAGCAATAACGCGTTCGTTTCTAGAGCGGAAAGTCTGTGGTTCAAATCTCAGAACGGTCAAATCGAACACAGTGTTGCCACCAGTTTGCCACCGCTGCGACATTTTTTCGAAAGGAGCTATGCTGCCCGCAGGTGCAATGACGCGGAGATCGGGCCCGTAAACTCGTTATACGACTCGGGGTAATACAAATAGCATAATGAAAGATTTGATTTTAATTTGAAAAATTATAGGCAAGAAAGGAGACAGAAAATGGTACCAAAGAAAGAAAAATATGATGTAAATAGCTCTGGAATAAAATATCTTAGTGCATGCACTCTAAAGTTTGCAATGCGAAACGGCCGTTTTGAGCAACTAAAATTTAATGCTCGTCAAAAAGCAACAATATTACGTGAAAACCAGGCCATCAAGCCCAAAGTAATGCTACTTAAAAAAACAATAATTGTGATCTATACGTATATTGAACAAAATTAAACCAAATCATTCGTTATACTCGCTCTATTACGCTAAAGCGTGTAACGCGTTTGTGGGGCTCATCTCCGTGTCCTTGCGCCTGGGCAACACAGCTCCTTTCGAAGAAATGTTGCAGCGGTGGCGAGCCGTTGGCAACACTGTGTTTGGTTTAACCGGCCTAGGTTTTGAATCTCCCGCTCGAGAGACGAACGCGTAACCAATTAATGCAATTCTTACAAATCTACAGTAAATGACTTCCATTACTCAGCGACTAAATTTAAATTAGCGTTGTCAAAAAAAATTTTCTACTTAGTGAAAATCAAATGTCGCAAAACTCTAACAAATCTACAGTAAAATGTGACTTCCATTATATCGTTACTGAGCAACCAAAACAAATTTTTTGTCAAAAACAATTTTAAGGTGCATCACCAAAATAACAAGTCACTGAAATACCTCTAAGCAAGGAAAAACTGCAATTTAAGTGAATTTTCCGTATCTTATTTATACCCGCTTTTATTTTTGGATTGACATACGTCGCCCTTCTCCTTCGCAAATTGCTGCCCATGAAGTGTGAACTGGGAGGAATGGGACAACAATGCTAGGTTCTTGGACTGTTGATTATTCTTGGTGTTCGGATTCGAATTAGAAGCATAGGATGAACTTTGGGTATGTCTTGAAGCCTCTTTGAGAAAGGGAACACAGGCTACTTCACTTGTTGCATTTCTTTCAAATAAATGGTTGGGATTTCGATCATTTCCAGAAAAGTTTCTTGGTAGAGAATCGGTATTACCGATATAGGTATCGGGAAGAGAATCCAAATACTCGCTCAGAAATTGAGGATTGTTTTCTAAATAACTAGAAACAGCGGCTTTCATGCGACGGCGAAGATACCAAGCTAAAAAGTCCGGATTTGAGTCGAGAAAATTTTCAACCTTACCAGTACCAGTGTTTTCGGAAGACATAACGCAGAACCATTATACAGTTACTTCTAGTTAAAAACTTCTAAAGATATATCTTTTGCAGTTTTGCATATAGCTTTAATTTCGGTAGTCTATTCTCGTGTTGTGAGATATTCTTGACAATGTCTTCTATTTCATAAAGCTATTTTAGTTCGTATGCAATAAGTCATGGTATTACGGAAACTAAAAAAAATATAACGTTTCTAGTTTAGCGTTGATTTGATGAACCATCAAAAAAACTGAGCCTCTTTTACAATCGCCACCTCAATAAAAAGTTCTATTCTCCAATAGCCAGCAAAATATCAGCAACCGAAACTAAGGTACTGTGAGGACAATGATCAAGCCACTTGCGACTTGTCAAAGACACAGAAAATTCTCGTCTTAAAACTGGTGGCAAGGGTGTACCCATAGTCCAGGCCCACGAAAGCAAGCCCCTCAACTGAATCTTACCACCACACAAAGCGTAATATTTCACTAAATCAATTTAGTATTTTGTAGAATTCTTTAATCTCTTTAAACATCAAGTTTTGATAAAACAATGCTAAATTTTTTTACAGATATTTTGACTAAAATTTTGGCAAAAAATCACAAAAACTACCAATCGTTGCCAATTGTCATACAAACAAAGCATCTGCAAAATTGGAAATTCATTGTAAAATGGCCAAGGTTTCCAATCTAAGTCCTGTCTATATGTCTAAGGCTCATTTGAATTGTACAATGGACAGTGTACACCTCAAGTGCTAAAAAAAGCAACAGTTAAACAAGCGACAGACTGTAAAGTGTGCAGAGAATAAAACTACTGATAGACACAATTTTGTTGTGTTGTGTCTTGAACGACATTAACTACGTCACGTTTTGAGCTGCGTTCTATAATAAAACGTCGATCAATAAAACTCGGATTAACGCTGGTCTAGGAACAAAACAGCCGTACAAATGTTGCTCTGCGGGAGCATGAAGAACAACATAATTGTTTTGAAAAATTGGCATGTACGTTCATTGCTGCTCGTCTTTTCTTTACTAAGGCAAAATGCATTTTGTACATTGGCGTAACCCAGGAGGAGGGTCAGAATACCCCTCCTCCGCTTTAGCCAAGTCACTAGAAAAACTGAACCAACTACCAGGGGCGCAACCAGGATTTTGTTCTGGGGAGGAGGGCTTTGAACACAAAGATCTAATTTTTTTGCCGGAAAAATATCTCAACCAGGCAGCGCACTGAGCAAAATGGTGCAACTCACGCATATCACAGGCGGTGGTGTGGGGGCGAAACCCCATCCGCTGAGCAATTTTGGCAATTTTTTAGAAAAAAATAGCCATTTTAAAGCCATTCGGATCAAATTTCGTACTGTTTTAGAGCCACTTAAAAAAACTTAAACATTGCTAAGATTTGAAACCCGGTAGAAAAATTAAATGGCCTTGCCCCTTCAAGCCCCCACCCTCTTACTCACAGGTCAAATCCAAAACATGTTTAAACGTTTGAAATATTGGGTTAAATTTTCAAAGTGCCCTGGATAAGGTGGTTGAAGCTCCTTTCGTTCCCCCTGATTGCGCCACTGCCAACTACGCATGCTTTTAAGCGTGTTTTAAACTTTCCAATAAAGTAAGGGAAGCTGAATAGACTAAGTAATTTAATTCTGTCAAAAGGCTTCAAATCTTAGCAATTAGTTCTTTTAAATGGCTCTAAAAGAGGGAAATGTCATCACAATAGCGTTAAATTGTCCAGGTTCTGGTTTCGCTGTAAAACGCAGACAAATTTTACCTTTGCGTTCAAGTCCCCAACCCCCCAAGTGAAATTCTGGCTAAGCTCCTGGTATTGTAAACGATTAAACGAATCGGTTGGTTGTAGGAAAAAGATTGCGCTGTTACCAGGGGTGCGCTGGGTAACTACATCTCTATTTACCACGTAGCCTTGGCCAGGGGACAGCAAAGAAATCTTTGAGAAAGTGAGCAGTGAGCAACTTCGAACAATTAATTTCATTCAACAACAAGTGATAAAACATAGACACTTAAGGATCGTAAGTGTGTAAGAGACTTTTGGGTCTTCGGGTAAAAAAATTCCCAAAGTGTACCCTTGCGATCACAATCTATTGCTTTTTTCTCTGTATCTTGAGTTAAATAAGATACTCTGACAATTTGCCACCATCATCTCAGCAGTGTAATGGCTAATGGCGCACACCTAGAGCAGTGCTCCGCAACCGGTGTGTCGCGAGACTATATCAGGTATGCCGCAGAATACTACTAATTTTTTTACCAAACTAACAAAAATGCTTTTTATTTTTTTGCAAATCTTGATGGACCACAACTTTCTGCGAGTCTTGCGGTGATCTCAAAAAAAAAAGAAGCCTCTAGTCTGGAAAACCATCAATTTCTACGCTTCTTGCGGTGATCTCCAACAAAAAAAATTTTTCAAGGTTTCTCTGCAGGTTTTCCACAAATTTCCGCAGGTTTGGTCGGCTTGCCATTAAATTTCTCATTGATGAACAAGAATAAATCTATATTGTTTTTGCATTTTTCGTGTTTCTACTGACATTGTTTGTTGCGGTGTGCTGCCGAATTAGGCTAGTTTTATAAGTGTGCCGCAGGTCAAAAAAGGATGCGGAGCACTGGTCAAGAGTATGATCCGCGCTGCGTTCTCTGCATAACCTTGCATTAGAGTTAGATTTGGGGCAACACTGTCAACCTGAGAGAGAAAATCGATGTGCGAAAAAAAGAAAAGGTATACTTCGGAAACGTAGCCGAGAGTACTGTGTCGGTTGGTTGTAGGAAAAAAATTGCGCTGTTACCAGGGGTGCGCTTTGTAACTACATCTCTATTTACCACATAGCCTTGGCCAGGGGACAGCGAAGGGACCTTTCGGTCTTCGAGTCAAACTGCCACCTGACCACCTGTCTACCACACACACGGTGGAGGCTTCACACTGCCCCTTTTATTGCTGAGCTTCAAGTCAAGCAAGGAAGCTGTGGATACCAATTTTTTAGACTTTGGTTTGACCCGACTGGGAATTGAACCCGCGTCTACCGCTTCAGTAGCAGGCGCTCTAACCACTCGACCACAAAACAGTGCCATGTTGATATCCGATAAAGAGTGAATTAATCTAACTTAGTCAAGTTTTTTTGGAACGATTCAAACGGCAAAAGCCGAGATCGTTAAAGTACGGAGCAAAACGGAATTTTTACCGAAATGTCCAAAATTGACATCAATATTCGAAGGAGATTCTACTTAATCCTGCCACCTAAAACCAAATTTTCAAACCAGGTTTTTTTTTAATCCGTTTTGAACTTTTTTCAACACAGCGTCTTACTTTCCAATTATTTTTGCGGTACATTCGACCTTTTAAATAAT